>JAUDJH010000005.1:12500000-13750000 GCA_036320925.1 Automeris io
AGTACGCGCGTTAATAGACAGCGGTGCTCAGGATTGCTTCATCACGGCTGAGTGTGCAAAAAGACTCGGGTTACCACGCCAGCGCTGTAACGTTTCGGTAGCAGGACTTGGGCAAACCTCAGTGTGTCGAGTCCAGGGGAAAATGCGCTGCACTATTCAGCCGCAAGACTGCCCCAAGCCACGGTTTGCAATAGAGCCTCTCATTTTAGAGAACATCACATCACACATGCCTACCTTTGATGTTCCTACATCCGTGCGAAAGCATTATAAGCACTTGACTTTAGCCGATCGTGACTTCGATAAGACATCAAAAATTGATTTATTGCTCGGAGCAGAAATCTTTGACTCAATTTACGACGGCCAACGCGTAAAGCCAGGGATCGGCTTACCTGCCGCGCTGCACAGCGTGTTCGGGTGGGTCTTGACCGGCACACTCGAGGTCCCTGTTCAACAACCACCTGAGTTCAACTTTTCCTTACTCGCTTCCACGCCTTGTCTCGAGGACGTGGTCAAGCGGGTTCAGGAGGTTGATAAACCGACCCTAACTTGTAATATTATCCAGGATCAGTCTCAAAGTGTATCTTATAATCTTACAACAACGAAATCAAACGGTAGACGTAAAGAAACCTTGCCTCGAAACTATTATGTATGAAATCTTACCTTAATAAAACACAAAACTTTTAAAACTTACACTTTATAACCTTAACTCAACTGATCTAAAATCAACCTTATTATTAAACCTTACCTTCTAACGCCGTCAGTTCTTAACTTGTCGGTTACTGTATCTCTTCAAGAACAAATCAAAAGCTGTACCTATCTCATAAATTTAGCAGATAGTTGCACACAATCTCACCAATTATCTTTCAAATCACAATCTCTTATTATCTATCTGTTAATAGACTAATGGTTGCTAGCATCTGTCTTAACACACAGGTCCACCTTGCTTGTCAACGAACTCATCATCACGCAGCATGAGCTCAAGCAGGCGGTGACCAAACCCAATCTCTATAAACCTTCTACCAATTCTAACACTTTATTTATATACAAATCAATTTAAATCGTCCCACTTTTGAACACCGAAGGGTCTCTTGCGAGTGGGGGGACAATTAATTAATGCTATCTTAGCTGATTAAATTCGTATAATCAAGACTTCTTATCGTCTTGTTCGTGATTCGTATCACAGAATCTACCAAGACCGCGAAACAACGCAAAATTTTGAACTTTTCTCGTAAGCTTTATACAACTTCGGCCGTAGTCAAGGGTCTCACCGCCGGTAATCTCAGACGCTCGTTAACAGCTCCTTCACATCTGGTGTGAAAAATTCACATCAGACGAGTCGGTATAGAAACGGTAAACACGTCCAGCGGTTATTGATCTTGTCACGGTCTTGGAACGGTTCCTACCTCCCTATCGTATGGCAGCTTACACGTGTCATTTGAGTTCCTCTTAGCAAGGGAAGGATGGTTCGTGTTGTGATACTTAGAACAAGAATAGCTGTGATGGTCAGACTTGTCATGAGGTCTGTCCGCTACCTAATATAACTCATTGATTTAATCTAATTAGCTTTAAGTAAGCCGATCAACTCTTAACTTTGGTATTAAAATAAACTCATTGTAATTATTTAGTCTTTAAACATTTTGGAGGATCTGTTCACACATCTATCTATCCTAGCTGCGCTCAGGTCCTATCACGGGATGACATAAGCATATGTTCTTCCTGTGAAATCTTGACGATTTCAAGTGGGGGGATATGTTACGACTTGATATCCCATCTTTCTCGTTCCTCTCCCTAACAATCGACGCAACGAGACATGAGCCGCGCGCATCCCTAGCGCCGGCGCATTCGAAATAAAAACCGTAACAACGAAAGCACACCGGCCGATCAAACTGGATAAAAAACAACCTCATCACCATCAAGTACCATCCCAGTAAGTACCTTTACCTTCCTTTACTACAAGTTGTTAACACCCAACACAAGAGAAATCATATTAAGTTAAAACAATCAAATTCAATTTATAACACTCATATATAAATTATTGAAATAGTATAGTATAGTGTAGTTACATAAGTATAGTGTAATTATGGGACTGACATGGTCAGCCTGATCCAAAGTCCCAAAAAAAAACAGAGATTAAAAAAAGTCTTATCTTATATATAAAAATGAATCGCTAAATGTCTTGATAAGCGCGAAACTCGAAAACGGCTGAACCGATTTGGCTGATTTTTTTTTTTGTTGTGTTTCTTGAAGTCTGGGGAAGGTTATTACGGAGAGAAAATTTTTAAAAACTCCCTGCAATTGTCTAAAAATAACACTTTTCTGAATTCTCATACAAAAAATTCGTTATAAGTCAATTTGAAATTTAACACCATATTATAAAGTTTAAATGTCAGTGGACGGGTTCAGGGAAGCAAAACAATTCAGTGACGTATAAATATTAATGTCAATATTTGTCAATTTTTATACATATAGCATTAAGGCCAGGTTCCTTCAAACAATTTTCAAAAAACAGCCGACAGGTCAATAGGTTTTGGCAGAATGAAATCTGACGGGGAAGTAATGTGACTTTGTTTTAGAGAAATAGGGCAGAACAAGGTCTGCCGGGACAGCTAGTTACAGAATAAACTTTTTCTTTTTACAAAACGGCGTGTCAAGCATTTTTTTACACGACACAGTGACCACACCACACCTGATGGTAAGCTTGATGCAGTTCAAATATGACAACTACCAACAGCAAAAAATAATCCATCGCTAGCCGCAGCGATAATGCCAACCTGCACAAATATCTCTTCACGCTTCGCTTAAAGGACCCAATATCATAGGACGGTGGGAACACGCTCGCCGAAAGACCATTCCACAGCCCGACGACACAGCAAAAGTAAGAGTTAGAGAACTTCTTAGTCCTAGCTGGGTTGTGAGTTACTGAAAAGCTGTGATTCCGTAGACCCGCGCCAGTGGTTATGCTATGTTCTATTTTATAGTATCCAAGAAAATATACATAGCATAACACACATAAATATTACATAAATATATATAATAGCGGGCATGACCAATTTGTTTCGGCTTGTCGCGTTTTGGGGTCAGCTTGTGTATATCCAGTAGCTCATATACCTAGAGATCTTCATTCGTGGTATATGTGGGCCGACATGTCGATGTAGACTATCAATGGATTTTCATCCTTTGATAGTCGCTTTCGTTTTTGGACTACACTGTACTTACCATTAGGTACTTTGTAGTCACTATGTCGTGCCAGTGTAAAAAAAAAAGTCTTATCCCTAAGAGAAATTTCTTCCAAACAACAGTTTAGTAAAACAATATCAATGTATTAAGAAAGGATCATGATGTGATGGTTCTGGTTTTAGTACATCCTTTTTTTAATCCCGGGGTAATATCCTGCAAAAGACCATCAGAGCTGCTGTGAGCAGCGACCCCGGTGTCAGACTCCTACTGACTAAAAACCACCGGGGTGTCCTTCTAATCGCTCTATCCGGGCCTTAGAAACCAAATTCATCCAGACGTTTAGTACATACTCGTACTTAAACTCTATTAGTCCAAGTTATATGTTTAAAGAAAATCCGCGTCTCGTAAAAAATATTTATTTATTAAGAAGAGTAAGTAATTAAATTATAATCATTTTAAACTTTTATTATATTTGATGTTTTTAATATTTTGTTGTGTTTATTAAGAGTTTTAATTCTATGTTTATTAGTGCAGCTATTTTAGTGAAAATAAATAAATAAATAAGATTAGTGAATTATAAACTACGATTAATTGATGGATTTATTTAGGTGTATCACTTTCCAAAAATGGTTCATTTTTAATTATTGTCACTCAAACGCAAAGGAAAAATCACAAAATCGTGATAAAAATAGTGTCGGACATTATTAAACTATAAACAAATTAATGTAATTCATTATAAACATATGGCTCGTCCAAGTCCGTCCAACAAAAAAATATTTAATAAAAAAATAAATAAACAAATAGAGTTATCAACCCTTTAACACACAAAATTGAGCTCAAATTGAATATCTGAAACTTCTGATATCATTAGACCCGAAATTTATTAGATTTGGCCTTTAAAAGTTGCACTCTGCTTGAAACATTTTCTTTTATTTGTTACTAGCTGTCCAGGCAGACCTTGTTCTGCCCTATTTCTCTAAAACAAAGTAACATTTTTTTTAATGTTAATAGCTATTGGCCTGTCGGTTGTTTTTTGAAAATTGTTTGAAGGAACCTGGCCTTAATGCTATATGTATAAAAATTGACAAACACTGACATTAATATTTATACGTCACTCGATTGTTTTGCCTTCCCGGAACCCGTCCACTAACATTTAAACTTTATGGTATAGTATTAAAGTTCAAAATGACTTATAACGAATTTTTTGTATGAGAATACAGAAAAGTGTTATTTTTAGACAGTGGCAGGAAATTTTTAAAATTTTTCTCTCCGTATTAACCTTCCTCAGACTTCATCAAACGGAACAAAAAAAAAAATCAGCCAAATCGGTGCAGCCGTTCTCGAGTTTCGCGCTTATCAAGACATTTTGCGATTCATTTTTATATTATAGAATAACAATTTTCAAATAGAAGTTAAATACGTAGATTAAATGCCGTAAACTAAATAAACTAATAGAGCTTGACCACGATTAAAAGGACAATCGCCTTACTTCATAAAAACTGAATAATGCCTTTTTTTGATAGCCCGGGGGAAATCCCTAGTGGACCTAATGGGCGATGAGGCTTGCCCCCCGGTGTATCGGACTTGCACCGACTAAAACCCCCGGGGTGTTCCTCCTACTCGTCCGCCGGGGCTAAGGACACTAAGGTATGCCTCTCCCTATTGCAAAAAGCAGGGGAGGGGTGGTGTAAATGGCCACCCACTCCTCTATCGCCTACTTATCTTGGAGCAGTGTGCGGGAACACATCGCACACTGCTCACGCCTTGATCATTGCGCGGCGCACTTGAGGGAGTTAAACCAGTTTTAGCTAGGAAAGTTACGAATGTAGGCCCTCCTCCGGCGTCCTGTATTGTGTGGGTGGCGGACTGGGTTCTCGGGGGTGGCTATTGCCACCCAGTCCCACCCCGCCGCCTCTTTCACCTTCTTTCGGTGTGTCCTCACTAAATTCGAGGACCGCCAGCCATGGTCTGTCATCGCGCTAACGAGCGCCGGTAGCGCCAGATCTCCACCCACCATCCTGAACCGAATCATACCTAAAATTAAATTAAAATACAGACATTACATTTTTTTAAATAAATCTCTATCTATAGCACTCTCTTTTTTATGATTTATAGACGCACGCTTGGCCGCAAACACTGTCTTTGAACTAATGAGTCCGACTATGAACTGCGTTCGTCCAACAAATGCCTATTCACTCTTCTCTAAAACTTCCAGGTTATAAAATCGCGAAAGTATGGTCTCTGGAAGCTTATTCCACTACTTAGCTGTTCGCATGATGAATGTAGAAGTGAATCTCTTCATGCGTCAGTTTATGACCTATTTATTAGGAACATTTCAATGAGTTTAAACAAAATACTTCTGCTGTAAGTTAGCGAAGAATTGAGTATCCTTTGATATCACATGATCTTACAGCACTAGGTCGAGGTTACCATGTATTCTAATATCATTGAAGTCAAAGATTACTACATTTTGAATCAATTAGACCAGTAGAAGTTATCTAAATTAAATTCAGCTATTAAAAATCAGCTTTTATTTATCAAACAGCTCTTCATTTTTCCTTTAATCATAGAACATTCTTGAACATTCACATTCACTCTTGATAAAATAATCTTTCAAATAGGTTTTAAGCAAAAAATAAAAAATCAGTCCATCTGCCAAGGAGCTACTATGCTAGAGACGGACATACAAATACATACACACGGAGACACAGGTACAAAAAAAATGTATCATGTCAAAGCTTAAAATACTTCGACGGATAAATTCGTGACATTGGCGATTTAAAGTCATACTGACAGACAAATTGTTGGAATTGTCAGGTATATCGAAAAAACTTTATAGCTTGGTTATACTATGTGAAAATAATTCGGAGCATCCCTATATATCTCTTCGAGGATCACAGATGGTAGGGAGCGTCCATTCTACCATATTTTAGGACCTTATTGAATTAAGTTGGATATGATTTACGCCTGGCTGTATTGTCTAGGGTTGCTATCCCATGGTGTCTTAATTTTTTATGATTACAGAATAATAATTATATATAAAAAATAAAAAAATAATTAATATATTAATTCATTTGCAATACGGTGACAATACCGTGTGACTTGGGAACAAATAACAAATTCCTTGGATGATGTTAAACGTGACATGTGATCTTTTAGCGTTGATTTTGACACTTGGAAGGATATGGTTAAGTATCACTATCGGTGGAGGTAGAAGACCTCTAATAGGCAGAGAATCTAGAATGCCAGCTGTTTGGATAACCAATGCACCTGATGGAAAAACATTGTAGTCCAAAAACGGCAACTCTAGATATATCTCTAGATATATGAACAATAAACTGATTCCGAAACGTGACAGGACGGAGAGAGTCACTATGACGGTCTTTACTGTTGTCACAATCCGGTTCAGGTAAACGGTCTACCAGCTGACTGTTCTATAGTTATTGTGCTCGTAATAATCATATAAAAATAATATACATATCCATTATTATTTAACAGTAGCAACCCTATTCTATTTTGGGGTAAATCTTCCGAAAATGTTATCTGAACATCACACGGTAGACGGACCAAATCAGTGTACATTTCCACGTGACAAAATAAGGCTCAAGTAATGAACACATTTCATAGAAACTTAACGAGCTTTAAACTATTTGTTACGGGTGTCCGTCCTTACTCTAAAAATAGAGAAGATCATGTTACAAATTGGTAATATATTATTTATAATAATAATAATGACTGTAACCTCTTAACGCTTGTATATCGTGCCTTAAGTAACCAGTAGCGCAACTGATAACCGTTCTCAGAGCATTTACACGTGAAATTTCTATTAGATGCCATGACGGTTTCCTCACGATATTTTCCTTCACTACGACCAATTTACATTGCTGCGCATGGTTACATGTCCCTAATCTAATAAGATACCATAGAAAATAAAGTTTAACACTATTCAGTGCAATATAATATAACACAATACAACAATTGCAAATACAACAAGAGTATAACATCTTTGATAACAAAGATATTATAAAATTACGTAGCATAATACTAGGAGTACGGTCTAGAAAGTTCCTGACGTATGCCCAAACGCTTTGACATTGTAAAACTTTGATTTTAGTAGTTCGCAAAAACTACCCAACTTTATTTTCTGTTAAGAACTACACAACCTATCCCATGTTACGAGGCTTCTGAAAAGAGATTTTTGTAGAGGTACATCGCCTAATCTAAAACTTTGGGTATCTTAAAAACAAATGGGCAACAAAATCATATTGAAATCCGATATACGTATACCTTTTAAACTCACACTCTCAACAACTCGAGGCATTATAAATAAGCAAAGATTATTTTTTACATTCACAATGCAAATAGCAGTGAAGATCAATTACTATTTCACTTTTTTCACGTTCTTAGATAATATTATAATTATAGAGTAATTAAGGACGGCTTGCACAAAATAATTAAACCTAATTTAAAGCTAAGGTTTAAAGTTATCTATACTAATATTATAAAGCTGAAGAGTTTGTTTGTTTGTTTGTTTGAACGCGCTAATCTCAGGAACTACTGGTTCGAATTGAAAAAAATTCTTTTTGAGTTGAATAGACCATTTATCGGGGAAGGCTTTAGGCTATATAACATCACGATACAACTATTAGGAGCGAAGAAATGATGAAAAATGTGAAAAAAACGGGGAAAATTATTCATCCTTGAGGGCTTTCATTGCGTGCGCTGCAAAAATGGTTCAAGATACCAAAAATATATGTAAGAAAGAATTATTCCTCTTGAAATGATCTAAATAAATGTCCGCGACAGTATATGTCTATCTTTTAAGATTAGGTCACTAGAACCGTTTTTATGGTAAACAAATTTGGTCGAAATTATTGCATTATCTGTTAAGAGTTGTATCAACGTAATAATATTAATCTTTATCCAAATAAATGTATTGTTGATTAAGAGTATTTAATTGTGAACAAAATTGTCTTTGACATCACTTAATTTCAATGAATATCTTAGAAGATATTACAAAACCTTATATAGCAAAACTACGTTTGCCGGATCTATTTGCCGGATCGGAGTTATATATAAAACGACATTCAGCGTTAAATTGAATTTATCTTGCATGGAAAAATTATTCGATTTTAACAAGTTTTAAATATAATTGTTTAGAAATTATGAGGTCCGTGATTAAATAGTCATAATATTACACAAATCAGTTTATTATTATTTTATACAGTAATACCCTTCTTATGACTTAACGCAACCATTACAGAATACAGAAAAAGCGGGAATAATAACTTTTTAATTATTACATATTTGTTGCTAAGGAATAGGCTATGACAACTCACCGTACAGCCATATTTTATAACAATAATGACGTTAATTATCATTGACGTCGAATAAAACCGCTTTTTTTAAATAGTGTTTCATACGAGCTTAAACTATAATAGATTTTATTTGTTCGTGCAACTCGCTCTAAAAAAACGAATTTGCGTTTATTGGGTAAACATGGTCCATAGTCGGCCTCATTTTCACCTTAAACCAGGTATGATTGGGGTTAAACGTTTGTTTGTATGTTATGAAGAGTAAATAAAAAAAAAACACATTTTAATGCAAACAGGCATGATGTCAGACAAAGCTATTTGCGATTAAATTTCAATGTTCCGATTATCTTGTAACGACGTACTTGAGCTTAAGATTTTGTTAAATAAATTTTTATGAGGGATAACCCTTTTCCAGTATCATTAAAACCGAACAACCGGTTTAAAGACATCTTAAGTAATGATGCTTATCGTATATGGCAATCGTAAGGTCCATTTCGACACCCCATAATGTAACGATCGGCTATTTGGGTGTATTAAAAAGGGTCCTTATAGAGTTACTAACAAGATAGCTCTCGCCAAACGAGCCTTTGCGATACATTTTCAAACGCGAACGTATTAAGAAAATCCAGTAGAGGCAAATCGAAAGAGAAGTACATTTTTGTTTTGATTAATACCTAAGAAATTTTAGGTAGAATTTTTGTTCTATAAAATTATTTCTTCCTGACATCTTTAGTCGATTCGAAATATGCTTTCAAAAAGAACAAAATAAAAGCGATTATATAAAAAAAAATGTAATACTTGTCTTAAATTCACTATTTATTCACATTTTAGATGCTTTTTGGATTAAATTAAAAACTACCTACTAATCATCACGCCGATTCCTTATTAGGTTAGTTATTGTATGTGCACTATTGTTATTTGTACCCGCATGCTATCTAATAGAAATGTCATGTGTGAGTGCCCTGAGAACGGCGATCAGCTACTAGTTCCAAGCGCACTACGGGTCACGCTGGGCACGACATATAAGCGCAAGAGGATACAATCTATCTCTGCTCTCCCCGTAAGGAATATAGCGTAATAATATATTATTATTATTATACTAATTAACTTATTTGCATCAAGATTGGAAAATTATAAACGCTAAAGCCGATATATTCGTTTCGTTATAAGTTAATTCAAAGGAGAACACACATTTTTCAAGTATTTAAGTTAAATGTTTTTTTTTGTTTTTTGTATCCCGGGGGAAAATCCTGCATAGGACCATCAGGGACGCTTTGAGGGCAGCGACCCCGGTGTGTGATACTCTTACTGACTAAAAGCCCCCGGGGTGTCCCTCTGATTGCTACACCCGGACCTGGGAAACCAAATTCGTCCATAGGCCCAGGAAACAAAAGGCCTTGTTGAGGCTACCTCTCTGAGTGATTTAAGTCAAATGTAGCCTAAATTAACATTAACAGCTTAAATATATAAAACCAGAACGTTCACAGATAGACATACAGAAAATTCACACTGAAATATATAGCAATAAATTATACATATCGTTCAAATACAAACAGCTTTGGTTTTGTCACGTATGTCGTAACAATGCAAAAATAATGATCGTGTTTCGGCACAATTTATTGCCCTTACGATAAATATTGTTTCTACTCTAAATTTAGATCACGAATTTAGCACACATCGTTTTCATATAAACCTTTAAAACATTTATATAAATGAGAAATACATATTTTGTTTTGATTAAAAAGATAAAAGCACCTACAACATTTCAAACGAAGTCTACATAATATATTTATTTTGTAAATGTTTCTTTATCTGAGCAATAACTGATAAAAACTTTTCAAATTTTTTTCAGTTTGGTTAATATTTTATTTATTATGAATTCATCGCTTTTTTTTTAATTACACATTACATTATTTGTTGAAAACTCATAAAGAAAATAGATTTATGTAATAAACCACTCTTAATAGAACAGATTTTATATAATACAGAAATCTTCATTTTGTTCCAAATTATATTTATTTGATTTTTTGATGTGTTTACTTATATATTTTATATTATACACACGGATCTCAGGCGGGAATTCCCACTAGTACAGTATTTACTTAACGACATAAGGATAAATCTTAGAGTGGGCAGATACGTAGAAATTTTACTGGTGGAATAACGTCGTAGAGAGACAAAAGCGCCATGATTATTTACTGCGAGGTAGTTAGGACCAGATGCACTTTGCATACAAATAGCTTCGCATGTAGTATGACCAAGCCGTCTGCACGCGCCCGATGCACTCACGAAGATGTTGTAAAAACTAACTGCAAATTGCACATATTCAGCAAACTTCTTCTGTTCTAACACAAAGCTTTAACATCCCGTGACAAAACTATGCAATATACAACATATGCAAAAATGTGCAACTATGCATCCATTTACACGAATCGAATTCATTAATAGAATATTTTCCCGTTTAACAATACCAATAGTTTCATATTTTTGTATTATAAAATTCATATTGCTATTTTTTAAGAATATTTTTAAATGAAATATATGCGATAAAGTATAATAATAATATTTGTGAATAAAAACGCACATCAACTTAATCTCAAAGTAAGCTTGCGTTTGTATTATGGGTACTAGACAAAGATATATAAATATTATATATCGAGAGGTGAAAAGCTATTTGACTTAAGCGATATTTTTTGGTGATATAGTATTCTTTTTTAGAATCGGTAAAAAACGCTGATCTACAACATGTTGCTGACTATCAACAGTAAAGAAAAACCATGAATAGCGGCAATGATCATGCTAGCATGCACAAATATATCTTCACGCTTCGCTTAAAAACCCAATATCATAGGACGACGCTTGTCGGAAGACACTTTCACAGCCCAACAACCCGACAAAAGTAAAGGTTAATCTCTAGGCTTTTAAATCGAAAAAAATAGTTTTCTTATGAAATCCCAATAGGAGATTCGACACAATGCGGGACTTGTAGCTAGTAAGCCGTGGTGGCTGCCGGCAGAATAGAATAGCACCTCCCTCTTCTTGCTGAGGTGTCGTAAAAGGCGACTAAGGTATCCCTTTAACACCGCAAGTCATCCAGGTGTTCAGAGAAGGAAAACTCGACCAAACCTGCATCCCACTGCCTCCCGATCGTACTGGTTCTCCTTTCCATCGGGTCTGAGAGAGCTCGGACGAGAGAGTGCTTTTCCGGCAGCGCGTCCAGATATGCACTTAAATATCTCCTGCGCAATTGACTGTTTCCGAAACCTGGACCTCGATTTTCTTAATCGGTGTTGAAACAGTCGCCGTGGCCGAATCCGGCTAGGACATCATCATCATCATCTTTAAGCAATTAAGGCTTTTCCGCTCTATACTAAATCACGAATGCAATAAAAATCCTGCAAATTTCGGGAAAAACTAAAGTTGAAAACTCTTATCTTTTAGGTCGCACATTACTTGGGGTATAAGTCAGTTTTCACTTTGGACACAGCTGCGTTTCTAAATTGAGGTCACAGGAAGTTAATGATAGATTCCAAGAATTATTAAGTCTTTCAGCATTATTAGTGCTTACATTTTTAATCATAATTATTTTTAATACATTTTAAAATTTATAATAAAAACAATTTTACAATAGATTATTTATTATTTTGAAACGATTTTTCAAGTAAATTAACATAATTAGTAAGTAGTAACTTAGCCTGAGGTACTACTATGACTTTACTTATATTTTATTCAAACATCACAAATTATATTATATCATAATATTAATATACTATCACGCTATCTCCTTTTCAGGATGAGCAGAGATATATTAGTAGCAGTATCTATTTTGTGCTTATATTATATCGAGGGGTGAAAGACTATTTGGTTTAAGCGACATTTTTTGGTGATATAGTAATATATATTTTCGGAATCAGCGTTTTTTTATCGTTTCCGAATATACATATTACTATATCACCAAATAATGTCGCTTATACCAAATAGCCTTTCACCCCTCGATATGTCCTGCACAACTTGTCGCCGTACTCAGAACACTTACACACGCAGTCAACTCTGGAATGAGTATTTTAATGAACGGTCTCTTACTAAAGGCATCTGGTACAAAACTATTCAGTGCAGTCTGCCCCGGTATCCGTGGTTCGAACAATCCTATATTAGCAGGAGAGACGCTGTGACATTGTTTAGACTCCGTTCCGGGCATATTCCATCGAACAAATTCAAATATTTAATAGGAATCTCCGACTCCCCAAACTGCACGGCATGTGGTGTAGAAGAAGATGTTACCATTTGCTGATGGAGTGTGTCCGGAACGAAGCACAACGTCGGGATATACCGGTTGTCAATTATCTTGTGGACACTTGCAACTGCATTTTGTCCTCTCCGCTTTCCGAGCAGGCCAAAATGTTAGTTGCACTTTACCTGAAGGTGGCTTAAAGTAATTATAAGTGTTTTGCCTGTACGGGGGTGACGTGTTCACTCTGTGACAAAACCCCTTTGAATTAATAAAGAAATAAAAAAAAAACACTTACACACGAAATTTCTATTAGATGCCATGCGGGTCTTCTCACGATGTTTTTCTTCGCAGGTAAGCATCTCATGCCTAAAACTGTATTTATCCGAGAAAAACCTAGAGGTACGTACGATACAGGTTCCTCATCCATTAAGCCACCATAACTACACTTTATTATTTTATATACAAATAATATTGTTTAATTAATATTTTAGTACAGTTTTCGCAAAATACCAAACATAACTTATAACTTGAGTATAACCAAAGCTATATTCAAGTTTCTATTATATATTCAGTTTTTCGGGTAAGACGAACTTACAAAACAACGAAACAAATTCTTATTGTCGAAATTGTGTTATTTGAAAGTCAAGGCTTGAGATTCAAGTAGTTAAAACATTCAAAGATTGTAGAAATTAGTAGAATCGAGAAAGGCCGTTTTAAATTTTACGAAGAGTAAATCTAAATAATTTTCAACAATTCCATTCTTGATTGCTATTGTAATATGCTATATTTACCCGAGAGGATGATAATATATTATTATTTTAAAGAGCAGAAACTGGAGAGATATTTCCATTTAGATATTATTATAAAGAATACGTGTTACCATATGGTTATAATTCAGTCCAAATTATGTTCAGTTATAACATACGGAGAGATTTTAATGTCATGAAGTATATTCTAAAGGTCCATGTAATCATAATAATGTATCGTCAATTCCTTTCGGAGTGAGCAGACATAATGTATCCACTTTGAGCTTATATGTCGTGCCCAATGTGACCCGTAGCGCAGCTGTTTGCCGTTCCTAAGGCCGTTTTTAACAAGTTATGTATTTATGCTTATACTTAGTAGATTTACCGGATTATAATGACTTTTTTGTGAAAAAAAAAAACAATTTTTCTAATTCATTAGCTTTTGATTTAAACTTTATTGATTACCTTATTAAATTAAAAATATTCCGCTAAATGTACTTAAATAAGAATAATTGTGATAAGTTATTTGTGTATGCTGTTTTTGTGAACAGATTGACCTAGTGGCTAAATAAGCTTACGCCGGTGTTATGAGTATTAGACAAAGTTATACATACTTAAACACATATACATACCCATGGCTTACGACTAACTCACTTATACAGCATAGAAAAGTAAGCCGCAACCGGGACTCCAACACAGGACCTTCAACGTTAAAGCCAGAGTTGCTTTAATTGCGCTGTCAGGCAGTAAGGGTATTCATCAAGTAGAATATTTTCTTAACTTCTTTTTTGTCTTTAACAAAACAAAAATCACTTCGTTATTTTGTAATCGTTAATCATTAATCTGATTACATTTTTTCCATCTCTGTTCAGTAGTTGTAGGTAGCCAGTTTTTAACTAGCCTATGCTTACAACCATCGTGCCAAGTAAATAAAATGATTTAGGCTAGTGAAAGGCAAATTTAAATAACTTAGAACCCCGATTGGTAAAAACCCAGGCGGGAATCAATAACTTTTAAATTATAGCATCGCCCTTTGAAGTCATAGAACCTTTTGCGGAATTGAAACCCGCCTCTGTCCATGACATTGGGCACGACATCCCTTTGTCTCGATAAAATCTGTCAGCGTAATTTTGCTGTTTATTACGCTGGCCTAAAATCTTATCCTATCCCTCTGAAACGGGTTGAGACGGGGGAGTTTAGCGCAAACAAAAACAATTTTATTGCCCCTTCATTCATCGAAAATTTAGATTATGGCACTATCTTCCAAACTATCTAAACTAATATCAACTTCTATTCTAAACTATCAGCTTTTTGTACCACATATCTCCTAATTTTATTTATTTATTTTATTTATGCATAGTTACACATTGACCTTAAAATTATTTTAGCGGCCATAGAGACATCTACTATGACTTGATCGAAGCATAATAATGGAACTCGGTTTAGAGATTGCGAGGATTTTGAAGGTCTTGGAATTTACAGCGTTTAAAAATATTGTTTAAAAATTGTGTTTATGGTCTGAATATCCGATTGTATAGTCCTTTCGTTTTAACTATAAAGTTGTACTTATTATGTTATTAAGTGAAAGAGAAATTAAAATATCGCTGTTCTGTTCTTTGTCGATTTAGAATCGAGTCTGCACTAAGATTTTTTTTTTATAATTTATAGGCGAACGCTTGAACTCAATCACACCTGGTGGAAGGTGAAGATGAGTCCGATGATGAACCGCGTCCGCCTAACAAATGCCTATTCACTCTTCTTTTAAATACTCCAAGGTCATAAGAACGCGGAAATGTGGCCGCTGGAAGCAAATTCCACTCCTTAGCTGTTCGCATGATGAATGTAGAAGCGAATCTTCTTGTGCGGATATAAGGAACATCCACCACATACGGATGGTATCCGACACGATGTGTAGTGGTTTTGTGGTGGAATGGGGCTGGTGGAATCAAAGAATGTAGTTCCTGAGAACACTCTCCACCGTGCAACCGGTAAAAGACCGCGAGGCAGGCAACTCTACGTCGATGCTCGATGCTCTGCATTTTAATTTTTGGCAAAGAGTTGTCGCGAATAAGTCTACGAGCTCTACGATCAATCGAGTCCAAAGCCGCCAACTGATATTTAGCGGATCCGTCCCAAAGATGACAACAGTCCTCGACACCCGACCGCACCTGTGCTTGATACTCGTACAGGTTAAGAAGTTGCAATGGTGAGAAGAACCGTCAGACCTTAAAAAGGACATCCAATTTTCAATTATTGCTACTTTCCAAATGAAAAGAAGGTACCGAGGCCCATATAAAAGTATCTAAGGAATAATCTTTTAAAAAGAGCTACTATCGTAGTATCTTGCCGGCTCTTCTTGGTATATCCTGCTGTCACCATTTGTGCTAGATTTATGTTATTGGCGGTTTAAAAGTGCTTGTAATAGACCTATTTATAACATAAGCGAGGGGCGCGCGATGAGATCCCGCGTGCCGCTCTACAACATAGAGGCATGAGAGGGGTGGCTTTATACACCACCCCTCCCCAAACGAGTAGAGGCCTACTTAAGGCCGCACGCCTAGCCAGTCATCGAGGATGAGACCCCAGTCGTGCCCTTGATGCCGGTAGGTGGAAGGTGGAACACTCCGGAGGTTTTAGTCGGTGCAACTTCGGGAGACGGCCCATAGCGCCCCCGAGGTCCGTTAGGGAATTCCCCCGGGCTACCAAAAAACGCATATTTATCAAGTTATTTAGACTTTGAACAGTGAAAAGTGAAAACCGCAGACAATATTTTTCTTATATGACAAAATTTAAAAATTACCTTAAATAAGCTTCACTCTGCTAAGCTCCGACGAAGTAAATAAAAAAGTTCCAGGTCAGCCCTTCCGCTTAAACGAGCCCGTTTTAAATTTATAATACCCATGCGGAGAGTTACTGCTGCTTCGGCAAAGTGAAAATTTCTAAACACTTTACAAAGCTCGTTTCACTGAGTCATTGCTTCGAGTAAGTACGTATAAAAGTAAACTCAAAATAACTTTATTTAGGAACTTGCAAATCGTCAATAAAATTAAGCAATCACTGGTTCGCAAAGCAAGATCTACCAAGAAAGATCGTCAAGGAAATCTGGTAACGACTTTTTTTACAATTGAGTTCCACGGATATAAATTAAAATGATTTTCTTTTGAGATAAATCAACATATTATAACATTCACACATCCCCACCATTTATATATGTGTGAAATAAATCATTTGAGTAATAAATAAGTTACCAATAAATCTTTTGAGTAAGAAAGTTGAACATTGATAACAAGTTTTACTTGAATAAATATTTTTGAGTTTTATTTATGTCTTTCCCTCATGGAATTTTGTTGTAGTTGTATCAATGTATTTTTTTTTGTGTTTGGATTTTTTTTATAAAGATTTTTTCGGGAAGTATAAGATTTACTGATTTAATATCTATTTTGTACAGCCTTGGAATTTTTTTCTAGTATTTTCTCGTTAGATATGATGGCATTTACAAATATAAAGTCCATATCGTCGGGTGAAAGGCTATTTGGCTTAAGCGACATTTTTTTGTGATATAGTAATAAATATATATATATATAACAGAGCGTTTCAAAAAAAAATTCCTTGGAACCACGCTCGAAAGTTTCGTTTTAATGCCAAAATAGGCCTCTGAAAATATGAGCCCTTAATATTAATATTTAGGTTGTCCGCATCGCACTTTTCGATTTCCCATACACAGGACAAAAGTTTTTTTCTTTTGATTTCTATAACTAATGAACGGTATATCGTATTGCAATAACCAGTCATTATTTTTGTAGAGAATTTAACGCCCTACAAAAATTTTACAAAATATTAAGGGCTCATATTTTCAGAGGCCTATTTTTTGGCATTAAAACGAAACTTTTGAGCGTGGTTACGAGGAAAAAATTTTTTTTATATGCCCTAATATATATATATATATATATATATATATATATATATATATATATTTGGAATCTGTAAAAAACGCTGATTCCGAAAATATATATATTACTGTATCACCAAAAAATGTCGCTTAAACCAAATAGCCTTTCACCCGACGATATGGATATAGTACACACAGTACACATAAACCAAAACCTAGAATAAACCTATAGAGCATACAAATATTTGTTCGGTATGTAAATCAGATTCACATATCTTACAACAGAAGAAATTGTCTAGACACACCGCCAATTGAGTATTCCGAATGACATCATTTTGTTATCTCATGTGGAAATTAAGCGATAAATAAGCATTAGGATGAAAATTAGCCAGCAAGTACTCTTGCTAAATTAAGTAAATTCGTCCGCACATGGAGTACTGCTCTAATCTCTAGGCCGGTTCTCCTGCCGGCTGAATCCATCTGCCACCGTGCAACGCTGAATTATTCGCATCTTCGATAATCCAGAGTTTACAAACGGTTTAGAACCTCTAAATCTACAAAGGGGCGTCACCTCTATGAATGTTCCACTATTTGTACAAAGGATAATGCCCTGAAGAAGTACAACTACGTCCAGGGCCATTTTAAACACGCACAACTGCCTGTAGGCATTGGGGCATCACCACTCCCACACTCTAAATTCTTACAAAACCGCACTAGCGCAGCGATTTCTCAAATATTTTAATTGCACACTTTGGAGTAGCAGAATGGGCTACCAGGCACCTCAGAACGACCGTTAGGTTTGTTTTTCAACTGGCCGGCCGCCCAAGTCGAGGTCCGTACCCACAGGGGTGCCCTTGCGAAGCCGCCCAACCCATAAATTTCGCTGGCTGAGCGCCCTCTGCGTTCGCCCACCGAGCCCGGTTTTGTTGTGAAGGTCTTTCCGAGGCCACCAACGTAGGACATGCCGAAAAAAAAAAGAAAATAAAACTTCAGAACTAAGATATCGGATACTCCATGAAGGCAGTGAGCAAGGCCTTTCTTAGTTGGCAACACAATAACAACGCTCCTTGTATTAGAGTCGTCTATGGACGATGATATCGACTTACCATCAGGGAAAAAGAGAGCCCGTTTGCAGTCTTAAATAAAAAATTTAATGTGCTTTTCAGGATTCATTCGTTTTATTTTATAACGAAAGAAAGAAAGTTTTTTATATGAGGTAACAAAATAAAAGGCTAAAATGGCTTCTCAGTTTAAGTGCTCTTTAACAAAACTAGGTGGTTTTATTGTTTAAAGCTACGTACTATCACAATTTTGCCCAAAAACACGTAAGATTTATACTTCAGAACCCTGAAATGATAAAAATTTTACTTTTAATATGCAACCGTTTATTAAAATATGAATTCTAAAACCAGAAAATACCTTTGACAGATAAGAATTTTATAGCTTATAAATGATATTTTATGTTAAGATCGTTTCCTAAATTTTTTCATAACATATATTTAAAAGGTAACTGGGTTTAAAATCTTAATAATTTATCAAGGAGCGCATTAAAGCTCGCCCACTCTACATAGGGATAACGCCTACATAACCAAATAGGGCAAAGTGCTCATGGAAACAAAAATCCTGGCTATCTTATACAATTCTTACGTGTTAGATTAAATAAAATTATCATTGATCATATGAAATCGATATATCGTGGTAAGTTGAAAGCTTTTGTCAATTCCATCCCGTATAGTTGTCACATTTCTACAAACATTATCGCTAATCGAATGTTACTTTGTCCAGGCCCTTAGGAGACATAACTTTTTTGTGAAGTCGAGGATATTGACATAGCGTGGGATTCACTAAAGTATAATGCGCAGGACAAACCAAACTGGTATTTATTGAAAATGCTGTCTGCGCTAGAAGGGACCATAAAACAATTATTATCTTCCTAAACAATAAATGTAATCTTTGCGTATTTATAATAACAATATTTTGATAGTTTTTCCACTCCGGCGTAGACTTAAGTTTCTTTCGGCATTTCTTATTAAGGTAGTCGCTTCTGAAACACTAGTAGATCATCATTAGGTTTCCTCTCCTGGCTGCCCCCCAGAGTTGAGATAGTATCCATAAGAATGACCTTGCGTTGCTACCTGATCCATAAAATGCTGGCTAAGCATCTTAAATGCTCGCCTCCTAAGCGCAGTGTAGTTGTGAAGACTTTTCCAATACACAGAAAAAAAATCCGTAAATAAACAATTTTTAGGATTTCACTATATCCAGTTGAAAGCGATAAATATATAAATATTATTTGAATAGCAATATTATGACCTCATGATATAATTTCTGTAAGCTAACAGGGAAGCGTTGGAAAATACGAGACGCGAATCTCTTCTTGAATGCGGTTTAATTAAGCCAGTTTATTGCCAGTGGAGTAAATAATTGGATTCATAATTCAGTGAGAGTATAATAATTAATGATTGTTTATTTGTTCCGATCGGCTAGCTTAAGATATAATTAATTTATCAAAGACTAGCATAAAACTCAATTGACCTTATTATATTACTAATTTTCTAGTACAAATACGGGTACAACATAGTATGGGCTTAATAAAAGTTGATTGTTATAGATACGGCTTATCACTTACGTAAAATTCTTATTATTTAATTACAAAACATAATTTTGTTCTTATATACGATGTAATTTATGCAGTGGGAATTCCCTTTATCCGTAGAAAAAGATTCGCTTCTTCATTCATAATGTCAACTAGAAAGGAATGTAATGTGTTCATTATGTCATGTGTGTATGATGTGAAAGCCTGTATGACGTAATAGTATTTTATAGTACATATTAAGTTTTAACTTGATAAAAATTTGTTTATTATTTGTTGTT
Organism: Automeris io; assembly: GCA_036320925.1. NCBI lineage: Eukaryota > Metazoa > Arthropoda > Insecta > Lepidoptera > Saturniidae > Automeris > Automeris io. Next base: position 12,520,233 of record JAUDJH010000005.1, read on the forward strand.
AATTTTCTGTTTTGTATGTTGGCGACATAGTCGCATGTGCGACTAAGCCTTAAATAAAGATAAAAAAATAACGTATTTTTGAGCAAACTTTTTCCAACTTTGGTCCAAACTTCACCTTTCACTACAGGTGAATAAAGTCCTGCATGTGAATAATAAAAAATATACGAACAGGCCTAAAGAGAAATTCAAGCGAAAAGTTTAGTGGTACGAATATAAATTCTAATCGAATATTAGCAAGTAATTTTTTTATTCTATTTCACAAAATAGTCACGCACTATCCGTCCATTTTCGGTACAATAGCAAAAATGGTGCAGAATACTAAACAGGGTCGCGAGGTTGGGAATCTAAAAATAAATCAGGGATACCGGATAAAAATACCTATTGCAATAAATATTGTGTCCGTTGCAAACGATGCGCGAACTTGTGCGAGTACTTACGCTGGCGTTTAAACTTGTTTCAGTCAAGTACTTGTGTGTAACTTATGTGGTTGAATCTAAAAACTAACTTGTTGATTGTAAGCCTGGGTTTATTCCGCATCGATATCGCACGACAATTATAATACGTTTGTAAGATTTATTTGTATGTTTATTTTAAGATGTTTTATGGTTAAATACCTTCGTAATACAATACCTTACACTAACTTTTGTTTAAAGTATAACTGGAGGCAAGAGAATATAGGTAGAGGCATAGATGGGCAAAATGTAATCATACTAATGAGAAACGATTACATTTTTCCTCATTAATATGATTACATTTTGCCCATCTATGTTTTAAACACTAAGAAATTCTCAATTACATACAAATTTACGACTCCTTAATGTTTGAAAGGGTTTTAATCATGATTACAGAGTGACAAAATTTACATTACGGCTACATTTTGTAATTACTATTTTTCTAATTACATTTGAATTTGAATATGCAAGAATTAACTATAATCTTAATTTTTTTTGCATTTTAATTTCGTAATGATCTCATAACATATCAGTGCTTCGTTAAAAAAATGCTCAAACTTGCGTAAACTATTAGAACTCTTTAACTTGGTTTTAATTTATGTCAGTTAGAACGGATATTTGATTTAAATAATTTTAAATTAGTACATTAGAATGTTTATTATTTGCATTAATATTAATCTAAAACAAAATAATAGGTTACGGTTGGTTGACAATATTTAAGCAGGTATCTACTTTTTAATTATATACACGTTTATCCATTACTAATATGTTATATCTATGTGTATTATAAACATAATATATTAAAATAATATATGGGTACTGCCTACACAAAGCGTAAATAATATCGTTTTTCACTGAAAGGATGTAGCTGTATGCATGAACTGTTATAATGCTCTGTTAAAGGTTCAAAAATATATGTATATATCAATGTATACATTGAATTATATTTCATTTACATCAGCTACAAATACGAATTAATCAAAGCAAGTGCAATAAGGCAGTTATTCGCTCATTTGAAATTACATATGTATTATGTGTACAGGAAAGCACTGGCGCCAGTACTATCATAGACTACAACGAGCGATAAAATAGCGAATCACTCGTCAGTTTCGGCGCGCTAACACTCGGTTCGACCTTGACATATCCGAGTTTTAGACACGCGACCTACATACTAGTGAGAAACGGTTTACAAATACGTATCATATGTAACAAGTGGTTTATTTACTACAATCCGGGTTTGTTCGTTGCTTTTAAATCAATCTCAACAATTTAATTTACATCAGTATTTTTTGTTTCTTTGTATTTTTCCGCGCTGGGTTTTCGTTAGAACTCTCGAGAATATATAATACTAGCTGATCCGGCAAACGTTGTTTTGCTATATAAGGTTTTGTAATATCTTCTAAGATGTTCATTGAAATTAAGTGATGTCAAAGACAATTTTGTTCGCAATTAAATACTCTTAATCAACAACACATTTATTTGGCTAAAGATTAATATTATTACGTTGATACAATTCTTAACAAATAATGCATTAATTTCGACCAAATTTGATTACAATAAAAACGGTTCTAGTGACTTAATCTTAAAAGATACTGTCCCGGACATTTTTTTAGATCATTTCAAGAGGAATAATTCTTTCATACATATATTTTTCGTATCTTGAACCGTTTTCGCAGCGCACGCAATGGAAGCCTTCAAGGATGAATAATTTTCCCCGTTTTCACATTTTCCATTATTTCTTCGCTCCTAATAGTTGCATCGTGATGTTATATAGCCTAAAGCCTTCCTCGATAAATGGTGTATTCAACACAAAAATATTTTTTCAATACGAACCAGTAGTTCCTGAGATTAGCGCGTTCAAACAAACAAACAAACAAACTAAGCTTGCACTTGTACTAGGGATACTAGATTAAGGTATAAGTGCTTAGCTTAGGTATAAATGCTGTGGAGCAATTGATTACAGGGCCCACAGTCCGTCTTAGTGCGGATGAGGTCAACTTGGGGTTTTTAGTCGGTAAAAGTCCGGCACACCCTGGTTACCATCCCCCATGTGTAGCCGGGACGGTCCAATGAGGATTTTCCCCAAGTAAAAAAAAGGTATAAATGCTTAAATATATATTTAGTTCACGACAAACTATACTGCTCGTCACAGATATGTGTTGCAGGTAGGTTCATAAACAAACTGCGTTTTTAGTCAAAATGTTTGTGCTAAGTTTGTGGGAGTGATATTAAAAATGTTAACCATATGAGGAGTGTATATATTTCCCCCTACATGGCAGACAAACGGTTAACACCGTATTGTGGGGCTAAAATTTATATTGTTCTATGTAACAATGAGTGCCATTTCCTCTTGGTAACAGGTATATTAAAATTCTAGTATGGCGAACATATTTTTATTTACCTATATACAAATATAGGTAAATAAAAATTGCCGAGGTAAGGAGACTGAAAAAGTGTAAGTAATAAAAGTAATAAAGGGATAATATCGTAAAACTATCGATCCGTAAGTCGATTACACTCTGAGGTCGAATCAAATTAGAGAAAACACTCTCCGAAATAACTGTAGAACTATTTATATGGTACACAGTACATCCGTCCTCCTTTAATCTTCTATTGGAATCCGATTATATTCAGACCGAAATAGCTATAATATTATGTTATGTATTTTCTTTCGTGTTGACGTAACACAGTTTTGATGAGCTTCTAGATACATATTTTCCACGAATTCGGATCAGAGCGGAATTAAATACAATATTTAAACTTGGTTCGAGTATTCTAAGTTCCCATTTTCACGGTTTCGGATCAAAGTAGTGCAAAATGCAATATCCGATCTCGGTTCGACTGTTTTAGGCTCCCTTATTTACAGATTCGGATCAGAAAAGCGCGTACTGAAATATCCAAACTCAGTTCAAGTATTCTAGGCTTCCATTTTCACGAGTTCGTATTAGGCACAGTGTAAGTTAAAAATTATTTTTATTAAAATTCACTATTATGGAATCTGCCTAAAGTAAGTCAAAAATGGTTAACTGTGGTAACATGATAACGAATGAGCTTTTTATTGAAAGAACTTGAATAAAATGCAGCTACGGATAAGCATGAATGAATCAAATTGTGAAATCAAATCTTTATGACTTATTTTTATGGCGCAGCTTTTGCAACCATAAAGTTTTTCGTACGAAAGGCAAACATTCCATAATTTACGCTGTTTTATTACTATATATAGAAAATAAGGAAGCGAGTCCTTTATCTACAAAGTAAATGCTTTATATTCTAATCTATTAGGAAAAAAATGCTTTGCCCTAAATAAAATTATATACTGTAACCAATTACTTTGTTCTTTTATGTTATCCATATGCGGGTAAAGACTAATATTTCGGTATGAACAAAAAGCATATTTTATTAGGCAAAATAGTTAAATATAATCTTAATGTTGCTCAGCGTGCGATGGAGCGGACTATGTTGGGCATCTCTTTGAAGGATAAAGTCAGAAATGAGGTTATCCGACAGAGAACTAAAATTATCGACATAGCTCTCCGTATTAGCAAGCGGAAGTGGCAGTGGGCTGGCCATATATGCCGAAGAACCGATAATCATTGAAGCCGGCCTGTTTTTAATTGGAGACCGCGGATGCCGACAAGGTGGAGCGACGACCTGCGACAGGAGACCGAAAAGAATTGGATAAGAAAAGTCAAAGACCGTGCTCAGTGTCACTTGTTAGGAGAGACCTATATCCAGCAGTGGACTAGGATGGGCTGATGATAATGATGATGGATAATAATCTTAGGAATCTGCATATTTTTCAGGTCATAAATAAGTCTGGAATAAATTACTTTAATTTAAACAAAAAAAGGAAACCTTTATCTTCATATCTATTATTTTTTCACGCCATCTATCTACTACATGAAAGTAATATAATATTTACTAACATTATATAATATTCCCATGGAGTATGTGAATCTGCGTACCCTGTCCAAATACGCAATACACGTCACTGGTATTTAGGGATCAACTTGTATAACTGAAGGCCTAGGAAGTAGTATATTTAAATATGAGAACTGCGATTTTTTTTTTACACTGGCTCCACATTGTGACTACAGAGTACCTGATGGATAGTACAGTGTAGTCCAAATACGAAAGCGACTATCAAAGGATGAAAATCCATTGATAGTCTACATCGTCATGTCGGCCCACATATACCACGACTGAAGGTCTCTATGTATATGAGCTACTGGATATACACAAGCTGATCCCGAAACGCGACAAGTCGAAACAGGTCACTATGACGGGCTTTACACCCATGTACTGCGGTCGCGATCCAGACTGGCACCGACGCCCTACGACCTCGCTGCTGCTCGTTTAGCACCACCCAGGAGTCACGTGTAGGGAACTAGGGTAAAGCCTACGGACGCGAGTAGCTTCGACTCCCAAAACCCCCTTCGCGATTTTCAATGCTCCCTTCATTTGGCGCTCACCGCTGTTCTTGGACTGTATTGCACTGACTGTAAGGATCAGTGTAGCCATTTTGGCTTGCCCCTACAAAAAGATCTATATCAGTACTTTATTTAACTTCTAAAAGATTAGGTTCAGGTAAGGAGCACGCCCGTATTCGGTGATAGCATAAAGGGATTAATTAATGTTAAGGAATCGAGAGATCTTTGCAAAGCAAAATAATGTGGCTTTTCATACTTACTGCCTATCCTAATAAGGAATTAGCGAGAGGATAGATAGTAAGATTATTGCAAGAGTAAAAACCCAGCCGTAGCGGTGATTTTAATACCCGTATTATGTAAGTTAAGTCACGAAGTGCGTGAGTTTCATTTTGATTTTAGTCTCGGTAAATGATTTAAGTATATTAATTTAGTAGACCAAGATAAAATAATAACGGTTGTATTTGCGCTGTACAATAAAGAATGAGAAGGTTTTTGTAACAAGAAGACAACTGGACTTGACAGTTGAGAGCTTATATAAACTTATTTTAATTATCTAACATCGTGTCACGTAAAAGTAGACATTGACGGGCTTTTTATTTGTCTCCACTTATTTAATTGAAATTCTTGAGCCCGCATGTCTATATTTTTTTCTTAGACTCATCGCTCCTTCACACTGTCGTTTATTATCCACAGATAGGAATGTTTTGTCGTCAATTAGCTTGATTTTTTTAGACGTGAGCAGAGGCTTTTATGTCCTTACTTCTGTTTATGAGTTAGGCTTAGGAAAAGTTACAACAGGAGTCTATATGCTATAAGTGTTATCTCTTTTGCAGGCATCTTTTTACGATGTTACCATCTCGCTCTAGGTCTGCGTTAATTATTTTTACATGTTGTTAAATAACAGGAAATTTTTTGTTATGTACCATCACGACCCATAAAGCTTAATCAAGTTAGAACATTACTGTGAGCTGTATTTTAATAAACAAAACGTAATTACAAAAAGTAGGTCGTTTAATATACTATCTCTCTGTTTGGTAATGGGGATAACTGCTGTAATACCTGCGTGTTAAAGCTTAGTATTTTAAATAAACCTCTAAATTATTATTGTGCCTGGATTTTCACGTCCATCCTACATTTAAGTAGCTTTATCACACTTGAAATTATTAATGAGAGACAAAATAACAACTTTACACTACTACATAGTTAATGTATTACTTTGAGATTCTGGACGCTCAAAATGTAAAAAGCTTCGAGTTAATATAACAGAATTAAATGAAGTTTTACAGGGCACATGTGTATAATCATTTTAGCCATCAATATGAATATTATCAGTAACCAGGTCGCGTTTAACTCAACCCAATACAGAGCGATTGACGCACAATGTTATACAATCACCGACATAGACTGTTTAGGAGGAAGACTTTACTGTTATAAATACTCCTGGGTGACACATCAATTAAATAAAACTGATAATATGTCACATACACTCGCGTCACTTCAGTACCCGTGGCTTAAAAATATGTGGACTAATCTATAAAGTGTAGTTGTCTACCAACATAACAAACCTAATTAATTGTGTTACTTGGCAATCTACTCTTCTTTTTACGAATCTGTAATGACAGCTTAGAGGTTTTACCCTTAAATTCTAGGCTTCTATGTGTCTTTGGGCATTTTTAAGTTCACTAATGTTTTAGAGTATTTTGATTTTGTTATTTTAAGACATTAAGAGAGCAATGCTCGATCTCGTTTGCATTATACCATTTATGAAACTGCTAATTATGTTGAGGAGTGCATTTCAGAGAAAACATACTATTATTTACGTTCAGTTTAACTACATTCTATGATAACTTAATAAACTAATAGGCTTTTGATATTGTAATTTACAATCTAGGTAATAAAAAATTAGATTGAATGAAAAAAATATATATTTTCTTCGTCGAAGTTGATAATAGTGTGACAGACCTCCTATTAGTCTAATAGACCCTTAACAGATTCACCGCTCAGGCAAATTATTTATGGATTTCATAGCAATACAAAACCATCCTTAAGGGTACGGATCTTTGCCTTTTGTACCACCACAAAGTTTAGCATTTCTATACTGACTGCCTTGAGATTTCAACCGCACCGTTTCCATAATTCGATTGTATATCATGCGATGTCTATTGCATATAATATATCTATGAACATCGACGACTGAATTGTGATTTGAATCCAACAATTATGTGTCATCAATCAACTCGTGTAATATATGCTTTTATACGGTATATTTGATTCTCGTTAACTTGATCCGTTTATTTGTTGTTTGCGAGAGAGATGCCCCATATTTATTTGGCGAAGTCGGTAAATTCTATCAGATACAGTAGCATTCATTATACAGATGCATGAAAGCATTGCATGCCCTAATGATAAATGAGTCTGGAATACATTGCTTAAAGTTAAACAAAAAAAAGGAACCATTTACATTCATATCTATTCTATATTCACGTCATTTATCTCTCTTATGAAAGCAATATAATATTTACTATCATAATATAATTTTCGAATTAATTACACAAATACCCTGTCCAAATACCCTGTCCAAATACCCTATGCACGTCACTGATCAAATATATACCAAACTAGCTCTAGCTGATGACTTCGTCAACCTAGCAATGTTTTTGTATACTAACTCAGCAAATAGACTAAACTACCACTAGTGTTAAGTGCATCGTAGTTCAAAACCCAACTGAAACTGTCAACAGTTCGCGTCAGTGAAACTGAATGTCTGTCGACACTTTCCGCGATCACATTAGCTCGCTTAAAAGCCTCTCCTCTCTTTCTTTAGAAGACCAAATATGATAAGAGAGTTCATGCCGGTCTGCACAAATATCTCTTCACGCTACGCTCAAAGGATCCCATAGTATAGGATGGTGGGAACACGCTCGCGGGAAAACTATTCCATAGTCCAACGACACAGCAAAAGTAAAGTTTTAGAGAACTTCTTAGTCTTAGCCGGGATGTGAGATATCGTATTATTATAGTTGTGACTCCGTAAACTTGCACGCATAGTTCTATTAAGGAAGGGAGAGGGTGGAACAAGTTTAAATAACTCTTCAGAATACTCGTCATGATAGAGATGGTAATTCTCAACCCTTGGTAGTCAACTGCTGTTCTTAAACTATATCATACAGTGTAATAATTTTGTTAAAGAAGTATAAAAAATGGTGAATAATTATAATAGAAATTTTCTTCTCAACCAGGTGACATCATGTACGGCCTTCTGCTTGAGAATATGGCGGAGTACATCCGGCAGACGTACGGAGAAGAACGCTGGGAGGACATCAGACGGCAAGCGGGAGTCGAGCAACCCTCGTTCTCAGTCCACCAGGTTTACCCCGAGAATCTCATCACACGTCTGGCTAAGAAAGCGCAGGAGGTTGGTAACCTTTTTTTTACTAAAACTATTAAATCTTACCAGTATCGAATTAGCTAAGTAACAAGAGAACCAATTAGTAAGGGCTTCGTACAGCTAGCTCTTTTCCTGAATGTAGTAGTTTAAACTACAACGATTTTTTTTACTTGGGGAAATTCCTCATAGGACCGTCTCAGCCACACTGGGGGGTTGCATGACGGAGGTGTGTCGGACTTGTAGCGACTAAAAACCTTCAAAGGTGACTACTTCTGCGCATTGGCGGGGACTGTGGGTCCTGTAATCAATCCGCCACAGCCCCATCGTGCCGCCCCACTGGGCACAAACTCGGGGGAAGTGGTTGCCTTCCCCGATGCTGCTCGTTGTATTTAGGCAGAGCACGTCACAAAGCTCTTTCGACTTCTCGAGGGTCGGTAACCAGTTGCTCAGGGCCCTCACCCTGAGCAGCCACAAACTACAAAGATCTAGTAGTACCAATACGTCGTTAGAACAATCAATTACATCGAGCCTTAGCTAAATATTAACGCTGGATAGTGCGTTACAGTGTCACCACACCTAAGATCTTTGGGATCACCAACCGGCACCCTAGCCCCGAACGCCAAATTCTAGGGGCAGCAGACAAACATTGCATACCCACTGGATAACAGTGGCGTGCATCTCATAGAAGATTACAAATGCATTATCTTCTAAAACATGTGCGCTTAATAAATAATTTGACTCGCAAATTAACCTAATTTGAATTTTGAGACTCGCATTCTGGTAAATACCAAATTTTAAGTCAATATATATTTGTCGCACCTCGAAAATTTCAAAATTCGGCCTTACGTGTTTTTTTTTTGTATCCCGGGGGGAAAGCATAGAGCCATCAAGGACGCTGTGAGGGCAACGACCCCGGTGTGTCAGAATCCTACTGACTAAAAACCCCCGGGTTGACCCTCCGATTGCTCCACTCGGGCCTGGAAAACCAAATTCATCCAGATCCATGAGGCTACTTTTCTGGGAGGGGTAGGAATAAAGCCCACCCCTCCAAAACCTCTCTCACAGGCGGTGCGCCGGACACCGCGTACCGCCTCCCGCTCATCCGGGCAGCAGACTCCCTCAAGTCTATTGCCCGGAAAATGTAAATGCTGCCTAAACCCTTAGATTATACCTAAACCTTAGTTTTACCCAAAAGCGACCTCCATATCTTTCGATTCTACTAATTAAATAGTGTTTATCGCAGTCATATTAAAATTGCCTGCGGCCTGCTTGTCACCCAACATAAGCTGAGCCAAGAGAGATTTTCATAATAGTAATGCGTAACACTCATGGATTTTGTTACGTTGTCTACTTAGGTTGTCTATTATTTATGTACATATGTATTTATGTATGTATATGTATGTATGTACTATAATCTAAGGTATGTACATATGTATATAAAAATCAATTGCTGTTCGTTAGTCTCGCTAAAACTCGAGAATGGCTGCACCGATTTTGATTTTGAATTAATTGATGAAAGAAATCCAGGGAAGGTTTAAAAGGTGAGTAAATATGAAAAAAAAAATGCTAGGTATAAAGTAAAAACAACAATTTCGTTTCCCATACAAACCACTCTGTCCCCAGCTGTCAAACATATGATGTCAATCAAAACAAAACAAAGGTATGCTTTCAAGTTGATTAGAGGTTGCATGTCTTAAATGAAAATTGTAATTTATACGCCCAGTAATCAAACAAAAAATAACCCAAAAATGTCCCATAAGGCATTATAGTAAAAATATCATTATTATTAGATATGACTTAAGTCTTTCGATGCAATTTTATTTCTATTAGACTGCGACAGACCAATAACTTTAGGCAGAATGAAATCTGACGGGGCGGCTATTAACATAAAAAAAAAACAATGTAACTTTGTTTTAGAGAAATAGGGCAGAACAAGGTCTGCCGGGACAGCTAGTCCTATATATTATTTGATCTAGGTGTGTATTTTGTGCTGTTGCCATTTCTCTAATAAAAGTTTTTCTTTTTTCCTTTTTTAATATTATGAGATAATACTTTTTAGACACTCTAAAATAGTTTTTCATGACAAGGGAATTTGTAACAGATGTTTCTTGACCACTTCAAACTTGAAAAACTATAGCAAGCTGAGGGTGACTTGTAATATTTGCAACGAACCGTGGCTTGCCTTAATCCGGCAAATGGAGTAACATATAGGCAAACTCTGTACTCAATATTCTACCCATGTTGTACAAAATTAAATAATTCGACGAGCTAGTTTATTTATACTCGAGCGTTTCATTGACGTAAAATTAAAGAAATGATTCGTATATAGGATTTCTTGTATTTTTATAAAAAGTGCGCAAAGTGTATTCAGCTACTAATGTATCACTGCTCACCCTGAAATTGATATAACGTGACGATATATAATAATTATTATTATTTGTTATATGTATTTCATACGTTAGAGGCAAAATATTTCTTGTTACAACTAATATAAAGCATAGCTTAACACTGGATTAAATATAATCGTCGCTTAGACGTTTTTTACTTATTTTATTTTTATTTTTTACAATATTAAGGGCGGCCAGTGGCCAACACACTACAAAACAATAAAACAAAAAAAAGTATAATACGTTAATGTGTTGCGCCGTTTAAGGCTTTATCAAGTCTTTATGTTCCAAATTGTAACTATTAAGGAGACCAAGTTTTGTAAAGATTTCGCTTGAAAGAATTTCAAAACAACACGAATTTTAAAATATAAAATTTTTCTTAAATTCTAGATTTAGTGATATATTGTAGACATATTATATTTATATAAAAATATAGTGAATAGGAAAAACGATTTATTCAAAAAAGTGGCAGATTTTTTGCATAGGATGTGAAATACTTTATAAGAAAATTCATTTGGAATCTCTCCGACAGTATGTGGTTACTCGGTTAAATAGAAAATTGTTTATTTAACAATGTTAGCAGCGGTTGCGGAAATTAATGTGATTATACAACGCAACATGTGGAACTTTTGTCGCGACCGGTTCGAATATTGCTCCCAAACTAATTAATTTACCATCCGTACATGCCTATCTGCCGTAATTCTATCTACCGTGAACTAATATTAGGTCCTTACATATGAAATTGGCGTGTTTCGTACTGGCCACTTTAATCACAAATTTCTCCTCTTTGGTAAGGAATTCCAAATTCAAATTTGTACAGCTATAGACTCATGTATTTGTGCTTCGATGATCGTCATTCATTTGTTTTTTTCTTCTGTTTTTTCTGTTTGCGTCACTCATTTTACAAAATGGAATACTTAAAATATCGCATTATTTACGAGTACGAGTTCCGCCGTGGCACTAGTGCTGCGGAAACAACTCGAAGGGTGAATGATGTGTATGGCGGTCGTGTTGCAAAAGAAAACACAGTTCGTTTTTGGTTCCAACGTTTTCGTTCTGGAAATTTCGACCTGCAGAACAAGCCCCGTGGACGGCCTGAGACTCAAGTTGATAATGAAGAGTTGAAGGCTATTGTGGAAGCAGATCCATCGCAAACCACGTCCGAGTTAGCTGCAGGCTGCGATGTTAGTGATAAAACTGTTTTAATTCACTTGAATCAAATTGGGAAGATTAAAAAGCTTGAAAGGTGGGTACCTCACGAATTGACTGAAGCAAACCGGCAAACGCGCGTCGACTGCTGCGTTACATTACTAAACCGGCACAACAATGAAGGTATTTTAAACCGAATCATTACCTGTGATGAAAAATGGGTTCTTTACGATAATCGGAAGCGCTCAGCGCAATGGTTGGATCCTGGCCAGCCAGCCAAATCCTGCCCCAAGCGAAAATTAACCCCAAAAAAGTTACTTGTAAGCGTTTGGTGGACTAGTGCCGGTATTGTTCATTACAGTTTTCTCAAATCTGGCCAGACTATTACGGCTGATGTCTATTGTCAGCAATTGCAAACCATGATGGAAAAGCTAGCGGCTAAACAACCTAGGCTGGTCAATCGCTCCACGCCACTGCTGCTTCACGACAACGCTAGACCACACACTGCGCAACAGACGGCTACTAAATTAGAAGAGCTTCAATTGGAAAGTCTAAGACATCCTCCGTACTCCCCGGACCTTGCTCCAACAGATTACCATTTTTTTCGAAATTTGGATAACTTCTTGCAAGGGAAAAAATTCAACTCCGATGGGGCAGTCCAAATCGCCTTCAAAGATTTTATTGATTCCCGTCCGACTGGTTTTTTTAGTAAAGGGATCAATGAACTACCTATGAGATGGCAAAAGTGCATAGAAAATAATGGTTCATACTTTGATTAATTAAATATATTATATTAAAAAATATTCGACTTTTTGTTCCTCCCATACAAAACGCCAATTTCATATGTAAGGACCTAATATATAAAAAGGTATAATAAACCTGTTTCATTTATATCATTTGTACAGAAATAAAAACCTGTTTTCTAAATATTCATAGCCCGCATTTTTTTTTATTACTGCTTCACCACCATGAAACAATACTTATTCTACGTTTGACTAAAAAAGAGGCTAAATAAAAATATAATAAATTAAAATATGTATTGAAAATTATAATTTCACTTAATTTTAGAAACACTTTTGAAGTTTTAATATGTTTTTAAAGCATTCATGGGTAATTAAATTTGTACATATCTAGCTTTTTTTTACTTGGAAAAAATCCTCATAGGACTGTCTCAACCGCACAAGGGGGTTGCGCGACCGGGGTGTGTCGGACTTGTAATGACTAGAAACCCCAAGGTGACTACTTCTGCGCATTGGCGGGGACTGCGGACCTGTAATCAATTCGCCACAGCCCCATCGCGCCGCGCCCGCTGGGCACAAACTAGTGGCAGGATGATGCCTTCCCCGATAATATTCGTTGTAATTAGGCAGAGCACGTCACAATGCTCTGGCGACATCTCGAGGGTCACTAACCAGTTGCTTAGGGCCCCTACCCTGAGCAATTGTATTCAAATAACTACAGTGATCAGACGATACCTGGTAGAAATCTTTTATTTTATTAGCTTGGGAGTTAATTTTCAAAAAAATGTTGAAACACTTATTGTTTTTATTTCTAAAAATAAAACTAAATACCAGTTTTATAGTGCCTCCTTCAAAATGAATGGATTCGCAAATTAAATGTTAATCTCTATTTAGTTCACCCTTAGGGGTGGAATAAAAAAAACTCCGCCCATAGTGGGTCATAAAACCTGATGTTAAAGATCATGTTTCACTAGTTCTAGTAGTTTAGGCTCTATGATAATATGCCAGTCAGGATAAGTGTTTTATAGAAGATCCATTAGTATGTATTTAGAAGAGTTTTAAAATTTAAGAAGTATATCTGAAATTGGGGGTTAGTATGGATAAATTATGTCAAACGAATATTCATTTTGGATACACCTACGCACATAAGTAGCTAATTCACACAATCTAAAATATATAAAGTAAGTATTGTAACCAGATATTTGAGACCCAATTTAATCTGAGCTGCTAAGGGTCGCTTGGTCTGTGCAATGGACCGTTAAGGCTTTAATGGCTGTCACAATAATGGTGCTCGGAGTAAATTTGAAATCTGAAGATAATGTACTAGTTTGGGTATTTCCGGGGGAGCAGGCAGAGAGAAGGGATGACAAATTAAAAAAAGGGTGCCCTTATTTCTTAAGTCCCCTCTCTTTTTTTTGTGACCCGGGGGAAATCCCTAGCGGACCTCAGGGGGCGGTGAGAGCCGCCCTCCGGTCTGTTGGACTTGCACAGACTCAAACCCCCGGTGTGTTCCACCTTCCACCTAGCGGCATCGAGGGCATCGAGGGTCTCATCCTCGATGACCAGCAAGGCGTGCGGCCTTAAGTAGGCCTCTACTCGTTTGGGGAGAAGTGGTGTATAGATCCACCCCTCTCGTACGTCTTTGCTGTAGAGCGGCACGCGGGAACACATCGCGCCCCACTCGCACCCTTGTTGGACGACACACTCCCTCAAGTGTGCCGCCCATATTTCTTAAGCCCTAGATAGGCACAGTGAAACTGCTGTAATATTTTTTACTGTTTTTCTGACACTTTTCTTTTATATAGTTGCGTAATAAATACTTAAGAACACACACTACAAAGAGGAAAAAGAGCAGAGATATGCTTAAAGTGAAAAAACATGGCGTTAAGTCGCTATCAGATATTACGGGACAACACTTTTGGCATGCTTTTGACTTAAGAGGAATCCATTAGCATAAGAAAGGCAATGGGAATATGAAGAAGGCAAAAGAACAAAATCACCACCAAAGGGAAGGGAAGTCTCAAATTGAAATAAAATTTGACATAAATGAAATTTGAAGAAAATGAAAAATCGCTATGAAGGTGTATTGGTATTACTTGCTGAGCCCAATAAAGATTAAAATAAAGAAGATAACAGTGTTGGCCGCGAAGAAAAAGATTGTGTCCTAAAACATAACGTGATACGTGAAATGCTATTAAAATTACTCAGAATTCGTTGGCAAGTGCTCAAAACGTGGCCATAAGAAGAAAATTGGGCAGTCTCAATATTTTATAAAGAAGATTTTAAATTTTAATTAAAAGACTAACCTTCTTAACTTTGCTACAACAGCCATCATGTTCGCGTTCTCAGGAAAAGATGGCCAAATACGTTTTTTAACGAAAGTAAAATATGGTAAATAATTGTGTTAAAAACAGCTGTATAAATCCTACGCCTTTTTTGGCAAATTGTATTATAATATTAATTTCAGTAATTCATTCCACATAATTTTTTTTTTGTCTCAAAAAACTACGGGTATCTATCCCGGACTTATCCTATTTTACTTATAGTAAAAATATGAAATATAGGTTGCCTACATTTAATATTCATTGTTCTTGATATGTTAATATGAATTGTCCGACTGGCGAATATGAAATTTCCATAGAAAACAATATTTTAATAAACACAAATTGTATCTCTGCTCACCCCGAAAGGATTACAACGGGGTTATATATCTTTATCACATTATTAATATTTGATATTATAACAAAAATGGCATTCAAGCTGACAGTCCAGCTGATGGAAAGAATCCAAAGTCGGCAATAAATCGACTTCAGTATCACCAAAAATGCACCGCTACGTTGTAATATAAATATATTTCATAGCACTACAAGTTTCGGGGTAGGTAATGGTGTAAACAGAGATGGGCAAAATGTAATCTGATTAATGATGAACGATTACAAAATGTAGTCGTAATTCTAATTTTCTTGCTCTGTAACCATGATTAAATCCATTTAAAACATTAAGAAATGAGTATACAATCTGGAGTTCTGTAGTGTTTAAAACATAAATGAGTAAAATACTGTCATATTAATGGTAAAAAACGGAAAATGTAATCGTTAATCATTTTTATTAATCTGATTACATTTTGCCCATCTATGGGTGTAAAGTCCCTATAAACATTCAATAAAATACAATTTTTAAAAAATTGTCTCTACTCACTATAGAACATAGTAAATGATCTTATTAGTAAATAGCAAACAGATTTATGATAATATATTATTCACAAAAATTATAAAATTAATATTTTAGTTTCAAAGGAAAAATTATCGTTAAATCTTAGGTAATAAAGTATATGTTTGCTTGAAATCTTATAGATACTTTCCTTACTCAACACATATTGATTGCTATTAAAATGATTATTCTAGATTGTGAGTATACTAGGTTATAGTAGATTTTTCTATTAGAGTATACAGATCTACAATCTGTTTAAAAATTTCATACCTTATTTCAATGGCCCATTAGCTCAGTTGGTTAGAGCGTCGTGCTAATAACGCGAAGGTCGCGGGTTCGATCCCCTCATGGGCCACGACTCTTTTTAATTTTATTATTTTTTTTATTTCGCACTTTCTTCTTCATATTGAAATTTTAAACTATTTTTAGTTTTATCACTACACAAAAACAGAATTTAGTAAGGAAAATGTTTTACAAAAATGTATTATTCGTTTACTTCCTATAAAATAATATACTAGTTATATATAATAATCTAGAACAAAATGTAGTTTTTAATTATGATTGCGTAAACAGTGATAAATACTAGTAAAAAAAAGAATATTTCTACAAAAAGAACATTATTTGGAGATGCTGGGATTTGAACCCAGGACTTTCAGCATGCGAAGCAGACACTCTACCACTGAGTTACATCCCCGATAACAGATTAGACGAAATTTTTTTTCTGTTTCCTAATCAAAGTTTTTTAATTACCTTTTTATAGTTTTTTTTTAAATGTATACAATACATATTATAAGCACTTATTAAATTAAAACTGTGTGCTGGTACATAACTTAAAATTATTTACAACACAAATATGTAAGTTACAACACAGTATAAAAATATTATGTGATTTTGACTTTTCTAAATTCTAAGTTAATTAAAAAACGATGTTATTTCGAAATATCTAAGTATTATCGTAAGCGGTGTTCTTAAATATATGGTTGCCTTACTGTGTGACATATAATTTATCAATGATTAAATATGTATAGCAAAATGGGAAAAAAGGTTTGATGCTATTTTTTTTTTATAGGCGCACCTATCGTTTAGTAGTGACACAAATGTTCGACAGTGTCCTACCGAAGGTCAATTTGTGGCTAAAGCCTGAGCCGATTAATCAACTATTCCCACAACCTTTGGCTGAAGGTTGTAGAGGCTACTGTTCACGCCATTTGCCGATGCATTTGATTGGCTGTATTTGAAATCGCCGCCTGTTTGCAAGCTCTGTATGTCCAAACGTATTACCACCACTCTTCGGTCGACCCTCTTATCGGCATATCATGAGGGGACCGTGGGCCCTCGGATGTATCCCCCTAATATCATACATAGGTGGGCAAAATGTAATCAGATTAATAAAAATGATTGCGATTACATTTTACGTTTTTTACTATTATTATGATTGCATTTTGCTCATATATGTTTTAAACACTACAGAATCCCAGATTGCACACACATTTATGATTTATTAATATTTTAAATGAATTCAATCATAATTATAGAACAATAAAATTACAATTACCACTATATTTTGTAATCGTTAATCATTAATCAGATTACATTTTGCCCATCTCTGATTACATATGTGTTTATAACGGAACATTGTGAAAATTAATGGGAAATAAGCACGAACACAGACATATTTCTCGGGCGGGGATTACTACACTCCATGGATATCGTGAGTGGCAACAGACGCTGGGTACCATCTGGAAGAAACGGATCTCGGACGAGCATGTACCTCACCTGAAACAGTGCTTAGAGTTGCACGGCAAAGGTAAGCAGATACAGCTAGTTATATGTACGGCATAAGGCGTGAACAGTCCTATGGATAAACACATGTCCAGTAATAACGAAATATAGGATATGGCGCTTACGGGCACAATAAATCGATCTAATGAATTTATCACCGATTTAGACAGTAGGATCTACCGAGAAAAGGCGACAAGAAACTCCAATCAGCCCACATATACTCACTGTAAAACCACTCCTATCATTTTTTATTTATTGTTACAGGTTTTGGGGATAACTGAACGCGAGTTTATGGATCAGATGGGTGTCTATTTCGTCGGCTTTGTTTCCCAATACGGATATGACAGAGTACTGTCGGTCCTCGGGCGACACATGCGTGATTTCCTCAACGGATTAGACAATTTACACGAGTACCTCAAGTTCAGCTACCCTCGCATGCGGGCACCCAGTTTTATTTGCGAGAATGAGACGCGGCAGGGCTTGACACTACATTATCGCTCTAAGAGGCGAGGTTTTGTTTATTATGCTATGGGACAGATCCGTGAGGTGAGTTACATTAAATATTAAATTAGCAAAAGCGAATGGCAAAGTTGATCCTAAAGGTACAATTCGGATTCTGACAGTCACGCTTCGACAGCGGCGACTTAGCACCTGCTGTCAGGTTGCTAAGTTTTTTTTTATATGGATTTATGTTGACTGGCCGGGACAGATCTTTATAACTCAACTGGGCTTACGGAGCGAGCACGGAAGGTGCTCAGCCAGCGAATTTATGGGTTGGGTGGCAACGCAAAGGCACCTCTGTAGGTACGGATCTCAACTTGGGTAGCCAGCCAAGAAAATACCCTACGGTAGTCTACTAACGTTTCGGAAGCGACTACCTTGAAAAGAAACGCCGAAAAAATCTCAAGGCTGCGTCCGAGTAGAACTGTGCCTCGGAGCGAAAACGCACTGGTTGGCGACATTTGACTGAACTATACTTCGTCTAGCCGGGCAGTAGACTTGAGGGATTCCGAAGCCCGGATGAGAGGGAGGCGGTGCGCGGTGTCCGGCGCGCCGTCTGAGAGAGAGGTTTCGGATAGGTGGATTTTTCTCGCACCCCTCCCCCAGAGAGATAGCTTCAACAAGGCCTTTGTTCCCTGGGTGTCTGGACGAATTTGGCTTCCCAGGCCCGGGTGGAGCAATCAGTGGGACACCCCGGGGGTTTTTAGTCAGTAAGAGTCTGACACACCAGGGTCTCTGGCCTCACAGCGTCCCTAATGGTCGTATGCAGGATTTTCGCCCCCGAGATACCGAAAAAAACTATACTTCGTCTGGGTCGTGGAATGAGAGGTCGCTAAGTATAGCTCTTTAAGCTTTTATATGTAAAGTCGTCCAGTGTTGGCCGCACGGTCACAAGTTGGACATTCCACCTGACAGCGCTGCACGGTTGCCTATGTCGGCCGTCTACATCGTGACCAGCATTGGGTATCATTGCCAGAACCAGAATAATACCTTTAGCAAGCAACCTCGTAGTTCGAATTTTAACATATACTCCCAGGTTAAACAGTTTAAGAATGATGTTAGGCACCGATTGCTCATCGGTGTAGGTAACCATCGTGAGAAAATACGACCCATATGTGATCACCACGAAAAGAATATATATAAAGAATACGATAAATAATTATTATTTTAATGTTTGTTTCTAGTAACAAGACATAATCGCAGTTGTGAATGATATTTTAAATAAATTAAACCTATTATAAACTTACATATAATAAAATAGGTTTTTCCTTTTATAATATCGTGGCAGCTGTTAATGTGTACAAACACTTTAAAAGTTACAGATTAGAGTGAAAACTTGATAAGAAATAGAATGTACTAAAGAAATATATGAAAGCGAAGAAATATATATTTAAAAAAATGTTAAGAAGTTGTAGAAAAAATGAAAAAAGATTGGAGGCGCCGGGTATCGATCCCGGTACCTCTCGCATGCTAAGCGAGCGCTCTACCATCTGAGCTACGCCCCCTATGAACAGATCGCTGAATTTATCAATTTTATACTCCATTCATATTATTCGATTTATTTTGATTAAAGCGTAGTCTATAAATTTATATAATATTATCACGCTTTTCACCTTTCATAGTGAGCACAGATCAAAAAACTAAGTGAACATAATATTATTGGTTATATTATTGTGTGTTTTTTATAATACGTCTTCACCCGTGCTACTTAATGTTTTGTTTAGTATTATCAAATTAAATTTAGTATTACTAAGATTTATAGACTGTGGTATTACTAAAACTTATTGCCATTTTCTATATTCTAGCAGTGACCTGATAAGTATTAGAAATATAACGATACATCACAAAATATTACAAGAGATATATTCTTGTAACTTACTGCTAGGATATTAGCAAGGGGATCATCATATTTACAACATCATTATCAGTTTGAAAGCATCGTGAAGAATCCCGTGTGGCATATAATATAAATGTCATGTGTAAGTGCCCTGAGAACGGCGATCAGCTGCGCTACTGGTCACGTTGGGCAAGACATATAATAAAGATATAAAACTAATGTATCTGTACGGTATTTCGATAGCTCCGCAACAGTGGCACGGGCTGCCTAAAGAGTTTCACTTACCGCGACCATCAGTTCGCCAACTCCTCAGGGACCCCTGCTTCTCCTTCAGGAAACTGGTGTCTTTGAGGATCTTGCTTAGCACACTTGTACACTTTGGAATCGGATTATGTCCGATAGAACATATTTTTTTGTGTGATTCTATGTCGTTACTCGGCGGACCGGTCGAGCGAGTGCAAAACTCTATTGGCAACCAATACGGTGTTGCCAGAACTGAATCGTAATTGACTGCACACATATTCGAATACGAAACAGTATCTCTGCTCACTCTGAAAGGAATACAGCGTGACGATATTTTATTATTATATTTATCCGCCGTTGTGGGTGCCGGCAGAATAGAATAGCACCTCCTCTTCTTGCCGAGGTGTCGTAAAAGGCGACTAAGGTATCTCTTGAACACCGCAATTCAACCAGGTGTTTAGAGAAGGGAAAACTCGACCAAACCTGCATCCCGCTCCCTCCCGATCGTACTGGTTCTCCATTCCATCGGGCCTGAGGGAGCTCGGACGAGAGAGTGCTTTTCTGGCTGCGCGTCCAGTTATGCACTTAAATATCTCCTGCGCAATTGACTGTTTCCGAAAACTGGACCTCGAATTTCTTAACCGGTGTTGAAACAGTCGCCGTGGCTGAAACCGGCTAGGAAATCATCATCATTATATTTATCCCAATGGCTAATTTATTTTTTACTACACAGGTGGCCCGACATTTCTATCACAAGGAAATGCGAATAGAGTTGGTACGAGAAGAATTACTCTTTGACACGGTCCATGTAACTTTTCAACTGACTTTCGATAATCGCGCTTTTACTCTGGCGTCACTGGCTATGACAAGAGAAGAAAAACATTTGCCGATTAGCGCGTCGGTATTGTTTGAAATATTCCCGTTTTGTATTGTTTTTGGGTAAGTTATTACAATATTTAATATCTTTTCATTCAATGTTGAAGTTTATAAACACAAATCTTATGCAATTTTAGCATATGTTTAAAGTGGCGCACAAATTTCTAATAAAATAGTAATAACTCAAGTGAAACAGACTATAGTCGACAATAATGCAAATACAGAGGTTGTACAGCTATAAAAAACAATACGCAATGAAACAGAATTATTAAATATACAACAACTATAATATATATACTATATATAATATAAGCGTTACTTATTATTTAAAAAAATCACTGATAAAAAATGTAACCTTAATATTCGTTTTAAAAATAAATGTCACTTGATAGAGCGCGCAGTACTCGCCGAGCAAGTTTGCTTGTGCTTCCTAAAGCACGGACTAATTATGAAACACGGAATATCACTTTTGAGGGAACACAACTTTAAAACACGTAACCCTCCCACATACGTCACAATATATTAAAGAGAACACCAACAAATATAGTTCTGTTTATGCCAAGTGAGCTCTTACTTTACTGGTCCAGATAAACTTTAAAACAAAATGTTTTTATGTAAGTGATTTGTATGTTTATGAGATACAGAGATACACCTATATATCAAAAGACTAAATTAATGAATATAGCTCAAACATAAATATTGTATATGTGTCCTCATTAGGAAAGTAGTATTAATGGAGATTCACATTAATATATCCTTGAAGGAAAAAAATTACGGACGAGTTTTGAGAAATACGACCGACTTGGATATACTAACCACACCCAGAACTAATTTTGGGAAGACGAATCTAACTTTTGAAGGCGTACAAATCTACAACAAACTGCCTAATAATGTAAAGGGTTCTGCATATCTGCATATTTTTAAAAGAAAAATAAAATCCCACTTTATTACATAGCGCTTCCAGTCTCAACATGAGTATTTTATTGCATTGTATATAGCCGCCGAAAGGGTCAGAGATCGCTATCTTCTCTGGCCATTCCGCGCGTAAGGCACCGTCGCCGAAGGGACGCGTTCGTCCAGAGCGAGCACGACATTCCCCGGTGACAATACCCGGGCAGTAGACTTGAGGGATTCTATAGTTTTTTTTTAATATATATATAGTATACTATTTATATTAAAAAAAAGATAAATATCCATGTCTAGCAACTACTAAACCCGGAATACTAAATTTTTATTTGATCTAAAAATAGCTTGAGGTCGTTTGTAAAATCAACACATTTTACGCTTGAAACAAAAACTTTTATCTAATTAAATTATACTTTCTGAAAACGTGTACCAGACCACTTAGCTTTACAATAAATTTTAGTATGATAAAAAACAGTTTTCGTATAGAAATTGAAATTGAAAAATTTACATAGAAAAATATATTATTGTCACCTTCTTTGTTGATCATATTCTATGAAATATAATAAGGTTTATTATTCCCTTGTGAATGACTCTTATCGTTACAAAACTTGTGGTCGACTATAAATGTCGTGGTGTGAAGACATTCAATAAAATTTCAAAACAATTGAGTTTTTAAGTTATAAATTGAATGCCTTTTACCTTTTGTAGATTATAATGAAAACTCAGGATAAAATTTCCTTTTTATTATCTCTAAAATGTAGATGTAGATTTTTTACCTTTAGGCATTTAATATTTAAAATGAAAGCTTAAGACTTAGAGTGTAAGAAGTAGAGAAACAATAACCTTTTTTTATTTTCGCTTTATTAAGCATTTTAGGTTATATACCACAGCATATTATTTCAGAAAAACTAATTACAATAACATACGATTCTAATTACGCTTATACAAGTACAGTGGGGCTTAGGCATAGAGAAATTCTTATCTATAAATACACATATACTATAATTCACTATAAAATATACTGCTTAACACAGAAAAATTTGTCGGTACTGAAACTCGAATCTAGGAGCTTCAGCTACGCAAGTAGAGTCACTAAAACTACACTCTTGAACTACTAATATCACTTTAAAATTTACAGTTTTTTAAAAGGAACTCTTTATTCATTTGCAAGTTTGGAAATTCATCGGTTCAAGGAATATTCTTGTATATTAAAAACTGTTGTATCCACGGCGTTTCACTAATTATAATAGAGTATATAATTACTTAATATATTTTTTTTAGATCAGATATGGTGGTCCGCAGTATAGGCAACTCTCTAATGGTGATACTGCCCGATCTGGTGGGGAAGAAAATCACAAACTGGTTCGATTTAGTTCGGCCACTTATCGCTTTTAAATTTCAAACAGTAAGTACATCCATTATTTTATCCACATTCTTGTTTACATCCTTAATTGAATTATAAGACTTACGCATAAGTAATTGTTTCTGTTTGTTTTAATGTTATAATTCGATCAGAACAGCGGCTTAATTGTTTTTGAGCACTGATGGTCGTGAATTCAATTCTCCGCATGAGACAATAAGATTTATGGTCTAAAGTTGTGATTACAAATACACCAGATACGCAAAAGGAAGTCACGATATGAGGCGACATTTTAGAATGAAAATGTATTGATTTTTTCCTGCAACTACGTGTCTTCAAACTCATAACGAAATTTCTTACTAAATACATTAGATAGAAAACTACAAGTGAAATGCAAAAGTTAAAGCCATTTCTTAAACACAGACAAACTATTTTACTTTCTGTGAATAGGGCAGCTATTCGATAATGCACTTAACTATGCCTATATTTTCATCTATGTCAAATGTATTAAAGAGATTTTGAATTGTAGCATTAATTTATAAATAAATCCGACGCCAATGTTTGACCAAAGATAAAATCAAGCCAACCTGGGTAAAAACAATGGATTTCTCCTCTATAAACAAAATCTCTTTGTAACTTGTCAGTATGACGTATCGACTAGGCTTTTCTTATTATGAGATCCCAAATTTAACATAAAAATCAAAGAAGGCTGTGATAAAACATCTTTACAGATATTAAACCGTACTAACAACATCTTCGAATTGGTAACCGTCGAAGCGGTCATGCATGAGAAAGCACCAGACAAACGGTCCGAACTGTTGAGGCTCTCCGACGAAACAGACGGCGCTACAGAAAAAAACCTTCGTCTTAAAGGTAAGCATAAATTTTTTTCTCTTTGATAAAACTTTAGTAAGCGGAAATCTATATAATGATTATGGAAAGGTCTCCCAGCGAGCGTGTATTCTTGGTCTTATGATGTTCGGTTCTTTAAGCTCTCCTTTTTAAGGAAAAAGGGAAAATAAAGGCTCATGCTAGTAGGTCATGACGTCATAAGGGTCATGATCTCAGTTGATCCCATTATAATGCTGATATTCAGATCACGTGATATGCCATGTCTCTTTGTGACATGACCACCTAAAAGGGGATTTATTACAAGGAGCCTAAGATCAACTGGTTCACGCCGGCGTGACCCACCGGTGAGTCACACTGGACTGTCCCTGGTGTTGCGTGACCCATCGGTGGGAACGAGATAAGACTTGCGGAAAAACGTACATATTCGCCTCGGAGTAAACGTGTCAATACTAAATGTGATCAGATTTAATTGAAGCTTGTTTTTGTACATTATTCAGTCCCCATTTTAGGAATTACTAGAATATATTCAGTAATTTTTAGCAGAATTGTATAAGACAGCAAAATTTTTTACAAAACTGATATTTTAAATATTAACTTTAAATAAAAAGTTTAATAACACACGTTCATCAAAAAAACTGACAATTTTTATAAAAACATTTAATTTGGCCGATCAAAATCAGCATAAGCAAGTGATGATATTTAAAAAAAACCTTCAACAAAAACCATTAGGTATAGAAAACACAAAGATCATATACATCTTACCATATTTATTAGCTTTACACATAGTAACATAGGAATAAGAATAGAAAGAAAAAGACAGAAAATATTTAATCGACAACAGGCTCAACCAAAGTAATGACATAATAGGAATAAATAATGTATAAAGTAAAGTAGAGGTAAAAAAAACATAAAAATTAAATAAAACTTTAGGCCACCGCCGGTAATGACCCTGTCCCAGCTTGTGCTACAGAGTTCTAGACTCTGCAGCGCTGCTTATCTGACTGAACTTTCCGGACAACCATAGATGGACAAAATGTAATCAGATTAACAAAAATGATTACGATTACATTTTACCATTAATATGACTGCATATTACTCATTTATGTTTTAAACACTACAGAATCCCAGACTGCATACACATTTATGATTTGTTAATGTTTTAAATAGATTTAATCATGATTACTGAGTAAGAAAATTAAAATTACGACTACATTTTGTATCCGTTAATCATTAATCACATTACATTTTGCCCGTCTCTGCGGGCAACACACCCGCTTCACCGACACAGCCTTACATTTCACGTTTATACATATTACACATTTAATTTTAAATTTAATTATAAATACAACGATGAAAATAACAGGGACATCGAAGCAATTGGATTGATATTAGGCAGATTTTTTTTTATTAGAGCTTTACTTCTTAGCACTAGTTTTTTGTTCGAACACGATAAAATATTTCCTTTGTATTATATAAAAATTCTAAAAAAAAAATTCGTTTTGTATTTAGTAGCGGCAAAATATTTAGTAGCATAAAAGGAGATGATACACCGTATACCAATAAGTTAAGAACACAAGGTCTTGTGACCTTCACGTCAGTTTACTGGAATCTTTTGTTTTGAATCTAATGGAAATGTCAATCAGAAATATCGAACCCATATTATTCAATGTTCAACAGCTCTTTTCATAATGGCGGCACTTTTTACCGAGTCCTACGTCACATTATTGTATCCCTAATCTCTATATTATAATATTCTTTATTTTTATCTGATTGTGTCTTCGCTTACATATGTCTCTTAAATTATATAACTGATCCTATTGCAATTTTCGTCATAATTTAGAAAATGTATTCGGGGATATTTATATTACTTATAGATTATATATTTCTTTATGTAATTTCTTACACTACACTTGACTTTAAATTGCATAACAACTGTTCTATGAGAAATAAAATGGGTTACATAATAAGATATGAACCGTTTTTACCGTGTCTTGTAATGAGATGCGTCACTGATAAAAGAATAACAATCCCGTCTGCTTTCTTTTTCAATCATCTATTCCTAATTTTCTAATGTTTCTTCCATGTCATTTACATAAAATCTTTTTATTCTGACTGGCCGTCACTTATTCATACCACAGGTAAAACAAATGTATTTGATAGCCTCTTTCCGCGCATAACTATTACAATACAAAAGTATCTGTGCGCGTGTGTTTTAATAAATGACAGGGCGCGACTATTCACGTGAACATTACTATGGCGAACGCCAGAGTGGGCTGGCGTGTTATGTTGACTGCACTTTACAGCTGTTTTGTTTATACTATGTATTAATAATGTCACCAGCGGATTGTATAGAACCAATGAAATATTTGAAAAGTAAAATTAATACGTACGTGTTATAATTAGAACTCCGAAAATTATTCACTAGATTAAAACAATATGAAGATTGCGAGGCATAAACTATGTTCGTCCAATTATCATATCAAGTTTCTAGTCTTGCTCATATGTATGGATGAAGTCATTTATAAACTCTCTAGGGAATCTAGTTTCAAGATGTGCTGAGTGAGGTTCAACGTCGTACGCTGAATTCTAGCTGATTCCTGATCAATAAAATTCCAACGTAGCCTTTAGGAACTACTATTTTTACGAAACACATCAAGAATCACAATTGCCGAGATCAGAGCTTCTCAAATTTATTTCACCTACCGTGTTTTGATTATCAGCCATTTTTTTTATCGCCTTCTAAATTTTTTAACTTTTACACATCAAAATTCATTTTACATAAGTCAAAATTCATATGAAGTTGTGTATCGAAAATTTAATTACTCATAAGATAACAATTTAATTATAATTACCTTATTTTATCGTATCAAATATGAGAACGAAATAATCGATATACGAAATATTGTAGTACATAGGTTTTTATGTAAATGAAAATATTAGGTCAAAGCGCTAAGTGGATACAACTACTAATGTAGCTCTGTTCACCCTGAAAGGGATATTGCGTGACGATATATTATTACTAAATTATTAGAAAAACACAAATCAACCATCCCTCTCCAATACTATATTAACAGATTTCAATTTTCTCTGAGCCCCTTACCGACATCTTGTAGCCCTCCAGCATTCGCAAGGTGATATTCTCTCCCACTTTGAGACATGTTGGCCTAAATAGATTATTTCTAAACGTAATAAAAACAACGACGTAAAGTTTTATATAGAAAAGTGCTACCTGTTATAAACAAAATAATTTACTTTACAGAAAATGTTCAAAAGAAGCGTTATGCGTACGATGGAAGCCAATTGCCTGATATTATAAAATTACATCTAAAAGGTAGTCAATGATCCTAATGAATTTATATACAAGATCTTTCACTTATAGCTGACACCTAGTGCACTATAATTAAATTACCGCACTTTAAGCACTAGCGTATATTGGCAAACATGCAATGTATATTGTTGTGTAGCACCTATCATAGTAATTCCTTTATCCTCGTGTATGTTGTACAGGGGTATTAGAAGCTTGCCGTATAATAATAAGCTTGTAATAAAGGATCTTTTTTTTAACCCGGAGGAAACCCCTTATGGGCCGTCAGGGGACGATGAGGGTCACCCCCCGGTGTGTCGGAGTCGCACCGACTAAAACCCCCGTGGTATTCCTTCTCCCGTTTGCCGGGGCCAAAGGCAAGGCTGTGCCAGCTTCCTCAGCACCCGGCGACGTTGGTCTATCGATGGAAGTTGTAATAAAGGATCTAAAGTATAATAATTTAAGTTACCTCAATGTTCGGGCGGAATTAAATAGCTTTCGAGAAATTTTAATGATATTTACTCATTTTAGTGCAGTGTTTACCAAATATTATTACTTATTTTAAGAACATTTATCAAAAAGGTACGTGTGTGATACAATTTCAATAATTTTTAGGAAAGATGTAATGTACTATTTCTCTTCTATGCATTATATTATAATATACAGTGCAAACTCTATATAACGACCCTCAAGAGACTGTGCATATTTTGACGTTATAGAGAGTTGTCGTTAAATGGAGAGAAGAAACATCTTTATTAGAAAAAGAAAAAGCTTTAAACTCTTACTTGCCATGTTTACAGTTTGAAAGTTTGTGAGTAACTAAGAATATGATAACGTATAGATAATCTATGACTCTTACTAATAACAGTCAACACGTGCAAGCAATACCAATTTGTAAATAAAAGAACGGATTTCTTAGAAAGTTCAGTGTTTGTAATGCCGACAGCCGTGTTTATTACGGGCTAGGATAATAAAGCAACAAAAGAACGTACACAGGTTCGCAGTTTTTACTCATTTTGGCAACTTCAAAAGTCATCTTAGCTTAAAAAGTACTTTATACTATTAAATTGCTGTCGTATGGGAAACAAGCTAAACCAACCAAACCCGAATGATATCGACGTTTTAGGGAGTTTGTCGTTAAATCGAGTGACGTTACATGGAGTTTACACTGTATATGCATTTCAAAAGAAAGACAATAATACACTACCTCTTATATTCTTCTCGCCTCAGTACATTATGATATAAATGTGCTCAGCTGATAATTGCAGAGGAACCAAAATTACGTGCGCGCCGAAAACTCCAAAACACACATGCTTTTCATTACACTTGCGGGGAAAAAGATAGTTTTCTTACTTAAATTTAACTATCGAAAAAAAAAATGAAAGTACAGCTTTCTCAGTTTGGTGGCAAGTCGTATTTCTCGCCTCAGTTAGTATTTCTGACAGGATTGAACTTATGTCTTTCACTTCTGCACTAATTTGAAGTCGATATTTACTGTAATAATCACAACAAAACTTACATATATAGGATGGATGTTGTTGTGTGAAATATTATTATGTATGAATTAGTAAATGCGTAGAATGGAACGTATGTAAGTGAAAGGCAGGAAAGATAGAAAGAGAGAGAGGATAAACGATTTTTTTACGATGTGAGCGCTTTGTAACATAAAGACGAAAAAAGTGTCAATCTGTAAAATTATTTTTGAAAAAGTGCAATAAAGAAGTTCATAAAGTTTATTTTGGTATTAATTTGATTTGAAGATCCCCAAAACTACAGATATGTATACACAATCACAACAAAACACAGTTGTGTTAACAAAATTTAATACTATTATGGGATTAACAAATACGTGGAATGATAGTTTTATACAGGCTGTACAAATATAAGTAAAGCACCATTTCTTCTTTGATTTCGTAAGCTTAGTTATTTTCATTTTATTCTATCGTTTCTTGATACAAATACATACGAATCAATTTAATTAAATTCTGGAGCTTAGACTGCGTCAACTCGCTACAGATCACTGAAATTGCATGTTATTTTATTTTAGAACATATTTATTATTTTTAGAGCATAGTTATTACATATTTTGCTTCATTTTTACACGTGTACGTGATTTCTTTTATATTTCTTAATTCTGTACCCATTTACTATTTATTTTTAAAAACTTACGCGACAACTTTTTTTGTCAACAACACGCAGCGCACTCAGACAGTATTAAAAATCTTTTTGTTGAAATTAAAAAGAAAAACGCATAAGTCGTTAAAATTAAGAATGCTTTTTCTACATACATAATAATTTACAGATAGGCACATACTTAACTTAATTGGGATATTAAATTATCCGGGAGGTGGCGTGCAGTGTACGGTGCGCCATCCCTGGGAAATATTTGGAGGTGTGAGCTCTTTACACACCCACCCCTCCCAGAGATGAAGCCTAAATAGGCTATTCGCTCCCCGGGCGTCTGGAAGAATTTAGATCCTCAGGCCCGGGTGGAGTAATTGGAAGGACACCCCGGGGGTTTTTAGTCAGTAGAAATCTGACACACCGGGGTTGCTGTCCTATACAAAACTTCCCCAGGGTCACCAAAAAAAGAGGATATGATATAAAATTATTGCACTCTAGTGCTTTAATGTTATTATTTATTTTATTTATTTATTTTAAAGGGAAACATACAGCAATATAAAAATGTTACATAAGCCAGCAAAGCTTCCACAAAAATTTGTACAAAAATAGAAATCAATCAAATATACATACATATATGTATGTTACATATAAATAGTACACATATAAAAAGAAATACAGTAAAGAACAAAATTGAACTTAAGCTAATATTTTCTCTCTCACCATTCGTTTAAAGGGCCCAAAGGTACAGGACAGTATATCTATATCACAAAAACGTTTATTATACTCGTATAGATCGCAGGCACGAAAAATAATAAATTATAGCTCTATTGTGTCATTTGGATACTTATGTATCTAAAGAAGATTTAATAATACACTTCTTACGAGCAAGTTTAATGAAAAATAAATATTTATGGCTTCTTTGTACATTAAGGGTCAAGGTTTTTGGTGTTGATTAAATGTAACATTTTATAGCAATATATAATTCAGTAGATTGTAATAAATGTGGTTCATACATTTCTCCTCCCTGAAAGCTCTAAGAACTACCTCACCGTCGTATATTTTTGTGAAGTCACATAAATTCCAGTTTACGAGGATAACCATCCTTATACAATTTGCCTTTTTAACCAATTTTATGTTTGTGGCTCTCTACTAGCTCTATACATCAGCTTCGTGCCGCTAAAACGAAGTACCTCCTGCGAAACATACAATATATTCTGGCTACAAAACTTTAAAGTAATTAGGAGACATATTCTGGTGTATAAAAATAATATTTATCAATATAGGTGATAGAACGACATGACATTTATGAAATATAATTGGATATAAGCGTTTGAAAGAACGAAGGCTGAGATTTGTAGACGCTACTTTAAGTTTGCTTAGACTTAACTAAAACATTACAATTTATAATCGATGAACGTCAAAGGATTTGATAAGTTAATTGTCAAACTTAAAGGTGTGATGAAAGCGAATATTCTTGACATTTAAAGAATAAGTACTCAAATGAAAAAGCTTCTCATGATTCATTTGAAATTGAACACTAGATTTATCGAACCAGTCAAAACGTCAGGTCTTGATAGTTGCTTTAGAATTTTTTTCTTTTCTAATATTTTTCATTCTCTAAAATAACATATCTTTTATTATTGTAATACAAGATAGTTATAAATATTATGGATTTTATTTTATTTATAATAGAGCAAAATATTCCGTGTTATTCCTATGTCTAAAATAGATATAAATTATACGCCGTTAGATCTAGTTTTTTTTTACTCTGGCTCGATATAGTGACTACAGTGCACCTGATGGTAAGTATAGTTAGTCCAAAAATGAAAGTGACCATCAAAGGATGAAAATTCATTGATAGTCTCCGTCGTCATGTCGGCCCACATAAACCACGACTGAAGGTCTCTAGGTATATACCTCATACTACTCATATGAGTTACTGAATATACACAAGATGATCCCGAAACGCGACAGGCTAAATCGAGTCACTATGACGGTGTTTACACTTGTGTACTGTGGTCATGACCCAGTTGGGGTAATCGTCAATAAAAAGAAAGGTATTAATAAAGATCCTGAAATATTTTTATGATATCAAATTTAAAATATCAGATAAGTTAGTACTTAGCAATATCAAGTAATGGGAATATCGCTTTCAGATACTCGTAAATTATTTAATACGCTAGGGAATTTATCGATCTTGAACTTGACTAACATAAGCTAATATATTATGTAGTTTGAAGATGATCCCTAGAAATCTGATGTCAAAAAAATATCTAAAAATATATTTCTGTTTTAATCTACGTGAAAAGATTTATTTATATAAGATTTACAAAGCGTATTGGGGTCGCAATTCAGGCTCTACAATCTCAATGCGAGTCATTATATATCACCAGGCTATCACAAATCTTATTTAGAATTTAGGGACTTATGGACACTAGGAGTAGTCCACAAATACGAGGGCGGTTCGATAAGTACTTAGCCTCACCGCCTTATGACGCCACTATCGCAAGGGAAATTTACCATCGTGTAATACATTATTTTAGACCGCTGCTGACAAAATTTCAGCCACATGAGGCTCGTAGTTTAGATTTGACTCCGTGTAGAAGCAAGCGTTTTGGCGAATTTCAAAAAATGGAGAAAGAGCAGTATCGGTCCATGTTAAGATTCTTGTTTTTGGAAGGAAAATTGCGCAGCGAAATCAAAGAGCGCTTAGATGCAGTGTACGGTGACTCTTCTCCTTCGATGGCGACCATCAAAAATTGGTTTACAAGTTTCAATGTGGTCGCACGTCGGTTTTTGATGAGCCACGTTCAGGTGCCACAAAAACGGCTACCACGGAGGATAACGTGACAAAAATCCACAATCTCATATTAGCAGACCGCCGATTGAAAGTACGCGAAATAGCTGAGACTGTAGGCATCTCAAAAGACCGGGTGGGTCATGTCCTGCATGAAATTTTGGGCATGAGAAAGCTGTCGGTACGATGGGTGCCGCGTTCGCTCACTCCGAACAACAAGCGAAATCGTGAAATCACTTCAAAGCAATGTTTGGTGCTGTTTAAGCGCAATCCAAAGGAGTTTTTGCGTCATTTCATAACCCTAGACAAATATGGATCCACTAGTACATGTCAGAGACCAAGGAACAGTCAAAACGTGCTCCGAAGAAGGCAAAGACTGTCCAATCGGCCGGAAAGGTAATGGCCACTGTTTTCTGGGATTCACAAGGTGTGATCTACACCGACTACCTGGAGAAGGGCAAAACGATCACAGGGCTCTACTATACTGCATTATTGGGTCGATTCAATGTCGAGCTGAAGAAAAAACGGCGCCATTTGGCGAAGAAAAAAGGTTCTTCCACAATGATAACGCACCGGCTCACACCTCCGCCGTCGCCACTGCCAAATTGGTCGTATTAGGCTACAAACTGCTGCCCCATCCACCATATTCCCTGGATTTAGCCCCGTGTGACTTTTTTTTGTTTACAAATTTGAAAAAGTCATTCCCAGAGTAGATATTTTGGTCGAATTAGGAGGCCATCGCCGCCACGGAAGCTTATTTTGCAGAGCTTCCGAAAACTTTTTTTTCAGACAGATTAAAAAAGTAGGAGCATCGCTGGATCAAGTGTATCAAGCTAAAAGGAAAATATGTAGAGAAATAAATCGCCACCTTTCCAAAATTTTCGTTTTTCTTTTGTAGGCTAAAGACTTATCGAACCGCCCTCGTATATCTAATTCAAAATACATTCTTGCGAGAAATAATGAAGTTAATTTACGTGAAGTTTGGAGAACAAATCAAATTTAACTAAGATTTTTGAGAACTGTCTTTTTATTTTTAATTCCTAGCTGATATAGATCGATCTATATTTCCGGAAAGATAATGGTTTCGGAAGTATGGGCTTAAATTATAATATTTTCGAACCATTTTTTAATTACCTGAATGTGTTAACTAACAACGCCTCAATAGAATCATGAGTACCTTAACTGGCTTTAGAGACACAAGAAGAAAATTTGTGACTTACGAAATCGTATTTTTTGATCTTATCGTCCTAATATAAACCGTTCTGAGTAAAGATTATATTTGTATTGACTTTTTGTTATATTTGTTTAGGTCAAATGATATACATGGACAATTGGCGAATGATGATGTACCTTGGCACACCAGTAATGCCAGATCTCTCAGCTCTCGTATCTACGGGGCTGTATATTAATGATTTATCGATGCATGACTTTAGCAGGTAAGTGTGGAGCTTGGAACTGGTATCTTCCTTGTCCTACGTCCGCATTTCAGTAGACAGAAATTATAAATAGCCTTTTTACAAATCGTCGCTCCAGTGCTCATTTGTTGAAACGACCATTTTGTGTGTTTGCTCAGTCTCCATATCGAGGGGTGAAAGGCTATTTGGTTTAAGCGACATTTTTTGGTGATATAGTAATATACATATATATATTTGGAATCAGCGTTTTTTACCGATTGCAAAAATTTATATATTACTGTACCACCTAAAAATGTCGCTTAAACCAAATAGCCTTTCACCCCTCGATATGAAGATAACAAATGCCTTCATATTTATAGCTATCCAGGAATACACATGCAAACAATACATGTGGTGTAATTGTAATGATAAGGATAAAAGCCTTTTAAATAAAGCTTTCTACTTTCTATTTTAAATAGAGAAAAAATAGTATCTACTAAAACAACAAAAACTAAGAACAAATAAGCATTAAGATGATTGTAATCCCTTTTAATTCATTAATATCTTATCGCGGCTAGAACTAAAAGGTTCTGATAACTCTTGTGGAGTCATTGAGCTGTGAAATGGTTTTCTGGCGAGCGTGTTCCCACCATCCTATAATTTGAGTCCTTTAAACGAAGCGCGACGAGATATTTTTACAGGCAGAGTTGGTCGCTGCGACAATCGATTCTTTTTATTTACTGTAGTAGTTTATTTGACTACACCAGGTTTACCATCAAGCGTAGTTTGGTCAATATGCCAAATAAAGATTAAAAAAACTCTGTGTTTATTTTGACTAACTTTTTAAACTTCAACTACGTAGTGTTTAAAATTTAATTCAGATATATTTACAATATTGTAGCTTTACAGAACTTACATCCAGGAATTTACGAGATCAATGTTAACTAGTTTCAAAAAATCTTCTCTTTTGTGTATTATTTAGAACCAGTTGCAGAATTTTGTTCAAAGTTGTTATTTAGGCATCTATAGTTTTTTTTAATATTGTGTCTATGTGTGTGTATGTATAATACTTTTTTCTTTTTTGGAATTTTACTAATATTCTTTACTGTAAACTAGCATTAGATATTAATTATTGTGCATGCTGTGGCCCCCTATAATTGGGGGTATTTATATGTTCTGTTTTAGTACCATGATCCTTTTGTTTTTTACTCAATGTCACCCATGTTGGGCACCTAATTTTTTAAAATAAAATAAATGTACAATTAATGTATTAGGGTTACAAAAGGTCCTTCCTTATTCAGAAAATAGGTTATCGTTAAAAAGCAAGTGGTTGCTCTTAAAATATGTTTGCTAGCTTATGAATATAAAAAAAATCACTGTATAGAGACCTCATGCTGGCCGGAACACAACAATCGGTGGAGCTGAAGCTAGCTCTTGACCAAGAACAACAAAAAAGCAAAAAACTGGAAGAATCAATGAGAAAACTAGACGAAGAAATGAAGAGGACAGATGAACTCCTATACCAGATGATACCGAAGCAAGTAGCTGACAGATTAAGGAATGGAGAAAATCCCATTGACACGTGTGAGGTGAGATTTCAGTAGCAATATATTATGATAGCCTTGATTTTTTTAGCGGATCAAAATATCTTGATTTTTTGGTGGTAGGGCGATTGCCCGAACTTGGTCATGACCACAGTAAACGAGTGTAAAGACCATTATAATGACTCACTTTTGCCTGTCACGTTTCGGGATCAGCTTGTGTATATTTAGTTACTCATATACCTAGAGACCTTCATTCGTGTTATACGTGGGCCGACATGACAATGCAGACTGTCAACGCATTTTCATCCTTTGATGGTTTTTAGACTTCACTGTACTTATAATCAGGTGCACTGTAGTCGCTTTGACGAGACAGTGTAAAAAAAAGTACCGGGGTTCATAATTCATGTTAATTTATTTGATGAAAACCGGAAAACCTTAGTTTATCTAGAAATTTCCATGAAGCTAGAACTGGGTTGACAGTCTTTCATATAGCCTTATAACCACTACAGGTAGGAAATGACCTGTCGCTGCCCACACTTATTCGGGCTATGCTCGACAGCGACAGGTCATGGAAGGCGGTCCTCCTTTTCACAGAGGAGGTCCTTAGAGTGAAAGAGGAGGCGGAGCGTGAGCGAAAGAGGCAGGCTTCATCTTCCCTGTCCTTTCCGCCCCTCCGTCGCCCTCGCCGTACTGGACGCAGGAGGGAAGCCTACTCAAGGCACTTCCCTCCTTATCGGATTAACGCCTGGGCGGCGCACTTGAGGGAGTGCGTCGCCCAACATTTCCAAGGCGAGAGCGGTGCGCGATGTGTTCCCGCGCACCGCTCGAAGAAACTGAAGGAGAGCGGAATGGTGTCCAGGGGCCTTCCATCAATAGGCCAGACGTCGCCGGGCGCTCAGGAAGCTGGCACAGCCTTGCCCTTGGCCCCGGCAAACGGGAGAAGGAACACCCCGGGGGTTTTAGTCGGTGCGACTCCGACACACCGGGGGGTGACCCTCATCATCCCTTGACGGCCCATAACGGGTTTCCCCCGAGTTAAAAAAAAAAAAAAAAGCCTTAGAAC
Source organism: Automeris io (assembly GCA_036320925.1). Classification (NCBI taxonomy): domain Eukaryota; kingdom Metazoa; phylum Arthropoda; class Insecta; order Lepidoptera; family Saturniidae; genus Automeris; species Automeris io. The sequence goes on from JAUDJH010000005.1 coordinate 12,556,572, forward strand.
CACTAGCCGGGCAATAGACTTGAGGGATCCTGCTGCCCGGATGAGAGGGAGGCGGTACATGGTTTCCGGCGCGCCGCCTGAGAGAGAGGTATTGGAGGGGTAAATTTTTACTCCCATACCTCCCCCCGAGAGGTAGCCTCAACAAGGCCTTTTGTTTCCTGGGCGTCTGGACGAATTTGGCTTCCCAGGCCTGGGTGTAGCAATCAGAGGGACACCCCGGGAGTTTTTAGTCAGTAGGTCTGACACACCGGGGTCGTTGCCCTCACAGCGTCTCTGATGGTCCTAAGCAGCATTTTCCCCCGGGATACAAAAAAAGCCTTATAACCGCTAAGGTACTGTCAGTACGTATCTCAGCCAGTTATCCAAAATGATCTCGTAATGCCGTATTGGGGTTGATGAAATGATATGAAATAAAATGTATTTATTTCGCCATAAACTAACAAAAAACTAAAATTTTAAATGCAGTAACGCAAACAACATACAGAAACAAAAGAAAATAGAAAAACATATAAACATGGCGAGAAAAGGGACCCTACATCAGCCACAGAGAAAGTCTGCAGCGCTGGTTTTCGTGAAGGGCCCCAGACGTGCTATATCTTATCAGAATTATCAATGACCAATAAAATACAATAAATAGAATAATATATAGATTAAATCATCTTTAAGTATAAATATATAAGCTTAAGTAATAGCAATACACCCACTCAAAAAGTTCAGTTATCACCGATAGAACCATACTCCTATTTACTAATAGACCTGATATTGTGATAGCAGATCGGTCGGCGCGCCGGGCGATACTCATTGGTATCACTATACTTAATGATCCCGTGAAAGCAGAAAAAGAAAAATCATTCAGTCATTTATATCTCGCACGCGAGATTACCAGTAGTATAGGGGTTCAAAGATTATTGTCTGGATAGTCGTATCGATTAATGGACTGATTGCAAAGAGCCTTAATTATCATTTTAAAAAGCTCTGGCTTGTATATTGGATCTGTATCAACAGACGGATATATTACTCGATACTGCATTCATTGTTAGGAAGTTCCTCACTCTGTGCCTTTACTACGGACGGCTTCGACATTAAGACTAGCTGATTTACGTGTTTTTATAATTATGTAAATATTATTTATACATATTGAATTAAGGAATTGTAGGTAAATAAAACTTGTCTATTATAATTATATTTTAATGTTTAGGATTACTACGCTTTGGAATTGCCGTTGTTAATTGCGTTCCTTTGTCAACGATTTCTAAAGCGTAAGACCTTTTTAGCAAGAACGCGATAGTTCATCTTTCACGGTTCCCAGTTGTTATGTGCAAAACAATTCATATGTGTAATTTACCACCTATGTACCTGCGGAGTTAAGTCCACGCTAAGAGAAAAATAAATTCGGCGAGTCTGTATGTTCCGAGCTAGCAATGTGTGCACAGCGAACTTCATCACTAGTTCCAACGAATGCAACATCAAGCTCGAACGATATAATAATAAAAAAAGTAGAAAACAATTACAAAGCAGCACATTAAAGTCAGCTGACACCCAAACTAGGACTACCTGTATCTTGGATGTCAGCACATTTCACACAATTTGTTACATATAGTTTATATCCGCTGCGTAGCTCCAATCTTAACTCAAAACAATACAATAATAATATTACATACACTATACAATCAAAGTAAATAATAATTTCACAATAATGTTAAACCCCAAGTACATCTATTCCCGCAACAGTTCCTCAGTATCATTATATTTCAAATTCGACAACCAGTCCCTCAGCTTCATCTTATATTCGTAGTTAGATAGATAAGTTCAAGATATTTAGTTCATGTTTAACCGTGTTGTAAATCCTGGAACCAAGTATCCAATATTGTTTCTCTGCAAAATTAGACGTGGGAATGAGCATAATCACTAAAGGTTTGGATGACAATGATTAAAGGTGTATATTGGTTATGAAGGATAGTTTTTTCTGTTTTCTTTTGTCTTATTGTGTTTTGTTGATTGGTTGTCTTTTCCGTATTTTATTATGTAAAATGATTTTATATTTGTATAACTATATATATAGGGTTGTCCCAGTGAAGTGGCTGTGCCGTCCGCGAGGCCCTGTCGGAATACCAGCGCTGCAGAGTCTAGTGCTCTGTAGCACAAGCTGAGACAGGGTCCTTATTGGCGGCGGCCTAGACTTTTTTTTATGTATTGTTTGGTTGTTTTTTTTTATGTTTTTGTATTTTATGTGTGTTTTATTGCACAATGTAGTTACTTTTATATGGCTGCTGTTAATAAAACGTTTTCTTTCTTTCTTTCTTTCTTTTCATTCCTAAAGAATAATTAACATACTCTGATAATGTTAGGGCTGTATTTATAAATAAAACTGTGGTTCAATGTTCCCAAGAAATCCATGAATCGTGCCTGTCTTGCAGTTACATCCACCGCAACCCTTCTTAATCCAGTAACAAACAATTGTTCGTGTCGACCGCGCTACAGCTGAGATCAACTCCATAAGTTATTAACCAAGTCTACACAGACAAGCAGTACTAACAAGCTTAGAGAATATTTATTTGACCTTAGAATACAATTAAAATTTAATGAATTAATGTATTAATAACTAAAGATTAAACTATAAACTAAGTGGCTCTGGTAGGCTAGTAAATAAGAAGACGGTTTCCATGCGCGGCAATGCGAATGGTTGTAGGTTTGAACCAGGGATGTTACGGAGCTTCGACTCCGAGTCCGATAAGTCGGAACTTCCGATTGATATTACACCTCCGGTTCCGACTTCGGTTCCGAAACTTTTTAATCGGAGGTATTTATCGGAGGTCACCACCACTATTGTAGTCAATTTATTTGATTTCATTTTATATGTAATCAAACAATCAGTGCTACTTAATTTAAAGATCTCATTTTTAAAAATTTAGATTAAAAACTATGATTAAAATTATTAAATTTAGAACTAAATGTATTTTAATGTATTACTAAAAGGTTTTTTTTTATTTTACATTTACATTAAATTAAATATAATAGAAATTAACACAAAAACAACCCTGGAGCAAATTTGATTTAATTTGTGTATTCTTAATGGAAAATTTTTAATAAGAAACACAGCAATTTTTATTTTCGTTGTCTGTGTATGTGTATATTTATCACTTTCTAATTAAAAAGGTTCATTGAATAATGTTTTTATTTGTCCCTTAATAAAATTATTTTATTCTGCCGTCACTTGTGACTGACATTGCCTCCGACTCCGATTCCGACTTCGGTTCCGACTCCGATAAATCAAATTAAAAACTCCGACTCCGACTTCGGTTCCGATAAAACTGCCTCCGTTACATCCCTAGTTTGAACACCGGTACGTGCCTCTGGGTTTATTCAGATTATGCACGTATTTAAATACGTACTCATCGGTGAAGAAAAGCACCGTGAGGAAACTCGCATGGCATCCAATAGAAATGTTATGTGTAGTGGCCTGAAAATGGCGATCCGCTGCGCTACTGGTCACGTTGGTCACCACACCATATTAAGCGCAAAGTGGATACAACCACTAATGTATCGCGGATATAGCATTACGATATATTATTATTACATAAAAAAGGCATTAAAAAGTCATGTGTAAATGACATGTCAATCAACAGTTTGATAAAAATTGTTAAAATGCTCCTTAATAATATTTTTTAAACAAAAGGTCATTGTAACTTATAAAAATTCTATTTGGAAAATTATTAGTTTATATTAATTTAAAAAAATATTTGTTTAATGTTGTATTTCTTTTTTGTTTCAACAATTTTTTTTATATATAAAATATGTACGTATAGTCAGTATTTAGTTTATTTTTAACTTTTAGATTTTTTGTAAATATTTTTTATTATATCATTATTAACTTTCTAGAGCATTTTATTTTTATTTATTATTATTATCAGGCAAGCAGTTAAAATAACATGCATAGACACAAACAGAACATAACCCCAAAACTGCTAGGTGTTTTGTGTATGAGAGAGGTTCACTAGGCTACTGCCCATTTCGAACCTGAACTTTACCGAATCATATCGAAATCAGAGGTAAAAATAAAAAGTTGTATTTATAATAAGATTAAAAAGAAAAGAATACAAATAAATATAACAAAAAAAAACAATAATAATAAATAGATATAATAAGTAAATACACATATACAAACACATATATACAAGTAAGTACACATATAAAAGAATATATAATTATACTGTAATTTGGTAGAATACTTGGTAATCATTTAGATACTATTTATTAGCGTGTGTGTTTCTTAGCCATCCATAATATTTTATCCTATCCAAGTATATAAAAAAGCTCCCTCTCTGATTCTACAGTTCCCAACCGGATGAGCCAATCAATAGCCACTTTCCTAAGTTTAATTTTACTATTTATATGCTTCCAGTTGGGAACCTTAGAATATACTTTGGGTGCCAAAAATTGGAAAAATTTTTGCCCAAAAGCGGTTTTCATGTACGGTTTGGCTATAATTTGATCATTTCTACTTACCTTCATGTATTTAAGATTTAGAGCATTTCTACAATTCTCATGATAATAGGTGATTAGTGCAATCATAAAAGTTTGTCTTAGATCTAAGAGTTTGGTCTCCTTAAACAGATCAGCTGAGGGATATCTTGCCTTGTAGTAGAAAGCTATTTTAATTAGTGTTTTTTGGACTTTAACTAGAGGGTCTAAGGCATTAGCAGAAGCTCCACCCCAAACTGTTATTCCATATCTCAGTATACTGTCAACAAGAGCCATATAGACAGATCGCATCAGTTTCTCTGTTAGACAGCTCCTGATGTCAATGAAATAATGTATCAGCTTTCTTAGTCTAAGGGAAGTTTGTTGAATATGTAATTTCCAATTTAAATGTTTATCCATATGCACTCCCAAGTATTTGACAGAATCTACCGAAGATATAGTGGGGCAGGAGCATCCTAAATGTTGACCAGGATCAATACAGGCATGCATTTTTAATTTTTGATTAATTGGTTGCGATCGTTCAGAAATTGAAAAAAATATGCAATTTGTTTTTGATATGTTTAGGTTTAACAAGTTTTTATCAAACCAAGTTTTGATCAACGCAATTCCTACTTCTGCCGAATGCATAGTTTCCTCCCAGGATTTTCCGTAGAACAATAGCGCTGTATCATCAGCGAAGGCGATTAATTTACCATTAGACAAATCTTTTTCACACAGGTCGTTTACAAAAATAAGGAAGAGAAGTGGACCTAAAACACTGCCTTGTGGGACACCAAAGCTTACGGAGCACATGTCGCTTCTTTCCATTCCTTCTTTAGTCATTTGAGACCTATCCCGAAGATAGTCAACAAACCAATCATAGCTTGTACCTCTCACGCCAAGATACTCTAGTTTTTTAAGAAGAATTTTATGAGACACTGAATCAAAGGCTTTCTGAACGTCCAGAAACACTCCGATACATTTTTGACCATGATCGAGTGATTCAGTGATCGATTGTGTAAGATTTAGCAAAGCGTGTTCAGTACTTAATTTCTCTTGAAAGCCGAATTGTCTCTTCGATATAATGTTGTGTTTTGTTAAAAATTTAACGAGACGTTTTTTGATGAGCTTCTCTAGAATCTTGGAGAAAACACTAAGTAGCGCTATTGGTCTATAATTTCCACATTCCTTAGGAGATCCATTTTTATATATGGGTGTGATAAGTGCCTGTTTTAGACATTTTGGAAAAACACCTTGTTCGAAACAAAGATTATAGATATGTGCCAAAACAGGAGCAAGCACAGAACTACAAGACTTGACAAGCGTTGATGGTATTCCATCGATTCCACAAGCCAAACTCAATTTTAATTTATTTATGACATCTGTAACTTCATTATGTTCTGTCGGGTAGATAAAGAATGAATCCCTAATCGACTTAGGTAAACTCACCTGCTTTGCAAGGTCTATTTCAGAACAATCAATCTCACGCAATAGTTTACCCGCTAACTCGGAACCAATATTAGCGAAGTATTTATTAATTGTATTTAATTTGCCTTTGATAGTATTAACATTGTCAAATGAGGTCAGTTCAGCCACAGCACTATTCGGGGTCCTGGATACACCTGCGATGTCATTGATGCACTTCCATACTCTTCTTGTGTCACGTCCAGCTTTATTTAATTGGTCCCTATAGTATTTAGTCCTAGTACTTCTAATTAGTAACCGGGTGTGATTGCGGTATTTAGTATATTGTTGTTGTAATTGGAAGTCATCTGGAGCCAAACGCAATTCCATATGCAATTTGTCCCGAGTAGTTAAAGCTTGCAGTATATTGGGCTGTAACCATGGCTTGGTATTTTTAGATCTTTTATAATTCCCTTTCTTAGCAGTTTTATATTTGCATAATGTAGCTTTTAATGTATCGATAAGGTTTTCCATAGCTAAGTTTGAATCATTACATTCCATAATGTTTGAAAAATCCGCAGATGAAATATCTCTAACAACTAAAGACCAGTCGTATTTAATAAAATCATCAGTCAATCCAAGATCAACACATTTCTTTCGTGTTGTGTGAAAGATAATAATGGTTGCTGAATGATCAGTGATGTCCGTATGCAACACTATAGGTACTGCATCACTGGCATTTTTAACCATCACATGATCAAGGCAATTGTTTAACCTAGTGGGGATGTTAATCATAGACTTCATATTATGTTCGGCCAATAAATTTAAGTAGTCATTTGTTTTTTTATTAGACATATCTAGAATGTTAATGTTAAAATCACCGGTCATAACAATCGTGCCACGTGGAGTAAATTCTGAAAGAATCGTGTCGAGACATTCAAGGAAAGGGGAAATATTATCTACCGAAGGAGTTCTGTAGATAGCAATCAAAATAATTTCATTCATTTTTACTACTAAACAATTTGAATCAGCACAATGAGGTTCTGTAGCTGATGAACGCAGTGTGTTATTGACATAGACTACAACACCATCATTCTGTAGCTTATGATTTCGAGTATAATAAGCCGTGTATCCCAAGAGCATCTTTGCAGAAAATGAGTTACTGATTCTACATTCGCTTAACACAATCGCGTCGAATTTAGTGTCCAGCCTATCCAACAAAATCTGCAGTTCCAACCAATGTGCATTGATACTTCTTATATTTAGGGATAATATTTTAAAACCGTATGTTTTATCAAGTATATTTTTACACTTTAGGGTCTCATAAAAAATGCGACATGTTGGTGTGGATAGGCTATCTAAATCTCTCATAGGATCATTGAATTTTATTGTTATTTATTAATTGGAAAGAGAACAGAGATGTACCTGTAGCGTGTGCGTCGGATTACTATTAATAGATAGGTTAATCCAACAGCCAGTACAGCACTTGCAGACAAAAGAAGCAACATTATATGTAGTAAATGACTAATGTTTATGTGTAAATCCGTTTCCCAAAAACCACTCAATTCTATACTCAATGTGAGCAAAGCTGAAATGGGTTTAATCAATATAGTTACATCAACTTGTTTTTGTGATACTGAAAACAATTCAAGTGCGTAGTATGAAAATTTAATATAGTATTGCCTATAATTGTCCAACAAAACTGCAACTATGAGTACATGCTCAAAATAATTATAATTAGTTGCTACAAGGAGAAATAAATATATTGTAGTGTTACTCAATATACAAAAGCCTAGGTACAAAGACCGGTTTGTCTGAGAATATATTTGCGTGATTAAATAATAATTAGAGAAATGTTTTGCGAAGTACATAGAACACCCAGTATGTGAATCTAACATATTATAATCAGCCAACAATGACAAGTATTTATAATTGATTTCATAATAAATAATGCATAACATTTCAATATTCCTGCAAATATAAAACGACAAGTTATTATTAGATATATAGTTTCCTAGGTGCTCCAGATAATAAACATCCTGTACATATTCATACCTGAAATTCATTTGTCTATCACCTAGATATGTTATAATGTACCATGTATAATTTGAATAAGCTATGGCTTGCCTTTTTTTCTCATCAATAACCCTATTGCACTCTATTGTGTTTGATATCGAACTCAACAGATAGTTAAATTTGTAACTTCTACAATTGTTCAACTTAGACAAAGTTATAATAAAATGGAACCGAGTTACATAGTAAAAACAAAAGCGTGAATTTAGCGAGCAATCAATAATTACCTTATATTGAAATATATTACGTAAATAATAGAAGTTAAGGCAAATATATATAAAGTTAGTTATACAATAAATATGGAAAATGATTAAAATAAAAATAAGATATATAACCAATATATTAATTATGTATATGTAACCGAGTCATATGAGATTTAATCCAATCTCTGATTTAATCTGAATTTTTTTACCTCCGTCATTTTTTCTAACGTAAATATTATTGTTGTAAGCCCATACATATTTGTAGTTTTTATTAGCACATACCTTTTTTGTTTGTGATAACAAATACTTCGCCCGCGGAGTCATTCTTTCGGATATAAAAATTTTTTCCGAACTACCCTCACATCCCAGCAGATTTGTTGTTATTTGGTTAGTTGTCATTTTTTTATACAATTTGACTTTTTTGATAATTTGATCTTTACATGAGTAAGATTTGAGTGACAATATGATAGGTGAGCTTCTGCCGTCGGCTGCGCTGCGTAGACGGGTGAAAGACTGTAGATCCTCCTTATACGACGTGATTCCGATCTCTGCAAATATTTTTTTAACGCTTTCCTCAGTATTTACGTTTGTTGGACATCCTCTGATTTCAATGTCGTTTTTCATAGTGTTGTTGTACTCCTGCATGTCAACTTTATGATCCAAGTTCGCCAGTTGCAATTTTAATGATTTGTTTTCTTCAGTTAACGTTTTAACACTTGATTCTAATGCAATCAATTTCGTGACATTTTGATTTAAAATATCATGTTTTTCACTTAGAAAGTTAACTGATTTCATAAGCTCTTCGCTCTGTGACGCTAATTGTTTTGTTAGATTATTTTTCCAATCTAGAAACTTTGCCTCAAAAATGATATGGACTTGTTTTAGGATATCATTTTTTAATGAGTCCAGCTTATTATGTAGCGACACAGATTCCTCAGGTGTGTCAACATTATATGACGGTGATTCCACTTCCTGCTCCATAGATTTAATAGGAGTGTTTGAATTATCCGTTTTCTTATCCGATGCCTTACAGTCCGGGCAACGCCAGATAGTTTTTTGAGCCTTGTTGATCTTCGCATATATTTCCGCATTGATTTGTAGGCACAAGTAATGGAATACCTTCAAACACGAAGAACACTTCAAAGTATCCCTTGCAGTGGCCTTAGCATTACAAGCTGCACACGTTGACATTTTGTTATAAATTTGTTACGCAACGTATTAGTACCGACCGTCTGAGACAACAACGTGATCGTGAATGGGTACACAATAAAAAGAAAATATATAATATCCAGTAAAAGTTCGATAATGATATTTTGAAATAAATAATGATATAAACGGAATATATACGGAAGGTATTGAATACTATAAGATATAAAATATTTATGTATTTTCAGATAAAATAATTTAAATATGGCTCCAAAGCTTAAATATCGTCTAAAATAGATAGTGAACTCGTAATATCTTGTTTACTTTGTTCCAAACTCATAATATAGCGTTTATTCATCTCCCGCTGGCCATAAACCACTTATATCGAAGCAGTTATAACTCGAGATTAATAACATCTTTATTGATATAACTCTGATAATAGTTCATTTACAGACAATAAAGGAATTAATGAAGTCTCTTTTATATAAATACTGGCTGACCCGGCAAACGTTCTGCCATATAAAAAAATAAATAAAATATATAAATTATTTCTAGTGAATATCTTCTGTATACAATTTTCGTCATAGTGGCTTCAACATAAAAGGTGCTGTCGCACTTTTATTTAGAACTATTCAAGACAAACAATCCTACGTTACATTATCTTTGTGTAACTCCAATGGTTTAGGCAGTGTACGCTAAGATAGCTCTCAGAGGCCATTTTTTTTCCAACTTAATTGACATGTATCGTTATATTACGACCAAAATTATATAAAATCATTACAAATTGTAGCCTACATGTTATTCCGATGTATAATCTATATTACTGTAAAAGGTTCTTGCAAATCCGTCCAGTAGTTTTATCGAGAAAGAGTAACAAATATATTCACAAAGTTTCGCATTTATAATTTTACTAGCAGGATACTTACGTCTTGAATTAGAAACTTTATTGTCATAATTTAACGCGTTTACTATTAATTATTTGTGCGGTCAATAATATTAATCTCCATCAGGCAAATTTAAACATATGATGAAGCCTGTGGAGTCACCGAACTGCAGCACGTGTAAGAAAGTAGATGACGTACAACATTTGCTGATGGAGTGTGTCCGATCTCAGTCTGCAAGAGATTCTTTGATGGGAGCCTTTAGCCTGAACAAATTTGATGTAGGCATGTTCTGCGGAATTTTAGCAAGACCTTACTCAGCCGAAGCAAAGGAGTTGTTCAGGCTGATGGCTCCCCATCAGAAATAAATGCTAGTAGTGCATGTTTAGGATATGATGGGGCTGGCATGTGCCGAGGCACAAAAGTCCCTTAAATAAATAGAAAAAAAAAATAATCGAGATACGATAATAGCAATAGCCTTGATTCCATAAATGCATAAAAGCATTGTATTTTTTTTGTATCCCGGGGGAATATCCTGCTTAGGTCTTTCAGGGACTCTGTGATGGCAACGACCCCGGTTTGTCAGACTCCTAGTGACTAAAAACCCCCGGGGTGTCCCTCTGATTGCTTCAACCGGGCCTGGGAAACCAAAATCATCCAGAAGCCCAGGGAACAAGAAACCTTGTTGATGCTATCTCACTGGAAGGGGTAGGAGTAAGCCCACCCCTCCAAAACCTCTCTCCCAGGCGGTGCGCCGAACACCGTGCACCACCTCCCTCTATAAAAGCATTGCACGCCTTTACAATATATAAGTCTAATAATGACTCCAGGAGTGTATCCCTCATTTGTTCTTCTTCTTTTGCAAAACCGGTAAAGCTCTCACTTTAGTGCTTGATTGTAAAAGTAACTACTTTCCATCCATCCATTCCATCAAAAGCTCTGGCAGCTTCTTTGCCACTTTTTGTATTAAAAGGATCTGTATGACGCAGCGCACATTAAACGGCAGAAGTCTTATATCGAATTCGTTCTCATACAAATAAATATTGGCATAGTAATATAATGTATTATTGAGGCAGATGGCTTCTCTGTCTGCCGATGGCCATCTACCGAGTTGTACGAAATGTCTTCTTCAGAAATATTTGATACAGAATAAAAGAACTTTTTTTTACATAATTTCGTATGTCACTCCCATTTTACCCTTACAGCATACAGCTAGCAGCATTCTAACATGTAACATAACGTACAATTGATCTAAACTTCCAAATTATCAAAAACTGGATCTCCTAATGTTTTGTTAAATATCCTCGTCAAATATCAATAAATATCGACGTCTTCTCCAGCTATTTTAAATAATATAGCATATGAACGAATTTGCTTCTGAGATCCGAAAGTATGTATATATGCGTGTTAATTGTGATATCTGTATGTACTACCGCAGATGTTTGACAGCGTGTCAATACTGTTCTCCGACGTGGTGACCTTCACCGAAATCTGCTCCCGCATCACTCCTATGGAAGTCGTCTCCATGCTAAATGCCATGTACTCCATCTTCGACACCCTCACGGAAAGGAATAGGGTATACAAGGTAATTTTATTTACGCAATCACAGACGCTATTATTAGATGTAATTGGTAAAAAAAGCTTAGTTACTATTCCTACAATAATTGTATAGATAATAAGGATATATGGTCTCACTTTATATATTTTTGTCACAGGATCGAAGACATTAAAATAAATTTATTTATATCTCTTTCAAACAATATTTTTAGCTACCAGTATTTTTCCAAGCTTTCCTAAGTGTTACACAATGTGTTTTGAAAACCCTGTTCGACCCGAAAGTGGCATGATAACAAATCCAAAAGTTCATCATATAATTATATCAAAAAGTTATTTTCATATAATATTGAATCAAAGTGAATTACTTTATAAGTTATCTATGCTCTTATAACTTACAAAAATCAGTTAAAACACTATTGAAATGATCAATTTTATGAACAATGCTTGGGTTCAATGGGATCATGACCTTTTTGATGTCATGACTTACTAGCATGATACTTTGCTTTCCTTTTTTCCTATAATCACAAGTTTCGCACGCTCCCAGTCTTACAGTGTAAACTTTTCCAATTTAATTAATTTTAATTGTATTCGGACATTTTTTGCTCTTTAACTAAAAAACCTAACCTAATAACTTAATTGGAATCTAATATCCATGACGAGTGACGCCTTCATGGGTCGGACAATGTTTTCTTAACATACTGTGTATCTAAATTCTCACTTTATTTTCTTGAAAATTAAAAAAACTTATCCTTGATTTGATATTTTATACTTTTAAAAATATGGTCTTACTGTACAATAACCTCTCCTGAGTAATGTTATAAATAAACGATAGGCAACTCATACTGTAATTTTAGACTCTCCAAGTTTAATTAATAAGGCTTTTATTTATATGTAAGCTTAAGATCTCGGTACTGTTAACCTATCAAGCTGAATCAATTCAGTTAAACCATTTCTAAGGTGACATCAATTCGCAATTGACGATGTTAATAAAATATACCTATTAAACATATTCTAGGTAGAGACTATAGGAGACGCTTATATGGTTGTGTCAGGAGCCCCAGAGAAAGAAGATAACCACGCAGAGAAAGTTTGCGACATGGCTCTTGACATGGTGGATGCTATAACAGACCTCAAAGATCCAAGTACAGGTACTGTATTCTGTATCAGTATCTGAAAATTAAATTAGAAAGCTCAATATCACACAAACAGTAACATCAACCAAGAAGAGTGTACACATAATTGTTTTTTTTTACACTGGCTCGACATAGTGACTCCAGCGTACCTGATGCTAAGTCCAGTGTAGTCCAAAAACGAAAGCGACTATCAAAGGATGAAAATCCATTGATAGTCTACATCGTCATGTCGGCCCTCGTATACCACGACTGAAGGTCTCTAGGTATAAGAGCTACTGGATATACACAAGCTGATCCCGAAACGCGACAACCCGAAACTGGTCACTCTGACGGGCTTTACACCCATGTACAGTAATCGCGATCCAGACGGGCACCGACGGCCTACCACCTCGCTGCTGCTCGTTTAGCACCACCCAGGAGTCACGTGTAAGGAAACTAGGGTAAAGCCTACGGATGCGAGCAGCTTCGACTCCCAATAAATAATAAAAAAAAAAATTAATAAATTGAGGCGTCCAATTTCAAAACCCGCTAAAACGAACTTTCGTACAAAATTACTTAATAGTCCTAATAGTAATATGAAATGTTTTTATCAAAGCAAATGTAATACTCGTATATGATTTTTTTCTTTTTTACTTTATCACTCTAGAATAATAATTTAAATACCTTGTGTAAATACTAATGTGATTATTAAGTCAAAGATTAATTATAAGTTTTTATAAATTTATGGGATTTAAAAAAAATATGTTATAGTGCGTTTTGAAATTAGACTCCTCAATTATAAAATGAAATGAAAAAATATCAAATGAACTTTTATTAAAAATTGGACACAATAGTTGCTATTTATATTTCAAAAATGTTTCTCTGTAAGACTTACAATTTTAAACCCACAGTCTTTCTAAACCCCAGCCAAATGTTACTAATGACAAGGGTGTCATAGGAAGCATTGATTACAAGCTCATCCAAGCGTGATGGCACGCTTGGTTGGTTTAAACGTGTTACGTGCTTTATATAACACAATAACGTTAATATATTGTTTCATCGACTATGAAGTGCGTTGGGATAACTTCAAATTTAGGATTAATGATTTCTAGTACCTATTAGATACATTACTGTTAAATACGGGAAAACAATTAGGAAATGATACTCGCTTGCAAGTCGGTCACACACTGTTTTATTCAATTAACCCCGTGCGGGTCGCAGCCCGCACACCTACTTATTTACATATATTAGGTCCTTACATATGAAATTGGCGTTTTGTATGGGAGGAACAAAAAGTCGAATATTTTTTAATATAATATATTTAATTAATCAAAGTATGAACCATTATTTTCTATGCACTTTTGCCATCTCATAGGTAGTTCATTGATCCCTTTACTAAAAAAACCAGTCGGACGGGAATCAATAAAATCTTTGAAGGCGATTTGGACTGCCCCATCGGAGTTGAATTTTTTCCCTTGCAAGAAGTTATCCAAATTTCGAAAAAAATGGTAATCTGTTGGAGCATGGTCCGGGGAGTACGGAGGATGTCTTAGACTTTCCAATTGAAGCTCTTCTAATTTAGTAGCCGTCTGTTGCGGAGCAGTGTGGTCTAGCGTTGTCGTGAAGCAGCAGTGGCGTGGAGCGATTGACCAGCCTAGGTTGTTTAGCCGCTAGCTTTTCCATCATGGTTTGCAATTGCTGACAATAGACATCAGCCGTAATAGTCTGGCCAGATTTGAGAAAACTGTAATGAACAATACCGGCACTAGTCCACCAAACGCTTACAAGTAACTTTTTTGGGGTTATTTTCGCTTGGGGCAGGATTTGGCTGGCTGGCCAGGATCCAACCATTGCGCTGAGCGCTTCCGATTATCGTAAAGAACCCATTTTTCATCACAGGTAATGATTCGGTTTAAAATACCTTCATTATTGTGCCGGTTTAGTAATGTAACGCAGCAGTCGACGCGCGTTTGCCGGTTTGATTCATTCAATTCGTGAGGTACCCACCTTTCAAGCTTTTTAATCTTCCCAATTTGCTTCAAGGGAATTAAAACAGTTTTATCACTAACATCGCAGCCTGCAGCTAACTCGGACGTGGTTTGCGATGGATCCGCTTCCACAATAGCCTTCAACTCTTCATTATCAACTTGAGTCTCAGGCCGTCCACGGGGCTTGTTCTGCAGGTCGAAATTTCCAGAACGAAAACGTTGGAACCAAAAACGAACTGTGTTTTCTTTTGCAACACGACCGCCATACACATCATTCACCCTTCGAGTTATTTCCGCAGCACTATTGCCACGGCGGAACTCGTACTCGTAAATAATGCGATATTTTAAGTTTTCCATTTTGTAAAATGAGTGACGCAAACAGAAAAAAACAGAAGAAAAAAACAAATGAATGACGATCATCGAAGCACAAATACATGAGTCTATAGCTGTACAAATTTGAATTTGGAATTCCTTACCAAAGAGGAGAAATTTGTGATTAAACTGGCCAGTACGAAAAACGCCAATTTCATATGTAAGGACCTAATATAACTATATATACATATAACAAACAATTTATAATTATAACATATATATATATTAGGGCGTTTCAAAAAAAATTTTTTTTTTTTGTTTTTTCTCGGAATCACGCTCAAAAGTTTCCTTTTAATGTCAAAATAGGCCTCCGAAAATATGAGCCCTTAATATTAATATTTAGGTTGTCCGCATCGCACTTTTCGATTTCCCATACAAATAACACAGGACAAAAGTTTTTTTTTTCTTTTGACTTTTATAACTAATGAACGATATATCGTATTGCAATACCCATTCATTATTATTATCATATATATATATATATATAATTTATTCTCCATCGTTACTTGTCAAACTTGAATGGTTCTTCTAAAACGTTTTTTTTTTTTACTCGTTGGTAAATCCTGCATAGGACCTTCAGGGTCACTATGAGGGCAGCGACCCCGGTGTGTCAGACTCCTAATGACTAAAAACCCCCGAGGTATCCCTCAAGTCACTCTACCCGGGCTTGGGAATCCTTATTCTTCCAGGCGTTCTTCTAAAACCTCATCTTACTCTAGAAACAAATCCAATTGTTATTTATTTTCCGAGTATTGACGACATGAATGTACTTAACTGCTTGTATGAAAACTAATCAACACCATAAGCAACAACAATTTTATGAGCTCTATCTATTAAATCATATTAAATGGGCACTTACGTAAAACACTAAAATAAATAACAAGGATCGTTGAAATTCGATATTAATGTCACAAATATCTAAAAAAAAAATATTTTAATGTTAGACCTAAGAAATTATGTCATATAGGATAATTAAAAATACGTGTATATCAGTAGCGTTCATTCCATAGATGCATGAAAGCATTGCATGCCCTTACGATAGATAAGTCTGGAATAAATAGCTTAAAGTAAAACAAATAAAAGGGACCATTTATATTCATATCTATTCTATATTCATGCCATATATCTTTCCTATGAAAGTAATATAGTATTTACTATCATAATATAATATTCAAATTAATTGGGTGAATTCTGCTTACCCTGTCCAAATATCCTGTGCACGTCACTGGTGTATATAGATAACTTGCACCAGGGATTTATTCAATTTGAATATATCTTAAAAGCACACACACACACACAAACAAAACAAAAAACGAAAACAGGTTATATGTTTTTATTATTTACTTTACAAATCAACTTAAAGGACTGTATACCAAGAAACATAGTTCTTGATAGATAATTCCTATTTATTTCAGGATCCCACCTATCAATTCGTGTCGGGGTACATTCAGGGGCTGTCGTTGCTGGTATAGTAGGTTTAAAAATGCCTCGATACTGTCTATTCGGAGATTCGGTGAATACTGCTTCCCGAATGGAGTCCACTTCTGAAGCAATGAGAATACATATCTCGCAGACCACCCAAGAACTGCTATCTCCTTCCTACATGGTCAAAGAACGGGGAGAAATTCAGGTAAAAGGAAAAGGTAAGTAAGAATAGTTAAACATCTACTTTAGTTAGTTTAATAAAATTCTCGAATTTTTTATATCTCATCGTCATAGGATTTCCCATCTTCGTAATGAAATTTGGAGATACATTATTATATCTATGAAAACTATAAAATTTGCATCGTTCTAATTGTAATATTAATATTCTAAGATCTTCCTTCCCACAAGTGATGTTATTTAATATTTACCGAATAACTCAATTCTCAATTCTGAGCTATAATTGATTGAGTTTGCTTAACATCTTATCAAAGGTCTCGTTAATTTCCACTTTAGAATCATGATTCCATTGCTAACCCATTTGACTATTGATTTTGGTTAAATACCCATCTTTATTAATCTAATCAATAACTTAAAATAATATTTTTAGATTGAATTAATTATGTAATTATCAAATTGATGACCTTACGTTGATGTAAGTATATATTTTTATGACAAAGGTGAACTAAAATAACGAGTTGCTTTCAAGACAAAGTGTTTAGTGTCAATTCTTTTATTATTTAGAGAAATACACTATGGGGTATGACGGTAACGAGGAATTAATATGTTTCAATTATTAAAATTAATCTATTTTAGGTGCAATGAAAACTTACTGGCTAGAAGGTCGGGAATCACGACCATCTCTTACAAAAATAATGTCCTCGCAACTGCAGCCAGGAAACGAGCTAGAATGGGAAAAAGCAGCTGATGTACGGGACAGTATAGCCGAATATTCGGCGCAACAATTCAACAACAAAGAACAAAATATATTAAATATGATACATTTTAACCCTGTACCGTCCGGCCCCAACTCATTTGTCAATAGTTCGGGGAACTTAATGACGGTACAAGCTTCGACACCTGGGCGAAATTCCCAGATCATGACAATGACGTCACCAGTAGAAGATAGAAGGATGTATTCCCCAGTAACATTTCAAGACGTTGCTAGGAGGAGTATAGCGAATTCGCCTAACCGAACTGAAAGAGGTGAGAATTTTTATTATAATAAGTAATAAACGACAGGTGTAGACAAAGAATGCTGAAGTTTTAATGCTAAAACAAAACTCTTGGCGACTGTTAAAGAATTCGCCTATTTAAGTTGGATTTTTATTTTTAATCGTCAACCTTTATTACAAAAGAAAATATTACTAGAACCTAGTTTTGATTTTCATCTTTTTTTCTAGAATCCAGATCCAATTCAACGAGCGTTGCTGGTGTTTGGACTGATGCAGAATCATTAGATCCACCAAGGACAACTGATAGTCTAAATTCTTCAGTCTGGTATTCAATGCTTTAGTAATCAGTAGTACCTAACCAATCACTCTAATAATAATGCTATTTAATTCTTAAAACTTGTCACAAAGTGTGCTTAATTACGTCTTAAGTATGTCTTAATTAGAAAAAAAATCTAAACTTCTTACTCAAAACCCTATAAAGTAGAGTCAAAGATCCAGTAGAGAGAGATCCAAGTAAGAGTCCTTAACTATTTTACTCACACTAATAAAACATCTTAGAAGGTTTACCGGGGATTTTTTTTTTAATAATAATCGTTGCTGAGCTTAGAAATCAAATATGTAGGAAGTTTCTAATAAACTTAGTGTTAAGTTTTTTCTCAAAGTCTAAATTCGATTAGTTTTAAAATGTAGATATAGGTGTAAATAAAAGATACATATATACAAAGAATTTTGAAACAAATATGACCTTCAAACAAATTTTTATGGTGGTAGGGCGATTGCCCGAACTGGGTCATGATATGCCATGCTAAGTGTAAAGACCGTCATAGTGACTAGCTTTCGCCTGTCGCGTTTCGGGATCAGCTTGTGTAACTATATCTAGTAACTCATATGCCTAGAGACTTTCAGTCGAGGTGTATGTAGGCCGACATGACGACGGAGACTATCAATTGATTTTCATCCTTTGTTGGTCACTTTCGTTTTTGGACTACACTGTACTTACCATCAGGTGCATTGTAGTCACTATGGCGAGCCAGTGTAAAAAAAAAGTACGAGCAACGAAGTGATCGTTCGTTTTTAGTTTCAGACCAACATCACCGCTTAGAGTAGGAACAGCGCCCGCGGCCAAAGTTCGGGAACTTGAAAACTCTGATACAGTGAGTTTTTAATTACTAAATAGAACAAATTAACAATTAGCACTTAAGCAATATTGTAACCTATAATATACAGGCTGATTTTATAGACGAGGGAAATATTCAAGGAGTATATTCATCATTCGATTCTAATTACAAATATATAGGGATAGTGATATCTTAATATTTCCATTAAAACAAAGTAATTTATAGTCATCATATTAAGGGGCAATTACACACATGATAGAATAAATAACAATTAATTATTAAGTATGTATTATGTCTCTCCTAAGCCAGAATAAAGTATGAAAGGGTAACGAGTCAATTACCTGTTTACCTAAAACAACGTAAAAGGAATTTTGTCTACATGCCATTCAATCGAGCACCACACGCGCTGCGGTGTCCAAAATATTTACGGATCAATTCTAATTTTTTCATCAATGTTTTTTTATGATTTGTTAGGGAATATTGTTATTTACATTTTTATTAGTTATATGAAGGTACAAATTATTTTATTCTGAAATATCTTCCTCGTCTATAAAATCATTCTCTATATAAAAGAAAAGTCATTGATTGACTGAGGCACGCTGTGTGCCGAGCAATCACATCCTTTTTTTTTGCTAACCCGGGGGAAATCCTTAACGGACCTTCAGGGGGGCAGTGAGGGCCGCCCCCCGGTGTATCGGATTTGCACCGACTAAACCCCCGGGGTGTTCCTTTTCTCGCATGCCGAGTGCCAAGGGCAAAGCTGAGCCGTTTTCCTCGACACCCGGCGACCGACCGCATCCGAAAAATGATTATTTTTATTAAAATAATAACAATATACATGTATTATAGAAAGACTTTAGTTTTTTTCAAATAATTTATTTAGCACAATTGAAATACAGGTACAGTTTTAAATATACATATTTCACCACAACCGTCAGAACAGCTCATTCTCTCCGCCATTCGTATCTGTCTCCCTCTCTCCTCTAATTTCTATCCCTTTCACACTCTTACACTGTTTCTTATCATTTTATATTATTAGCATCATATGTTACATTCCACTCACATTCCTACATACTTTTTTTTTGTTTTACCCGGTGGTTATCCCTACGGACCGTCAGGGGAAGTGGTGAGGGCCACTCCCCCCGGTATGTCGGACCTGCCCCGACTAAAACCACCGGGGTGCCAGCACTGCCCTCTCTTCGCTTTCGCCGATTCTTACATACATACTCATCCATATTTTTAAACATTAATTTGTACTTAATCAAAATTCACCTTAAAAATGTTAGCTTCTGTTTATTATTTTTATTTATTTTTAAAGCAGTTACTGTGTACTGATAAGAACGGATTAATGAATATTCGACCTCTAACGGCTTAAAATACGGGGTTGAAATTTGTAGGTAACTCCCCCCAAGTTCTGGAAACTACAATTTAATGATGTTTGTGATGAACCTCGACCTTAAGTATTTGTGTGTAATCGAAAAAACTTTATTAAGACTTTTGGAGAAAGCGCAAACTCATTTCCTTGAACAAATCTATTATTAAAGGATAAAATATTTTATTATTATTATTATAAATTTTAATAACTTATCTGGTACCACACACCATACAACATCTCTTTTATTTTGGTTCTCCTTTGGCTTCGTACTGAATCGATGGACACCTGTTCGGATCATTGTATCAACCTTTAACCTCATATTTATTTGTTATTCATTTACAGAATATTAATACTTAATTTAAAACACCTCTCCACAACATTTTAACTTAAGCCGCCGCCATTAAGATTTTTCACACTTCCATATCCTTCCTCTCACTTTATATCCTTGCCAACACAAAATATAATTATTGTGAAATATAAATTAATTGTTAATAGTATTCACATTAATATTTACTATTTCATAAATTTTATTTATATTATATCCATCATATATTATTAGTGACACATGCCGTTGTGCTTCTCTATTATTGTAACACTATATAAATCTATATAAGTTTTATATTTAACCTTTCAGTGCTTGGCCCGAATGTCTCCAGCACATTCAGCCCCCGCTGCAGTAGCAAATTCTTGTTCCACTCTCAAACCTGATACTTCGTCGACCGGAGCCAGGCAAAGCGTAGATGACATAGGTAAAGGAAATTTTCATCATAATTCTTTCTAATAACATATTCTTTATCCAACTTTTCTATGTAAATTATAGTGAAGCAAACTGTAAAGCCTCTTTTCAGCTCTCTATTTGAATTTGAATTTTAATTATGAACAGTTCAAATACCTGTTTATACTCATAACAGGGTATGAACTTTCTCCCGATCATGCCGCAAAGACCTTATGTGTTGCTTTCGCTCTCAAAACTTGTTTTTAAATTTTAATGCATAATGATGTCGTCGTCTGACCTCGCAGCTAATTATCCTACTGGTTTCTGTTAAACACTTAACCACCAGTCCCTTAGAGTCTTAATTCATGAATTGAATTCATTTACTATGATAAAGTTAAGGCCTAATTTAAGAGAATTTAAATAATATTTTAATATTTTCACAGAAACTGACATAGAATACCAAGATGCACGTACGGATGTCAACCAAGTCGCTCATAACTGCGATAATACGGAAACAAATCATCCTAAACCAGGGAAAGTGGGTAGATTTAAAGCGAGAATATCACCAAATTATAAATCTTGTTCCGCAATCAAACAAATAAGCAAAGACTCTATAAAGGATAAATCGCAGACTGCCTCTGGAGGAAATGTGCAACCACATGGTCATCATCATACTAAAAACGTCAATCACCATCAATGCTGTGGAGCTTTTGGGAATCCCCACGTTCGACATAAAACCAATAATTCTAGTTGTCACCTTATTTAATTATAAAGAACCAACAAATCATTGTTTAGTTGAATTGGTAACTTTTGTTCTTTTAGCGAGAATTGTGACTGCTAGCCATCGTCTTAAAACTGATCACTTAGGAAATATTATTTTAATAGATCCGGATACAAAAAGTCTATCCCTACTTCATTCCATAACCTGTAGTTTTATCATCGTTAAAAACAGTATTATTTAAAAATTTAATTTTTCTTCTATATGCCATCTATGAATGGTTTGATATGTAAAAGTAATATCAAAATAAGTAAGACGAAGATGGCAGAGCGACATGCGAAAAAGCAGTGTTAATGCATTCTGCGGTTAAAAATAAAATTGAATTATTTAAATCATGGGTCGGCAACCCTTTCTTATATAAGGGCCACAAATATTATGAGTATATTGATGCGGGCCACATTTCATCTAATAGATACAACTTTTTTAGATAAAACTAATTATTAACCATATTTATTGTTACTCTCATTTTATTGACTGCAATCGCTTGAACTGAATTTCCGGCTTCCGCGCACTCAAAACAATGATATAGAAACTTATTTCTATAAATGTTTTTAATTTATTGCCTGCGGTGCGGCGTTCTGTGAAACGGCTCTTACTTGCGCGGGCCGCACCGTAGGGGCTTACAAACCGCGTTCGGCCCGCGGGCCGCTGATGCCAATCCATGATTTAAATTATTAATAACTACATAATACTACTACCTGTGTTCATTCTATCTAATTTG
This sequence comes from Automeris io, assembly GCA_036320925.1. Classification (NCBI taxonomy): domain Eukaryota; kingdom Metazoa; phylum Arthropoda; class Insecta; order Lepidoptera; family Saturniidae; genus Automeris; species Automeris io. The sequence goes on from JAUDJH010000005.1 coordinate 12,579,073, forward strand.
ATAAAGTATTTTTTTCCAAATATTTGCATTTTCATAATTGGTATAATAATGGATACTAATAACATTCATTGTTCTGTTAGATTTTTTTGTATCCCGGTGGAAAATCCTGCATCAGAGGACCATCAGAGCCGCTGTGAGGGCAGCGACCCCGGTGTGTCAGACTCCTACTTACTAAAAACCACCGGGGTGTCCCTCTGATTGCTCTAGCCGGGCGTGGGCAACCAAATTCATCCAGACGCCCAAGGAACAAAAAGCCTTGTTAAGGTTACTTCTCTGGGAGAGGTAGGAGTAAAGGCCCACTCCTCCAAAACCTCTCTCTCAGGCGGCGGGGAGTAGAATCTCTCAAGTCTACTTTCCGGTTCTAGCAGTATCAATAAGAAGTTAATATATTAAGTATATTATGGAACAATATACATAATAGTTATTTAATTATTTATTGCATATGCTAAACTAGAGTTTTCTAATAAATTTTTATCATCATTCAACTAGCACTGTCTAGTCTTGTGCATGAGAAATTTTAAAATGACATTTTAGCTAAAATAATCGACAATTTGGGGCTTAAGGCTGAGATTTATAGTCACAACTTTAACTTTGCTTAGACTTTACTAAAACAATTTATATTACGCAATGAATGTCAAAGGATTTGGCAAGTCACCGATTTTGTCAACAAGGACTTGGCTTTGCGAATACTACGGCCATACTCAAGTGTCTATTATATATTCAGTTTTTTGTCAAAACGAAATTATTTTTTGAGTACTTTGCTAAGCAAAGTCGAAATAGCGTCTATAAATATCAGCCTAAGAATCAATAAACAGAAGTTACATATAAGTATAATACATATAGGTACCTCTATAGATACTTATTTCTTTAAGTAGAACTTTGAAAACTTTGAAGTTTTGTGTATGTATTTTTAGATCTAATTGAGTATTATATTAAATCTATTGAATATTTATAGTATCAGCGGCCGAACCAGACTGTTGTAGCAGGACGAGGCGTAAGAATGACAGCGCTATATAAAAATTACACTGCATCCCTGTCATTCATACAAAATCCGATCAACAATATTGTTTTACTTAGCTTTTCGTACTGCTAGTTAAACATAACAACAATTATCTCCATTGCAGCGCAGAATTTAATTTGTTACCTTTGTTTTTAATATATCTAGTCCAACACATTATCACAGTCAGTCGAATTAGACGTTAAGAAAGTATTTATTAAAAAATTAAAAATTATATTTAATTTATAATTAAGTTTAGTATATTAGATCTCAGATTTACACAACATCCCAAAAAGTAATTCCAAAGATTAATAAGTAAATGAAATCGTTATGAAGTCATTATTAAGAGCTTTACAAGATGACAATAGAAAGTATATTTTAATCAATAAATAAATATCAATAGATGTTTTAGGCTGTGGAACAGCTTTTTTAAAATATTAATTAAAATGTATACAAAGAATCAGTTCAGATGTTTAAAAGGTAGTTGTTATTTACGATGTATGTTTTTAGATGGATTGGCCATTACTTAGTAATGGTGCTAAATATAGTATTTTAATAAATGTTAAGTGTATTGTGATTTCAAATTGCGCTATAGGCACTATTAGATGTATTTAAACTTTAAGCCAGATCACTGTATTTGTGTATGATGTGAAATGCGATATTAAATAACAAGAATCCACTTTAAACATAACAAAATTAATTAAATTCAACATCCAGGTATCTTAGAAACTATCATCAAAATTATATAAGATATTCTGTTATTCAATAGCAAAAGACAGCATTTTGTAATAATCTTTTATACTTATCTTCCAAAGCGCAAGTTACGTTTATGAAGAGTATTATTTGCTTTTATTTTAAAAAGTTAAAGCTGCAATATAATTGACTTTATTTTAACAAAAAATAATCAAGATTTAAGTCTACGTCCTTAGTATAGTTCATACAAATTGGATCCTTGTTGTTTAAAACTTTAATATTTTGAAATCTTTCACCGTAAGGTAACATTTGGCACAATGCGACATACGTCACCGCTTTCTGACGCGTTGAGTCAATTGTCTCCTTAAGAATTCACTTTAATAAGTATTTTAAATACAATTACAACATAAAAGTGATTAAAAAAAAATGATTGAATATTTGAATGTTGTGAGTCAATTAAGGAAATATTTTATCTAGTCGTTTTGAGATTAAATGTTGTATTTAATTTTATGATAAATATCAGTCTTTTTAGATAAAATATCGTAAGCGCTAAATACAATAAAAAATAATAAAGAAGAATGTTAAAATTAATGTTTGTTTTATATGTATCTATTGCCATGTCTTAAACCTTTCTGATCTTAGATGGTCATCTAAAACAATCACAGAAATATTTATAATAAAGTACTCAAAATGTAAACTACAACCATTATTCCCTTAATAAATGTTGATTTAGATGGTTTGCCTCAAACGGCGCCATTTATGATCACTAAAATTGTTCTGATACGTGATTTTACTTTGTTTGAGGTATTCTGTGTAGTGTGTGTGTGTAAAGGTTTTTTTTTAAATTCTGATTATAATAAAACGCACATATTTCGTTCAAAACATAGTTTTTTTCGTAATATTCGATTTAAACCCCCTTTAACGAGAAAGGTTGATCGTGAATCATTTGTACGTAACGCGTTATACGGGGTCATTCAAGCGCGTTATACGAGAATACTCCTACAACGCATTTTCCTATAACGCGGAACCAATCTACCGTATTATAGGTGGGGGGGGGGGCTACTGTATTGAAAACATACGGTCAGTTGTGTCATATATTTTAACCCTTTATGGCGCCGTGTTGTATTTCTGCAACATACCACTCAAATAGAAGCAACAATAAAATAAATGCCGACAGACTGACTTTGCTTGGTGTTATACGGTACCAACATAGCATTCTTACGATTTAGTTACAATTCAGCTCACTAGATGACGAGAGTTGTAGGTAATGATGTTTCATTGTAGTGTCGAACGAATACACGCCTGTTTTCAGGTTTTCAATTTCATTTACGAAAAATTAATTCTTGGTGAAATACTAATATTTGACTGTTGAAATTTTTGTAAGTAAACGGTAAGAGGGTGTTTTTTAATAATCTGTTCCTAATTTTAAGTTTAATGATTTAGTACTAATCTAATGTTGCACTTCTAGTACATGCAAGGTTTTTAAGAAATATAAACAATATATTTTTAATATTTTTATAATTATTATTTTCGTTAACTTTAGACTATTTACCACCTATTTTTTACAAAATTAACAAATTTAACGACCTTGCGCCATAAAGGGTTAAAACACGCAAGGGAGTAAAAACATTTAGGGTACTTCCCGTCGACCCAGAATCATTCAAGGCAACAAGCAATGCCTTATTAAAGAAAGCAATCCGAATACCGTCAATTTCTACTTTCATCACGAAGAACGTAAGTAGATGTATTGTGGTGGGAATCGAACCAAGAGTGTATCCACAATATATTGGTACACTATCACCTGGCAATAATCCACGGGTCTGAGGTACTAGACAAAGTGACAGCAGCTAAACGCCTGATGGAAAGCGCAAAATGTATGTATTTGACATAGCGTAATGACGTGATATTTCGAAAGTTTATATCAATTCCCATATATTTTGCACTTTCTACTAGCGTTATCGTTTATCGACTATTACTTTGTCTAGTGCAGCTGGTACTTTATTTTAATTTCATACTGGCATACTTTCATACTAGGGTATCGAACACAGATATAGGTAATGCAGAATTACAGATTACAGACAGGACACTGTAACGGTAGTGTACTTTAGATACATATTCTATATCTTATTAATTATATCAACACAAAACACCATTAATAAATATTAATTTCATTTAATATACGCAGTTTCACCTAAAAAAAGTACAATCCTGTGAATGTAATGAAGATTGTATTACGAAACTTAAATATCAAATTAATATACATTTTCCTTTAGTTTATAGAAAATGAATTGTTTACAAAATTTTACATAGCGCTATGTAATATTCTTCTTCGCAATTATTAAAACTTTCACATCTTTTCATTCATTTGCGACTAAAATAATGTGCTATGTAAAATTTATCTTCTAGTAAAAAGAACTAGTGTCCGAAAATTGTATATCTCACTTTTGTGATGACAAAAAAATTCTTCAATTCTGCTGTATTTTTATTTCAAGTAACATTTTCGTCACTACATTTGTCAATATACCTTAATACCTTAATAAAAATTCATATAAGCTGCCAAAGTAATTAACTTTATTAATAAATAATATATTTCTAGAAATTATTATTATACATTTATTGATTAAATAATAGCTCCGCGATCGTACTATTCTCAATAATAAAAAACTACTAATTATTTTTTATAAAACAAAATTTATTTCTTTTACCCTTTTTCGAAGTGGCAAAAGTTTGTTATTCGAAAAGAGAGTTTATCTTTATTAATAAAATTTATTATAATTGGTCACATCAATAATTATTCATGATATAAAATATACCCCTTATTATTTTCCTGTCTTGATCCTGTTACTTTTCCCCCCACTCGACCCCAAGCATGGCCAACTAGTGGCATTTAAAACGTCATTATGGACGGCAGTTTCATAAGCCCATTTGTATAAACTTTAGAGCTACCGGCGAACAATTTATATTTATTTCAAAAATAGGTATAACATGTTTTATTTCGATTTGGTATAAATCAAATTAAATCCACAGTATATATCAGTTTCTTGTATTAATAAAAGATATGTTATTTTTATATAATAGAAAAGGAAAAAAAAATAAGACAAAAAGACCGGTAATTTTGACCGGTCCAGTAAATCTAACGTTAATTTACCCGAAAAGTGGGGTAATTGTTATTATATTGCCCGCGCATTGGCCTCGGCACAGCTGGAAGAAGATAGAAGCTGATGTCACCTGAGTCGCGAGGGTCGTACGGTCAATTTGTATCCTTTTATTCCTTTTTCTTTCTATCTTTTAATATAGCATACATACGCGTCCATAGAAGATGCTGGTAAGTAGACTATGCAGTCTATTTGTCAGCATCTTCTATAGGCGCTGCCAATTATTTTGTAACAGCAATTTTAAAGCTTTATTGCAGCTTATTAGAAATAAACTCCATTTTATTATAAGACGATATAAATTTTCTATAAACTACTCGAAGCTCAATCCAGTTCCGTCCAAATTTTCTGTGGCCCACTGATCGAATCGTCTTGAAAGATCTTCGTCCATGAAATTTTTCCAATCCCCGATTTCTCCTTTCCTTATAAATCTCAAATTGGTCTGTTCCAAATAGCTTTTCCCAAAAGACTTTTCGAGGATTGCTTCCAAATTGACGGCCCTGTTTGTCTTCATATTTTGGAAAGAGAGATGGTCACAAAGCTTCCTGACATCTTCTTCAGTCAATTCTTTCTTAAGGAATTCAGCTGTTCTTCTAACGACTGATGGTAAATCACGTTTCATTTCTTCAAATTTAATGAACAGGAGATTCGGGTCATTACGTCTGTTCCAGAAACCTGACAAGTAACACCAAAACAAATTTTCAAGATAAGGGTTTGAGATATTAAAAAAATGTCCCTTTGTGAATATTTAGACCGAGCTATAGGTGTTATTTCTTTATAAAGAAAGCTGTTCCTTACGTACATTTTTTGTTTTGATAAACCTGGGGGAAAATCTTACATACTACCATCAAGGTTGCTGTGAAAGAAGCGACCCTGGTGTATCAGACTTCTACTGACCAAAAACTCCCGAGGTGTCCCTCTAATCGCTCCATCCGGGCCTGGGAAACCAAATTCGTAACACTCCACAACTCCAAAGTACGCAACAAAACTCTTCTAGAGAACCGCTGCGTTGTCGCATTTCATCATCGTATTTATTTCATTATTTTTAATTATTTTCATATAATCCCGACGCTTTAATAACTATATTGAAATACAAATAAATCTTAAGACAGAATCAAATATATGCTATGGATATCAATATTTTAAAGCTTTTCAATTATTGGTAATAGGTAGGCCCTGACGAAATGTAAAGAGGACATCAGGTGACTAATTTAAAAATAATTTAACTTATGCAAGAATACTTAAGCTAAAGGAATTACGGAAAGTTAGAGAGGTAAGCAAATACACAATTCATATTCACAAATGCATGTACTTACCTAGAATATGGTTCCACACCGGCCCGAACGGTGCTCGATCCCTCATGAAGAGGTCGCAGAACTCTTCAAAAGTTCCTTTGAGTCCATGTACTAGCGTACAGTAATGGTAATACGACACCACCATGTCTTTCGGGTTACGGGATGTATAAATTACCTAGAAACATAAGAGAACTAAATAGTTCGTCATTTTCTTAAAGGTATAACGCTCCTTTACCTGGATTGTGGTTATTTGCTAGGAATTTAGAACATCTTCAACCTACTTTTTTTTACACTGGCTCGACATAGTGACTACAGAGAACCTGATGGTAAGTACAGTGTAGTCCAAAAACGAAAGCGACTATCAAAGGATGAAAATCCATTGATAGTGTACATCGTCATGTCGGCCCACATATACCACGACTGAAGGTCTCTAGGTATATGAGCTACTGGATATACACAAGCTGATCCCGAAACGCGACAAGCCGAAACTGGTCACTATGACGGGCTTTACACCCATGTACCGCGGTCGCGATCCAGACGGGCACCGACGCCCTACCACCTCGCTGCTGCTCGTTTAGCACCACCCAGGAATCCCGTGTAGGGAAACTAGGGTAAAGCCTACGGACGCAAGCAGCTTCGACTCCCAAAAACACACACTTACAGCCCATTTTTCATCCCTTATAAGCGATATTAAGCCAGAACTTTAAGGATTTCTCATTGGCTTTTCGCCGGAAATTATAAATTACCTGAGAGCATAAGCATATAGGTCTATAAAAATACAGGCCACTGAACCAGGTCATAGGGGTTTCTCTTCAATAATAATTTTATTGTGACGACCTCGAAATTATTTTCATTATGTTGGATTTATATTCGTTTGGTCTAACTTCAAATTAAACTGAGGACAACAATTAACTAGCTTATGAAGAAATTATGTTAGGGCAACTGTAACTTAATTTATAAACTATTAATTGGTGATTCTTTAGCATATACTACTTAAGTAAGTAATGCTTTATTTATTTATTTTTTATTATTTATAGGCGAACACTTGACTAAAATCACACCTGGTGGAAGGTGAAGATTAGTCCGATGATGAACCACGTCCACCCAACAAATGCCTATTCAATCTTCTCTTAAAGACTTCCAGGTCATAAGATCGCGGAAATATGGCCGCTGGAAGCATATTCTCATATATATATTTATTTTATTCTTTTGAGCTGACTTCCCTTTGGCGCATCATCACAACATAGGATGTTTACTGTTTTTGTTTTCTGTCTTTAATAACTTATTTTGCTGTGTTGTTTGTTATATTGTGTGCCAAATAAATGTTTTATTATTATTATTTTATTATTATTATTCCAACCCTTAGCCGTTCGCGTGATGAATGTAGAAGCGAATCTTTATTTATTTATATACAACCAACCCATTGCTACTTGAGCTTGTCATTCATGGTTATAACTAAGATCACGGTTATAATATATCATTGTAATAGCTACTACTAAACAGAACTTCAAAACCTACCTTTGACTTGTCAATAGAGAATTATATCTTTTTTGTCAGACAAGTGCGTATCGAAAAGAACTTCTAATAAATTAAACACTGGCAAAGGAACTGGCTGCGTGATGTGGGTACGTAGCAATTACTCTTATCACGTGGCTAATCAAAATTGATTTTATTATGGTTGCTACAAGTACAAATAATACCCGCGAGAAGTGACCAGAACATTGTGACATGCTCTGCCTAAATACAACGAGCAGTATCAGGGAAGACAACAACTTCCCCCGAGTTTGTACCCAGCGGGCGCAGCGCGACGGGGCTGTCCGGATTGATTACAGGACCCACAGTCCCCGCCAATGTGCAGAAGTAGTCACCTTGAGGTTTTTAGTCGGTACAAGTGCAACACACCTCTGTCGCGCAAACACCCTGTGCGGCCGAGACGGTCCAATGAGGATTTTCCCCAAGTAAAAAAAAAGTATAAATAATAGAAAACAAACAGGTTATTGATAACGAGACATCGAATAGCCTTAAAAGTATACGCGTACCTTCGCTTTAGCTGATCCATCTTCCCTTTGTATATCCGTTGGCAGCAAATCCCAAGGCAAATGGCTGCGTATGTAACGTGGGTGCGGAAGTCGATATTTCACCAAGTCCACTGAAGTTCCCTTTACGGACTCGTCATGCCACTCCGCGTGTCCGTCCACCATGATACAGGAGAGTTCCACTAGTGGACACCGGATCTATGAACAAATCTCTTTTATTTTATTTCTTTTTTAATCATAATGGAGCTAATTGCAATATGTGAAGATATAAAAAGCTGAGTTTTTTTTTACACTGGCTCGACATAGTGATTACAGAGTACCTGATGGTAAGTACAATGTAGTCCAAAAACGAAAGCGACTATCAAAGGATGAAAATCCATTGATAGAGTACCTGATGGTAAGTACAATGTAGTCCAAAAACGAAAGCGACTATCAAAGGATGAAAATCCATTGATAGTCTACATCATCATGTCGGCCCACATATACCGCGACTGAAGGTCTCTAGGTGTATGAGCTACTGGATATACACAAGCTGATCCCGAAACGCGACAAGCCGAAACCGGTCACTATGACGGGCTTTACACCCATGTACTGTGGTCGCGGTCCAGACGGGCACCGACGCCCTGCCACGTCGCTACTGCTCGTTTAGCACCACCCAGGAGTCACGTGTAGGTAAAGTAGGGTTAAGCCTATGGACGCGAGCAGCTTCGACTCCCAAAATCGTGAGTGGGATCGATTAATGATAATCTGAACATAAAATGATTTTTTTACAGGCTGAAATATTAATTTTCTTAGGCCTTTTACAGTTAGTTCATGTTTGCCTGATATTAAGTCTCCGTTATATTTGGTCATGTTCAGTTGAATAGAGGGGTGATATAGTTTGAGCTATGAATATTAATAACTATCGTACATCAGGCGTGTCAATATAAATTGGTACGTTTTTATAAGTTAACATTGCTACATTCGATTATAATTAGCTTGATAGTAACAGCTTAAAGTCTCCGTAGTTAGCACTGGCCATCATAAACTAGAGAGGTCTTTTTTTTTTTTGTTAACCCGGTGGAAATCCCTACGGACCGTCAGGGGAAGTGGTGAGGGTCACTCCCCCCGGTGTGTAGGACCTGCCCCGACTAAAACCACCGGGGTGCCAGCACTGCCCTCTCTTCGCTTTCGCCGAGCCTGGGAATCCGGATACTTCCGACGGCTCGGCGAGCGGTAGGCATTGGGCAGACCTCCTCTCAGGGAGGGGAATTGAAACCCCTCACTTCCTCTCTATGGGAACAGCGTGTGTGCACACACACACCGACCCTACCTCTCTCCGCTGGACGGAGACGCCCTCAACGTCACCCGCCCAGGCTGTGTCAGGAGGGGAGCTCGTCGCGCTGGGAGTCCTGCGCGAAACTAGAGAGGTCTAGTAATGGTTAACCTGTAATTTATAAAAAATATTCCAATCAAAAGTACCAGTTTCCTTAGTTTTAAACGCGAACATTTCATATCATAGCATAATATAAAACTGCCGTTTCTGGAAACGATCATCTTAAAAATAAATATTAATTACTAAATTACTGTTATTTAAGAATGTACCTGTTGTAAAGACTTAGCTCCTTCATAATCCAAATCGTGACCAATTAACCAGACCATCTCCTGAGCCCAGGTCGAGCCTGCGAAGAAAAACCAATCATTTATTTATTATTTATAAGTACACTTACACAGTCTACATTAACACATAAAACTATATAAGCCATGAACAGGATGCATTACAAATGCGACTATATTTAAAAGTGTAGACTACATGCACAGAAGAAAAGAAAAATAAAAATAAAAATACGAGTAAAACAAAAAGAAATAAATTAATCTAATTAAACTAATTAAAATTTATAACAGAAATAAAAACAAAAGTAAAGCAAGAAAAAAAAACAATAATTTATTCAACAATCCTCTCTAATAACATCCTGTTTTTTAATTTGTAAATAATCATGGAATTTTTTTTTTATTTGATCTACAAATCAGACATCACACATACAAAACTTTAAAAAAATAATACAAAAGGTGTTTTAGAACGTGAAAACAACGTGCTTAATTAATAATATTATGATAAATAAATCAGACAAAGAAATTAAAAAAATGAAAGCGAAATGGATGTTACACCTGCACGCACTACAAAATCTTATGTTTGGTTGAGGGAGAGAAGAGTGAAACATATCGAAAGATTTACATATACTATTACTATTCTAGGATGAATGTGATCCCCAAAACTACACTAAGTATATAGCTAGAGAACAGTCTACTAAAATTATTCATTCTATATTTCATTTATTAATTCATTTAGTGAATAAAAGTTCACCAATGGGTCTCAATTATGTTTAAAAGAAAAATCCCTTTTTTTAAACCTTCATCGGTAAGACTAGGACCCCACGTGATGGTAAGCGGTTACTGAGGACAACTGCAATATAAAAAATGGTTTATAACGATGTCGAGTTTGAAGTACGTAAATCATTGACTCTTTCAAAAAACCGTTGACCTAAGTGAAAACCATGCAAGCTAGTAGCCAGTAATATGGCGAAACTATCCAAAATGGAAGCCGGTATAAATACATATTTAAAACTTTGTCGTTTTCAATATATAATAAACTATAGATAGATAAGTTTTTATTTGTTTACTAAGCTGGTATTACCATCAATATTTTTGTTTTATAAACGATTGCCCCCCCCACTGTGTGTAAATTGTGGAATCATAGATGATATCCACCATTTGTTGATGGAATGTGTCCGATCTGAACCTGTGAGGGAGGCGTTTGTGAGTGCCTTTGCTCTGAACAGACTTGACATCGGGATGTTTAACAAAATCTTAACAGAACTACAATATTATCTGATGAGGCGTCTGGCTTTTTCAGATCAATGGCACCATATGTAATATGTTAGGTATTCTTGTATTAGGGTACGATGGGGCTGACATACGTACACACGTAAAAGTCCCTTAAATAAATAAAAAAAAAAAAAACGATTGCCCCACTTTGGGATTTATTCCTATGTCGTGAGTGCGTTTACAAACCTGATCCAAACATTCACAAGCTATAAATCGAATACCACCACCTATAAGTCATATAAATATTTGTGCCGTGTGGACTGAACCCACAATTTAACGCACTGAGGTCGCACGCACGAGCTTTGGGTCAACCAAGTCCCAGAAGTCGTTACGGAAAACTATCAAAATTCTAATATTAGATTTAAAAAAATTATACCGGTTCTTGGATAGGAACACATCCATACGTCGCTGTTCTTGACTTCCATGTCCAGGATATCCTGCCCAATAGTCATATAGTCAGCTGGTAGAATAACTCGACCCGGATTGATCTCAACCATGCAATCTTTCTTCTCAAACATTCTATCCAGAAGATCTCCCGTCTTTGCATCCAATTTCGAAAACGTCAATACCGGCTTCGTTCTCATTTTGTTTCATAGATCCTTGTAAACGGTTTTCTCAACGTAAAACACGACTGTAATGCTCCAATGGCGGAAGTTTTGTGATCGCGTGCACAATAACGTTGTAACGATATTTTCCGCAACTCTCTTTGCGCCGGAGTGACCGCTTTCGTTTTCAAGAAGTAGGATGGCCATTTCTTATCGATGATACAGGAATTTTAAAGTAGCATTAGTTAAAACATCGTCAAAACCCTTCTGATTCTCATATAGTGAAATGAGACGAATATTTATTAAACGTAATATATTCATGAAATATGTCTATGAGGGATAAAAAATTAAAACACCAACTAACGCCATTATTTTTATTTTGACTCTATTTAGTGACCGCACCTTGTGATAATACAGTGTATTTTAAAAATCAGATACCATTATTGTTTAAAAAAACATGTTTATTAGTTGCCGCAATTAAGTCGACCTCCATAAATATTGGAAAATATGTATTAATCCTGCAACAGTCTTGTCCAGATCAGTTCAGTAGTTTTAATAAATTTTCTAAAAGCTATTGAAGTCTCTAAATAATCATTCGCTTTTTTTATATATCTGGAAATAACAAAATTTTACCTCAAACAATTTTATAATAATAAATAAGGCACTTTTGATTGTCTGCCTGTATTTCCGGAACATAAATCCAACTTACTTTAATAAAAATACTACTTACTTATTTACTTTTATATAAATATATATTATTTTTATAAAAATATTTAATCTACCAGTTCGCGTATAAGTATTGACCCTCTCTTATGATATTGGATCTTTCAAAAAAATGATTTAAGAGACTTCTGAGAAGATCTATTCATGCTATTGCCGTGGCGATTCACGGCAACTATCGACGGTCATTGTCAAATTTCTCGATGGCTATAATCAGTTGTTAAGGTACAGTATGTAGCGCAAGTGCAATTATTTTAATTATGAAAACCTTTTGTGTTGTGTATTTTAAAGTTTCATAAATATATAAATATCACAAAAATACAATAAATTCTTTAAAAGTAATAAAAAAACCCTTCTCGTGAAAGAAATACAAATGTTACGATGTTCTTCCGAAACGCGCTCGGTATTATAATGTATGGTTATCATACTCAGGAAATGCATAACTTACTACTTACCAGTTTACCTAAAGCACACTAATAGAAAGTGCAATATCAATTCTTGTGCCTAAATGCTGCATTTACAAATAAATGTGATGTGCAAAATACCTATTAAATGCAGTATAAATGGGTACCGCTTGCGCAAGCTTTTCTAATACTTTTCTATTTAATCTATACTAATATTATAAAGCTGAAGAGTTTGTTTGTTTGTTTGAACGCGCTAATCTCAGGAACTGGTTCGAATCGAAAAATTCTTTTTGTTTTGAATAGACCATTTATCGAGGAAGGCTTAAGGCTATATAACATTACGATGCAACTATTAAGAGCGAAGAAATAATGGAAAATGTGGAAAAATACGGGGAAAATTATTCATCCTTGAGGGCTTCAATTGCGTGCGCTGCGAAAACGGTTCAAGATACCAAAAATATATGTAAGAAAGAATTATTCCTCTTGAAATGATTTAAAAAAATGTCCCGGACAGTATATGTCTATCTTTTAAGATTAACTCACTAGAACCGTTTTTATGGTAATCAAATTTGGTCGAAATTGATGCATTATTTGTTAAGAGTTGTATCAACGTAATAATATTAACCTTTATCCAAATAAATGTGTTGTTGATTAAGAGCATTCAATTGTGAACAAAATTGCCTTTGACATCACTTAATTTCAATGAACATCTTAGAAGATATTACAAAACCTTATTTAGCAAAACAACGTTTGCCGGATCAGCTAGTAAGACGATATACAAAGTTAACAGACTACCTGATGCTACACCGTCGCCGGAGGGACGCGTTCACCCAGAGAGAGAGCGACATCCCCCTGTGACAATAGCCGGGCAGTAGACTTGAAACAGTCTGCCGCCCGGATGAGAGGGAGACGGTGCGCAGTGTCCGGCGCATCGCCTAAGAGAGAGGTTTAGAGAGGTGGGCTATTTACTCCCACCTCTCCCGGAAAGGTAGCCTCAACAAGGCTTTTTGCACCCCTGGCGTCTGAATGAATTTGGTTTCTCAGGCTCGAGTGGAGCAACTAGAGGGACACCCAGGTGTTTTTAGTCAGTAGGAGTTTGCCACATCGCGGTCGCTGCCCTCATAGCGTCCCTGATGGTCCACCTATACAGGAATTTCCCCCGGGTTACAAAAACAAAAAAACTATAATACTTGATGTTAAATGCCTAATGTAGGCTATATACGAGTGCAATCAATCGAGTGCGATAATTTTGGGAGTCGAAGCTGCTCGCGTCCGTAGGCTTTACCCTAGTTTCCCTACACGTGACTCCTGGGTGGTGCTAAACGAGCAGCTGCGAGATGGTAGGGCGCCGGTGCCTGTCTGGATCGCGACCACAGTACATGGGTGTAAAGCCCGTCATAGTGACCAGTTTCGGCTTGTCGCGTTTCGGGATCAGCTTGTGTATATCCAGTAGCTCATATACCTAGAGACCTTCAGTCGCGGTATATGTGGGCCGACATGACGATGTAGACTATCAGTGGATTTTCATCCTTTGATAGTCGCTTTCGTTTTTGGACTACACTGTTCTTACCATCAGGTACTCTGTAGTATCATGTAGTACCATATATTTACTAGTCACTATAATCGATTTAGTAATTGTGTAATGTGATTACTACCTAGTTCAGGCAATCGCCCTACCCATTTAAATCGCGAGTTATTATAAATAAAAAAATCCATGAAACAAATAAAAGGTTCAACACAAGGTTCAGGTTTCAAGGCCTTACCATTTCGAGAACGAACTGACGTGACATTTTCATTTTATAATATACAGCATCATAATATTTATGAGGTTGGGGAAAAATAAATCCATTATTTTTGTGAGAAATTCAACACTTTATTTAAGATGTTTCAGATTTTCCAATTTGGATTAAACATAAACCGTTTTGTATTATAATTTATGGCCATTTTAAAAGTAGCTTTATTGATCCTCTCTCATGGAAGTCGTTATTGACGAAAAACTTTAGTACTAGATTTTGACAATCTTCTCTTTGTCCCAACTTGTTATCACTGAGGAAGTTTTGCAATGCGAGAAAATAGGTATCGCTTGGTGCCAGGTCCAGACTTTATGGCGGATGTATTAAAACTTCCCAACCAAGGTTCCGGAATTTCCGGCGAGTCACTACAGAAGTGTGTGACCTTGCATAGTCCTAATGAAACACAACACCTCTTCTGTTGTCCAATTCTGGCCGTTTGTTGTCAATCGCTAGCTTGAAACGGAGCAGTTGTTGACAGTTGAAATCTGAATTTAGTGTTTGGCAATACGGAAGCAACTCATAATAAATGATTTTTGGTATCAATTGCTGTGGCACCCAAACATGGATCTTCTTTTTGAATACAGCTTTGAGCAAATGGCTTAAAACTGGTTTATGGTCGATCTTTAGCTCCTGGGCGATGCTACGACTACTAACATGCCGGTCAACTTCGATTATATCTGTGATTTTATCGACATTTTCTTCGATGAGCCTGCCTGTGCGATGTGCATATTTAACAACAACAATGCCTGAATGAAATTGACGAAACCATAATCGCACGTAATTAGCTGTTACAGTATTGGCACCATAAACACAATTTCGCAATTTTAGCGGTCTGGCTTGCATTTTCGACTTTACCAAAGAAAAACTATAAAATTTACCAAATTTTCTCTTTTTTGACTTCCATTGTTAACACCATGTAACTCGCAACTAAATGGAACAAACAAAAAATAGCAAAATGTTTTTTAGTGTAAAATGTTACTTTAATAAGGAGTATGCTCTTACTAAAAATTGTAATAATTAAGATTTAGAAACGAAATACTAACTTAAAACTGTTTGATCGATACTTCGTAAAGTAAGTGATCTCGTAAGATACGATCACTACAGCCATCTACCGAGACAATAATGGATTTCTTTTTCCTCAACCTAATATGATAATATTGTAGAAGGGTACAATGGGGATGACAAACGTACACTCGTAAGTCTCCTAAATAAATGGAATAAAAATATATATGAAAAATGACAAACAGAAAAGCAAA
This sequence comes from Automeris io, assembly GCA_036320925.1. Taxonomy (NCBI): domain Eukaryota; kingdom Metazoa; phylum Arthropoda; class Insecta; order Lepidoptera; family Saturniidae; genus Automeris; species Automeris io. The sequence goes on from JAUDJH010000005.1 coordinate 12,594,829, forward strand.
AGCGAAACGAATAGAGCTTAGATTAATAGTTATAAGCTGTAAGAAATTTAGTTGATCTTTAGTAATTTAAACTATGGATGTAACGGAGGCAGTTTTATCGGAACCGAAGTCGGAGTCGGAGTTTTTAAATTTGATTTATCGGAGTCGGATTCGGAGTCGGAATCGGAGTCGGAGGCAACGTCAGTCACAAGTGACGGCAGAATAAAATAGTTTTATTAAGGGACAAATAAAAACATTATTCAGTGAACCTTTTTAATTAGAAAGTGATAAATTTACAAAGACACAGACAATAAAAATTGCTGTTTCTTATTAACATTTTCATAGTACTGTGAGAAAGCGATTACCTGAGCTACTGGTCGCGTAGTCCACGACATTTAAGCGCAATGTGGATAAAACCACTAGTGAATGTCTGCTCACATAGCGTGATAGCGTGAAGATATGTTATTTATTATATCTTAAATTTGATCCCATTTTAATATGGTGCAGGATTGATACATGTCTTCGAAAGTATAAGCCAGAACTTTTGAATTGACAACAGCATAATCCATTTCCTTCTACATCTCCCTCGTGTGTAGACAGATGTTGAGAATCGAGACTGTTTCCAAGCGTATATCAGGTTTTTTTTGATAGCCCGGGGGATATTGTTGACGGACCTCAGGGAGCTTTTTGGTTGTCGGACTTGCACCGACTAAAACCCCCGGGGTCACACAGCGCTCTCGCCTGGATAAGTTGGGCGGCACGCTCCCTCAAGCGTATCGCCAGAGTATATCAAGTTGGGTCAACACAACACAACACAACCCAACACAACACAACACAACCTAACTTGGGCAAATAAAAGCTGTTGTTCACAAAGTGTTGGATATATCAGAAACCGTTATCCTGCAGTGAACAAATTAAATCAAATTTGCTGCAGGGACGTTTTTGTATTAATTTCTATTTTACTTAATTTAATGTAAATCTAAAATAAAAAACCTTTTAGTAATAAATTTAAATGTACATTTAGTTTTAAATTTAATAATTTAATCATATTTTTTTAATCTAAATTTTAAAAAATGTCTTCTACAAATTAAGTAGCCCTGATTGTTTGATTAATTGATATTATGTTTCAACAATATAAAAAGTAAAATCAAATGAATTGACTGCAACAGTGGTGGTGACCTCCGATGAATACCTAAGATTAAAAAGTTTCGGAACCGAAGTCGGAACCGAAGGTGTAATAACGATCGGAAGTTCCGACTTATCGGAGTCGGAGTCGAAGCTCCGTAACATCCCTGATTTAAACTAAAACTGCATTTCGCTCCATTATTATAAAAAATATCTCCAAACTTTATCTTATATGAAATTAAACAATAATAATTAGATTACTTAATTATTTTATTATTAGAATTTAATGTCAAAAAACATGTTGCGTGCGCAAGTTTAAAGCATTTTATTGACCCATAGTTCTTCCCGCATCCTATTTCCGGTTAGACGTCAAAACCAGCGGAATACAAACAAGTATCACTATAAAACCTAGTTATAAAACATTGATTATTTTGCAAAAATGTCTAAAATTGCAAATGTTAATTCTAGTTTAGCATACGAAATATTATTATACTTGAATAGTTTTTATTTGGGTATGTTCATTGTTTGTGAAGTGGCTATGGGGATTTTAAAAGCTATAAATGTACCGTATCCCGAAAATGCTTTGTTGACTGAAGCTGGAATTTTTAGTGCTCTATGTTTTGTTGAAGTTATAAGAATTTTTCTAGGACGTAGAGGAAATCTAGCTAGCAAGAGTAAGTATCGTCATTTACTCAATATTAAATTGTTAAGCAATGTACGAGATTCAAATACATTTAACTGTAGTCTTTTCATCTATTTAATAAATATATTACGAATATACCTCATATAAAATTTTATGTTTACAAAAATAAAGTAATATCTTTTATCATGAAGATCAGTTACAAAATATAACTATTATTAAATACATATTTTCATACCAAATAAGTATATACTATTTTTATGCAAGTTATATTAACGATAACGTTTAAACTAATTCTTTTCATATTCATTAAGAAGTACTTGAAAAAACAAATTGAATATATTTAACAATTAGTCAATTCAGCAATTGTTAGTAATACTATTTATACTCTATACTCCTGATAAGGATTTATAACTTAATTAAATATCCATATAATTAAAAAAAAAACACTTTTATACTTTCAGAAATTCCAGTATTCTTTTCCGTTCTTCTAACCATCCCGTCTGCGGTTGGTGTATGCTACTTTTTAATTTACCAAACATACATACTTCGTCTCGAGTATATTTGGTGTGCAGTGATGCTAATGTTCCATGCGTTGGAGCTTGCTTTCGCCATCCTTTTCATTTTTACAGTGTGTAAGAATCAGCAATATGATTAGAATAAGTTTAAAAGTACCTCATTGCCAAAGAGATACTGATTGCCAAATGATATAGACTGATCTTAGTGGAAGTGATATAAGTCAATATTTATTAGTACTCTATCATACATCATTATAATTATTCAGTATTTAGTTAAAAATCTCAGGAAATACTACTTGTTAATAGTGTAGCATATATTAAAATATCATGTAAAAAAATTTAAACTACTTTAAAGATAAGCACAAAAATAAAAAAAGATGCCATATAACTTGCAATGTATATCTTTGTATCTAGAAGTTAATGGCTATCTTTGTGCAGATAAGATAGCAGATCCTTGGTGGAATATATTGTTTGTTTATATTAGGAAGTAGTTGCTTATGTATCTAAGTAAGGGTATTGATATGTATTGTTAGTTTTAATAGCTATGAGCCCTAGTCAATAGTTTTTGTTTAATTATTAGTGTTTCTAATATTGATTAAAAATAAGTTTCATGAATATCTTAACTATATATTAATACTAATTATATTGATTATTGGAATAAGATTTAGAATGATAAGTTATTTTTGATAAAAACAAATCCTGTTTCTATTCTCTCCTTGTATTGTAAAAAATTGATGATGATGATACATGAGATGAGAAAAATATTGGTGTAATTTTAATAGAATTCATTTTTCATACTTTAAAATAAGTTTAGTTTTATATGCTTGTTTCAAAAGTTGTATACATCATGTAGAAGCATAAAAAGCATTAATTTTGTTATACTTGGACATTTAATAAATATATTGACATAAACAAGATTATGCATATATTGAATGCACACCACTGGTTGTTGGGTCTTCAAAACCATTTGTAAAATATTATAACTGCAATTTATGTTTATTGAAATAAAAGTATAAAATAAAATACTACTCATAATTCGTTTTTTTAATTCTATAATTCACTACAATGCTATTTAATTCTATTGTTTACTGGGTGGTATTAAATGTTCTGGTATTTTTTGACATTCAATCTTTGTGATTTTGAGGGCACATCCTTCAGGAAGATTCCTTTCTATATACTCCAAATACGTGTCACATGTAGAACCTGTAAGTCTTTGAAGATGTATAAACCTGAAGTATGTCCTAATTTCATACTGGACTTTGTGCTTTTTATAAATATGAACACATCTGAGAAGTGTATGCCTCTCTTTTTCAGCTTTCCTTAGAGCCCAACTGAAAATATACAATATCCCACTTATTAAATGATAAACAAATTTAGTTATTAAAAATTAACAAGTAATAATCTCAGACATGGCTCTTGCCTCTATAAATATGATGAAGAAGATATCTCAGACATAGCTATGACCTTTATGAAGTTGAAAATATGATGCAGAAAAGAACTCTGACATGGCTGTATGAAAGCCTTTGCCTTCTCCACAAAGAGGAAAAAAAGAACCAAAAAAAATTAATATACTGATATTTAATCGTTATTAATGTAAAATAATATTTGATATTGACAGCCTGAAAGAGTAGTTTCCAGGGTTTGAGTCTCCATAGCAGTAAATTTGTGATGAGCAGGTTCATTAGTTACAAACCATGGTTGTGTATATTTTTGTCCAGTACCCATATTAGAGCAATCTAAATTTGAGACTAGGCCAATGTGTGTAACTCTATAAATAATTTATTATTATATTATTTATTATTATTTAAGTACCATGATCCTTTTGTTTTCTTGTCTAACGTTACCCATGTTGGGCACCCTAATATGTAAAATAAAATAAAATAAATATGCATATACAAAATGTAGGTCAGATTATTTTTTTTAATATGTGATTCACAAATAATTTACATAGATATCTAAAACAAAAATAGTTTGATAGAACAATTAAGCCAGAAATAGTTAAATTATCTCTATTGCCGTTTGAGTTTTTTTTAAGAAACCCTATGTCTAAGCTGAAATTACCTTTTAGTAACTTCAATGCCCAAATGAGAAGCAGCTGCTATACAAAACCAGGAGTAACTAAGTAATACCGCAGGATCGATCCCTTTCATTTCTAATTCAACTCTTTTGTAAAGTTTGTCTAGTTCCACAGTAGCAGGAGCATCTTCAACGAGTTTTGTTTTTGGAGTTGTTACAGCAGAAAGACCACGTATAGCTATGTTATCCTTCGTTATTGCTGTACGCATAATAGGCGCGGTACGCCATATGCTCTAAAACAGCAATTATTTACATTTTAAGATATTTCCACCACAAAAATCACAAATAAAATTATAACCTTACCCGTATCACATTCATCACACTATTTTTCAGTTATGTCTATATTACATAGACTTTAATGGGTTTTATTTAAAATTGGTAACAGATATTTAAATTAACTTAGTTAAAGCCGCTTATTTTGAGAATCGATGAGGACAGGCAAGTCGGTACAAAGCTTTTTTTTATTATTTATTTATTGTTAATAACATAAGGTGCGTTTACGAAGGTAGACATATTCGTCAGTGAGTAAATAATCAGAGATAGTCGATGAATCGAATTCACTTGATGCTTACAATGCGATACATGGATACAAATTAATGTTTTGAAAAGTTATGGATATATGTGATATATTTTCATAATACATACAATGAATGATAACCGGTTAATTTAATTAAAATCCAGGTTAATCTCTAAATCATTATCAAAAGAACTTTTTCCTATTCTATTTTTTTTCTATTTGTTTTAAAATATGTAACTTTTAGATTTTTTTTAATTTTTTATTTATTTAAAAAGTATTTACTGTGCTGTGAATTGGAGTTTTCATGATAATTGTATAGTATCGCGTTCTGTATCAGTGTTATGACACTAAACCATAAAAAACTATCGAAACATGTAAATAAAGAGACACGTAAGCAGAATTATTTAGATGAACACACGCAACACTACATTAAATCTTCTTTACACTTTAATACTTTTAAACAACATTGAATCATATATATTTATCTAATCGACGATTAGATATTCGATCGAATAGCATTTTAAAATTTAAAGAGCGTTTCTGAAAGTGTGCGTTAGGCTAAAATGAATTAAAGTTTTGGCTGAAGCAGAAAGTTTATAGCAATCGCCGAACTAAAACTGATTGTTGAACTACTTACATTAATTGATTAAATGTTAGAGGGTAAAGATGTTTTTTTGTTTTTGTTTACTTTCTTTGAAAAAATATCTATTTGCTTGTATATAAGCGGTGTTACAGGAAGGGTATCCCCATTCGCCTCAGACCTATTCAGTCGATTTTACGAGCCAACTTTTTCTAAGCCTGTATCTCTTAGTACCAGTTCAGGAAAAATATAATGAGATAGCCCTGCCGAAATCATTTATTTAAATATCAGGTGTGACTATTAACCCCATACTTAATATGAATGAAAATCACACTCATTTTATTATTTTTTAAATTAACTGTGAAGAAATCCGAATATCAATGAATATATTATAATTCTTTAACCTGAGACTCTATTTCTTAATTCAAGCTTTGAAAGATAATTATGAATTTGCGAAGATTTCGAAAAATGGCGGTACCTAGCAATGTTACCAAAATAAATAAAATTCTATTGTCTTTTTTATAAAGTTTTACGGCTCTGGATATCAGCTTTTTTGAAGACGTCGTTTTTGATTGAAGCCATATTGTGGCATTCATACATTGTTTGTAATAGTAATTTTATTTCTGCATTCTGACTTCTATTATCATCAGATTATATTAGTATTTCCTTTGTATAAAATGAGTATTTCCTTTCCTGTATGTAAATAATATTTCCTTTTGTAATATATATTCTGAATATATATTAAGAATATATATTCTCATTTTATAACTAATCTTCTAATTGGTACATAGCAAGACTCATGTTCTTCAATGTTCATAAATTATGTAAGCGAAACAATATTTTGTACTGATGTTTTTAGTATTCGCAGATACTAGAAACATTCATTAGTTGCGACTGTTACAGAAGATAATTGTATTTGAGTTATTAAATCGATGCTCATCTTGACCCTAATTTACTCTTTCTTCCTTTGTCTATTGACTTTACTTTACAGAGTATATAAGTACTTTACTCTTTGACAGTTAGTGCAGCTCTACGTCTGTGTGTTAGATTTGTGGATTTTTCCAAATGTGAATTGTAAAGATTTGCTTTTTAAATTTTCTATTGGCAGTGGAATAATTCATCAGTCAAGATGGACAGCAAATCTTTCTTGTATGGTTGGTGTCAGAAGAAAAACCTAATGCCGATATTTGATTGTAGAGCGACAGGTAATCGCCATTTCATATTAACCAATACATTTGGTTATGATTTATATATATTCGTCTTTGAGTTCAAACACGCATATTAAACCTAACTACAGTCATATTAACCTACAAGCATATAATTAATCCAATAATATTATATAGCATTTGAAAATCTTGTTTGTTTTTGAAATGCTATCTAAGGTTACATGATTATTTAATGGGTTTTTACTATTTTCATTAAAGTATATGCCGACTGTAGCTGCTACGACGCTGTCTGTTATCATTGTAAAACTAATATTGATTAGTATTGAACATTAATAATTTCGGGCGTAGCATTGAACCTTAATATGGGCGTGTCAAATATTTTTCATCACATTGCCATTATTGGTGCTTCTTTGAAAGTACCTTCTAACTTAAGACGAATTCTGAATAATCTGACTCCACTCAGTTATATTTATAACATACTCCTTGAGCAATTTTGTCTTGATTAAAAAAAATGCACTTTGAGATTAAAACTTGAAAAAATATATTTGGACTATTGTACATCTCAGATGGCAATGAATGGGCTAAGATAGTTCCATACAAACACCCTATCCCTCATACATAATACAGCTAAAATCAAGGTATTGATGTCTAAAGAGCAATATTTTAACTTTTATTTTAATTATGAAAATAGGTCCAAAACATCGACAAAGATTCCTATGTGAGGTACGGGTTGATGGTATTGCTTACACTGGTGCTGGTAACTCTGCGACTAAGAAGGAGTCGCAGATGAATGCAGCAAAAGACTTTATCAATTATTTGGTGAGAGCTGGTCTCGTAGCTGCTGCTGATGCGCCGGAAGACGTTAAGAAGAAGTCAGAAGAATCTATCTCTGGTAATGAAGGCCAAGAACTAGAACAGAGAAGTGTGCAGCAAAAACCAGTATTTCAGGTAAATTTTTACTTACCTACTTGAAGTTTTTACTATTGATGTAAGGCACCAAAATGGTTCAAGTAATAATTCTTCTTAATATTATGTTTTCCTTTCCCCATTATGTCAAAATAGTCCAGATATTTTTACCAAATTTTGGCTGTAAGACAGGATTTTGGCTTAAAAACAAAAATATATATTCTAGGATGGAATGGGTCCTCAAAGCATGGGGCCTGCCTACCAGGCCTATGGTGGTCAGAGTCAAAACTTTACATACATTGACCGCATGCAAATGCAGAAGAATGTCGAAGAGGCAGAGGATCTTGATGTCAATGCCAGTCTTCATGGGAACTGGGATATGGAGAATGCCAAGTCAAAACTTCACCAGTTTCTTCAAGTTAACAAGATCAATGCAGATTATGTATATAAGGCTGTTGGGCCTGACCATACAAGGTTAGTTTTAAACTGTTTTTTTTTATAATCTAGTGAACTGTCTATTGTTAAAAAAGTATAGAAAAAATGAAGACATTTCTGAGAGCTGGAAATCTTTTGGAAGTAGTATTTGAGTAATGGACATGACAATATTAGAAAATAATTTAGAAATGTGTTATTTTATTTTAGTTTTTAAAAGAGTATTTCATTTTTTATACTACTTTTATAATTAATTTACAAAACGCAGTACTATTTTAGTCATCATAAAATTCACTATTAGCAGCTCTTGATTAACCTAACCCTCTGTGTTAAATGTTATGTGCCAAATAAATGCTTTTTCATTCATTTCTATATTTATACTATTATATTGAATAAAATAACAGATTTTTCTTTGTATTTTAGTAGTTCTATTAAAAAAAAATTATATATATTTTTTAATAATGCTAAAAGTGGTTTATATATTAAATTAATACTTTGCTAGTAATGAATTGCCTTAGCAATATTAAATTAATGCTGTCAGATCCCACTTCCTTTAAAAAAATATTTTATTTGCACTCTGCTGCAAAAACTTTTAACAAGGCTAACTTGTCTAAATGAGGCTGTGTGGCCAAATTATAAAGTATGATAAATAATGAAAAGTATTCTAAGGGATCATGAGCTCATTGTTTGTGTAAACTGAAACTACATGATTACTTGCTTACATCTGTTAGTTTGGCTAAAAATTGTAACAAAATATTGAAATACTTCAGTGGAAAAATACAGATGTTTAATATGTGTGAAAAAATCAATGAGTTCAACATTTTGCTAAAGAATCAAATCAAAAATAATAATCATGCAGTTATAATTTTCTCACAGTGGATACAGCCACTCATCTATATTTGCTCACCCCAAAAAGGATATAGTGTGACAATTTATTATCATTCATTTTCTCAAGAATTTTGTTCATGATTCCATACAACACTTTTGTCTATTAATCATATTTTATAATGCAGCCATACAGTGTCTTCTCACCTATGACTTACAATTCAATTAAAGTTTTTATGTTTGTTTCACTTAATGAGATATAAAATTATGGTAATTCACAGTCCATTTAGCAGACATGTTTCTATTACAAGAGTTTTAATATAATATGAAATCTAAGGAATCCTAATATAAACTTTCATTTTTATTAAGGCAAAGACCCAAATTGATCAGTAACTAAAACAAAGACATTCACTTTGAAGTTGTTTAGTGTTCAAAAACGCTAAAAATAAAATCTATATTAATTTTACACAAGAATTAACATTATTAGGTAAATAAGTCCTTAATTTTAAGAGAAATTGTTGTATTTATTTTTATAAAACACAAAGTTATTATTTTTTATTTGTAAGCCACTGATTATTCAACTTTTATGGAAAAATCAATGGCTGGTTATTATTTTGAGTGTTCAGGAACTGTGGCCATGTCTGCCGGTCTCAATTGACATAATGAACATTCATAATGAGTATAATTCACTCTTGAAGGTTCATTTCGTTTGCGTTATGTCCCTTCAGTGATGAAATCCCTTGATTGAGTGGCGGTTTGACGTTTAACAAATTTGAAAGGATTTTTGACTATCATAGCACAAACTGCGATAATATTTAGAGATATTTTATCAGTGACCCATTTATATACCATTACAGGCATGTTGAGTATGCCAAAAGAAATACAAAACGCAAAAAAATACACACAAAATTGAGCTCTAGCTGTTTTGTAATTAATTTGTTTATTTATAACTGCCCAGGACTCTAACCCTGGCACGAATATTTGAGATAACATAGTCGTATGGTAGACTACTGTATTCCGAGGGGTTTTTAAATCAGAATTATATTCTGAGGCATTTAGAAAAACGGCATCAATGTATTAGCTTGTTTTATCGCAGTACTTCACATAGTGATAACCGTTTTTCTAATTACCTCGGATTATAGTGCCAATTTCAGAACACCTCGGAATAGGGTGGTGTACCATAATACGTTATCGAAAATATTTGTGCTAAGGTTAGACAAAGTAACACTCGATCAGCGATAACGTTAGTAAAAAAGTGCAAAATGAATGGGAATGGCATAAGCCTTGGAAATATCGCGTCGACACGTTATGTTCATTCCATAAATTTTGTACGTCTTACTTGTGTTATCGCTTGTCGAATGTTTCATTGTCTATGCTCACTGATCATCACCTTTCTGATGTGTGCAGATTCGATTAATGCATATTCTGTCTTTCCGCACCTTATTTCTCCTCTTCACGTCTACATCTTTACGCATCATCCGACAATTACGTCACTATTCTAAAAATAGTTGTTTTATATTATAATCGCAGTTAGTGGTATGAAGAAAGTTTCGTTTACTGTTGCGACCCTGTTGTTAAATGGAACAGATTTTGTGACAGGAACAAAGTTTGTTCCCAATTTATAACGAATTTAGTTTAAATTTATTATCGTGACAGATGAAATCCAATACGCTATGAGATTGCGAATGAAACGAAATGTATAAACAACTATAATAATATATAATACATTTTGACAATTACCAAGATTAATTATTCAATGAAAATAATCAAATTCAATTTGTATAAATTTGTGCTATGAACGTGTTTTTCGCACTTCATTGGTCTAAGATATTTTAAATGTAACAACTGAAAGTTATAAGTTGTTTTATTTGAAATATTAAAATTGTCCTGAATAAGTATTGGATTTTTTTCTGGATACAGGTGTTGAGATCTTATAACCGACGGTAATGTAATTGGCCACAGTTCCAGAATGCTCTGCATTGTGTTATTACACAATTCGTATGGTAAGTTTTTTTTAGTTAATTTATTTCACATTCAGTGTTCTATTTTGAGGAAATTTATCTAAAATATTTTTAACAGTTACGAGTATACGTATTGTTAATTAATCATCAGTTACAATCACAGGATTAGATGATTTTGACATGAAACTAACGTGGGTTTTGTACTGGTGGTTTTTTATTTAATCATTTCATTTATAGTTCATAAAAATCAAATTGTTTTAGATTTTATGATCATATGTCACTTGCATTTAACAGCATGCTTTATTTTATTTATTTCCCTATACTCCTCTTAATCATTATTAAGTTTGGATATTCTAAATTACATTTAAAATAAAACACTCATCTCACAAACAAACAGTGTCCTAATAATTTTATACACACTCTTTTCGAAATAAATTGTTAAACTTGTAATGTTAATTGCGATTGTTTATATAGGAGTTATTCATGCGAATTGTCAATATACGTCCATCAATTGGGCCGTAACGTGACGGGCCGTGAGACGGCATCGAACAAGCAAACTGCGAGCAAGTCTTGCGCACTGTCCATTGTTCGCCAACTGTACCATCTCGGTGTGATCGACGCCTTCAGTGGAACATTGAAGAAAGACAGGTATCTTAATAAATTGTTATAAAAATAATTTTATCCCGGGCCTATGACATGAGAATCTTCAAAAACAGAGTGGAAAAAGGTTTTCAATTCACCAATATGACGATAACGTTTAAAATTTTCCAATTTTCTATATGTGATAGTAACAACTGTCCATCAGATGGTCTGTCAGCATGCTTGCCACCTTTGACATAAAAAAGCGTATAATGACAGTTTTAAAGACGATATGTTTGTATATTGTGCATATGTAAAACATATTATGACGTGGAAGAGCGAGAAAAATATTTATAAATACACAGGAAAAAAGGATCCATAGAATATAAAGATGTTTTTTTTTTTCGAATATTCATATCTCATTTTAATATTCCAAAACACATTTTGACATTTTAATGATTATTTTCAGGTCAGGAGAGGGTAAAATGAAGCCGTATCCTGTGGCAATAGCTCCGGATTTAGAGGCACGTCTGCAAGAAACCTTGGATGGTAAGGGCTTTAGTCACGCCAAAAGGCGCAACTCCAGAACACCAAAAAAATTAATAATGTAAACGCACCGAATCCCCAACGCCACCTGGCGAATATTCTTTCATTACTTATCTTCTTAACGTTCGCATTTAAAACCAAACTCCGCATCGCATCTTTTTAAATCTACACATCGCATCGCATCCTTTCATTATAATCGCATATTAATCCTTTCAAACTCGCAACACACACAAACCCTCACAAACACCATACTCCACACATTCGCGTTAAAATACATACATAGTGAGTGGTTGTAAAGTGCCTGGAATACCGCTGCTCGGTAAGTACTTTATATCATTGTCTCAAATTATCGCAATCTTCTTTATTATAAATTATCCCGCCTACGAGGGTGCATTTTGTGCAACGGCATAAGTCCAAACCTTATCCCGGCCCGCGTAGGCTTATTATCCCGCGGTAGGGAAGTGTTACTTACAGCAATAACCGTTTGTGGCGACATCGTTTAGAACAACACAACAGTTATATTAACCCAGAACAAAGATCCCGGCAAATAAAATAAGACTTCGTATCTCGAAAACATTACCGGTTGTTACGACTAACGGTTTTTACGACTAAATATGAGTAGTCTCTTCTATGTCGTTATAACAAATTTTGACTGTATTTCTAATTTAATATCGTCTCTGTAAAGGTGGTATGTTGACATTTGTTGAGGGAGGGTCCAAATAAAGGTTAAATATTTTTCACAAAGGAAACAAAAACGTTTACATTGAATTAAAATTATTGTATATTGATTACTAGTTATTTAAAATGATTAAAATAAACTTTTTCATCAACCGGTTTTTATGCGTGGCAACACAAATTGTCGTAAATTCGAATCCTGGAACGTACTTCTGCGTTTTTCAATTTTACGTACGAATTTCAGCACCACATGCTCACCAGTGAAGAATAACATAGTGTAAAAACTCGCATAGCATTTAATAGAAATGTCATGTGTTAGTGCCCTGAGAACGGCGGTCAGTTGGACTGGTCTTGTTGGGTGCGACCAGTAGCGTTCATTCCATAGATGCATGCAAGCATTGCATGCCCTTTGATAAATAAGTCTGCATTAAATTGCTTAAAGTTGAACAAATAAAAGGGACTATTTATATTAATGTCTATTCTATAGTCACGCCGTCTATCTTTCCTATGGAAGCAATATAATATTTACTATCACTTTATAATACACAAATTAATTCCGCAAATTCTGCCTACCCTGTCCAAATACTCTATGCACGTCACTGGCTGCGCTTATGTGTCTCTGCTCAGTCTGTGAGGCATATAGCGTGGCGATTAATTATTATTTTTATTGTTCATATCGATATAAACGGTAGAGTGGATAATAAAACATTTTTGTCCCGAAAACAGAACTCGAAATCGAACCAGTGGACGTCAATAATCCACCTCAGCCAATGGAGTCTGTGGAAAGTGACCAAACGGAAAGCCAGTCCGGGGTTGTACTATGGCAAGTGGATCGGGCCAAGGCTATGCGAGAGGCAAAGAACATGCCCGGAGGGGTTGTCTCCTGGTCCCCTCCGCAGACTAATTGGAACGCTTGGATGGGCACCAATATTGGTAAGTTGTTAAACAGTCAAGTACCCAAACTGTCTTTTGCCACCACAGTGATAAGCATCAAATCTGACCAAGATCTTTCTGGTAACACATACATAGAATAGCATAGAGTTAATAATAGTTCTAAAAATATCACGTCCGTTACCATTGGCTTATACACAACCGGGCCAATAAAAAATAAATTTTCTACTAAATTAAATAAAAATAGTATAAAAAAATATAGAACATAGAAGGAAAAAGGTTATAATTGAATTTGACTAACTTCCGATATTAAATTTTTTTCATTCCATACAAGATTACGATCCTGACATGATCAATAGTATTTATAAAAAAAAAAGATCAATTGTGTAAGTTTTTGTCGAAAGTTCACACTTGACCAAAATTACAATAATGCCAATTTTATTTTCATACAAAAAGAGCCAATGCTTCCTAAGACCATATTGTCAAAACTCTTGTAGTTTAGGATGTTTTCATACTGTCCTACTCAAAAAAACGAAACTGTAAAATGTAATGTAATAAATAATATAAAAAATATCATTGTTTCCTGTTTCAAAAATTTGTTAAATAGATACAAATTGAATTACACAGATATTACAACGGTATATTATAGGCCAGATCTAGCCAAGCAGCGCACCGCCTCAGAGAGAGGTTTTGTAGGGCCATCCCTAGAAAAGCCCACGCTCTTTACACGCGCTCTACCCAGATAAGTAGCCTCAACAAGGCCATTGCTCTCTGGCCGTCTGAATGAATTTAGTGTCCCAGGCCCGGGTGGAGCGATTAGAGGGACCCCCCGGAAGTTTTTAGTCAATAGGAGTTTGACACACCGGGGTCGCTGCCCTCACAGCGGCCATGATCGGCCTATAAAGATTATCTGCCGGGTAACAAAAAAAGGGGAGGGGAAACCTGGGGCTCGCGAGTAACATGGGGATTTGCGGCTTTTTGAAGGATTATTTCTGTCTCTCGGAAAATCTACTATTTCTTTTTTGGGCCATTATATTTTATATTAAAATAATAATACATTTTTAATGTTCAAAAGCAGTAAAACTCTAAAAGTCCATCACAAAACGTTTATTGCACATAAACTTAAATTAAAAAGCTATCAATAACTGTATAAAAATATAATAATCTAAAAAGCTACGTATCACAATGAGCTGTCGATCACGCAAGCTTTACACGATTACCCTCCCTACCGTCCACCGCAGCCGGTGCGCAAGCGATCCGTCCAACCATTACGGCGTCCGCGAGCATGGGCCGGCAGAGTGCACGCTACAATTTTAAATAATCATTTAATCGCGGCTCGTGAAAATTTTCATATTTTGGAATGTCTGGGATTATCAAAGAGTATGGCCAGACTTGCTATAGACACTAATAACAGGAAAAAAAGGTGTAAACATTATAAAATAATTAATTAATATTTCTTTTGTAGACGAAGGTCCTCTTGCGAAAGCCAGTTTGGACGATATCAGCACGGATTTGGAAAAGAAACACCGGAACCTTTGTTTAAACAGCAGTCTATATCAGGTTTTCTTTTTTTTTTATTATTCCCCTTATTTATAGTGAATACAAATTTTGCGCGCGTTGTGCATTTTTGGGAAGGGAAAAAGCGCTGAATTTGCTTGACCGTCATACTATTTAAGCGGGAAACGACTGTCGAGAATGAAGAATAAGCTATTGATTGTAGCAGTGATCATGCAAAAATATCACTTCACGCTTGTTTTAAAGTATTGTAATACGTATGTGCAGAATGAGGCTAGCTGGGATATGAGCAGTAGCGTTCATTCCATAGATAAATATCTTCCTTTATTCAATCCAATTATCATCCCTTACGATAAATAAGTTTGGAATAAATTGATTTAATTTAAATAAAAAAAGAAATCTTTTATATTCATGTCTATTATATTTTCACGCCATCTATCTTCCCTATGAAAGTAATATAATATTTATTATCATTATATAGTATTCCCATTCATTATATCAATCTGCCTACCCTATCCAAATACCCCATGCACGTCATTGGATATGAGCATAGATGGGCAAAATGTAATCAGAATAATGAAAATGATTACGATTACATTTTTGTTTTTCATCATTAATATAACTGCGTTTTCCTCATCTACGTTTTAAACACAACGGAATCCTCAATTGCATACACAATTATAACTCATAATATTTGGGAGGATGTAATTATGATTTATAGAGGAACAAAATTTAAATTACGACTACATTTTGTAATCGTTAATCAGATTATATTTTGCCCATCTCTAGATCTATTGTAAAGCTTGTGATATCTGACATAAAAATCGATTTAAACAGGAAAGCGTGAACGAGAGGCAACAGCTACCCGTGTACCAAATGCGGTCACAGATAATGGAAGCCATTAACGAGAACTCCGTTGTCATAATCAGGGGGAACACCGGATGCGGTAAAACCACCCAGGTGCGTATATTTTGATTATTATATTATTTTTATTTGCGGGGTGGTAGGGCGCCGGTGCCCGTCTGGATCGCGACCACAGTACATGGGTGTAAAGCCCGTCATAGTGACCAGTTTCGGCTTGTCGCGTTTCGGGATCAGCTTGTGTATTTCCAGTAACTCATATACCTAGAGACCTTCAGTCGTGGTATATGTGGGCCGACATGTCGATGTAGACTATCAATGGATTTTCGTCCTTTGATAGTCGCTTTCGTTTTTGGACTACACTGTACTTACCATCAGGTACTCTGTAGTCATTATGTCGCGCCAGTGTAATAAAAAAAAACATAACACAAAATCCCGGGTGTCTAAAATTTTGCTCACAATGAATAAATTGTTTTTTTTTCTTTTTTAATTTAATTAGCGGTCTGCCTATCCATTATTTGAAAATATTTTAAGTCATGAGAATGTTAGTCATTTAGAGAGATATGCGTCTTAGTATCCATTAACAATCATGAAGTCCGCCTGGTCAAAACCTTTGCCACACAGGCAGCAAACTGAAGGTGTAAAGTGACTTACATTTTACAAAATTATAATTACTGTTTCATATAAAACATTACAAACAGTTTTTACGCACTGGTAAACCAATCCATGAGGTTAAAACTTGAAACCATATTTATTCATTCGGAATTTTTATACGTCAACTGTTACTTTGCATTTCTTTCATTATTCAATTAAATTCACGATACACAAACAGGCTTATTGAAATACGATTCTCAAATAAACAGAAAATCGAAAGCAAAAAGACTCATTTTCACTTATCTCTTAGTCATGCTTCATGCTATACTTCTAGTTTTCAGTTCGCTGTTTGTGCGACGAAAGTCTAAATCAAGTAAATTTAGTACATTTAATAAAGTTATTTAAATGAACCATTTCACTTCACCTCTCGATTGTAGGATGTCAATTATCAATATTGTCAATTATTATTATTATTATGTAATTGCAGTTTGTAGTGACCCTACTTACGATGCTAAGGTCCTGGGTTCGAGTCCCGGTAGTGGCAAACTTTTCCGTGATGAGCAGATGAGTTTGTCACGAGTCATGGTTGTATATAAGTATTTACGTATGTATATCTTTGTCTAGTACCCATAGTACAAGCGAAAGCTTAATTTGGGACTAGGTCAATGTGTGTAATTGGTAGTAAATATTATTATTATTAATTATTGCAGAAAGGTCTAGATGTATCCTATTATCACGCCGATTTAAGTATAAATGTATACGCATCTTGTGCAAAGATAAAGCGTTAATACTTTGCTATTGAACAGGTGTGCCAGTTTATACTGGACGACTACATAGCGAGCGGGCAGGGCGCCTGGGCCAACGTGTGTGTTACGCAGCCGCGCCGCATATCCGCCGTCAGCGTAGCGGAGCGCGTCGCAGCCGAGAGATGCGAGGATCTCGGCAACAGTGTCGGGTAACGCTTAGATATCATTTAACTCCCTAAAACTAGGGTAACACGTCGCGATCAGACCAGGATAGTTCCGGTTTGCGGGTACCCAGACGGGGGAGCCTATAGCGTAGTGCCGTGAGTGCGGGCAATTTGAAATCTAACCGCAGGACACTAGTGTAAAAAAGTACTTGAATAAAACAAAAAATAATCAATGACGGAAATTTACATGGCAACACTGGTAGCGTGTGTAGCTTGTGAATGATGAAAAAAGGTAAACAAAAGATCAGAACATCATAGAGGTCGCGAATCCCATAGATCTTAAGCACCGTTTGATAAATCTTTATACTGACTTTTGTATGTAATCCAGGCTTATATAATATATAAGATAGTTCAATTCATTTCATTTTATATGACAAAAGCTTTTTAATGTATTTTGGTAATGTTTTGTGGCACTGATATGCTCCTTTCGGATCACACAGGATATTTATGACACCGTATCGCTTTAACACGTTCCCGCCGGCATGTACCATTTATGGCACATACACAATTGTCCCATCGGGCGGCGTATACCATTAATGGTGTAACGAAAGAAATCAATTTAATTTGTATTTTTTTGCTAATAAAAAGAAAAAAAGTTTGCAAATTAACGCAGGCATAGTCGGCAGAAGCACTTAATGAGAGATATGCGATTACGTGCAAACGACGCCGCCCGATGAGACGAATTTGATATTACAGAGCCGTCAGATGCCGAAGACAGAGAATTCAGCCGCCGGCGGGAACGTGTTAAAGATTTGTTTTATGTTTTTGTCTGTGCAATGACCCCGTGCCATTGTGGATCGTATAAAGCGTTTTTTGTTTAATCACAGATACTCCGTGCGTTTCGAGTCGGTGTTGCCAAGGCCGTACGCGTCGATAATGTTCTGCACGGTGGGAGTGTTGCTGAGAAAACTGGAGGGCGGTCTGCGTGGTGTCAGCCATGTTCTAGTTGACGAAGTCAGTATTCAAAACATATAAAAAAATATATGTTAGACCCATCTAAAAATAAGGCTGGATTCGATTCCTGGCTCATCATACATCTGGGTTTTTCTAGATTAAGATGTGGGCACCACATGCTCACATAACAAACCTACATGGCATTTGATAGAAATAGTATGTTTAAAACCAACTCGAAATCCTTGCTCATTCGCCTTACCTCTTGCAAAGCACTGTTATGCCCAAAACTCGGTCATCTACAGATGTTGCGCTCGCTACAATAAATATTTTAAAGATATCGATATGTTTCACTTGAGCCGTAACCAGGTCATTAAGACTATTATTTCTGGACTGCAGTTAGATGAATCTCATACGACACCGTTATGAGCACACACAAACGCACACAAATGCACTCATACACTCATGACCTCAGACAACACTCACTATACGATACGGGAAACGACCCACCCAAGCATTTAACAAAATTTAATTTGTATGTGTAACTACGTTATTGACATTTTAGATTTTTATTTTATTTCCTATTTTCTATATAATTTTCTTATAATGTGCTGTGTAGTTACAATTAAATAAATAAATGTCCTGAGGACGGTGACCTTCTGCGCTTCTGGTCATGTTGAGCACAACATATAAGCTGAAAGTGGATACCATCTCTAATGTATCTCTGCTCACTTCTTAAGGGATATAGCATGACGATATTATTATAATATGAAATGACTGGATTCGACTACTTGGTCTTGTCTTGCGAATTTGCTTATACTTTACTCCAATGTTACAAGTTATATTATTTAATTAGTATGAAAATATATTGTTGGTTACCAATTTTTTCAACGTGGACTTAGATTTATTATATTTATATATGACATTTTTTTTTTTTTTATCGAAGACATATTATTTCCTAAGTGAAGTCAAAGAAATGTCTATTAATCGCAGCCATGGTTTTATTGTTTTTTAGTTTAGCTACTTTTTTGGTTAGGAAAAATTTGGCCTTTTAAAGTCAAAATCTTAGCCCGTTAAACATAACAGACTGATGAGATATGAATAATATATTTATTCCAGGTGCACGAACGTGACGCGGACACTGATTTCGCCTTGATTCTACTCAGAGACATGGCGCACACTTACCCGGACCTGCGGATCATTCTCATGTCCGCTACGGTTGATACCTCGCTGTTTGTTAACTATTTTGGAGACTGCCCTATCATTGAGGTAAATTTGTATTTATATCTGGTCTGTATGCCCAATATTTTCTGGAAAATTTCTTCTTGAAATACTCTAGTCTTTTGTTTCAAATAGAATTAATATCTCAAAATGTAATCGAAATGTATTCACTGTAGTTACACTCTGTTTGAATTAATTTATCAGTAAATTGATTTTAAAAAAATGTATGATTGCAGCTCATACAACTATGCATCAGTTGCTTAGAAACAATTTGTTATAAAAAATTCTACACGGAAAATGGCTCATGACTCGTATATAGATTTAACCTTTGTTTTACACTGGCTGGACATAGTGACTACAGTGTGCCTGATGGTAAGTACAGTGTAGTCCGAAAACGAAAGCGACTATCAAAAGATGAAAATCCATTGATAGTCTCCGTCGTCACGCCGGCCCACATATACCTCGACTGAAGGTCTCTAGGTATATGAGCTACTGGATATACACAAGCTGATCCCAAAACGCGACAAGCCGAAACTAGTCACTATGACGGCCTTTACACCCATGTACTGTGGTCACGAGCCAGTATGTGCTATCACTCTGCCACTTCAAACAAATAAAATATAATCTATTTTAGATACCCGGACGGACGTATCCTGTACAACAGTATTTCTTAGAGGATTGCATAGAACTGACCAAGTTCGTACCGCCGCCCGTCTCAAAGAAGCGTAAGGCGGCTGGAAAGAAACCCAGTAACAATAGAGATGACGATGATGATGACGAGGAAGGTAAGTTGTACCGTTTTTTTTTACTTGGGGAAAATCCTCATCTCGGCCGCATAAAGGTGTGTCGGCCTTGTACAGACCAAAAACCCCAAGGTGATTACTTCTGCGTGTTGACGGGGACTGCGGGTCCTGTAATCAATTCGCCACAGCCCCGTCGCGCCGCGCCCACTGGGCACAAAATCTCAGGAAGATGATGCCTTCCCCGATACTGCTCTATACTGCGAACTCGTGGAGATTTTCAGGGAGTGTCAGAGCCGCCCTAAGGATAGTGGCCTCAGTGTGTCGGGGGGGGGGGGCTAAGGCTGAGATTTATTACACTTTATTTCGGCTTTGCTTAGCAGAGTGCTCAAAAAACTAATTTGTTTTGACAAAAAACTAAATATATAGGAACTTGGGTATAGCCATAATATTTGCAAAGCTAAGCCCATATTGACAAAATCAGTGACTTAGCAAATTCTTTAACATCGAGTAATATTATTAGTTTTTTTTTTCGAAATGACGCGCGTTGCTTGGCCGGGAAAGGTTTTCACAAATAAACCGGGCTGGATAATTTATTATGTTTTAGTAAAGCAAACATAAAGTTGTGCCTATATTGGAACTATATAAAATTCCAATTAGATTTAGAGAAAATCAGATTCACGTTACAGGTTATTATAGGACCCTTCCTGTAATGTTATAACAAGAATGAGTATGTTTATATTTTGTTCTAGACGTGGATGACCCGGAGGAAGATATGAACAAAAATTGTAATCTAGGAAATGATTATGCCCCATCAACTGTGCACTCGCTTAGTCAACTATCTGAAAAAGATGTAAGAATTTAGAATATTATTTACTAGCTGATCCGGCAAACGTTGTTTTGCTATATAAGGTTTTGTAATATCTTCTAAGATGTTCATTGAAATTAAGTGATGTCAAAGACAATTTTGTTCACAATTAAATACTCTTAATCAACAACACATTTATTTGGATAAAGATTAATATTATTACGTTGATACAACTCTTAACAAATAATGCATTAATTTTGACCAAACATGTTTACCATAAAAACGGTTCTAGTGACTTAATCTTAAAAGATAGACATATACTATCCGGGACATTTTTTTAGATCATTTCAAGAGGAATAATTCTTTCTTACATATATTTTTGGTATCTTGAACCGTTTTTGCAGCGCACGTAATGGAAGCCTTCAAGGATGAATAATTTCCCCGTTTTTTTTCACATTTTCCATTATTTCTTCACTCCTAATAATTGCATCGTGATGTTATATAGCCTAAAGCCTTCCTCGATAAATGGTCTATTCATCTCAAAAAGAATTTTTCAATTCGAACCAGTAGTTCCTGAGATTAGCGCGTTCAAACAAACAAACTCTTCAGCTTTATAATATTAGTATAGATTATATCTGTGGGATTATGCCTGTTTGATTGTTCGACGATTGGACCTGTCTGAACAGGTTTTTTTTTTTCTATTTATTTAAGGGACTTTTATGCCTCGGCACATGCCAGCCCCATCGTATCCTAAACATGCACTACTAGCATTTATTTCTGGTGGGGAGCCATCAGCCTGAACAACTCCTTTGCTTCGGCTGAGTAAGGTCTTGCTAAAATTCCGCAGAACAAGAACAGGTTTTATGATTGATTCTCACATCGTAGCACACTTATACATATTTTCTTAAATGTTGCAAGTTGTTGCTTTATTTTTCTTTTTCATTTTTTGTTAAAGGTTAAATGTTCTCATTGTGTGATTGGTACATGTAAAACTGAACCGTATGTAATATATTTGTAAGTGCTGCTCAGGGATAACGAATAAATAAATAGTTCTAAATGTAGAGCAAATATATATTAAACAAATATATACAGGCTGATTTTATAGATGAGGGAGATAGAAAGGAAGCATATTCAGCATTCGATTTTAATTCCAAATATGTAAAAATAGTCAAATCTTAATATTTCCAATAAAACAAACCAAATTACGGTCAACATATTAATAGACAATTACACATATGAATGATATTTTGCCTGTCCTAAGCCAAGATACAAGGCGAAAGAAAAGCTAGTCAATACCTATTTACTTCAAATTACGTAAAAAGGAACTTTATCTACTTACCAATGATTCGTGCACACCACGCACTGCGGTGTCCACTCCTTTTTACGGATTAATTCTTATTTATTAATATTTTTTCTTAATGATTTGTTAGGGAATATAGTTTATTTACATTTTTATCAGTTACAAGAAGGTACATATTATTGTGTCCTGAAATATCTCCCTCGTCTATAAATTCACCCTGTGTATCTTGAGTTGGCACAGTGGCTACACCATACTTCATGGTAAGCATGGTCCAGACCAAAAACGATAATCACTATCAACAGTAAAAAAAAACCTATAGATATTCCCAGTGATCATGCCGGCCTGCACTAATATCTCTTCAAACTTCGCCTAAAGGACTCCATATCATAGGACAATGGAAACACGTTCGCCGGAAGACCATTCCACAGCCAGTAGCGTTCCATAGATGCATGCAAGCATTGCATGCCCTTATGATAAATAAGTCTGGAATAAATTGCTTAAAGTTAAATAAAAAAAGGGACCATTTATATTCATATCTATTCTATATTCCAGCCGTCTATCTTTCCTATGAAAGCAATATAATATTTACTATCATAATATAATATATAAATTTATTACGCGAATTCTGCCTATCCTGTCCAAAATAGCCTATGCACGTCACTGTCCACAGCCCAACGACACAGCTGCATTAGGAGTTAGACAATTTCTTAGTCGTAGACGGGGTTTGAGGTACCGTATTGCTGTGATATATTTTTAAAATGTTTTATAATTATTTTTCAGTTAAGCTTCGAACTGATTGATGCTATACTTATGTACATTAGTAAACTGGGCACGGACGGAGCAATTTTAATATTCCTGCCTGGATGGAATCTTATATTCGCTCTCATGAAACACTTGAACCAGAATCAAATTTTCGGGAACAATTCTAAATACGTGATCCTACCGCTGCACAGCCAGATACCCAGGGACGATCAGAAGAAAGTGTTCATCACTCCACCGCCCGGGATGACGAAGGTTTGTGTTTTTCTTTTTTTAACTAGAGGTGATGCCCTTGACTTTATATATATTCAACAGGAATATTTATTTACTTTTTATAGGGTTGCCAGTGGCCCGGTACAATAATTCATTTACACAACACATATACACAGTTACAATCAAAAATGTACAGTATAGCATGTAGACGCCGCCCGATACGTAATTGTGTTAAACGCCCTAAAGGTGGTTAGTGTGTTGTTACGGGACGCGCGGGGTAAGGGGTGCGCGCGCGCAAGGGTAGCTCTAGCTAAAGCAGTCGACTACCGAGACCTAAGGCTAGAGTACGTGCGTGTGCGTCGCAGTTCGGTGTGCCTTAAAGTGCAAATAAACAGTAAAACGCCAAAATCCGTGTATTTCTACAACCACACCCACGACCACCGGTCATAACAGTTCCTATTAAGGCATCCACAACATACGTCAGAGTGGCCTGTTTATTAATACTATATTATATTATACTATATTAATGGTAATTAATGTCAATAAATATATATATAATATATGGTAATATGTTCAATTTGAATAAAAAACTACAGTCAAAATCTGTTATAACGACATCGAAGGGACTACTCATTTAGTCGTATTAACCGGTGTTGTTTTCGAGTTACGGTTGATCATATAGCATTCAGCCGGGAACTATGATATGGGATCCTTTAAGCGTAGCGTGAAGAGATATGTGGACAGGCCGGCATGATCGCAGTGACTACCGATGGGTTTTTTCTTACCTGTCGATAGTCGTTGGCGTTTTTTGGACTGCACCATGCTTACCATCAGGTACGGTGCTGTCACTGGGTCGAGTCAGTTTAAAAAAAAATTGTTCTGACCGTTTGTGTATCCACAAAAAAGGTCTCGGCACAAAATAGGATTTTGTATCTACACCACAATAGTCTACCTGTGTGTATTTTTTTTTAGATAATTTTATCAACTAACATCGCCGAGTCCTCGATAACAATAAACGACGTCGTGTACGTCATAGACTCCTGTAAGGCCAAGATGAAGCTGTTCACTTCACACAACAATATGACTTCGTACGCAACTGTCTGGGCGAGCAGGACTAATTTGGAACAGGTATTTACGTTATTTAAAAAAAAACATATATTGAGACGTGAAAGGCTATTCGACTTAAGCGACATTTTTTGGTGATATCTATAATATAAAAATGAATCGTTAAATGTGTATAAGCGCGAAACTCGAGAACGGCTGAACCGATTTGGCTGATTTCTTTTTTGTTGTGTTTGTTGAACTCTAGGGAAGGTTAATACGGAGAGAAAAATTTAAAAATTGGTTTGATAAGTCTAAAAACACCACTTTTCTATATCTCATACAAAAAATTCGTAATAATATTTAAAAGTCAATTTGAACTTTAACACCATACCATAAAGTTTAAATGTTAGTGGACGGGTTCCGGGAAGGCTAAACAATTAATGAGTGATGTATAAATATTAATGTCAATATTTATAAATTTTTATACATATATCATTAATGCCTTAAGGCCAGGTTCCTTCAAACAATTTAAAAAAAAACAGCCGACAGGCCAATAGGTTTTGGCAGAATAAAATCTGACGGGGAAGCTATTAACATTAAAAAAAACAACTTTGTTTTAGAGAAATAGGGCAGAACAAGGTCTGCCGGGACAGCTATTAGTAATATATATATTTTCGGAATCAGCGTTTTTTACCGATTCTAAAAATATATATTTTACAATATCACCAAAAAATGACGCTTAAATCAAATAGCCTTTCACCTCTCGATATATTTATTCCTTACGGGGTGAGGAGAGATACACTAACTAGTGGCTGTATCTACTTTGCACTTATATGTCGTGTCCAATGTGACCAGTAGCGTGAGCATGCGGTGCCTAAATCCGTACGTAATCTGGAAAAACCCACAGGTGCGTGTCGGGATACGAATCTGGAACCAATCGCGTTACCAATTTAAAAAAAACTGATTTTTTTAAATTTGTATCTGCCACTTTTATTATTTTTATTTATATGGAAATCTTACTGTTTTGGAAGCTTCTCTGAACTTTGGTATGTACAAAAAGCGAATAACTGAAAAAAATAAAATCGGATTGTTAATTCACAATCTTTTCTAGAAGTGCCATGTTTCACGAGGTTCGCGCTATCGTGTACTTAGGCTGAGATTTATAGACGTTTGAGTATAGCCATAGTATTCGCAGAGCCAAGTCCATCTTGATAAAATCGATGACTTATCAAATCCTTTAATATTCATTGAGTAATATAAATTACAATGTTTTAGTGAAGTCTAAGCAAACTTAAAGTTGCATCTATAAATCTCAGCCTTAGAATGAATGAAAATAAATATTTTAATTTTATATTCGTCACGCCATGTCCCTTTCGGAGTGCGCAGGGTTATATTATTGGTTGTATCCAATTTGCGTTTATATGTAGTGGACCAATGTGACCAGTAGCTCTTCTGATAGCAATTCTCAAGACGTATTGTTTTTTTTCCAGCGCAAGGGGCGTGCCGGTCGAGTCCGCCCGGGCGTGTGCTTTACATTATGCACGAAAGCTCGTTACGACAAATTAGATGAGTACCTGACAGCTGAGATGTTCCGCACACCGCTGCACGAGCTCGCACTTAGGTAAAATCACTCACACAAACAGTGTCACTTATCGGTAATTTCAATCTCAAATGTATGCGATTCTCCCATCTTACGTCATACTATACCGCGCTCTTGCCAATCCTTAAAACTCTTTTGGGAGTGATTGTATCGTCGGGTGAAAGGCTATTTGGTTTAAGCGACATTTTTTGGTGATACAGTAATATATATATTCGGAATCAGCATTTTTCCCCGAGTCCTATGCAGGATTTTCCTCTAGACTACAAAAAAAAAAATCAACAACGCAATAACTATGCTCCTTTTGGTGCGTTTGTCCATAGGCGACGGTTATCATCAGAAAGGCATTGAGCCCTTTCTATTGGTGGTTCTCCCGAACTGGGTCATGACTAGTGATGAAAATGCCCGGGAATTTTCCCAAAGTGCCCAAAACATCCGAGAACATTTCGTAAATTCCCGGAAATATTCCCAAAGAAGTTTTGGGCACTTTGGGAAAATTCCCGGGCATTTTCATCACTAGGCATGACCCGCAACACAAAGTACACAAGTGTAAAGACAGTCATAGTGACTCGTTTTGGCCTGTCGCGTTTCGGGATCACCTTGTGTATATCCAGTAACAGTATACCTTGACACGTTCAGTCGTGCTATATGTGGGCCGACATGACGATGGAGAATATCAACGGATTTGATATATATCATCCTTTGATAGTCGTTTTCGTTGTTGGACTACACTGTAGCCACTTTGTCGAGCCAGTGTAAACAAAAAAAAACCTAATAGGCGACGAAATTACAAAAAAAAAAACTAATTGGTGTGCCTATTTAAATAAACGTAAATATGTTTCCAGTATAAAGTTGCTGCGGCTGGGCGCGATCGGGCACTTCCTGTCGAAGGCTCCGGAGCCGCCGCCGCTCGACGCAGTCATTGAAGCGGAGGCGCTGTTGCGCGAGCTCGGCTGCCTCGACTCCAGCGACGCGCTCACGCCGCTCGGCACCATACTCGCCAAGCTGCCCATAGGTAACCTAAACTACACTATCATTGACATCACCCCTTTTTTTATAACCCGGTGGAAATCCCTACGGACCGTCAGAGCAGCGGTGAGGGCCGTTCCCCCGGTGTGTCGGACCTGCCCCGACTAAAACCACCGGGGTATTACTTCTCACGTCTGCCGGATGCTAAGGGCAAAGCCGAGCCATCTTCCTCGGCATCCGGCGAATCATTGACATCACCCAAAACCCATCACATCACATTGCTCATCGACGTAAAGTCGCCTGCCTTGTAATCTATTAACGATTTCACAATAGAGAAAATTTTCTTGGCATTTTCATTGACAGATGCAATGGTCAGAACTCAAAGGAGATATTCCACGAGACTTGACTCCATCCGAGCGTTCCGTGGCACCCCTACTTGATTTGTAGCATGGTTTTCACATGATAGACTGAAAAAAAAAACTGACTATAAACAGAGATGTTCAAAAGTAATCTTATCAATGATGAACGATTACAAAATGTAGTCTATGACCGGTGGTCGTGGGTGTGGTTGTAGAAATACAGGGATTTTGGCGTTTTACTGTTTATTTGCACTTTAAGGCACACCGAACTGCGACGCACACGCACGTACTCTCGGCTAAACGTCTCTGTAGTCGACTGACTTAGCAAGCATCCCGTGCGCGCGCGCATCCTCTTACCCCGCACGTCTCGTAACACCCTAACGACCCTTAGGGCGACAATTACGTATCGGGCGCTGTTTACATGCTATAAGTCGTAATTTTAATTTTCATGCTCTGTAATCATGATTCCATTTAAAACATTAAGAAATAATAAATGTGTATACAATCTGGGATTTTGTAGTGTAATGTTATCGTTAATCATTGTTATTAATCTGATTACATTTTGCCCATCTATGACTACAAATGTATGTTGTCCACAGAGCCTCGTCTGGGTAAAATGATGGTGCTCGGTTTCGTGCTCGGCGTCGGCGACGCTCTGACGACGATGGCGGCCAACTCGACCACGTTCCCCGAGATATTCGTGGTGGAGGGCCGCCGCAGGCTGTCCAACCACCAGCGCGCTCTGGCCGGCGACCGCGCCTCCGACCACGTCGCCATGCTGCACGCATTCCAGGTACGGTTCACACGGCACGGCACAAGGGTCGTGCTTAGTGATGAAAATGCCCGGGAATTTTCCCAAAGTGCCCAGCACTTCCGCGAACATTTCGTAAATTCCCGGGAATATTCCCCATACAAGTTTTGGGCACTTTGGGAAAATTCCCGGGCATTTTCATCACTAGTCGTGCTGATAAAGTTAACGTTTCCAGTTCAAATAAATGTAACCGACTGTTAACCCTTAACTTGGCAAATGTTCTTTCAATATCAAAATAATATTCATACCGTTTAACCCTCATGTTCCAAGGGTGTCTAATAGAAACTAACCGTGCGTTCAAATACTGAGAAATTACCTAAATCTTCTTATATATAAAAATGAATCGCTAAATGTGTTGATAAGCGCGAAACTCGAAAACGGCTGAACCGATTTGGCTGATTTCTTTTTTGTTATGTTTGTTGAAGTCTGGGGAAGGTTATTACGGAGAGAAAAATTTAAAAAAATGTCTGGAAAAGTCTGAAAACAAACTTTTCTATATTCTCATACAAAAAATTCGTAATAATATTTAAAAGTCAATTTGAACTTTAACACCATACCATAAAGTTTAAATGTCAGTGGACGGGTTCCGGGAAGGCAAAACAATTGAGTGACGTATAAATATTAATGTCAATATTTGTCAATTTTTATACATATAGCATTAAGGCCAGGTTCCTTCAAACAATTTAAAAAAAACAGCCGACAGCCCAATAGGTTTTAGGACCATAAATATTATTCTAGTATTAGTATGGTGAGTCTTTGTCCTTAAGTGGCTGTGATTTTGCTGGGCGTTTAATGCTATATGATTTTGTCCTAGAACTATCACATTGAACCTCAGGAGGTTAATGTTTTTTTTATATTGCCTTGACAACTACAACGCAAATGGTGGAAAGTTCAGTGGAGTCCAAGAGAAGGCTACTGGCAATCCACGCCGTCATGCCGGCCTACATATACCTTGACTGAGCCGTGAACAGCTGGACGCATACAAACTGAATGTGTACTTGAATATTGACAGTTATGGGAGAGAGAATACAATAAGGGCGAAGACGCCGAGTTTCGCTGGTGCGAGTGGAAAGGCATTCAGCACACGACGATGCGAGTCACTGGGGAGGCTAAAAATCAACTTAAAAGTAAGTTATATGTTCTATAATATTAACGCTGAGATTTGTAGATCCTTCTTTGTTTTTTTTTTTTAGACTTTACATCACAAATTACATTATTTAATTAATATCAAAGTATACGGTAAGTACTCCATTTTCTCAACTTTGAATTCGTTTTGTGAATACTTGTTTCCTAAGCAAAGTCAAAGTAGCTTCTATAAATCTCAGCCTGACTCCCAGTCTTACTTCTATTGACTCCTCTTTTTTTTTGTATCCCGGGGAAAAGTCCTGCATAGGACCATCAGACACGCGTGAGGGCAGCGACCCGGTGTGTTCTGACACCTTCTCCTGAGGGGGTAAAGGCTATTTGGTTTAAGCGACATTTCTTGGTGATATAGTAATATATATATAAGTAGTATATATATATATTCGGAATCAGCGTTTTTTACCGATTGCGAATGTATATATATATATTACTATATCACAAAAAAAAAATTTCGCTTAAACCAAATAGCCTTTCACCCCTCGTTATCTTAATATATATAAATCTCCTGTCACGATGTTTGTCCGCGATGGACTCCTAAACTACTAAACCGATTTTAATGAAATTTACACACCACGTGAAGTTTGATCTAATTTAAAAGATAGGATAGTTTTCATCTCAATTCATAGTCGCAATATTTTTATAATTGCAAATTATTTGTTTATTATTTAGCAGTCATAATTTACAGTTAGCTCCAACCGATTCTAAAAGATGGCGCTATCCGTTGACTGGATTGAGTAATTATTCAAAAACCAGTTACAGCAAAGCGTGGCTGGTCTGCTATAATTTATATGGCAGAACAACGTTTGCCGAGTCAGCTAGTTGTGTAATATAAAAAAAAAGATTATATCTATAATCAATAACTTAATGAATGCCTGTTGTTTTTAGATATCCTGACATCAGCCATTGGTTTCCCTGAAGAGTGCTGCACACCAGATCGATGGAATCCGTACGGACCTGATCCAATGTTGGATGTCGTTATTGCGCTCATGTGCATGGGCTTATACCCGAACGTTTGCTTGCATCAAGGAAAGAGAAAGGTAACTGCAATGAGCTGCCTGTTACACATACATTTTCATACTTTTTAAGAAGTTATTTTAAACATTGAAAGGGATTCGTCATCGGGAACTAATAATAATATATCGTCACACTATATACCTTTCGCGGAATAAATAAAAATAAATAATTGATTTATTAGAAAAACAATTACAAAGCAGCACATTAAAGTCAGCTGACACACAAACTAGGACTACCTGTATCTTGGATGTCAGCACACTTCACACAATATGTTACACTAGCTGATCCGGCAAACGTTGTTTTGCTATATAAGGTTTTGTAATATCTTCTAAGATGTTCATTGAAATTAAGTGATGTCAAAGACAATTTTGTTCACAATTAATCAACAACACATTTATTTGGATAAAGATTAATATTATTACGTTGATACAACTCTTAACAAATAATGCATTAATTTCGACCAAATTTGTTTACCATAAAAACGGTTCTAGTGACTTAATCTTAAAAGATAGACATATACTGTCGCGGACATTTTATTAGATCATTTCAAGAGGAATAATTGTTTCATACATATATTTTTGGTATCTTGAACCGTTTTCGCAGCGCACGCAATGGCAGCCTTCAAGGATGAATAATTTTCCCCGTTTTTTTTCACATTTTCCATTATTTCTTCGCTCCTAATAGTTGCATCGTGATATTATAGAGCCTAAAGCCTTCCTCGATAAATGGTCTAAACTCAAAAAGAATTTTTCAATTCGAACCAGTAGTTCCTGAGATTAGCGCGTTCAAACAAACAAACAAACTCTTCAGCTTTATAATATTAGTATAGATACAGTTTATATCCACTGCGTACCTCCAATCTTAACTCAAAACAATACAATAATAATATTACATACACTATACAATCAAAGTAAATAATAATTTCACAATAATGTTAAACCCCAAGCACATCTATTCTCGTAACAGTTCCTCAGTATCATTATATTTCAGTTTCGACAACCAGTCTCTCAGCTTCATCTTACATTTGTAATTAGATAACTTAAAGGTAAATTATTAATTAATGAAATGATGATTTATTAGGAATGGATGTAGATTCGAATCCTGGTTCGTACATTTGGGTTTTTCCAGATTAGGTACCCTGTAGCCGCCGGAGAGCGCCGCTGGTCTGGATTTCCGCGTAGAGAATTTGGTAACAAAGAGTTCATTCAGGCACAGTGACAATGAAATATTCAAAAGGCACTCACCTGGAAACTGGATGATGAGGACAGGCTACTGCAGCTCCGCACCGTCCACCGTATACAATCAATTAGATGTTCCGCCGTATTATCCAAAGCAACTGACTATTCCGTAGTGTGACCGAGTTCGCCGCCGATGATAAGTGTAGCTGCGTCTGAATATACCCATTTAGGCAGCACATACTCACCGGTGAAATAAAACATTATGAGGAAACCCACATGGCATCTTATAGAAATGTTATACGTAAATCAGCCGTGGTGGCTGCCGGCAGAATAGAATAGCACCCCCCTCTTCTTGCTGAGGTGTCGTAAAAGGCGACTAAGGTATCTCTTGAACATCGCAATTCAACCAGGTGTTTAGAGAAGGGAAAACTCGATCAAACCTGCATCCCGCTCCCTCCCGATCGTACTGGTTCTCCATTCCATCGGGCCCGAGGGAGCTCGGACGAGAGAGTGCTTTTCTGGCTGCGCGTCCAGTTATCCACTTAAATATCTCCTGCGCAATTGACTGTTTCCGAAAACTGGACCTCGAATTTCTTAACCGGTGTTGAAACAGTCGCCGTGGCCGAAACCGGCTAGGACATCATCATCATACGTAAATGTCCTGAGAACGGCGATCAGCTGCACCATTGTTTGTTTTTTTTATTCTATTTATTTAAAAGACTTTTACGTGTGTACGTATGTCAGCCCCATCGTACCCTAATACAGAAATACCTAACACACGACATATGGGGTCATTGATCTGAGCAGGCCAGACGCCTCATCAGGTAACAGTTCTGTTAAGACTTTGTTAAACATCCCGACGTCTAGTCTGTTCAGAGCAAAGGCACTCACAAACGCCTCTCTCACAGATTCAGATCGGAGACATTCCATCAACAAATGTTGGATATCATCTAGGTTTGGTTACGTTGGGCACTACATATAAGCGCTAAATCAATACAACCACATATGTATCTCTGCTCACCCCGAAAGGGATGTGTCGTGACGATATATCATTTTAACCCTTAACTTGACAGAATGTTCTTTCTTTCAATACCAAAATAATATTCATACCGTTTAAACCTTATGTTCCAGTGATGTCTAATAGAAACTAACCGTGCGTTCAAAAACTGAGAAATTACCTAAATATTCATATAAAAATATTAAGTTTGCGCTAAAAACTTATGGCAATAGGTTTTGTAAATTCTGATTTATCTCCACAGATACACTATCAAGAAATGGGTTAACTTACATATTTAGTTTCCTTTTTAAATAATTATAGTTTTGTTTTTAACGCACTTGCTTTATTCCATTTTTTCATCTTTCTACAAGTTTCAACGACGTTATCTTTCAAATCACCTATGAAAATAATATACTGTATCCATTTCGGGATGAATTAGTAATACGCCTGTGATTATTCATGTTGTAAGTCATTACACGAACTCCTCCCCAGGTCCTGACAACTGAAGGCAAACCGGCCCTCATACACAAGACTTCGGTGAATTGCAGCAGTTTGGACCAGAAGTTCCTCTCACCACTTTTCGTATTCGGTGAAAAGGTGCGCACGCGCGCCATCTGCTGCAAGCAAACCACTATGGTGGCGCCGCTGCATTTGCTGCTCTTCGGGTGCAGAAAAGTCGAGTGGGTGAGTTTGCAACAAGATTGTTAGGTATGGGGAAAAATATGAAATCACTTGTTTTTTTTTTTTATAACTTATAGGCGAACGCTTGACCTCAATCACACCTGGTGGAAGGTGAAGATGAGTCCGATGATGAACCGCGTCCGCCTAACAATAATGCCTATTTAACAATAACAATGAGATTACATTTTGCCCGTCTATGAATATAAGTTTATTGCACATTAAGGAAACATACGATATCTTGGTTTACAATGCCTAAAGTGGATAGTTTTTTTTAAATATTTGTTCTTTTATTTTATAGCCCTCATAATAAATTTGAAAATCCCTAGTTTTTTGTTTCAACTTAATTATTATGTTGTATTTAGTTATCGATGTTTATCCTTTTTTTGTGTACCTAAACTCATCCAATTATTTAAAGCCTGATTGACGATGCAATATTATTTTACGATTATAAATTTTACTAGACAAAAACAGACCATTTAAATTTGGGTTTAAAATATAAAGTATTTCGCTTGACCGCTCCAGCAATATGTTTATATTTAATAAAATTTTAGGTAGAGAACGTGGTTCGACTCGACAACTGGCTCAACTTCGACATGTCGCCGAAAGCGGCGGCTCTGGTCGTCGCTCTGAAGCCGGCCGTCGAGAAGATTGTGGAGCGGGCGGCCTCCAATCCCGACGGAGCCCTGCAATTCTCACCGGTTGAGAAGAAGGTCAGTCTAAGCTTGAGGACAATTCAATTTACTTTTTTGAATGCATTGTACTAGTTACCATCAGGGGCAATAAAGTAACATTAATTAGACTGGTTTGAATAATAAAAATAAAATATTGTTGATATCGTTATTAAAGTTAGCTAGCCAATATTTTTTTATTTCCAATTTCAAAGCCTACCACGTTGGTTTGTTGGCCTTATGGTGGTAGGGCGATTGACCAAACAGGGTTATGGCCACAGTACATGTGTAAAGACCGTCATAGTGACTCGATTTGGCCTGTCGCGTTTCGGGATCAGCTTGTATGTATCCAGTAACTCATATACCTGGAGACCTTCAGTCGTGGTATATGTGGGCCGACATGATGACAAAGACTACCAACATATTTTCAACCTTTCATGGTCGCTTTCGTTTTTATAATCTAAAATTTAATCAAATAGATGTTTACAAAATGTAATCGTAATTTTAATTTCGTTAATCTGTTATCAGGACCAAAAACCCCTTTTAAATATAAATGAGTTATGAATATGAATGTAATTGAAGAAAATTATAATATAAATAATAATGAAATAATTTATGTATAAACAATAAATAGGCAAATGTAATCATAGTAATGATTAAAACTTACAAAATGTAGCCTAATCGTGGTTTCTATTATATAAATCCTAATATATATGAAAGCGAATAATGAATAATAAGTTAATCAAATTCTATTATAAAATCGGTTGTATATCTATACTAATATTATAAAGCTGAAGAGTTTGTTTGTTTGTTTGAACGCGCTAATCTCTGGAACTACTGGTTCGAATTAAAAAATTCTTTTTCGAGTTGAATAGACCATTTATCGAGGAAGGCTATAGGCTATATAACATCACGATGCAATTATGAGAAGCGGAGAAATAATGGAAAATGTGACAAAAACGGGCAAAATTATTCATCCTTGAGGGCTTCCATTGCGTGCGCTGCAAAAACGGTTCAAGATACCAAAAATATATGTAAGAAAGAATTATTCCTCATAAAATGATCTAAAAAAATGTCCGCGACAGTATATGTCTATCTTTTAAGATTAAGTCACTAGAACCGTTTTTATGGTAAACATATTTGGTCGAAATTAATGCATTATTTGTTGAGAGTTGTATCAACGTAATAATATTAATCTTTATTCAAATAAATGTGTTGTTGATTAAAAGTATTTAATTGTGAACAAAATTGTCTTTGACATCACTTAATTTCAATGAACATCTTAGAAGATATTACAATAACTTATATAGAAAAACAACGTTTGCCGGATCAGCTAGTGTTATAATAATTCCTTTTTTTATTTGGTTTGGACATCACAGTTACTTTCTTTATTACCGAAGTATAATGGTCTATATAGCATACCAATATAGATTTGGTTATGGTTGACTTATAATTTTGTTTCAGGTCCTGGAATGCCTTAAAGATTTATGCATAATGGACGCGGGAGATCACAACATTAAACGCGAAGGGGGCATTACATCATTCAGGCGGGACAGAGCGAAGGTGCCCAGGGGATGGGTTTCAGGCAGTGGAAATGATGGGTTTGCTAACGACTCTGAAGATGCTTTTCGCGGCCCAGGGGGCTTCGGTACCCGAGGCAGTTACACCGGGCGCAGAGGCGGCGGTGGTTTCGGTAACAGAAACTACAATGAACAGAATAGAAACAGAAATGGTAACTTTAACAACTCCGGAGGCTTTGGCAATCAAGACAATAGCTTCGGTGGCAACTCTGACGGTTTTGGAGCGAGAGGCGGATTCAGGAACCGCAGAGACTTTGGTAACACAGAGAGCTTTCTTCCCAAAAGAGGCGGTTATGGCGGCCAAAAGAATTTCGGTAATTCAAGTGGAACTGGTAACCAAGGAGGCTTTGGCAATCAAAGGGGATTTGGTAGTCAAGGAGGGTATGGTAAGCAGGGAGGATATGGTAACCAAGCAGGATATGATGACCAAGGAGGATATGGTGACCAAGGTGGATATGGTGATCAAGGAGGATATGGTAACCAAGGCGGATATGGTAACCAAGGAGGATACGGTAACCAGGGAGGATATGGTAACCAGGGAGGAAACAGTACCCAGGGAGGATATGGCAACCCAGGAAGCTATGGTTATCTAGGAGGATACGGATGGAAAGGAATGGGCAATCAAGGATACGGTGGCCAGACTAACTCTGGTAACAGTAGTAACAATTCATAGGAAAATCCTTAATACTTAAGTAAATGTGTGTATTTTAAGTTGGATTGACATATTTGAATAAACTTAAAGCTTAATTTGACTTCATATAAACTTTTATTTCTATATAACTACATCAAAATACCTAGCAAAAAATCACAATGCACTATCCTATAAAATACAGTCTGCATGGAGCAAATATAAAATAAAAGACTACACCAGTGGTTCCCAAGTTGTATAAAAATTCTGAGATTTATGGGGTCAATAAGAGAATACATATCAACAATTAAAAACAGGAGATTTTAAAAAATATTTGAAAAAGTTAAACATGTTTGCATAGGAAAAGCAAGATTTGGGAACCTCTGGAAAAGCCTTCGTCATTCAACTGGATTTTGCACAACTATAAGTATAAAGTCTTTATCTGGAGCTACCATTACTTCACTCTTCTTGCTACGTATTCTGAGGAATGTCAGATCATTTGAGGGATCTAGATCTCGCACTACAGCCTTCGCTTTATCCACTAAAGCCATCATCAATCCAGCATATTGTACAGAGACATGATTATCCAATGTAGTCTTGATTGGAATACCTTCTCCATTAACAACCACAACACCCACCACACCTTTGTGTAATGATAACTTTCTCACAGTCTCCTCTGCTTCATTTGCCATGATTATTAAAAAAGGTCAAGGAGCTATAGTAATTTACCTGATCTTATATTACCAAATACTACATAAAATAAAACTAACAACTGCTGACAAACACCAGCTTCTAATGTTTGTAAATTATTTGTTTGATTAAATAATATTAAGTGCCACAATTTTAAAAATCATTGACAAACCTTTCTAAAACACAAACATTTCAAATTGAGGTTTTTGGAATTATCAATTACTGGCCAAATTAATTCAACTGTCATCTATAAATGAGTATCAAGTCTAAATGCAATATTTTTATTTAAGAATCTGATTTTAAGTCCATATGAAAAAGTTTTGCCTTGAAAAATCTGCTTATTTTTCTCTATATGAAATTAATAATTATAGAATTAGTGTTACAAAATTATCCTTGACTATAAAAATCTAAACTTTGAACACTGTTTTTATTAAACAGCCTAAATAAATAAATGATCAAGCCTGCATGTACAAGGGATTCCTAAATATGAAATTAGTGAGGTGTGTTGAGCTTGACATTGTTCTTGGTATTGGTTATTGTTTATGTTAACTTGTGTTTGTAGGAATTTATCAAGGACTCTTTTTCTTTTTGATATTTTATTATTAATTTTTGTATATTTAATATTGTTAATCAATGCTTTTGAGGCATGCTGTCTATTATTAGAATCCATTGTCAACATTTAGCTGGTGCACGCGATTTTGTTAATGCTACATGCAATTGTAGGTACTGTTGATAGCCCATAAATAAATAATAAGCAAAGTTCAATCAATTGCAATATCTTCTCCTTTTTGTTTCATCAATTCGACCTTAACATACAATGGAGTTCTACCACTTTTAAGTTTCTCTCTCTTGTGCACTTTTAATTGGTGTTTCATCATTTGCTTCCTGTAACCAAACGCTTTCCCACATATGTTACAAACATGGTCTTTGATGCCTGTATGGTCAACTTTAAAGTGCATTTCCAACTCTCTTTTTGTATAGAAGCCACGTCCACATGAATCACATTTGTAATCATGTTGACCCCTGTGGGTTAACATGTGCTTATTAAGATTACTTTTATTTATAAACCTGGAAGGGCACTGTGAGCACTGATATGGCTTCTCACCAGTATGAGACCTCATGTGCATCTTCAGTGACTCACTGAATCTACCCTTATATGGGCATAAACTGCACTGATATGGCAAATGATAGAAATGTGTTAATCTATGCCGTGCAAAATGGCCTTGTGCATTGAATTTTTTACCACAAATGTCACACATGTGCGGAGGGTCTTCATTATGTGTTGCTAAGTGTTTTTTGAAGTATTCTGCTCTGTATGATTTGTTGCAAACAGGACAAGTATGTCGCATATTGTCATGTTCATCAGAAATTCTGTGATCTATGTAATCATCACGAGTCTTAAACTCTAGGTTGCATTTTTTACAAAAATAATCCTTTGGCCTCTTGCTGATAGATTTTTTTGACTGTTCATAAACTCCAAACGCATACAGACTGTCATCAAAATCAACTATTTCACCACTGTCAATATTATCATCTTCAGGAACAACATCTATGGGTTGTTTAAGTAATTCATCGGAATTTTGTGCAGTTTTTCTAAGTAACATCGCATTTTGAATTGCTATATGACAAGGCTGGCATAGTGACTTCGGGTACGGGTCATTAAAGCTGACATATACACCGCAAATAGCGCTGATAGCTTCAGGAATATTGTCATTTTCGTGTATAGATATATTACCAGTTTTTAAACAAATCCTACACAGATTTTCGTTGTACTCTCTTTTTACTTGCATGTTTCGTAAATTTTCATCATGCGAGCTTCCTGCTCCAACCGATAAAGCTTTACGTAGATGTTTGCAGTGTAGCATTTTAAACAGCATCATGGGGCCAACCATATTTATATATTACTTTATTATAAAGAGTTTAAGAGATACGTACCTACAATATTGAACGGACAAAATTATTCACTGAAAATAATTTAGTAAAACAAAGCAACAAACGTAAAATTTGAGTAAGAGGAAACAATTAACATTTATTCGACTTGTTACCTACTGAAACTGAAATTTCTTACAGTATCATTTACTATATTACTCTTTACTGGAAACAACTTGCAATGTTGTGTTTTGAAGAATGAAGTTTATTATTACCTTCTCTTGGAGAAGTTGAAAGTGCTGAGATAACAATTTGAAATCGACTAAATAAAAATCGATTTTCCAGACAAAAGACTAATATTTTGAATCGATATGTAGTACTCAACCGATCATGTCAATAGATACTTCACCCTAGAAATGTTTTCGAAAACCACGTAATCTTCTATAATATAAAAATGAATCGC
The DNA here is from genome assembly GCA_036320925.1 of Automeris io. NCBI lineage: Eukaryota > Metazoa > Arthropoda > Insecta > Lepidoptera > Saturniidae > Automeris > Automeris io. Next base: position 12,633,808 of record JAUDJH010000005.1, read on the forward strand.
AAAATGTCTTGATAAGCGCAAACCTCGAGAACGGCTGAACCGATTTGGCTGATTTCTTTTTTGTTGTGTTTGTTGAAGTCTGGGGAAGTTATTTCGGAGAGAAAAATTAAAAAAATTGTCTGAAAAAGTCTAAAAACAACACTTTTCTATATTCTCATATAAAAAATTCGTATTAATATTTAAAAGTCAATTTGAACTTTAACACCATATCATTAAGTTTAAATATTAGTGGACGGGTTCCGGGAAGGTAAAACAATTATTGAGTGACGTATAAATATTAATGTCAATATTTGTCAGTTTTTATACATACAGCATTAAGGCCAGGTTGCTTCAAACAATTTTCAAAAAAATCTGACGGGGAAGTTATTTACATTAAAAAAAACAATGTGACTTTATTTTAGAGAAATAGGGCAGAACAAGGTCTGCCAGGACAGCTAGTATTTAATAATAATAAAAATAGAGTGTAGTTAGTACGAGAATGTAGTAGAAATGCATGCATAAATGCCCGTGTATTCGATGCAACCTAGAGTTTCTTTCGGCGTTTCTTCTCAAGGTAGTCGCTTCCGAAACGCTGGTAGATCACCGTTAGGTTCGTTTCAAACTGGCCGACTGTCCAAGTCGAGGTTCGTATTTACAGGGGTGCCCTTGCTTAACCCCCTAACCCATAAAATTCGCTGGCTGAGCGCCTTCAGCGCTCGTCCACCAAGCCCGGTTTAGTTGTAAAGATCTTTCCCAGTCAATCAACACGCGACAATTCGATAGATTAGATGAGATTCGATTATTCGATAGATACGTTTTAGATAGAGTTCAGGTATAATTGTATGAATATTTTATTTTCGTTTTTTCTGCATTATTCTTTTATTAACCCTGATGAAACATTCTTCATTGTTGATTATTTCTGTACCTAGTGAGCTATTAAACAAAATATCTTTTGTTTGTGTATAATTGACGATTATGAGGTTATTGTAAAAAAACTGAAAGTATGGATACTTTTTTGACCTACTGTGAGTGCATTTACAATATTCTTTCATATTTTCTGGTACCTACATAAGTTGGAAACATACTTTGAATTACAAAGACTTATTACATATGAATATCCAGTTTTATTTAAATATAAATAACACATTACAACAAGACTATAACACTCGATACTTTAGTACTCTACTATTATACCCCGGAAGATTGTTTCCCATATCTTATTTTTAGTAGAACAACATCTATTCCGAATATATAATAATATATTACACCAAATAAACTAAAAAAGCAGTCTGTCTGTATTTAAATAAATTATTTTCTGATACCTATGATCCAAAATAGGATATAAAGAAAAAGATGGTAAAACATAAATTGTCTTGATAAATATCAAAAGCTTGTATGTGGAAGCTAAGTAAATGTGAGAAATGGAATAAAATACCCAAATATTTACATTAAATTTTAGATTTTTTTTTTCATTGTTTTGCCTTGAGGGAATTTGTCGCCCAACATATCCAGGTGTGAGGAGGCGTGTGATGTATTCCCGAGTGTCGCTTCGACACAATAACGCGAGCGAGGGGTGGCTTTTTACACCACCCCTCGCAATGCAGAAGAGATGTGGCCTACTTTTTCAGGGCCAGACATCGCCGGAGACCAAGGAAGTTGGTAACGCTGTACCCGTGACCCCGGCAGACTGGTAGGAGGAACATCCTAGTGGTTTTAGCCGGTAAGAGTCCGACACAAGGAGGAGGCGCCCATCACCGGTACCGTGACGGCCCATAAGGATTTCAAGTGGGTTACAAAAAAAAGCATTAATATTATTACTGTAGCTACAAAATTAGTTATACTATCGCTGTACTGGGAGTGTAAATTACTGCAAGTTGATATTTATCGAAACAACTTTAGGTGAACTAAATAAATGCATCTAAATTACAAGATTTATTATGAATAATTATAATAATACACAAGATACCTGCCCTGCATAAAGATATGACGATATTGCCCACGTAAAAGCTACTTACTACTTATTATATCTTTATTACACTATAAAGTTCGTAGATAGAGATGTTCATATAAATATATTATAAAATGTTTTCGAGGGTTTTACTTACATTTAAATTAGCTCAAATTCTCTATTATTACAACACTGAAAACAAAATAAAAAAATTCTAAAATACAGTGTTATGTTTATAATTTAGGATTATAAACAAAACACTGTTAATAGTCTAATGATTATTCTTTGATTGTGAAAGTTTTCTCATTCTCCACAAACGTTTTTAAATATTAACGTAGAAGTCAGGCATAGCTCATATTTGACCAACTAAAAGAGAGCTGAAAATGAGCATATCTTATGATAAATGAAATAAAAATTGTCTGGTTTTATTCTAAAGATTGATATAAACCGCATTTTTTTACCGGGCTGCGCGATATCAACGGCGTTTATTTTATAAAAGCATAAAAAAGCATTTACTCTATTATACTCGGGCATTTAATAAATATATTTTCTTAAAATAAATTTTAATCTGTTCTATAACTCTCAAACTTTATTTACTAAATTTTAAGGCGATATATTTATTAAATATCCGATTATAACATCGATGTTTGCATACTTCTATGGGATGAAAGCCGGCTGCTTTATCCCGTATGCAAACTATAAAACAGTAGTTTCTAAATATAAGGGCGGAAACATTTGAATTTAACATCGTTATTACATATTATTGCATTTAAATCATGAAGTATTTTTACCCGGACTTTTGTATTACGTATGACTGAAGTCAAGTATGAGCTATCATTAAAGGTACGATTAATCTGGAAGCTGCTGGTGGGTAACCACTGCCGAGTGTTTAAATCTGATGCGCACCTTAACGTAAAAAAACATATGCTTTTTTTTATTCTATATATTTAAGGAACCTTTACGTGTGTACGTATGTCAGCCCCATCGTACCCTAATACAAAAATACCTAACATATGACATATGGGGCCGTTGATCTGAGCAGGCCAGACGCTTCATCAGATAACAGTTCTGTTAAGACTTTGTTAAACATCCCGACGTCTAGTCTGTTCAGAGCAAAACGCACTCACCAACGCCTCTCTCACAGATTCAGATCAGACACATAAAGTTGTTAAAAATAATGATCTTAGGAAATAAATATAAATAATAACAACAATTTTATTATGCATGGTAATAAGCAATATTGTAATCTTTTGTTAGACATTTCTATAACAGTGGGTAGATGTGATGTACAAACTTATAAATATATTTCCACTGTCTAATAAAATTAGGAACATAATTAGAAATGGCCTCTACCATTAATTTTAATTATTGTAATGTTGCTTTTGAAATGAGTTTGAAATCCACTAATATTTTAATAAAAAAATATTATTTTTTACATAAAATGTTACTTATGCTTTATATAATATAATAGTTTATTTTATAGATTATTGGACAAAGTAATCTAGTCAGTTTTATATACAAACAAAATAAACTTAATCCATCCTATATATGCATTGCAAGGTAGAATCATAGTATGGTATATGGAAGCCGTAGATTTAGGCTGACAACAAATATATAATTACAAAAATAAATTTGAATAACAAAGTTGATCTGTAATTTAACGCGAGATATCTTTCAAAATAAAAATACAAATGATTGCAAAACGAAGTTTATTTTCAATACATAATGATACCTGTGGATAAGTTAATGATTACAATAAGCAATGTAAAAAACAACAATTTGGCATATTTAAGTTCTTATTTCACAAATAAATATTGTATTTTTAGTACTAATGCACTTTAAATACAATCATTAAAAATAAACTTCTTTTCGCAATAACATTGAACCAATCAGATGTAGAAATTCTTGTTTTTAAACGATTAAAAAAAAATAATCATTGATTTCTTTGTGAAAGCAAGAAATCGATAATTCATTAGTGTTTAAAATCATCAATTTAAAGAACAATCTTGTAACCGGCTAGAGCCGTGTTTACACTAGCAAGTGCTTCTCGCAATTGCTTGCGTAAAACTTGCGGCTTTGTTTACACTAAATGAAATATTTGTTTCACATGTCACATAGATTAGTTACCGACAAAATCTCTCCCGTAATATCTTGGAGTACTGTTTAGATTTGCAAGAACTTCCAGCCATATTTATATCTCAATTTTGCTTTTTTTCCACTACATGCAATATTTATATCACAACAAGTCCCTTGTGCAAGCTACCGGCAATTTCTCGCTAGTAAGAACTTCCAAAATCGTTTACATTAGGCAAATCTATGCAAGGGCAATATTATTGCCAACTCTAGTTTTGCAATAAATCCGACGGAAAAAAAACCAATTGTATATAAATACACACCGCTTTGGTAATAGCATTATAGAAAAATAAAATTGATTATTTATTACTGAATATTTTAAGGACAATTTCGAAAAGAGCAAGAAACCTAATGTTTTATATTATATTTTTTCTTTAAATGTCTCATATATTAATTTTATATTTTAATAAATAATACAATAAATAACTAAATTACTAATTTTTTAAACTGGCAGAATGGAATCCGGAAAAACGTTAATAGATCATTAAGATCTTTTATAAAAAATCATCACATTATAGATATATTGTGTAATTACTTAATAATCATTTTAAAAGTACAATTTCCTCTGAATCTTAACTATTATTATTACCAAACAAGTTGCGGAATATTGAAAACTTGCTGTGTACACGGAATATCGCCAGGTGTTATTGCTGTGATCTCAAACAGCTGTTTACACGTAAAATTTACAACAAGTGATACTATAACTTACCATAGTAAGTTTGCGAAAAATTGGTCTGCTTGAAGTGTTTACATGGTTATAGAGTCTTGCCGAGGTTAACTTCTGCAAGTTTATTGCTAAATCTAAACGCGTAACTTGCGCAAGCCACAAAAGTTGCAGAAGTTACTCATTGGGGCTATTTTTGGGTATTTACACATAAGACTTGCAGTTAGTTTCTCAAGTTGGAAAATTTCACTTCCAGCACTTGTTTATATAATAAAAACTGCTTCCAAATGACAATTTCTGCAAATTTTATTGCTAATGTAATTCGCGCTTAAGGGCGGCTTGCACTAACAAATTAAATCTAGTTTAGAGTTATATAAAATGCTATTTAGCGCTGATCTGTACTTATTGTTTTGCACTAAATCAAAATATAGTCATAACAACTCTTAAACTGAAATCGTCATTAAGATGGAATCAAACAAATTTAATTAATAAGCGTTTTATACAAGTTTAAACTAGATTAATTCGTTAGTGCCAGCCGCCCTTAGAGTGTTTATATTTAAGAGACTTCAAACATCGATTTCAAAACATCAACTTATTTACAATATTCCTTTAGTATAACCTCTTTCTGGAATGTTCCTGACGCTTCTGATACCACATTATGGCGAGCACGACTAGTACAATTATGACGATGGCCACAGCCATCATGTAGAGGAAAGTTTTGATCCCCGACATTGCAGGTTTATCATCATCAACTCGCTCTCTCGGCGCCTCGAATGATGCCGCTGATGGTATGATGTTTGATCTATCTTCGTTCTTGTTTTGCTGTAATATAATTTTTCAATAACTTAAGCTTTAAGCTGTTTATTATTGTTTTTGTTTTAGTCATAATTTGTAATTGAAGAAAACTTTTTGTGTTTTAGAAAATTTTTGTGTTCCTCAGCTTGATTTTTATTTTGTGGAAACTTTGCTGGTTTATATATTTTCTTTATGTATTATTTTTATGAATAAAATGTTATTCCAATAAGCTTACTTCCAAGCAATTTTGAATCATCAAAAGAAATTAATCTAGTACCAGTTTTTTGAAACTGGACTGGTTTTGGACTGGACTTGGTTCCAGGTTTTGACCTGAATCTACCGAGAAGAGCCAGCAAGAAACTCTGGTAGTTGCTCTTTTTAATTTAATGAAGTACAAATATATAATACATAAAAGGATTAATGTCTTTTGAGAAAAATAAGATGCATATATTACGGCCACAGATTGTTTTCAGTTACACAGTCATTGATGGGACAATATCATCTAAAATCATATAGCTAGAATCATGCTATTTTTGACTGAGTTCTTTTTATGATGTAAACACCCAGTAAGAGTGTTTTTTTTATATTTCACCCCTAAGCAGGTGAAAGTTATTTGAAATTCTTTGAAAATTTTGAAGTGAATATTATGAAAATTGGTATTTAAATTACAAATAAAACAAAACTCGTTTTGACATTTTAAGAAAATTAATAAGTTTATTAAAAATTAATAAATAAATAAGAATATATAATGGAAATTGAGTATAGTCAAAGTATTTATAGAATCCAGTCCAAATTGAGAAAATCTGGGCAAAAATAATTTATGGTAATAATTTAATTAATTTGATATTAATTATAAAATATAATTGGCAATGTTTGAGCAAAGTCAAAGTGGCGTCTATATCGGTCTATGGGTAGAGCACTAAGAGCCATACAGAAAATATACGGAGTTTAGGCTACATAAGTAAGGGGTTGGTCTCTTGCTGCAACTGAGTGGCAGCGAGGGCTCAGCAAGGGAGTTAAAATTTCAAATACATAAAATATTGACAGATTGTAGAAAAGAACCAGTAGCATTTGAATGAAATCACTACTTAGTTATAACATAGGAACATTAGTCTCACCGATTCTAACAAATCCAGTTCATACATCTTTATGGCAATGATGTCGTGATTGTCACTCAAATCACCCGTTGTGGCCGAAGCTCCAAAGTAATAACCGGTCGGTAATAAAACATTCTCCACTTTGAAGCACTCTTTCCATGCATTCTTGTTCTCAAGATCAGTTGAGACTAAAATCAGAAATGTGTATATTTAATAATCATCAACACACATTGAAACCAGTTCGAATCAATACATCAACTAGATATTTCTATTGACATAAATTAAAATCTATAGAGTACATTCTGTTGACTTAGATTCATGAAATTTCGGCAAGATGCAATATCTAATATCACAAGTACAAAAAGAATTTTTTTTTTTATTCTGACTCGACACAGTGACTGCACCATACCTGATGGTAAATATAGCGCAGTCCAAAAAACGCTGACGACTATCGATAGGTAAGAAAAACCCATCGATAGTCGCAGCGATCATGCCGGCCTGCAGAAGTACCTCTTCACGCTACGCTTAAAGCATCCCATATCATAGGACGCTGGAAGACCATGCCACAGCCCAACGACACGGCAAAAGAAGGAGTTAGAAAACTTCTTAGTCCTAGCCGGGATTTGGGAAACCGTATAGCTATGACTCCGCAAACCCACGCCTGTGGTTCTATTAAGGAAAGGAGAGGGTGGAACAAGGTTAAACAACTCTTCAGAGCACTCGCCATGATACAAACGGTAGAAAGCGCTCAGTGAGGCAACATCTCTGCGCAACTGAAGCGGTTAAAGATGCTTCGTCAAGTCAGGATTAAGTCATAAATGTATAGCTACATAACATAAACATTTTTTTTTAATAAAAACCTAGAACAAGTTTGTACGGAACCTCGGTACGCGAGTCTGACACCCGCTTAATCATTTTTTTGTTTTGGTAAAAATACGGAACTTGATGCGCGTGATCTCAAAGATCTACCATAGGTATCATGCAGAGATGAGCAAAATGTAATCTGATTAATGACTAACGATTACAAAATGTAGTCTATTTTAATTTTGTTGCGTAATCATGATTAAAACTCTTCAAAACATTAAGGAGTCTTAACTGTGTATGTAATTGAGGATTCCGTAGTGTTTTAAACATAAATGAGCAAATTGCAATAATTTTAATGATGAAAAACGCAAAATGTATTAATTTTTTATTAATGTGATACATTTTGCCCATCTATGATATCAAGGTATATTTAATAGAGTTCAGTATTTTAATAAAAACCTTACCAATGAGGGTGTCATCTCTGTAGATTATAGATATGTGTGTGTCATGATTGTAGTTTCTAAATTTGGCCTCGCATCCAGCTAGCTGCGTGTGTGTGCCGTCCCGATCGTGGTCATAGTGGAGAGTGCCATTGTTTATCATCGCGGATATGTATGGATGCTGATGCTATGCATACAAAAAATATACAATTACTAAACGATACTACGAGTTCTTAAGCACAGAGCATAAAACCTACAAGTACAGATATACAACCAATCTTGTTATATGATGTTTTTTTTTTTGTTAACCTGTTGGAAATCCTTTAGGACCGTCAGGGGAGTTTTGAGGGCCACTCCCCCAGTGTGTCGGACTTGCACCGACTAAAACCACCGGGGTGACAGCACTGCCTACTCTTCGCTTTCGCCGGGCCTGGAAATCCAGATATTTCCGAGGGCCCGGCTATGTTATATGATGGCTGGCATGACGACGATGACTTTCGATGGTTTTTTGCCCTTGGTAATCATTATCGTTCATGGACTGTATTGTACTTTTCATCAGATGCTCTGTAGTTACTTTGTCAAGCCGATATATAAACAAAGGGATGACCAAACTATGGCCTGCGGGTCGCATGTAATTCGCGGATGGCCTTGTTGGGACCTGTTAAATATTGTCAAATCGCACCCTTTGTTGCCTCCCTATCAGTAGAGCAAGCATGAACATTTAGTTACATTTTTTTTATTTCACCATATGATTGTGGAATAAGTGATTAAAAAATATTTAACTAATTTAGTTATGTGTAAATGAATTACTTATTTTTTCACATAAACCACTCAACTTTTAATACACATTTTTAGCTATTATCTATTCTTAGAAAGTTTGGATTCCCATCATCATCTGCTTTGGCAGATGTTGCCACTCTTGGACTACTCTGTGTCTTCTATCAGGTGTAATGTAGTCAATTTATTGAGCTAATAAAATGGTGCTTGCCGAAACTTGAAACTAGAACAATCACCTTTAATAAATTTCAAATACCACATTAGCAACTTACATTATGAACCCCGTTATGGTTGCTGTAAGTATCCAGAACGATAGCTAGGCCGTTGAAATAATCCTTGCTGCCAAATACTGGACCATTCTGCATACGCTCTTTAACATACCATATAACGAATCCATCTCCAAACAGATCTTTGCTTCGCCCATGTACTTTAAACTGGACTTGAAGCTCCCAGTTTCTTGTTTGGCATGGCTGGCAACAAAGAGATAGCATGTTTATTACATACTAGCTGTGTTCGCGATTTCGTTTGCCTGAAAGTACTCTTCCTATGATAATAATTATTTTAAATAAAAAAAAACCTTCTTTTTACATGTGTGGAAGATTTTATGTATTATGATTTTAAATATTATTTAAAATAATAGAAACAGTATTGATGTTATAGAACTGAAGGGTGGACACCTGTCCACCGTTCAACATTGTGTTGTGACTAGTGATGAAAATGCCCGGGAATTTTCCCAAAGTGCCCCGCACTTCCGCGAACATTTCGTAAATTCCTGGGAATATTCCCCATACAAGTTTTGGGCACTTTGGGAAAATTCCTGAGCATTTTCATCACTAGTTGTGACGGACAAATTGCCTCCTGCTCCAACTTTACTCAGAAACCTCGCCTCATGAAATGAGTGCCTATGTTATAAAAAGAATCCAATCTAAAAATTGCATGTCTCCACTTAAGTAGATTAAGCTCTACAATGATTTGTCAGTCTGGACAAGTATTTTTATATATATAGATCATTACATCATATCCCATTTGTGGAGAGCTGATATACATTAGACTGTATTTACTTATGCTTCATCTATATGCTCTCTAATTTAATTCTTCTTAAATAATCATGAGAATAAACAAACAACAATAGGTTATGTTATGATAAATATAATAGGAAACTAAATTAAAGAGATGTATGCCTTATATTGATAGGAGAGTGAAAGAAACCTCTTTTTTTATTGTTTTGCCCTAACAATAGTATTAAAATATAATTAAATTTAATACCAATGCATCTGACATTTAGAGATAACAGTTTCTTCAACTAATGACCTGTTCAATTTATTTAATATGATGATGATGTCCTAGCCGGTTTCGGCCACGGCGACTGTTTCAATACCGGTTAAGAAATTCGAGGTCCAGTTTTCGGAAACAGTCAATTGCTCAGGAGATATTTAAGTGCATAACTGGATGTGCAGCCAGAAAAGCACTCTCTCGTCCGAACTCCCTCAGGCCCGATGGAAAGGAGAACCAGTACGATCGGGAGGGAGTGGGATGCAGGTTTGGTCAAGTTTTCCCTTCTCTAAACACCTGGTTGAATTGCAGTGTTCAAGAGATACCTTAGTCGCCTTTTACGACACCTCGGCAAGTAGAGGGGGTGCTATTCTATTCTGCTGGCAGCCACCATGGCAAAATTAAATTAATTAATTATTTAATATAAATATATTATGTATAACATATTTTGGATAATGTTTAATGATTAAATAGCACAATAAGAATTTGTTTATTATTAAATGATAAGTAAAGTAGAGTTTTTATATTGTATAGCTTTATTTGAGAAAATGTATTCAACTAATACTGAATGAATATCAAATCAAATTTAATGTGGTTTAGTATTGTGATACCATAGTTTTAATTTTAGTGGGTTGATGAAATAAGGTTTACAACTTTAAGGCCTCTCAGTTTATCACGGAATCAGCAATGTTAGGCATTTTGCTGAGGATAAACTAGGTTATCCAACAGAGAATCAAAGTTCTTAAGCAAGCTGAAGTGGCAGTGAACTGGTCACCTATGCTAAAAACTAATCATTGTTGAAGCAGGTGGGTTTTTAAGTGAAGACTTGCAAATTGATAAACATACAGTGCTTTCCGTCAAGGTAGTGACGACTTGCGAAAGGTATCTGGAAAATAAGTAGTGGTGGTGGTATATTTGATAAGTAGAGTTGAAAACTGGGCTTGATGGTGCTTATTGGGAGAAGACTATCCAGAGTTTGACTAAGATAGGCTAATGATGATGATGAGAAAATATGGTTGCAATGAAGGTTCTGAACTAATGGGTTTAAAGTGTATAATGTTGTACAAAAAAATAAACTATTATGAAGACTTCAATAACACCATTGCTATGTACTAATATTATGACAATAAGACATAATAACAAATAAACAATAGCAATTAAAGTTTGTCTTTACTTATTATGTTAGCCATATTTCAATTGAAAAAAAAAAATCTATCCACGATAAAATAACTCCTAATTAGTATATAATAAATACTTGTTATTATTTGTCATTTTAACATTTAGTTAAGTGCTTCTGGCACACCTATAATTAGAATCAATGCAGTTTCGGTCTTATTTCAATCATATTATTATTTTATACAGGAGAACCTAAAAATATATTGGTAAAGATTATTTGCTAAATCCAACTACTTATTAATGTTTAATTTACAGGTAACAACACAATTTAGTAGTTTATTATTTTGCCAAGAGATTTATTGCATTTAAAAATATTTTTGGTTACTTACAGCCGTATTCCAAATAGCGCCAGATTTAGACTGTAAGTCAGGTGTCAAGCGCACATAATTAGAAGTAACTATTGTGCTACCTAAGAAGTCCCAATAAGGCACCGACATTCCACTGCCTGTGATAAAGTTAATAGATATTAATACAAGTGCAAATCAACCAAGATCAAAGTCAGTCTAGGGGTCACTCACCTTGGTATGGCTTGGTTAAAGAATGTTCTCTCCGTACATAATCTCTTGTATTCCATTCTGAAAACACAGGATTGAAAAGTGCGGTGAGATAAAATAGTTGAAATACGAAAAGCTTTTCATAAAACATTTTCGGAATTTTCTCTATATTTTAATACACAACGAAACAAACGCCAAATCATGGCAGCCGCTACTAAATGTTGCCAATTAGCAGCTGCCACGGCAAAATAAGACTTTATTCGCTATATTTCATAAAACATGTTGTAAAAAAACATAACTAATAAATAAATAATGTATAAATCTATTAGAAATTTGATTATCAATAAAGCTAATATCACAAAAACAATTATAAACTAAAAATATTTGTGCATGACAATGGTACATAAAATTACGAATTTAGTTATCCATTAAAAGCATAGATGTCGTAGTTTCGTTCGTAGAGCGTTCTTTTATGTTTTATAAATAAATATCTAGATGTCACTTTTCCAACAAAATATATTACTATTAGAAAGATTCTTATATTATGAGTTCATTGAATATTTCAGAGGTATATTGAAAATAATAATATTTTTCAAATTATATTTCATCAAGCTCGACAACACTTCGGATAAGGGTGTTGTTATAGGGGGTATTTTCCATCGGCTGGAGAGACCTGCTTTTTGCCACCTTCTTTTAAAAAAATATATATTATAAAAGTCATAATTGTCATACAACATTTTCAAACGGTTGCTTAAACGTAATGAATGCATTGAACAATAAATATGTCTATTATGATTGTACAGAAATATTATTAAGTGGCACAGTAAATTAAATATGGTATTAATGGTCCATTAATTAGGATACAGAATTTTATTATACGTACAAAAAAAAAAACAAAAGTATTGATTTCACCTGCCAATCTCGATGACCCTTTTAAAAACGTCGCCCACAAAATAAGGGTGCGCCAACTTTCTCCTCAAATGATGAATTCACAGGCTTTCTCTTCACTTTGCTACATAAACCCCTGTAAGGTCAAAACCACACTTGTAAGCGGTCAATGACATTTGCCAACTTTTACCAAGCCACGCTGTTATGGTGGCGGAATATCGTATCTATTTTATGGTGATTTTTCTATAAACTGGTGTCGATTTGTTAGTTCATTGACTTAATTTGTTTATCATTTACATACAATTTATCAACGTAGTGCTTAAAGTATTACATTTGTTTTTTAATCTTGTGGAATTCTTCAGAATGCCAGCAGCCTATGAGTCTTGGCAAAGTAATATCAGACTCTTACAAACTCAAACCACCGGTATGTTCAATTTCTCTTTGACTAAGCTCTAAGGCTTAAGGATGTCTGATGATACATCAGACATCTGAACACGGAGACTGTGATCGATAATCTATAGCCTCGTCATGCTGCATCCGTTGGGCTCAACTTAGGGGTGACAAAATTCATCTTAATTCACCCTTCGAGTTGTTTCCGCAGCACTAGTGCCACGGCGGAACTCGTACTCGTAAATAATGCGATATTTTAAGTTTTCCATTTTGTAAAATGAGTGACGCAAACAGAAAAAAAACAGAAGAAAAAAACAAATGAATGACGATCATCGAAGCACAAATACATGAGTCTATAGCTGTACAAATTTGAATTTGGAATTCCTTACCAAAGAGGAGAAATTTGTGATTAAAGTGGCCAGTACGAAAAACGCCAATTTCATATGTAAGGACCTAATATCACAGTATTTTCCCGCATAGCGCGTAATCTTATTTGGCTGATTTCTCCATGATTTGATATAGGCAATGTTGCTACTGACTATATTAAATCATAAGCAGGTTTGTATTACGGTGGGGCTCTTGAGATTTAAATACAGAACCTTCGATGCCGGCCATGCTCAGAAATAGTCACAAAACGTTTTTAGTCGGTATATATGCAGAACACCTCAATCGCCATCGCTCCCTTGTGAAGTCGAGACTGCCCTATCAAGATTTTCTCCATGTAAGAAAAAAGTTCATAACCATTTAAATAATGTATTTACAAAAATATTAAAATTCGTTTTCTTATGAATTACATTTATTTACACGGTGGAAGTGAGTCATGCCTATTCACTCTTAAAGACTCCCAAGTCATAAGATCGTGGAAATATGCTCGCTGGTAGCATATTCCATTCCTTAGCTGTTCGCATGATGAACGTAAAAGCGAATCTTTTCGTGCGGGTATAAGGTACGAAAATGAACGTAACTATAACACATAGATGGGCAAAATATAATCAGATTAATAAAAATTATTACATTTTACGTTTTTTACCATTGATATGACCGCATTTTGCTCACCTATGTTTTAAACACTACAGAATCCCAGATTACATACACATTTATGATTTCATAATGTTTTAAATGAATTTAATTATGATTACAGAGCAAGAAAATTAAAATGACGACTAAATTTTGTAATCGTTAATCATTAATCAGATTAAATTTTGCCTATCTCTGCTGTAACACATATATCTTTTTTATTTGATTTATTTACCTAAAAAAATTATATCACATCATTATTATTTTTAACCAAGATAAAATGTCCGCATGTCACTCATTTCGTCTCGCGTTCAGGACTAAAATTTTTCCTATTACAAGGTTGATTATACCGTCTTTTCTTAAAGGTTCGTCGCATAACACTGGTCGAATGACACCTATTATATTTTGTATTTCCTTTAAAACTGCCGCCTGTTCTTCGTAGACAGTGAGTCACCAGCATAGATCCGATAGTCGTGGGGGTACAGTCGTTTCGTCTGACTCGGAAGTGAAAGTGCTTATAGAAAGCGGAGAAAACCTCACCGACGCGATCTTTCTCACAGACGCTTCTAGATTGCAACGTCTATGCACTTTATCTACCTCTTATTGTTCATGTTTCACTGGTATTTGAGGTTTCCGATCATAATTCATACGAGTGTTTAGGATAATTTCACCAATGCTTTTTAATATTTTTCCGGAATTTTTGTCGGATCATGCACAAGAGCTTTATTCTTTGTTTCCACCGTCTTCATCTCATCACAAAACTACTAGATGCTGTATTGGATAACACCCTTATTTTAGGACAATTCTCTAAAAGATTCGCTTGATTATTTATAACTAACTGATCCGGCAAACGTTGTTTTGCTATATAAGTTATTGTAATATCTTCTAAGGTGTTCATTGAAATTAAGTGATGACAAAGACAATTTTGTTCACAATTAAATAATTTTAATCAACAACACATTTATTTGGATAAAGATTAATATTATTACGTTGATACAACTCTTAACAAATACTGCATTAATTTCGAACAATTTGATTACCATTAAAACGGTTCTAGTGAATTAATCTTAAAAGATAGACATATACTGTTGCGGACATTTTTTTAGATCATTTCAAGAGGAATAATTCTTTCAAATATATATTTTTGGTATCTTGAACCGTTTTCGCAGCGCACGCAAGGGAAGCACTCAAGGATGAACAATTTTCCCTGTTTTTTTTTCACATTTTCCATTATTTCTTCGCTCCTAATAGTTGCATCGCGATGTTATATAGTCTAAAGACTTCCTCGATAAATGGTCTATTCAACACAAAAATAATTTTTCCAATCGAACCAGTAGTTCCTGAGATTAGCGCGTTCAAACAAACAAACAAACTCTTCAGCTTTATAATATTAGTATAGATTGAAAAAGCCATGTAGTGGAATACCCTACCTGCGTTTTTTTTACATACTTATGTTATACTCTTCTCCATAAATAGGCATTTGTTAGGCAAACGTGGTCTATTGTTGGCCTCATCTTACCAAGTGTGATTAAGGTCATAGAAAACGTGTATTTTAGAAAAAGCACTGGCCGTATATAACCCTGATTAGTTAATAAATAATTCTCGTCCCAATATAAGTTGACATAATCAATATTTTATAAACTAAAGTGTTAATAATATACCATAATAAATATTGATATCAACGTAAAACCAAATGAGATATTTACTGCAAATAAGTAGAAAGCGGAATGTTAATGGAATAAACTTGACTGCCGCAAATGATACACCGAAAGTAGTAAATAAGAGTTTTTTCTATCCTGCAGTAGGCATAATATTATAATTTTCATAGTTAGCTAAAATCCTTAACAATCAATATACCTTTTAAGTACAGAAGACGTACACAGTATGCAATTTACTTTATTTTGATCTCTTATGCGTTATTGCTTGTTTTTATATCAAACCAATAGTTGTAGAACCAATACCTACAAATATTTCCCCTCATTTTTGATGAGTCAGGCACTGTAACAGGTTATAGACAGATAAACACGTCTCTAAAATAGTTTAATATACAGATTGTTGTATGATACTGTAATACATATGTATGTGTGTAAGGAGGCCGTCAATAAAAAAGGTATGTTTTTTTGATGAAACGAGAAAAAAAAAGATTTTTGCTTAGAATAGTAATAAAGGATGATTGGTTTGGTGAAAAAATGACGAAGGGATGATTCTAGATATTTGGTCTCGGGATTTCGACAGGAAATGTAGTATTAATTTAATTCTATAAACAACTAAGAAAAAGTGTGTAATGATCTAATGATCCTATAAAATATACAGTGAAAAAGTTTAAAGGAGCTTAATTGAATGAAGTAAGGAAGCCACAACTTTCAACAACTCCATCACACGGCCGCAACAATACACATAAACGAATATAAGGATCAATTCAATAATTTAAATATTCCTATGTATTTTGATTTCGTATAGCATACAAATCACTATTATTATCCGAAATTCTCGTCATCATTATCATGATATATATTTTCACGTATAAATTGACTGGCGAATGCAAACATTATATCAGCTAATGCAGGAGGATAAACTCTCACTAATCGTTATTTACAACTACGGTGTATAATTTCGTCACTTTCACATCTTTCTAGGCCAGTTTAGTCACTGAATCTAGGTATATAGGACTTCATACAGTCTTATTATTGACTGCAAAACACAGAATCAAAAAGAAATCATCATTACAGACCAATCACGCGAGCATTGCTCGTTGTGGCCTACATTTTTGTCAAGTAATTTTGATACGAATAGTAAACGTAATAAAGATTAAACTGCGCTGCGTTCGTTTGGAAAAAAGTGAATGTTAATGTCAAGACCACGATAAAAATATTTAGGGAGAGTGTTAAGAGTAGATCATGGTCAAAATAGGCACTTTCGCTGCTTTCTCTGACCTAAATACGCTATTTTGTGGTAGGTCGGGCCGACGACCTTCAGGGTGGCACTTTTGGTTTTATCCGTCACTTTCATTAATCTATGCGGCTGTAGAAAGTTATGGTGCGTTTTAGGACGTTGAAAGTGAAGGTATTCGGCCGAGGAATTAGGTCAGCAATGAAATCAAAGAGAATTACGCCTCATTCTCTCAAAATTGGTGTTTATCTACCGTTCGGTCTAAAAGAATTTGACCGTGAACATTGGATATTAACAATTTCACCCAAGTTAATACGCGTTCATTCTTATTTAAAGGTATATAACTGATATACTTTAGTGTCTTTATTTTTTCATAATTACAAGCTTGATCTCAATCACGCTTGGGAGAATATGAAGATGTGAATAAATAAATGTCTATTCATTCTTCTCTTAAGGCTTCGAAATCATCAGACCGAATAGAAACATGGTCGCTGGAAGCATCATTTCTTAGTATTTCGCATGATGGATGGTAACAGCAAATGTTTTAGTGTGGATATAACGAACACTTATCACATACGGACGGTATCTATTATAGCGTCTGGTAGAAATGAGGCTGGTAAAAGACTTCGAGGCTAGCGACTCTACGGCTATGCGCGATATTCTGCATTTTAGCCTCAGTCTAATAGTCATCGCAAATGACTCTATTAAGCCCTAGGATCATTGGAGTCTAGAGCGACCAATTAATATTTAGTGGATTCGTCCTAAAGGTGACAGTATTCCATAGCCGACCGCCCTTGAGTTATATTGTTAGGTAATCACTTGTTATAACGCTAATAACCACTTATCTATTAATTTCTTCGCTGACATTAGCATTTAAGATAATATTAATAAGACGTTCCACATGAAGAACATGAGGTGACTAAAGGTTGCACTAAATCTAGAAAACCCCAGAGGTACCAGCCAACATTCGAACCTACAATTATTTTCTTTTCCGCGCATGAGTACCGACTTCTTATCAACTAAGCCACCACGGAAATGAAAGAATAACATACAAAATTATCACCAATTAATTGCAAACTGTTGGTACTTTTTTATTTTACGAGCTCTTTTGGAAATTTTATGACTTTTGAGATAAAAATTGATTTGCAATTATTTCGGTCTGAAAGGATAACCCTGTTATAAATCAGCATTAAGCATCATTCGACTCCTTTTATTTTAACCAGGGAGGCATTTCAACACGTTATTGTGTATTATAAGTATCAAAGCTATTTAATTATTATAATATGAATTAATATTACATTTTCATGGAATATTATAGCATAACTAGATTGGATATTGCCTACTAAATAGCAACTGATTTTTAAATGACACAGTTAACCTATATAAAGTTTCCAATTTCTATTTTATTGTATGTTTTAAAAATCGGATTCTAATTGTGCGACAGCATATATCTGTCTTATGATGTAATTTCACAATAATCTTTTTTGTTTCAAACTTTAACTAAAATAATGTAGTTTTCAATATTGGTTCCAATATAACCTCTAAACAAACTAATCTCTGCTCGCGCCTATGTCCGTATTTCACCCCCACTTCTCATTGCAACTGTATAACACAGCTTATGACCAACTTGATTCCATTCTAAATATTGGTAAAAAATATTTGAAATCAGATTGATAGTTTCGGATAATTCCTGTTTGGTTTAAGTGACATTTTTTGGTGGCATAGTATATTTTCGGAATCAGCGTTTTTTATCAATTCCTATATCATTACTACTATATCACCGGTGATATTACTATATCACCAGAAACTGTCGCTTAAACCAAATAACCTTTCACCCCTGGATATATAAATACAATTGTAATGGTATCCTTTTTTTATACCGACTCGACACAGTGACTGCACCATACCTGATGGTAAGCATAGTGCAGTCCAAAAAACGCCGACGACTATCGATAGGCAAGAAAAACCCGTCGGTAGTCACGGCGATCATGCCGGCCTGCGCAAATATCTCTTTACGCTACGTTCAAAAGATCCCATATCATAGGATAGTGGGAACACTCTCGCCTGAAGACCATTCCACAGACCAACGACACGGAATCCTATATCCAATAGGAATAGTGCTTTGTTAGGGATAAAAAGTAAGAAAGTAATAATAATAGTAGTGGGATATGTATCTCTGCTCACCCCGAAAGAGATGATGCGTGACGATATAAAAATTAAAAAGTAGCCTATGTCATTCTCAGACCCCTATACTACCACTAAGCAAGCAACATTGTAGACCCCAGTGAGAAACTAAAAGTAATCCATTCCACAGGAATCGTATTTATCTCTGAGCTTCGTTCAGCCGTTCTGGAGAGTTTGAGTAATAAATATCCATGTAAGCTTTCGCATTTATAAATAGTCATAATTTTTTTTTAAAGAAAATATCATTCAAAATTGCTCTTTAGACTAAATATATGTATAACTTTATATACAATAATAACTATATACCTTTCGGGGTAACCAGAGGTACTAGAGTCGCTGTATGTACTTTGAATTTATACGTCGTGCCCAACCTGATCACAAGCGCAGGTGATCGTCGTTCTCAGGGCACTTACATTTGTCATTTCTATGAGATACCATGCGGTCTTCTTCACGATGTTTTCCTCGAAAAAGGTGGGGCATAAAAAAAAAGATGTAAGAGCCGGGTTCCGAATCCACGACCGTTCACGATGCCCTACATGGTTACCGGTTCCTAATTCACTGAGCCAACACCGTCTTTTTTTTGGTAACTCGGGGGAAATCTCTAACAGACCTTCAGGAGGCTGTGTCGGAGTTGCACCGACTAAAACCCCCGGGGTGTTCCTTCTCCCGTCTGCCGGGTGCCAAGGGCAAGGCTGAGTCATCTTCCTTGGCACCCGGCGACGTCCGGCCTTCTGCAGGCCCCCATCTACTTGGCGAGGGGTAGTTAAATAGTTACCCCCTCGTACTCCTAACATATTGGCGGGGAGAGTGGTGTAAAGTGCCACTCTTCTCTCATCTCCATGAGAAAAGCCAACGCAGGCACCTTTCTGTATCGTCCACATTAATATTTTTCTATTAAAATTATTAATTGTGGCTTTTTAACTTCCTACATCTCTGTACATCAATCCAAACTGCGGAAATGTTTTAAATGATTTGATTAAACTTTTGCCATTAATGTTTGAAAATTAGCTAGTTGGATTGGTTGTTTGAAACATTGGTCAATGAACTTCGCGTTGTGAAATTTTACATACAGCATTCAGATATAGACACGCAATCATTTAATTGAATGTAGAAATTGTTAGATCGACGACCTTAAATAGTTGCCGTTAGCGAACCTGGGGACCTCGTCAGAAGTTCCGGGTTTGAGTCGCGGTGGAGAACAATTTATGTATGATTAGGGCTGTCGCTATCCCAAAAAATATTCCGGAGATGTTGCGCTGTGTCGATAAATAGGTTGCGTCAATAACATTTTGCGTTTTTCATAATTAACATAACTACATTTTTCTCATCTATGTTTTAAACACTACGGAATCCTCAATTGCATACATAGTTAAGACTCCTTAATGTTTTGAAGTGATTTAATCATGATTACAGAGCAACAAAATTAAAATTATTACCACATTTTGTAATCGTTAATTATTAATCAGATTACATTTTGCCCATCTCTGGTTTCAGATTTAGGTAGTATGTTCCAAGAATTTTACACAATTTTTTGGTATTTTAATTAACATTTTAGTAATCCGGGCATTATTCAAATTAGATAAAGGTAGGTCGGATCCTGGAGAGTTGGCAATCCTATGTATAAACCAGTTAAGATTGTTCCGGGATTACTTTCGTAAATGTCTTCAGATAGATTTCTCGGTACTTTGTTGCATTGATATTATTTGTTTAGAGCAAAGTTTCTCAACCTTTTTGACTGTGGATCTTTAGGAAATAAACGTCGATTGCCACGGACTTTTTCAATTCAAATATACTTGTTGACATAAGTAAATAAGGAATTAATATAGCTATAACAGCATAAAAAGCACAATATTACGTTTTGCAAGTTACTGATAGAAAAGCGAATAAAAATTCGTTGACACAGTACATTGTCTGCCTTATCTTCATCTACCACCAAGGTTAATGGAAGTCAAGAGTTAGCCTGTAAATTAAAAAAAAAAATCGAATAGAAATAATAGATTGTCGAGTCGGTCTAAATAAGTAAATGAATAGAGAGTTACCTTTTTTTTACTAATTGAAGTGATTTAAATACATGCTTAACAATGAAATAAATTTAAACAATGCATTTTACGTTAATTAATGACAGCTTAACAATAGCTTAATATTTTTAATTTACACATACTTTCTTATAATTTTTTCATAATTAGGTAAACTTTTTCTTCTTTTATATATTCTTATATATAAAAATAAATCGTTAAATGTGTTGATAAGCGAGAAACTCGCGAACGGCTGAACCAATTTCGCTGATTTCTTTTTTGTTGTGTTTGTTGAAGTCTGAGGAAGGTTATTACAGAGAGAAAAATTCAAAAAATTGTCTGAAAAAGTCTAAAAACAACACTTTTCTATATTCTCATAGAAAAAAAAATCGTAATAATATTTAAAAGTCAATTTGAACCATAAAGTTTAAATGTTAGTGGACGGGTTCCGGGAAGGCAAAACAATTGAGTGACGTATAAATATTAATGTCAGTATTTGTCAATTTTTATACATATAACATTAAGGCCTGATTCCTTCAAACAATTTTCAAAAAACAACCGACAGGCCAATAAGTTTTGGCAGAATGAAATCTGACGGGGAAGCTATTAACATTAAAAAAAACAATGTGACTTTGTTTTAGAGAAATAGGGCAGAACAAGGTCTGCCTAGACAGCTAGTGGCTAATAAAAATACGAAGCAAAAAGAATATCATAAGAACCAAATCAAAAATTAAAAACCACAATTGTGTGTTAAAATAACTATCCTTTTCATAATCACAGAATGTGTAATGATATTTCGTATTTAAATTTAAAATTAGCTTTATTTGTATGGATTCTCATCTATGTATCAAATAATGTATTAACTTGTCATGATGTACGGTGTAGTGACTTTAATTTTATTACTTGGGGAAAATCCTCATAAAACCGTCCCAGCCACACTGGGGGGTTGCGCGATCGAGGTGTGTCGGACTTGTACCGAATAAAAACTCCAAGGTGACTACTTCTGCGCATTGGCGGGGACTGTGGGTCCCGTAATCAATTCGCCACACCCCATTCGCGGCGCACCCGATGGGCACAAGCTCGGGGAAGGTTGTGTCTTCCCCGATACGGCTCGTTGTATTTAGACAGAGCACGTCACAATGCTCTACTCGAAGGTAACTAACCAGTCGCTCAGACCGCCCGCAGTGACTTTGTCGAGCCAGTTAAAAAAAAATAGTATTGTGTACCCGACTTACATTTGCAATATATATGCACTTCTTAATTATTAAAATTATGTGTTCAGTATGGATGTGGGTTAAGATTGGACGCTTCTTGCGTGAGCTTTTTCACGTTTTTTGTAGAAAAAAATTAAAAGAACTATAATTTAGGTACTTTGTTTACAATTAAACTGACTATTAATCAGTATTATTTTTGTTTTTCAAACGTGTGGGTCGCGTTTAACTCATTTATTAAATCTACCTCACGGTTTTTGTTTCCTACCATGCCGCGTGCTATTACAGCATCTCTGCTTGCTAGTATGCAGTTAAGTTTGTTGAAATAATTACAACAGGTGCTAAATTGTTGAGGCAGGTGTAGTGGGCCATTAAGCATCTTAAAGCTGCTTTCGATTTCATCGCTTTTTTTGTTCTAATCGCACAAATGAGATAAATTAACGCCCATTTGTGATAATATTTACGACTGCTCGAGTGTCTTGGTATATTTATGTACCCAAGGGAAAATTCATTATACAATCTTTCAGTCACCATAAGGGTGGCGGCTGGGGGTGTATTAGACTCCTATTGACTAAAAACCTTGGATGTTGCTCTCGCACACCGATCGCAGTCTGCCACGTTACCAGCACGCGGACGGCATCCTCAAATTGTGGGCGGTTCGTGTGCCAGCTCCAGCGAAATAATATCGAGGGGTGAAAGGCTATTTAGCTTAAGCGACATTTTTTGGTGATATAGTAATATACATATATATTTTCGGAATCACCGTTTTTTACCGATTCCAAAAATATATATTAATGTAGCAACATTCACACACTTCAAGACTGTTTGTTAACAGCCGCTGTGATCATGCCGGCATGCTCACACAAGTTTTTTTAGGTTCTTTCAAAGGACCCAATATCATAGAGAAAGAAATAGAAACTGACTGTATAATCAATCTATAGCCCGATAACATGGCAGACGTAAAATTGGAAAAATTTAGCGTTTCGTCTATTTACTTGTCGTGAGAATCTAGACGAATCTAGAATAACTATCGGTAACGAGTAAATCGGTATTTGCTAGGTGAGCGCGCTCCATCGTCGGCCTCATCATCACTTTCCAGGTGAGATTGAGGTCAAGCGCAAGCCTATCAGTAATGAAAAAAACGATAACGCTATTAGAAAAGTGTAAAATGTATGATATTGATATAATGTGACGACGTTTCCAGAAGCTTATGGTGATTTCATACATTTTTCACTTTCTACTAGCGTTATTGTTTATCGAATTTTAATTTGTCTGGCCGTACTGATTTTTTATATACGTCTTGACTGACATATCATTGTAGAGCTACTGAAACATGTTTTTTTTTTACATTAGGTTATTTTTATTATATAGCCTTTCACCAACTGTGGATTTTTTATATCCTTTCCCCAGGGTGAAAAAGATATTAAAACTCCGTCATTTTTTAGTGTAATTCACACCTGGGCGAAACAGGCCGGTTTCGATTGTATGACAATTTTCGTAGCACTAAAAACGAACGCTTTTTTATTGAATGAAAGCAAATCCAGCCAATTACGTTGGACTGTTTATTATCGCATATTTGCAACAACTATACGCTACATAGGTCCACGCATAGATATAAATAACCAGGCATGCAACACAGACAGGTGGTTCAAGTTGTGTGAACCCGCCGGCTCAGTGTGACCGCGAAATTATTTTCAAGACTACACCAACCTCGAGAGGACTCACACAAATGCACAGTCTCATTTGTACACACGTCTCACTAACTACATATCTATGTAGAGGTAGTCGTGAGAAACTCATTGATGTATTCCAAAGGATTTCATCTGATCTACAGCTGCAAACAAGTATAACCCGTGCAAGTATCAATTTAGAGTCACAATTGGAATACGAATAAAAAGACGTTTACGATATTTCGCACGAGCGGTGTATATGGTAAAGTTGCTATCTTGTTCGTAATGTCCGCGAACGGAGGTACATTCAACTTTTAGCCCAGTAAACTCGCAAAGTTCGTTCACCCACTGCTTGTCAACTGACGCAAAGTGACAGAGAAACAGGATTATCTCATAGCAGCGTCTCTTTCGCGCCTTATGTTCAAGTTTAGAAGTTTTTTATTGAGTATTCGACTGTCGAAATAGTTTACTTTTGTTTACGTTATGCTACCCTGGTACTTTTGACGAGTTGCGTTGGTTGTATCGATAGACTTGTTTGCCTTCGCTCTATGGGGTGAGATTTAGTAATATTTCCTTTATCGATGTTCAGAAAGAGAGAGAGTTAATTTATATGTCAATGCTTTGATTAGATTTTTATTCACGATCAAAATCATCAACAGTGCTGGACAGTCCACTATTGGACAAAGCATCAACTTGTTCCTCAGTTTTCCTCATCCAATCGATTCAGTTTGATCCAGCAACCAACCAACATGAGAATGAAATAGATTATAACTGTGAAAAAAATCTCATTCTATAGAGGCATAAAAATGAACAGTATTTTTAAAGCTGGTCATTTAATTATACATAATTTAATTTATATTTTGCTTCAATTTGGATTCTGAGTCACCTATTCTGTGGTAATTACCTGATTTTAAGTCAATATATATGTTAAATGCCCTTCTATAATAAGATAATGATTTTTATGCTTTTTTGGAGTGTAAGCCACCGACCGTGAATGTCCACGTATCGACTACGTCTGTTATAACAGGTAAGAGAAGATATTCAGGCATTGTGGAATGAACGACAAAAAGACTACGTAATTTTCCAATCCAACTGACTTCTTTCAACTTTCCCCCAGAAGTTGTTATGAGCTCACTACAACGTCTGGACCACGAATAAATATTCTTGAACAACTTTAAGAAGAAACCATTTAACGATAATAGAGCCAGGGTTAATGCTACAGTGTTATAAATTCTAAATTAAAAAAAAAATCATAAAAAATATTGCACAATTATTAACTTTAATTCCTATTTAAAGAAAAAAGAGAACATGCAAATTGTTTGGATAATTTCATACCGCACAATTGATTGTATTGTTAAATATTTTATGCGGAGACAATAAATGGGATGTCAGCTGAATATCAGTGCTGGGTGGCTTAGCTCGTCACTTAGCATATACTGAGTTGACTTCTCTTTGGTGTATAATCACAGCACAGGGTATTTTCTTTTGTTGTTTTCTATGTCCGTTAACCTATCCTTGTTGCATGTTATGTTGTTTGCCAAATAAATGCTTGTACTTTCTTTCTTTTTGCATTTGGGGTCTCAGGATGGAAGAGTTTGCATGAACTATAAAGATTCGCTTGTGCGTACCTAATTGTTTTATGGCTGGATTTTTAGAGAAATTATAATATCTTATACCTGGCTACAGTCGTAGTTAAATGATATGATATGTTATTCTTGGTTTACATTTTGCGTAACCCATTTCATTCATTAACATCGATCATATTTAAAAATGATTGTAAAGACAAAATGTTCACATAACCCGTATGCTATGAGTGAATTAACGTCCACATAAAATGTGTTATGGATGCGGTCTTAACTTCAGTTATATTAAATTTTAGGGATCACTCGAGGAAGGCAGTCTCGTTGTGGGTCACGAAAAACTGGTTGAGAAAATAATTCATTGTCTCTATGTTACTCTGTGGGCGTACCGGTTTTTTATTATGGTAACATTGGTTCATTCAAGTGTATTTTTGTTACTTGTTGCTATCGCCCACGGGTCTATAGACTTACAAATATCTGTGTTACTGAGAAATAATCGATGGAAAGTCGATTATAAATGAATGTGACATAAGAGGAGCTGTTATGCTTACGACCTTGAGGAAGAAAAAGAAATGTAACATGCACGGGATTAAGTTCTAGGATAAGAGAACCTAGACAAAATAGCATTAGATAATGTTAGCAGAAAATGCAGAATGTAAGGGATTGATTGATATAAGCCATCGAAAAAAACATCACAACATTATGTCAATTGCAAATATGTATTTAGGAATTATCTACTAGCAAAGATGGGCAAAATGTAATGTTATTACAAATTGTAGTCGTAATTTTATTTTTATTTTTGTTCAAATCCCTTCAAAACATTTTGATTTTTGACCTGTATATATTTAAGCTCTTTTCTTCTTCATGAATTTTCTTGTCGCCTTTTGGTAAAGAAGATATCTTACGTGAAGTTAAACTACAACAATTTCCTAAACATCCTCTTGCTATGAAACCTCACAAAGTATAACATTTTAAAATGTTAATAAGCATAACTTCTGTTTGATGCTAAGCGAATAGTTGTTAGAATCGCTGATTCGCTTGAATATATGTGATGTGCAAAATTATATTAATATAGTTCAGAACTGCCTAGTGTCCCCTTCATATGTTTCTAGTTAATTTATCATAATCGCTAAATCGAAATTAGAAAAGCATAATATTATTTGTACCATATAAAATTCACTAAATGAAAGTCATGCTACCTCTTCAAATTTATGTTATCCTAGTACCTTGATGGTTAGTGTTGGTATCTGTCTGATTCGGCATTTACAACAAAACCACGTCTTAAACGTTTGCCACTTTATTTAATCATTCCATAAATCCCTATTTCATTATGTATAAAGTTGATAATTAATCAAATTTGAATAAAAATTTACTTTGCAAACGGCTGCTCTGTAAAACGCGAGTAAATAACATAATGGCTGCTGTCAAAATTGGTTTTCGCATTGTAAACTCTTTATTTTGCGTTAAAGTTTATGATTTGAGCATCGACTGTGAGTTTTTTCGAGATTTACTTTTCGAATTAGTGTACGTTTTTTAGCGTCAAATTGTACGAAGAGAAGCGCTGCCATCGGATAGTTAATAAAACAGTAACTATAAATTTTCATCTGTAAAAACGAAAAGTAAACTCGAAAAAAGGAATTATTAATTATGTTTAATATGTAATATTTTATAGTACTTTAATACTACTTTCTGAACGCAATGATTTCTGTCTACATTTTATAGTAATAACGAATTTATAGCACACTAGTTGATAATTTATTGATAGCATCCGTGAAAGAGATTACATAAAAATCGTGTCACCGCAAATGGTATGATGGCGTTGGTCGTTGAACTTTTAGCCCAGTGTAGTTAGTTATACGCAGTCATAAATATTATTAGCAATTCTAGTTGTAACTTGTTGCCAGATGAAGGTTTATATTTCTTGGATTTTTATTGTATATCTTAGAATACATAATATTCCATACTATAATTACATAATAATGAATTAAAATACGAATAAATTAAATCAGTGAAAATAGATTTTAAAATTATTATTATTTTTTTAGGATATTTTTAGCTTAATTATATATTATTTTCTAAAAGTGCAGAAATATGTTTTTATTGTTCTTAAATAAAAATTAAGCCCAATGAGTTAGACGGAAAAATGATTTAATGCGTATCTAAATTATTGTATTTTTTATTTTAAACTTTCATTTGATAATATTATTTGTATTATTACGAGACTGTGTAAACTTATAGCTCTGTAGATACGAACACCCCATGCAAGTAAAAGTCCGACACACCGGGGGGCAACCCTCATCTAGCCCCCTGAGGTCAGTTTAGGGATTTCTACCGAGTTACCAAAAAAAAAAATTTGTCTGTCGATAGTTGCCTTGATTATAGAAGTCTCCTCAAAACCTTAATATCAAATACCTTAATAAAGGAATAAAATACAACGAATTCATATACGTGTGGTGAAATGAACCTATCCAAAACGAACAATTTCCCTATCCTATGATATTTATTATCACAGCGATCAAAGTACGATTTTTTTTCATACGCATATGTATAAGAGAGAAAGATGTTATGAGGAACTTCTCTACTAATTAGACATTGGTTATTAAAATTTAGATATATTTAGGCATTAGTAAGCAACATCAGGAAACCGAGGGGCATGTGTTCGCTTTGATGCGTTCCTGGTAGAAATAACACTCCGAGACGGAATTACGGCTATCATAAATTAAGCTCGTCTTCACTTTCCGATAATTATCAATTAATAAAAATATAGTATGCCTGATGATGTAGTTATTAATCCCATCAATTTAAAAACAAAACAGATTTGTTTTGCGTCAAGTTTTATAAAGAAATGTACATTTGTAGACTTAATAAACACTAGTCAAAAAGTAAATTATTTCATACCTATAATTTTATTTATACTTAAGGCAATGTCTTAGAAGATTGCTCTTTGTTGCATTAGAATTGCAATCTAACAATTTCTTTGGATCTATGCGTTCCTAGTACATGCAAACTGTTAAGACAAAATAACGGACGTCATAAATTGTCTCTCGCAGTACAGCATCCAAACAAAATAAAAAAATCACACAATGATAAATAATTTCATTGTTGAATAAATGATTAATTGTTGTTTAATTTATTGCATCAATAAGATTTAGGATGTAGTCTAACTTATATTAAGTTTCAGATACTCAGCAAAGATAAAATCTAGAATTAAAAAATTAATATTTACTAGTTATCCAGACAGGGAATCAACTGTTAAAAGTTTGAGTTATCTCATCAAGATCCATCAAGATAGAAATCAGGATGCTTTTATAAAGAAAATAATGAATTTACTATAATATATTAAAGGGTGAAGGTAAAACAGTAAATATGAAAAACTTTTCTATGTTGCGGCATCATAAAAAAAGCACTAACGATTAAAACAATATAGCAGTGTCTATTATTTATGATTTATTGACTATAATAATAAATTTATTACGTGTTCTTATTTGATTTTTGTATTAGTATATTATTTGATTTCTAGATTATATGCACCTGTTTGTGATTGATTGTACTACTATTATATTTATGTTTAATATCAAATACGTTTTAAAGAATTAAAATTAGGATTGACTTGCGATGTAACTTATTACTTTTTGTTAAATAAAAGGCGTGAAGATAAAAACTATTTGCGATGCGATCAGGCAGTAGGAAGTTGCGCGAGCTGCGAAGCATGTTAGCGTTGATGAATTCCTGGTAGGGTTGAAACAACCCATTGAATATTTAATGTATTTATTTCATTTTTTAGGAAGTATATTAATTATTATACCAGGTTCTTTGCTGGTAAATGAGATTAAACTTTTTTTTTTACTTGGGGTAAATTTCTCACAGGACCGTCTCAGCCGCACAGGGGGATTGCCCGACCGAGGTGTGTCGGACTTATACTGACTAAAAACCCCAAGGTGACTACTTCTGCGCATTAGCGGAGACTGCGGGTCCTGTAATCAATTCGCCACAGCCCCGTCGCGCCGCGCCACTGGGCACAGACTCGGGGGAAGTTGTTGCCTTCCCCGATACTGCTCGTTGTATTTAGGCAAAGCACGTCACAATGCCCTGCCAACTTCTCGAGGGTCGCTAACCAGTTGTTCAGGGCCACCACCCTGAGCAGCCACGACCCCAAAGACATCAGCCAACCTGTCGTGGATCGACCGATCAGCTGGGACTGATGAGCCAGGGTGGTTGCCGGCACCCCGGTGTCTCCTTCGAGCGGCCTTCAGCAGCTCTCGCTCTGCGACCTCCTTCTGGGACATGACATCCTCATAGAAGGAGACCATGGCCCTCCAGAAATGAGATTAAACTTATATTAATGTTAGACAACTAGGAAAATATATTAGGTCCTTACATATGAAATTGGCGTTTTTCGTACTGGCCACTTTAATCACAAATTTCTCCTCTTTGGTAAGGAATTCCAAATTCAAATTTGTACAGCTATAGACTCATGTATTTGTGCTTCGATGATCGTCATTCATTTGTTTTTTTCTTCTGTTTTTTTCTGTTTGCGTCACTCATTTTACAAAATGGAAAACTTAAAATATCGCATTATTTACGAGTACGAGTTCCGCCGTGGCACTAGTGCTGCGGAAACAACTCGAAGGGTGAATGATGTGTATGGCGGTCGTGTTGCAAAAGAAAACACAGTTCGTTTTTAGTTCCAACGTTTTCGTTCTGGAAATTTCGACCTGCAGAACAAGCCCCGTGGACGGCCTGAGACTCAAGTTGATAATGAAGAGTTGAAGGCTATTGTGGAAGCGGATCCATCGCAAACCACGTCCGAGTTAGCTGCAGGCTGCGATGTTAGTGATAAAACTGTTTTAATTCACTTGAAGCAAATTGGGAAGATTAAAAAGCTTGAAAGGTGGGTACCTCACGAATTGACTGAAGCAAACCGGCAAACGCGCGTCGACTGCTGCGTTACATTACTAAACCGGCACAATAATGAAGGTATTTTAAACCGAATCATTACCTGTGATGAAAAATGGGTTCTTTACGATAATCGGAAGCGCTCAGCGCAATGGTTGGATCCTGGCCAGCCAGCCAAATCCTGCACCAAGCGAAAATTAACCCCAAAAAAGTTACTTGTAAGCGTTTGGTGGACTAGTGCCGGTATTGTTCATTATAGTTTTCTCAAATCTGGCCAGACTATTACGGCTGATGTCTATTGTCAGCAATTGCAAACCATGATGGAAAAGCTAGCGGCTAAACAACCTAGGCTGGTCAATCGCTCCACGCCACTGCTGCTTCACGACAACGCTAGACCACACACTGCGCAACAGACGGCTACTAAATTAGAAGAGCTTCAATTAGAAAGTCTAAGACATCCTCCGTACTCCCCGGACCTTGCTCCAACAGATTACAATTTTTTTCAAAATTTGGATATCTTCTTGCAAGGGAAAAAATTCAACTCCGATGGGGCAGTCCAAATCGCCTTCAAAGATTTTATTGATTCCCGTCCGACTGGTTTTTTTAGTAAAGGGATCAATGAACTACCTATGAGATGGCAAAAGTGCATAGAAAATAATGGTTCATACTTTGATTAATTAAATATATTATATTAAAAAATATTCGACTTTTTGTTCCTCCCATACAAAACGCCAATTTCATATGTAAGGACCTAATATTTAATTAATCAAAGTATGAACCATTATTTTCTATGCACTTTTGCCATCTCATAGGTAGTTCATTGATCCCTTTACTAAAAAAACCAGTCGGACGGGAATCAATAAAATCTTTGAAGGCGATTTGGACAGCCCCATCGGAGTTGAATTTTTTCCCTTGCAAGAAGTTATCCAAATTTCGAAAAAAATGGTAATCTGTTGGAGCAAGGTCCGGAGAGTACGGAGGATGTCTTAGACTTTCCAATTGAAGCTCTTCTAATTTAGTAGCCGTCTGTTGCGCAGTGTGTGGTCTAACGTTGTCGTGAAACAGCAGTGGCGTGGAGCGATTGACCAGCCTAGGTTGTTTAGCCGCTAGCTTTTCCATCATGGTTTGCAATTGCTGACAATAGACATCAGCCGTAATAGTCTGGCCAGATTTGAGAAAACTGTAATAAACAATACCGGCACTAGTCCACCAAACGCTTACAAGTAACTTTTTTGGGGTTAATTTTCGCTTGGGGCAGGATTTGGCTGGCTGGCCAGGATCCAACCATTGCGCTGAGCGCTTCCGATTATCGTAAAGAACCCATTTTTCATCACAGGTAATGATTCGGTTTAAAATACCTTCATTATTGTGCCGGTTTAGTAATGTAACGCAGCAGTCGACGCGCGTTTGCCGGTTTGCTTCAGTCAATTTGTGAGGTACCCACCTTTCAAGCTTTTTAATCTTCCCAATTTGCTTCAAGTGAATTAAAACAGTTTTATCACTAACATCGCAGCCTGCAGCTAACTCGGACGTGGTTTGCGATGGATCCGCTTCCACAATAGCCTTCAACTCTTCATTATCAACTTGAGTCTCAGGCCGTCCACGGGGCTTGTTCTGCAGGTCGAAATTTCCAGAACGAAAACGTTGGAACCAAAAACGAACTGTGTTTTCTTTTGCAACACGACAGCCATACACATCATTCACCCTTCGAGTTGTTTCCGCAGCACTAGTGCCACGGCGGAACTTGTACTCGTAAATAATGCGATATTTTAAGTTTTCCATTTTGTAAAATGAGTGACGCAAACAGAAAAAAACAGAAGAAAAAAACAAATGAATGACGATCATCGAAGCACAAATACATGAGTCTATAGCTGTACAAATTTGAATTTGGAATTCCTTACCAAAGAGGAGAAATTTGTGATTAAAGTGGCCAGTACGAAAAACGCCAATTTCATATGTAAGGACCTAATAGTTGTTATTATTACAAACTGTTCTACATTCTACATCTAAATAATTATCAATATAAATAATTATCAATATAAATAATGATGACGTCCTGGCCGGATTCGGCCACGGCGACTGTTTCAACACCGATTAAGAATATCGAGGTCCAGTTTACGGAAACAGTCAATTGCGCAGGAGATATTTAAGTGCATAACTGGACGCGCAGCCAGAAAAGCACTCTCTCGTCCGAGCTCCCTCGGGCCCCATGGAAAGGAGAACCAGTACGATCGGGAGGGAGCGGGATGCAGGTTTGGTCGAGTTGTCCTTCTCTGAACACCTGGTTGAATTGCGGTGTTAAAGAGATACCTTAATCGGCTTTTACGACACCTCAGCAAGAAGAGGGGGTGCTATTCTATTCTACCGGCAGCCACCACGGCTAAAAAAATAATGAGTAAATAATAATGAGTTGATATTAGGTAAACGAAATTATATTACTGAAAATAGCCACTTTAAAATTAATATACGCCGATTTTCCTTGCATGTTTTTCTTTTATATGAAAGGAAAGCAAACAAGCGAACTGCTCGCCTGATAGTATACGGTCATTGACGTCTATCGACAATTGCAACAGAAGAAATGTTTTTATTACGCTGTCGACCCGAAAGAACGTTTACACTCTTTTTTGAAGAGCTCCATGAAATACTTGGTCTAAAAGCCCACACACTAACTTTAATGGATTTACGACAAGACGGTTCTTGAAAACCACACTGTTGAAAGAAATGTTACTACAGTGTAAAAGTTGGTATTAAAATCCCCATATAACGTAATAAGTACCAGACCCTGGATTTGTTTAATAACAGTCTAAATAGATATACATCGTATATTTTAAGTCTCTATACATACCTTTTCAATTTTCATTTTTCTCTATTCATCACTTTTTTTCCTCATTTTTGTATTATTTAATTTAATATTATATTTAAATTAGATTTTTGGACTATTTTTGCATGCGGTGTTCACTTTATATATAGTATACTAGGTTATAAATTTATAAGAATTATGTTTTTTTCATTAGTGCAACTATTCTAGTGAAAACAGATAAATAAATAATGTTTATTTACAAATCTACAGTATATAATTTAATTAATACAGGAAAACAAGCAAAAAATCAGATTAACCAAAATAATTTGTATGTTGTTAGTATTTGTGTGTTGTATGTTTTAATATATTAAAATTCTTAAATTTTTATGCTGCTAGCGTCTTAAGCGCTGTTACTGGGCAATTTACAAAAACTGATATATAATTTGTTAGTATTCTCTTATTTTTTATCTCCTCTAGCTTATTTATTTTGTGGTAACTATAACGGCTTGTATATCTTTTTTGTTTTTTTTTTTGTATATATATTGTTGTATCTTTCAAAAAATGTTTTATGTTTATTTATTTAAATGCTTATTTATTTATTATGTTTATTTAAAAAATAAAATAAATAGTTAAAATATGATCACCAAAACAAGAAACAAGTAGCAGGGAAGTAATAGGACGATTGTAACCACCTGGATAACGATTACAGTATTTTGAATATGAGAACAAAACTAGTTCTAGCAACTTGCCTTAGCTAGTCGTGTTTCGGAATCAGCCCATATCTATTTCCTTTTCCTTTCTTTTAATTTTTTTTTCAGGCTACCGACTAATCTGGATATTGCAAACGTTCATAATAAACTGTAGTCCCTTATCACCGGGTGGTCTGTCAACTTTTGTTGTAAAAATAAATACGATTCATTGTTTTGTGAGCAGGATTCGAACAGCCCAGGATAGATATAAATGGCGAGCCTTGGGAGAGGCTTAAGTACAATGTTGAAGCATTGTATGCTGACATAATTATAATAATGATTAATTGTGTTAAAATAAAACATACTAAGTGGCAACCCTGTGAATGTTTTGACGGGTTATCGAACGTGGTATCGTGGCACTCAGTGGTGCCGATATCTGCTGATAACGACAACCACTTATCACAACATCCTGATAAAGCCAACCCTGAGGCAATTGTGTGACTAATAGTTGTGAGAGCTTAGTTCTATGTTAGGGATAGACAAACTCTATTATAAACGAAGTATTGATACATACAATACGGACTTTAGATTTCAGTTAATTTTCTTGTTAAAACAAAAAAGTAAGTAGATAATCTTGTTATGAAATTTTATTGCCTAAGTTCTTTTATTAAGAAGAAGTTCAAAGTAGTTTTTCTAAG
The DNA here is from genome assembly GCA_036320925.1 of Automeris io. Lineage (NCBI taxonomy): Eukaryota > Metazoa > Arthropoda > Insecta > Lepidoptera > Saturniidae > Automeris > Automeris io. The sequence goes on from JAUDJH010000005.1 coordinate 12,668,314, forward strand.
TTTTTTTTTGTGTGGTATATGTGGGCCGACATGACGATGTAAACTATTTCGCTTTCGTTTTTGGACTACACTGTACTTACCATCAGGTACTCTGTAGTCACTATGTCGTGCCAGTGTAAAAAAAAAATTATGGCGTAATTAATTAAAGTAATTTATCTGTAAGGTTCAAATAATGTGGAAGTTAACTTTTAAAGAATGTTTTAGATTTTATCATAATATAATTGGAATAAAAAAATAATAAAAATCGGTCTGTATATATATTATTGTGTAACGCTTTTGTTTCAAGTAGTTAATCTTATTAATTAACCTCTATGTTTAGCAAAAAATAACTTCATATATTATACTTATACCACCTTAGTAATATGTATTCCTAGTAGTTGTGTATAATTATAATATATAAATATTTTATATAATATATTTTATGTCAAACAAGCTTGGCAGCATGACTAATTAAAATTAAAAACCCAAAAAAGTGGCGGTTTCCAAGCTGTACCTACTATAAATATTCTAACAAAATTATAAGAAACAATTTATAAATTTATATTTATAATTTTTTTCATATGTTTGTGCATAGTTATAAATTTGTATTTTGAAAAATGTTTATCCGACTGTATGCTACTCAAATGTATATTATTCGTTGTGATAATCGAATCGATCGTATTATATCAATAACACATTGAGCCGATTGATTCATTTTGCCCCTTTGCTAATGTTGTATAACTGACACCGGACATGGGGACTTCAGAAACTGAACAGAGTATAGCTCACTCATAGCATAAACTATATAGCATAGAGTAAATTATTTATATTATAGACTGTCTTATCAGGTGATGATTTAGTTAATTACTAATGTTGTATCCAATGATATTAAATTAATAGAATTATGGATTACCTTCTGAAAATTCGTGTACGTCCAGTTCATCATTATAACAAGATGTATTCGTTCGCATGACGACAGCGTCTGCCAATGGACTCTCGTTCCTTGGCGCTCACCGTTGTTTAGATTATGCTTTACTTACAATCAAAAGAAGAGTAGTTATATTGGTGTTATATAAAAAAAATAGTTCTTTCACTATCTGAACCATTAACAGATGACATATATTGAATCGTTGACCACCTGTGGTGGGTATTAATTTAATCCCCATTAAATGAGACGCTTCTTTATAATGCGAACAGCAAAGGAGAGAAATATTCTCCTAATTTTCAACGTACTTATGATTGGGGAACATTCAAAACAGGGGTTAATAGGTTCTTATTGAACAAATGTAGTTTCCACCGGATGTAATCGGGGTTCTTGTTATTATAAATGATTTACAGTAAATCTTTAAAAGATGTTTCAATTGATGTATAGAATTTTCTTGCATTTTCCTAGGTCGGTGTTATTAATTAGAGACCAGGACGGGTTCGGTATATTTGCATTGACGGGCATTCACCTCGGCTTGCTATCACGCGTCTATTCGATAGATACTTCAATTCCAATATCCGATACTTTGTTATTTTCTAATCGCTAGTTAATGAACAATTAACTGGTCGTTCATATCTTATTAATTTTCTAATTTAATTTTAAGGTCTGATTATTTTCTATTTTAAAAAATACGTAAGCAGAATAGTTTATGAATTATGGGTTAGACAAAATCAGAACGTATTATTATTTGAGGCAAAGGTTTAGTAAGCAAATAGTGACTAAAGTCAGTTATATTTATATATTATTTATATATTTATATTTTATTGCTAATATAAAAAATAAACTTGTATTTCATTTAGTACCAAGACTATATCGGAAGCAAATTTTTTTAATTACAGACCTTTGCCACTGTTTAAATCTTTGCTTAAGTTAAAGCCCGTATTAAGGCCATAAGGCCAAAGGAAATATATAGTTTCATTGTATATTATATTATATTTATAAAATCATATTTAAAGATAAAGCATGGATTATAATAAATTATTTTTAAAATAAACAACATTTATCACAGATTCCAAGCACGAAGTTTAATTATTCGTGTGAGTATACTCGTATCCTTTACACACGCAATCATGTAGCGCTACGAAAACCGTAGACTCGGTCGGTAGTATTTGCCAAAATATTAATATACATATTTGAAATACCATTAAATACAGTTTTACTGCCATGAAAATGTAGAAATGTTTAATAAGTTTGTTTTTTTTTTATATTACAAGTGTCTAATTTCTTTATATACATTTTTTTTTTTTGTTAACCCGGTGGAAATCCCTACGGACCGTCAGGGGAAGTGATGAGGGCCACATCCCCCGGTGTGTCGGACCTGCCCCGACTAAAACCACCGGGGTGCCAGCACTGCTCTCTCTTCGCCTTCGCCGAGCCTGGGAATCCGAATACATCCGACGGCTCGGCGGGCTTATATACATATAGTATTTTCAGAACTGCTTTTTATACGTACCGAGTCTAATTAAAAAGTTGCAACCATCATTTTCAAGACTATTATATTTTATTAAAGTGAATTATGTGAAAACGTAAAATATTCAATTATAATACAAAATCTCAAAATTGATTCCTAAATTGAAACAGTCTAAGCCTGAAAAATATTAATAGATATAGCATACAATATTTATATTCATTACTCTAATAAATCAGTCGATTTATTAAGTTTCTAAGTTAATTTATAAAATAAAGTTCGCATATTGATGTTAATTGTTTTGATATTTTCCACTGTCTATTTCACTGTTTAAGTATTTCGCAGTATTTTTTAACATTACTAAATATTCTGTTTTCTAGAAATTCAACTCTCGACTTTAATTTAGTCTAAGCATGCTTTGATCGAAACAAAACTTAAATTTACAACTTAATCGCTGCTGTAAATGTGTTCAAGAATTCCAAGCAGCGTATTTGTATTCACTTAAAACAAACTTAACAAATTTTAGGCGCGAATGACCTTTTACTTTTCTCGACGCGGAAATGCAGAGACATTTTTAAAGAAATGGTCTCGTCAAGCCGGTTGGGTATTTTAAACTACGTTAAAAAAAACTCATACTAAAATGTATGCGCAAACGAGATCCCAAGTACCAGGGTTACATAAGTCGATGGAGTGCGCCCAGTCACACGAGTTCCCACCGCCGCACACTACGAGCCTCATTACGCGTATCGTGTACGTTCACTCACACAAAAACGTATTAATTGCAATTCTATCTCCCTCTGATAATATATTTATGTTAATCATTATTATTAAAGAGGTGGATAAACAGGTGTCGCCAAACAATGATAAATTATCAAATTTAATCAGCAATATGTCTGTACATCGATACCGGCCAAGCATGCTGTGAATGCTTATCGGATAATGGAGTCAGCGTGATGGTTTTCTCTTTCTTACCCGAAAATGTATATTCACACTAACGAAGCTCAGTTCGTTCACTCGTTCGAAAAAGTTTAAAGAAAGATTTTCTAAAAGCTTTCGTTGTTGATTCGAAATACAAACTCGGAAGTGACGATCGGGCCCACTAACGCAAGTGAGTTATCAACATTTCTCACGCTTCGTTTACGTTTGTGTGCGTCTATCTTTCTTACTTTACGTATGTGTGTATGTTATTTGTATGTCTATGTGTGCGAGAGCTAAGAGCAATGAGACGCGAGCGCTTCCTAGGTTCATTCAACTTTTAGCCCAGTAAACTCTGTGGATGAGTGCCTATAAGTATGTATGTATTTGTATGTATCTATGGGCTTACAATAGTGTAGGGTGCACGGTGATGCGATTTAATGCCAAGTTTACCGAGCAAATTTTCTTTAATTTACACTAGGGTTGTCCAAATAAGATACAATTACAAAAAAATTAAAATCAAAAACCTAAAATTTATCAAAAAAGGGACATCATTATTATACTTAAAATTAGTTCTTCATTAATTAATTCTATAAGTATAATTTATTGATATTGATACAAGAGTGATATATTGATTATTTGACGCTGATGGTAGCGACTCCCACGAAACAGAAAATGCGGTACATTTCAGTCTATATTATATATGATTTATATAATAATTACAGAATATATTATATGTCGCATTAGACATTATATTATGTTACGCGTTATATTATATTAAATTATGTATTACATGTTACATTACATAACGTTATACAAGTCTGGACCCGACTTTTGGTGTGATGAGTGCACCTTTGAAGGACAAATTTCCTCGAAAACCAAATACCTTAACGATTTGAAACCATAAACCTCGTTTTTTTTAATAAGTGTTATAAAATTTTGCATATCTGACACATCTCACGTATGCATTCGAGAAACCAATGCATTTTGTACACAATAATTATTTATTCTTTTTGAGGAAAAAATTTTCATGTTTTTTTATTTATTTCAATAAGGTTTTGTTTATAAATAAATATGAGAAAATAATCGCAACATACTTAGTATTATATCAAATTACTCTTTATCGATGATTTGTAATGTAATTTATGGATGCGATTTTTGTATAAGTTTTTTTAAGGCTTCATAATTTACAAAAATCTTCGTTATTTATATTGATAGGATATGTATCAGTTTTTCCTGTAAAAAAATAAAAATTAAAAAAAAAGAAGTCAATTTGCTCATGGTTAAGATGCGATGAGAGATTACAATTTTCTCATGTCATAAGAGATAAGGAACATGTAATTTGCCGGAAGGATGCGTTCACCCAGAGCGAGCGCGACATCCCCCGGTGACAATAGCCGGGCAGTAGACTTGAAGAAGTCTGCTTCCCGGATGAGAGAGAGTATTGGAGGCGTAGGCTCTATACCCTTTTCAGAGTGGAAGCCTGAATAAGGCTGTTCGCTCGACGGGCGACTGGTCTAATTTGATTTCCCAGGCCTGAGTGAAGTGATTAGAGGGACACCTCGGAGGTTTTTAGTCAGTAGGAGTCTGACACACTGGGGTTGCTGCCTGCACAGCAACCCTGATGAACCTATGTAGGATTTTCCTCCGGGTTACCAAAACAAAACTTTACATGTAATGAGAGATGGGAACTTATCTTTTGGCAGTTACTATTTTGTCGTACCTGAGGCCCTAGCATGTATACTTGCGAAAATAAAATGTATACCGTTAATTACATTATTCTAAGGTGTTCCGAAATCTGCACTATATTCCCAAGTATTTAAAAAGAATAATTCAAAAGAAAGGCATTGGAAGCACTGAGGGTCACGTGAGGGTAAATTTTTGTGTGTTAACATTTGTGTTTTAGTTTTAATTTTACTTATGGTTTTCGTTATGGCGTGCGCGTAATCTGTTCTTTCCGTCTACGATTCTTAATTATTATTATTGGCTTTGATGTAAATTTGTTTACTAAAATTGTTATTATTATTTTTGTTTACTTTTCGTGCATGCTGTGGTAGCCTTCACCGGTTGATGCCATCTAATGTTTTTTTTTTTTTAATGTATGTCATTGTAATATTTTTTATAATGTATCGCCCACTTACTGCCCTATAAATAAATAAATAAATAAATATTTTACAGTAATAATTCACAGATAGTAATAGAAAGTGTTAAGTAGTAAAATAAATTCTATGTGATTTTATATTTTTTTTTAAATATCTCGAGATACAGTGCTGATTTCTAAACCCCTCGGAATAAAGCGGTATATCTTATCGTATATTCGGGCTTGGGTCTCAGGACTGTATTTACATTATGCAATCATTCAACCGAGCTTTTGGAAAACGTATATTCTTATACCCGGTGTAATCGCCAAGAAAATCAGTCCTTTATCGTCTGGTAAATGGTCTCAAATTTTGTGGTCACGTGACGAGCATGCCCGTCGCTCGTTACGAAGCGCACGCGTTGCCGGAATCACAAGCGTGAAAAGCGCACATAATCTATTGACTCCCGTGTACTGAATACGTAACATGCTATTGCCTGTTCACAAAACAATTGTGGAAATAAATGTGAACGCGAAATTAATCTTCAGGTTCTTGTTTGGTGATAGGGCGGTTGCCCGAACTGGATCATGACCACACTACACAAGTGTAAAGATCGTCATAGACTCGCTTTGGCCTGTCGCGTTTCGGGATCAGCTTGTGTATATCCAGTAGCTCATATACCTAGAGACCTTCAGTCGTGGTATATGTGGGTCGACATGATGACGGAGACTATCAATGGATTTTCATTCTCTGATGGTCGCTTTCGTTTTTGGACTACACTGTACTTACCATCAGGTGTACTGGAGTTACTATATAGAGCCAGTGTAAAAAAAAGACAACAATACAATACCGATTCTTAAAATTGATGCCCTGCCGGAGCAACATGCCAAAAGCTCCCATGTCGCAATGCATCGCTCTTTATGCAATTTTGCATATGAAAAAACCTCTGATGTGGGCAACTTTGCAGCGTTGTCAGGCTACGTATCAGAATTGCAACCGAATAACCAACGACTACATTAGACAGCTTTATATATCGAGGGATGAAAGGCTATGTGGTTTAGGCGACTTTTTTTTAGGATATAGTAATATATATATTTATTTGGAATCGGTAAAAAATGCTGATTCCGAATATATATATTACTATATCACCAAAAAAATGTCGCTTAAACCAAATAGCCTTTCATTCCTCGATATAAGTTCAAACAGAGCGGTATGTCACAATATTGTAGCAGTGGGTTGGCACTACTGGGCAACCACTGCCAAAATCCGAAGAGCGCCTTAACTACGACGGTGTATACTTAAAGGTTTGTAGGTCGATGAAAGCAGCTCAGTAGAACGCTGCTGCAGCCGGTAGCAAGCAATATGATTGATTTTTTTAGATAGAGAACGTCAGTGACGTGCATAGGATATTTGGACAGGGTAGGCAAAATTAACGTAATTAATTTGAATATCATATTATGATAGTAAATACTATTTTGCTTTCATAGAAAAGATAGACGACATGAATGTAGAATAGATATGAAGATAAATGGTTCCTTTTTTTGTTTAACTTTGAGCACTTTATTCCAGACTTATTTATCGTAGGGGCATGCAATACTTTCATGCATCTATGGAATGAACGCTACCGGAGAAAGTTTATTTTTTTACAGTGGCTCGACATAGTGACTACAGAGTTCCTGATGGTAAGTACAGTGTAGTCCAAAAACGAAAGCGACTATCAAAGGATTAAAATCCATTGATAGTCTCAATCGTCTTGTCGGCCCACATATACCACGACTGAAGGTCTCTAGGTATATGAGCTACTGGATATACACAAGCTGATCCCGAAACGCGACAAGCCGAAACTAAAACGTACGTGCTGGTACATCGGAATACGCTCCATACATATCTATTCAAGCCAGGCGATTTGCTGCCAGACTAGTATCATTGGTGCTGCTGCTTCCTGCTGCTACTTCTTCATCAACATACTTAATACACATATTATCTTATAACCTAAACTACTTTTTTCAGATTTGCAGGTGGACGCTTGACCTCAAATACCCCTGATGGAAGGTGAAGATAAGTCCGACGATGGACCTCGTCCGCCCTACAAATGCCCATTCACTCTTAAAGGTTCCCAAGTCACAAGACCGTGTGGAAGCTTACTACACTCTTTAGCTGTCCGCATAATGAATGCAGAAGTGAATCTCATACTGACAGTATCCGACAGGGCGTTTAGTGGTTTTATGGTGAAGTAAAATCTAGAAACATTAAATTTTTACATTGGATCCTAAATATGATGTAGGCAGAAGCCTACGTCGTTTTTAATAGGTACTAAATGCTGATTTTTTAAAATATTCCGTCTCCAAGGCTGTCAAATAAGGATTGAAAATCTGTTTAGCAATCCGTCAATGATAGAAATATGTGTTAAAAGTTATGGGATTTTATAATTGTAGATAGTGGTAACACTGAGGGTGTTATGTCAAAGAGTGTTTTTTTTTTAAATTAATTTATGGCTTTATTCCAAGGACTGGTCCTTTGTGACTTCGCCAATTTCAGTGTGAAAAGAGTGGTTGTGATATCGTAAAATGTTTGTAATAAAATAATACGTTTGCTTTACCAAAAATATGTTTTAATGACCGCAAAATTACAACAGTCAATTTTGAAATTTGTACTTTGAAAACCGATATTTATATTTTTGGTTAAGAATTAAGTAAAAACATGCTTTGACGTTTTTAGAAAATCACCCTTAGAGGATATCTGTCGGCAACGCCGGGTTATTAGAGCTAGTATAGAATAATATACAAGCCAATAAGTGATAACTAACATAGTAGCGGGACTACTGTAGCTTGTACTTCACTTGACTTGTAATACAAGAAGTGCCATTTTACTCGATATCGGATAAAGTATTGCAAGTTTTAATGGTTAATAAAATCTCTATTAAATAAAAAACGTTTGGTAGTTTGTCATGTTACGTAAAACCTGTAAACAGATTTTAGAAGGTCTTTTACAATTTTCATAGATAAATTTTATTTTAAATTAAAAGTAAATTTTATTAGGATATGTTAATTTAATTTTTTTCAGTAGAAATTGAAATATTACTTGTTTTACTCCATAGTCCTCGCCGGCCGCTATATTAAAATTTAGCAAAACAATATTGTTATGTTCATTGGAACTTAGGCTGAGATTTATGGACGCTACTTTGACTTTGCTAAGGAAATATATTCGTTCTTGACAAAACTTGCAATATACAAAAGGAACTTGAGTATAGTCTTTGATATTAACTAAATAATGTAATTTGGAAAGTTTGTGTAAAGTCTAAGCAAAGTCAAAGTAGTGTCTATAAATCTTAGCCTTCGATTTTTCACGGTGCATTAGAAAGGCGCCATCTGCCGTTGAGTAGTGACAACACTATTTTCCATGCTCGAGCACACCAAACTTGTGTAAGCTAATAGAGCAATTAAATTGCCAATACTAAGAGAAATGTAATAATTTATACATTTTATTACGTGTTCTTGATTTGCATTATAAAATGTTTCATCTATTGTATTCCTATCTTGGTGTCTGTGAGCAAACCTCTCGAGATTTGCGATTTGCTTAGAAAGTTATAGTCACCATTGTCGATAGGCAAAGTTAGTTTATTTATACAAACCGCACGCCTCAAAATAACTCAAGAAAGCAAACTGATAATAAAAAAACCCTTTCAATATTTAACCGTAATCGGCCTCATAACGATACCGGTTTTAATTTATTAAGAAGTTTGAGTGAAATACGGTCGTACTTACAAAAATTGGTTTATTTCTTATATAAAACTCATAGTAATAGATGAAATATTGCTCACATCTGTGGGATGGTTTTGCATAGTACCTACTTAACGTCCCAGATAGGATGTAGCGGGGGACTATCCATATTGTGAATGATCCAGATGCATCATGAATCACTCTAGTTGTGCAGAAATATCACCTTACCGAGCGCTTTCTACCGTCTGTATCACGGTAAGTGTTCTGTGGAGTTGCTTGACATTGTTCCGTCCTCTCCTTTCCATATCAGACCCACGAGCGCAGTTTTACAGTGTCACACCTTTATAGTAACTCATATCCCGGCTAGGACTAAGAAGTTCTCAAACTTTTTTTTTACAAAGTCTTTGAGCTTGTGAATAGTATAACGGCAAGCGTGTTCCCACCTTCCAATGGTATTGGATCCTTTAAACGAAGCGAGAAGAGACATTTGTGCAGGCCGGCATGTTCGCTGTAAATATCGATGGGCTTATATTTGCTTTTGATAGATGTAGTCAGTTTTTAGTCTGCGCTATGTTTACCATCAGGCGCTATGGTCAGCCTGTCTTAAGCCACTTCTGGATATAAATTTATCTTTATAATATCCATTGATCCCCGTCTTTAACTCTATTCATCAAATCTCTTCCGGCCACTTTTCGCCAGTCGACGCCGAGGGTTGTCCCTCACTACGTTTTTTTTTACACTGGCTCGACATAGTGACTACAGAGTACCTGATGGTAAGTACAGTGTAATCCAAAAACGAAAGCGACTATCAAAGGATGAAAATCCATTGATAGTCTACATCGTCATGTCGGCCCACATATACCACGACTGAAGGTCTCTAGGTATATGAGCTATTGGATGTACACAAGCTGATCCCGAAACGCGACAAGCCGAAACTGGTCACTATGACGGGCTTTACACCCATGTACTGTGGTCGCGATCCAGACGGGCACCGACGCCCTACCACCTCGCTGCTGTACGTTTGCTGTTTCGCAGTATCCACTCAAGAGCCTGCTTGCTTCGATGATCTTCAGTTCTTTGGCATATGTCTGTCACAAATTGCTTTTAAATATTTGTTTAAGGTGCTTAATAGAAATTATGTGATTAGCAATTTTAAAGAAATATCTCAGATCAAAATAAAGTGGCTATAAATCTTGTTTAAATTATTTTACAATCAGGCTACTTAGTTGAATATTTTATTTCTTAATTTGTACGAATCATTCTTAATATCCTGTAATTATTTTATAGCATAATAAACGTATATTTATTTTTACTAATAATAGCGAATTTCAACGGTCTCATAGCATAGTGATCGTAACTGCGACGCTGCAGGTCCTGGTTTTGAGTCCCGACACTGAAAATATGCACTGTAATGAGGGGATTAGTTGGTCACGAGTCATGGATGGAAATACTATGTATTATACACATATATATATATATATATATATATATATATATATATATATATATAGTATTTATAGTACAATGGCAAGCTTAGTTTGATGCTTCTTTTATGTGTGTAATTGTGTGTAAAATAATGTTTTGTGAAAATAAGGAAAATACAAACAAAGGGAGTGAATATTATTAATAAAAAGGTTAAAAGCGTTCTGAGGCCCGTTTACGAGAAAAAAAAAGATTCATAATGTTTATTAATTCCATATAAAAAAAGAGAGTAAGCTGACCTGTACCAAAGCAAATTCGGTTGAGTAATAAAACTAGAGTCCGACCGAAACTGGTTTTCCGGCCGAAACCGAAACCGAATATTCGACCGTGGCTTTAGTTTCGGCCGAAACCGAAACCGAAACTCACGTGGTTAAGTATAAAAGTCAACGTGGTCAAGTAAAAAAATGAAACAAAAACTTACATGTAATCATTTCCATCAAAACATAACCTCTAAAGAATGTTAACGTCGGGTGATAACGCACTTGCTGAGTTGTGTTGCTATAGAGCAATGCGAACGGCGCACGAATCCCGAACAGGACCGCCGTTGCCGCGAGAAACGAAGTTAGGCAAGCATGTACGACAACTACCGAAATCAGTTTCGGTTTCGGCAAAAGTTTCGGCCAATTTTAGCCGAAACCGAAACTGCTGCCGAAACTTGATTTTTGGCCGAAACTCGGCCGAAACCGAAACCAAAACCGAACTTTCGGCTGGACACTAAATAAAACGCTTTTGTCAAAAGCTGCACGCTACAAGCATTTATAGGCAACAACAGGTAGCCATTTTCTATAAAAAGGCGTTTGACGCGTTTTGATATAAACAAAATAAACTGCGAACTAATAAGTCGATCGATCGAGAATAAGGTTACGCAGGCCATTAACCTTTGTTTTTCGGTTAAGTACTATTGATACGTACACGGAATCGATAATGACATTGTCTAGTCTAGACTGTACACAATATAGTTTCGTTTGGTAACTTTATTTTGGTGATAATTTCTATTAAATTGTTATTTTTCTATCAAGTTCGATAACTACGTTTTCCTATAAAGTAAATGTAATCTATCGTCAGTGTTTTTTTATTTTACTAGCAAACATGCATACGGTACTCCGGATGGTAAGCAGCTATTTCTACCTACAGACAATTTAAATACCAGCAGTCGATTGCGTATTGTTATTGCATTGTCGACCTAAAACAAAGTTATTCACTATACTCTAGAACAAATACATGTGTACGGTACTTCGATAGCTCCGCAAGTGGCACGGGCTGCCTAAAGAGTTTCACTTACCGTGATCACCAGTTTGCCAACTCCTCAGGGGCCCCTGCTTCTCCTCCAGGATACTGGTGTCTTTGAGGATCTTCCAAGCACACTTATACACTTTGGAATCGGATATTTTGTTGTATTTAGGAATATTTGTATGTTTATGTCGTTACTCGGCGGATCGGTTCAAGCGAGAGCAAAAATTCAATTGACAACCCGTACGGTGTTGCCAGAGCATAATCGAAGTTGTCCGCACATTTATTAGAATACGGAACATGTTTAATCCCGGGTAATATTTTGCCGATCACTCCATCCACTCTACACGCAAATGGGCAATTTTTTAAAAGTATTTAGTAATTGGTTTGAGTGAGCGGGTGTGAGGACCAGGAGATCTATACCATAGGTATAAGACCTTCAGTAGACATCAGTTCCTCACAAACTATTTTATTTTTAATCATTTGTATTTGTGTGTTATTTATTTATTTGTGAGGAAAATAAATAAATAATCATTATTCCAGAATTATATAATGCAAAAGTTCTGTATTTAACAGAAGCTGCATTTTACTGGTATTACCAATAACAGAAGCTATTTTTTTTTAAATGATACTTCCGTGTTTTATTCCACGTAGTATTATATATCTATCACATACATGGGCAAAATGTAATCAGATTAATAAAAATGATTAACGATTAAATTTTACGTTTTTTACCATAAATATGACTACATTTTGCTCAATTATGTTTTAAACACTACAGAATCTCAGCTTGTATACATATTTATGATTTCTTAATGTTTTAAATGGATTGAATCATGATTACAGAGCAAGAAAATTAAAATTACGACTACATTTTGTAATCGTTCATCATTAATCAGATTACATTTTGCCCATCACTGATCTATCATCACACCGATTCGATTGTGGTGGAACGCCACTTCTTCTAATTTAGCAAACCTCTGGCTTCTTTACCATTTGTTAATCCCTTCATGCATTGTTGCTGATTTCTCGTGCTCTTGACCTTATCCTGCATCAGGACTCTCTTTATTAGGTGTATGTAGGTAAGTCACAGCTGGACTCGGTTCCTATTTACTCTCATTTTCATATTGTATATCTTTTTCGTAATAATCGTGGTCTTATAATGAAGATCCATAGTTTTACTCCCAATAGCGAGATATAGCGGGTCGCAGATAAATTTTAGTCTGTGACGTATTGTGCAGTAGCTACTTTTGTTAGGCTTGTCATCCTATGCTTTGATATGCGTGAAACTGAGGCGCTAACACTGAAGTTAGTGGTAATGTATTCGTATAGTAAACAACTTTATTCAGTGGAGCTTTGAAATTGACACTATATTTTGAGATATTTAAAAAACGCCAATCACACTTACTAACTTTTATAATGCAATTCCTTATAGATTGATATGGAGGCGTTGTGATTAAAAAGTGTGTAAATAGAATGTGATTAGTGTTTTTTTAAATATGTATATTGAAATATAGAACCACTCAGAATAAATTGATTTACCATACGGATACCTTATCGTAAATATTCGTGCTAAGGCCTCTAATTATCACAATTTCGCACAGTGCTCAATATATACAGCCCCCAACTCTATTAACGCAATATAATAATCATATAAATTGATTGTGCAACACTGTTAGGACCCAGTCATGTATTTTTATTACTAATTGCCAAAAGAAGTCTACAGGTTGCTTTGAGAGGTGAGGGGCGCTAGGACGGACGTTGAACCTTGCGAGAGTGCCTGAAATACTGCCTAAAGAAAGTGCTATGAGCCGCCCAGGATATCAAATGAAAATAAACATTTAGAGCAAAGAAATACAGTCTATTTTACATGCTATACGGAAGTGGGATCATTGAGCTTCCAAGCAATTTTGCTTTCGCGAAACAAACCGACAGTTCTGCAACGACGAGTGGAAAGAAAATGAAACTTTAGACTTTGCTATGAAAGTATCTAATGCAATGAACGTAAGCGAACGTGGTACCAGCTTCCTGGTACCTATCATATCAATTAGGCGTAATGGCTTGCTAATTTATTAAGAAATCAGAGCGGGGAACTCACGCGTGACCTAATCATAAGTTTAAATAATCATAATAGTTATTGTACCTGTATGAATTGTAAATAGAATAAAAACTTTCTCTTCTAGACTTTCAAATACGGGTTAACCCCTGATGTATATTCTTTATATCGACGAGGCTGTGGCGAATTGATTGCAGGACCCGCAGTCCCCGCCAATGGGCAGAAGCAGTCATCTTGAGGTTTTTAGTCGGTAAAAGTCCAACACACCTCGATCGTGCAACTCCCCTGTGTGGCTTAGACGGTCCTATGAGGATTTTGCCCAAATTTTTTCTTTTATTTATTATTTTTTTTTATGCTTTAAGTTCGCAAACAAATTGACAGACGGCTAATTGAAAATCGCTAGTCGTGTCTATAGGAAGGCATGCAAAAATAAATTAATCTTCTGAGAGATAATTCTTGTCGCTATAAAGATTTATATAAATCTTGTAACTCAAAAATTTCATAAAATAAAGAACCTTAATTATCAAAATACAAAGAATTCAGACTATATTTAAAAATAAGTTATACTACTGGATACATTTTAATGAGATTTTTTATATTTCCGTCATTTTGCCTTATACATTTTTTTCTATAAACATATCTCTCTATATTTTCTTTCTTATTCTCTTCTCTATTTTCTTTCTTTCCTCTCTCTTCTATTTCTTTTGTTTTAGATAGCTAATTATCTAAATATTTTGTATCGCCACAAATGATTTAAAGTTAGGATTTACTGAGTTGATAGTTGTATTCAACAGATTTTCCTTTTTTTACTCAATTAATAAGGATTACCGCCATCATGCTACCAACTTTGTAGAATAAAAGGAAAAGGAACTGGACATAGATGGGCTAATGACCCGAAACGAGGCTGGCAATAATAGGCAAGCCACTATGACTACGTTAGCACTCAATGCAGGTCGCAATCGAAGTCAGACATTGACGCTCGACCCGTAGCTCATAGCTTCTCTTTTAGCAACATCTGAGTCTTAAGTATAAAGATGGTATTGCGAGGTAAGTCTATGGACGTGAAATGTATTAATTCTCAAAACCTACAAAATTACCCATAAAATTAACAAAATTCAGAAATAGTTGGCAATGAATGTAAATTTCGAGTTAACTTGTATATATTCAGTAACTCATATAACTAGAGACCATCAGTCGTGGTATATGTGGGCCGCCATGACGACGGAGACTATAAATGGATTTTCATCCTTTGATGGCCGCTCGCGTTTTGGTCTACACTGTACTTACCATCAGGTGTATTGTAGTCATTATGTCAAGTCAGTGTAATTGTTTTTTATTACTGATACCTGCGCTTGACCTCAATCTCACCTGATGGAAAGCGATGATGAGGCCGACGATGGAGCGCGCTCACCTAGCAAGTACCGATTCACTCGACGTTTGAAGATTCCCATATCATAAGAAGATGGAAACAGGCGCAGGAAGTGAATTCCACTCCTTGGCGGTTCGCAGCAAAAAGGAGGAGGCGAATCGCTTCGTGCGAGCTGCTGGAATGTCAACCACATAAGGGTGCAAACCCGCACGGCGGCTAGTCAATTTATGGTAGAAGGGGGAGGGGGGAACCAAATCATATAACTCAGCCGCACACTCTCAATTCCTTGATCAACTGCGCTTGTATTCATGTTGGGCAAGACATCTAAGCGCAAAGTGGGCACAGCTACTAATGGATCTCTGCTCACCCCGTAATATTGCATGACGATATATTATTATTGGAAATAATTGAAAATAAAAATCAAGTCTCAAATTGAAAGTGTCAATGGAATCCGGCGTCGCTGGCGCTTTTGGACTAGGCTCTTCTATTCATTATATGCGATGTAATCGCTTTGTAAAGCCATTATAAAAAAACCGAAACTGCTAATATTTTCGTATTCACTGCTCTTTAAATAGTTTTAAATTCATCTTGGGTATAATTTTATAATAGTAGATAAGAATATATATGATATAAAAAAGTAGTGCCCTAAGAATGGCGATTACTTACGCTATAACTACATTTGGCACTCCATACATATAAATACAAAGTGGATATAGTCATGAATATATCTCTGCTCACCCTAAAAGGTTAAAGCGTGATAGTACGTTATTCTATTAGTTTAGACAAGTAGCGTTTCGCGTTCAAATAACTACACATACATAAAACTTTATTTATTTTATGTATCAATAATGCTAGAGTTTTATTATAATTAATATAATCGTGCGCCTTAGATATGTATTAACAATAGACATTAAATACAGATAACCACAGCATTCCTTAAAATATTTACTAATATATATAAAAATAACAAAAATTAAACAAATTCACCAAAGTTATTATATAAAAAACACTATTGAGCGTCAAATTGTATAATACTTATTGTTTTCCACGGAAACATTATCCAGTATGAACAATTATTACATCTGAATCATCAGAAGTCGAATTAAACTATTTCACTTAAATAGAGTTTTATACAAGCTTAAATTAGATTTAATTTATTCTAGCAAACCGCCCTAAGAACATTTGGACATAAGATTACAAATATGTGTTAGACACAGTACAAAAAATGGTAACAACAATGATTAACTGGTGGATTAACCAGCTTACTAATTTTCTTTTTGAAAGCTGATCGTAATGTTTCTGAAACTTATAAAAATATATTAAATAAAATAAATGTATTATAAAATGTCAAATATTATTCTTTCTGATCACATACTCGTTATATAGATGTGTCAGTATTGGCATAACAGAAAATTGACCAAGGTTGCTCTTATAACTGCAGTTGGTGTTTACTGCAATTGAAAAATGAATATCTAATGCAGTCCTTTCTAGAAAAAGGTCTGTAACCTCATTTTATCGAATCCTTCAACTTACAAAGTAGCAAACAACATAGCATTTTAATATTAATGTCCTAAGTAATCACAATTCGCATCTAAGAATAGCCTATGTATCTGAAATGTATAAAACATTAGAATTTCGCTAACAATCTGGAAAAAACATTGCGCGCCGATATTTAAGTCAATCATAACGCATATTACTTAGTCAGCTATGTTAATTTTGAGGAATTGTCCCTAAATTTTAATGAGTATCTCTATAGCGCTGATAAAAAATCAGCACCAAGGATGATCTATCGGCGTTTATGCGGAGTCAGCAGCCATTTTGCTACCACAACACACGTTAATTGATAAAGTAATAGTGTGTTTTTAATACGAAAATAAATCTTTTTTACATTTCTTTCTTTCTAAATGTTTAGAGCGAGATTTTAGAGGCATATTTGGAGTTTTAATGGTTATAAATATAAACTTGCAGGTTAACTTAAAAAAATATATGTATTGGCTAGGTTTAGTCCACTGTTGGACATAACCTCTATAATAAGCAACATTGGTCCCGGTGTCTGCCTCTTCACATCTGGTCATAATCAGTTGCTATAATTTCATAAGTAGTCGCAACATAGGCCGTGAGCGTTTCACCCAACAGGAAACACATTCACCGATTCACGAAATAGAAGAATATTAAAAAAAAATGCGAAAAAATACTTAATTTCATAAATTTGTCTAATTGTGATACTCCTGAAATAACGATTCGGCCATATATGAAATGACAAATAATGAACCCAATCAATTTTTGATAGCTCGTATAAACTAATATATATTTAACTATATATATATATATATTAATCGTATATATTTTTCTTAACAAAATACCTTTAAAATAAATGCTTCGATTAAAATTAAGTTTGGTACTTATATTATAAGATTTTCTAGAATATTTAGACGGATCCTAATTTTTTTAAATTGTTGTTTTGACATTTGGACGTTAAAAATGTCTATACTAGGCCTGTTGTATTTTGGCATCAGCCTCTATAATTCGGCCGTAATATATTCAGTTTGTATCTTCGGAATTCGTCCACGAATGATTTGCAGTCAAAACTGACAGATTTTCTAGGAACCTTTCAATTCCTATTAGGGGTGGAATATTAAAGAATTCTTAGTACTCGATGCCCAGGTTATAAAAGAACCCAATATACAAATTTAATGTTTCTAGCTTAAGTAGTTTATGTTATACGATGATCTCTTCAGAACAAGTCTATATATAATAAATATATATTAATTATTTACATAACAGTAGTGCATTATATAAGATCTTTAACCTTAATGAAGAAAATATCTAATATCTTTTCTATGGTCCATCCTATCGCAAGTGGTAAATGGCTTTATCAAACGTATCAAATGAATTCATTATTCGACTAACAATTTTCGTCACGTTGCTATCCTTTGCCGTAAACCACGTGAATAACTCTTTAAAAATCACAAATCCATTTGAATTTCGATACCATACTTAATATTAATAGATGTTTTCCACCTCAGATTGTCTTGTGGTTTATTCGCTTGCATATTGCATCGGTTGAGGCGTATGACTTGTCTATCGCAATCATTTGTTTGACCATGCAATATTTTAATAATGGATCAGTTACGTCTGAAATGTAACGGTACTACGTAAAGTTGTTATTGATTTGGTATTTATTGTTTATTTATTACTATCTGACCAAGCAAAGGTTGTTCTGCCATATAAATAATTTGACTGTGGGTTATCCTTTAGAGATGAATATATATTACCCTAATTTGTTTATCGATGTTTTGAAGATATACAACTGTAGATCAAATTAATGTACCACGGAATTTTGTCTTTGCGATGTTATTTTGAAACACATTCGATGTACACAATCGAAAATATTTTTGAAAATATTTTTCTGCTTATAATTGATAAACTTTGACTAAAATTGTTTTACCTTTAGAAAGCGACATTATCTAGAACTAACAATGATTATATTTTACTTAGGTATTTAAAAGAATAAATGTAAAGATAGTGCAAGCCACGCGAAAGAAGTCGGAAGCACAGCTATATTTCATAAAACTAATATATGTAATAATACACTGGCCTTTAGCAATACTTACAACCAGCTATAAACGATAATCTCCACCATTTTCTTGTAACGCGTGCATGTAATCATAACAGATTTATTCGTTAACAAATTAGAAATCATATCATTAAAATATCCATTACTATAAATTTGTAAAGGTGGAAATCCGTTAGGCGTGACAAACGGCTATTATATCGAGGGGTGAAAGGCTATTTGGTTTAAGCGACATTTTTCGGTGATATAGTAATATACATATATTCGGAATCAGCGTTTTTTACCGATTCCAAATATATATATTACTATATCACCAAAAAAATATCGTTTAAGCCACTCCTCAATAATATGTTCTGGAACGACAGACAATATTACTATAGGCTACTAATTTATGTATTTTTTTATATTTCGCTTAAGCCTGTCACGCTTCGGGGTCAATTTGTTGTTCATATACTCAGAGACCTTCAGTCGTGCAATATGAGGGCTTGCATGGCGACGGCAGCTGTCAGAGAATTCTCGTTTCTAGGCAGTCGGTGCAGTTCTTGGACTGTATTGTACTTTTTATCAGGTGCGCTGTAGTCACATGTCGACATATGTCGCGCCAGTAAAAGAAAAACGAACAAGAGGACAGAGCACCTCAAGGAAAGAGGTTGTACGGTAGCCTACGGACAACTGATACAGAATCTTCGTGATACCGATTTTAAAGAAGATTTTTCACACATTTTTGAAGAACCTGACGTTATAATTGCGAAAAAACAATTTCAGGTAGCTTATTCCACAGCTCTAACGTGCGCAAAAAGAGCGTTCTCCTATCTCAAATTGGTGAGTTGTCGTAGATTTCACGAGGTATTTTTGCTCATACATTTTAATACCGTATAGTAGTGCCCTCCACCGTCATGGTGCATGACATCGCAGTTTATCGCAAACGGCTGCTGTTTATCGAGTCTTATGGAATTTCACCTTAAGCAAGTCTAAATTTGTTGTTTAAACGTGCAATTTCAGAAACTCTTAAATTTTAAAATTCTTTAAAACACAAATGAATCGTTAATTAGTATATAAATATTGATACGTTAGTGCTTAAAAGCGTTATTAATTTTAAACATCATTTATGGAAAACCAAGGCGTTAGATATTAAGAAACTGGAACGAATTATTTAGATTTTAGATGATTTTGAACAACAAATTTTCTATTTACTAAGTTTTTAAATGAAATGTGCCAAATAAATTAATGCATGAAGGAATTAATCAATATTAAGGAGGAAAAAATATTTTATATAGACAGTTTCGTTAGCAGATCTTATTATCCATAACACTCTCGTTTAATACGATTTATATGTACTTATCCTATATATTATGATGATTTATATGTCTATGTATTTATCCTTAACTGTACGTTTGATATTTCTTATTATTTCTTAATAAGTTTATTTTTTAATTTAGAATAAGAATAAAGTTTTGAATTTATTAATATAGAGTGCCAGAAACCTTTTTATTAAATGGCTGTATGTACGCGTCTCTAAAGTTAAAGTAGAAGAAATCACGTTTTATTTGTTTAAATAAATATACAAACAAGAGGACAAATTAATGTCCTATATACTTCAATGTAGCTTAGATCTGTGTCCTACATATACAAATTGAAATTGTTTTAAATCTGTTATTGTATAATAACGATAACGCATTCACAAAAACTGAATAACAAGATACAAATAACTAACGACAGCGCGATACCTAGGTATTGGGTAGCCACCAAATATTTACCAGAAAATGCTATTAAAGTCTGAACAGTATAAATCCCTTTTCTCAAATTAAGTTTATAGTGTTTTTAATTACGCCTTTTTTATTAAATCATGATCGACTTATCAATCAAATAAAATAATAAAGTTATAATAAAATCAAAATTATAAAAAATTATGTGTATTTCATTCTGTGTTTGATATATTGTTATGTTTGTTTATGATAACTGATTATTGTTTTTTCGATTGTTATACTAGTATTTATTTTTGTGATACGTTTTCAAACAAATTGTATGCACAAAATCCAGAATATACGATTTATAATCTATAATATAATAATCTCACATAAACCACAAAGTTTTAGACTTACTTATGTCTTGAATTGGTCCATGAATTTATAGTTTTTTTTTTAAGTCACATACATAATACTGAAACATCACGAAAGAAAAAACAAGTCATAAGGTACAAGTAATTGCCAATAAATTTATAAGTGAAGACTAATTATAGTTCGCGTTAAATTATCGATATTTGAAAACGGTTTTCGTAACGAATATGAAAACTGAATAACGATTACGTAACTGTTTAACTAAGAGAGTGCCCATGTCTAGTATACATTTATAAGGTGGAATGACCTGTCACGTTTCATCCCACGGTATCACGGAGCTATAAGTATTACTGAATCCATTGACGTATATATATTCAAATGCAACGAATTGATTAAATACATTGTTAGGTATTTCCACTGAACAAACGAATCCATTATGAAAATTTTCTTCAGTAAAAATTACTAGAAAAACAATTATATCATTTCTTTTGCGTTTTATTTTCCAGTGATACGTAATAGTACATACTAAATATTTATAACACGATGTAGTAAGTTTAAGAAATGTGCCAATGTAGGCATTAGGTTATTTATTATTTTATTACATTACTACAAATTCTGAAGATTATAATTGAAGTACATAGTATAAGGCTAGCTTGTAATGGCGCAATTAAAAAGTACTTTTAGATAGAAAACCAGTTTCATTATATAAGGAAATGCATCTAAATACATACAACCGCAGGGGGTTAGACCATTCATAGTGATGATAGATAATTGAAGATAATTATGGCTGGACAGTATTAATGTCGACACAGCTTGTATGCAAAAATATGCAACATATAACATATATGTAACGCTGAGTTTGCTAAAGGAGTTTTTCAGCTTCTGCAGTTTCTGCCAGGTCGCAATGTGCGACTCTATCTACATTTATGCAGTTGTAGGCGACTGCGCGGCTCTCTTAAGTGATGTGTCAGGTTCGCGACAGTGACAGTTTGTCGCTTGGCCGCCGTTGCGAGCGGTGACTACCAAAATCCGAATCGTACGGTACCTTAAGGTTTATGACATGATTTTTGAGTTACTGTTCAAAAACGCCTAGTTTAAATCTAGAAATTAAGGACTTTATTACGTCATATATTAGAATCATCAATGATCATCCAAATGACTAAAAACGATTTGTGATGTATTGATTAGAAATTTTAGGGTCTTGGTAGCTGGGAAATTTGATTTAAACGAATTTTCCAAGTGTTTTGTGGAAGAATCAGTGGCAGCTTTAATAGTACTTTCCTAGTCACCATCGAATCATTTTGACACAAATTCTACACTTATATACGCATTTTTTTTTATTTGAGTAGTTACATTATGTAATAAATATACATGAAAACAAGATTACAACTGAATTGAAGCTTTGAACTGAATATACTCATCTCCCAAAAGCCATTACAGGGTCGAGTTTGAATATTAGAGTGATAGTCTATTCATTGGCATTCTTTAGGTGAGTTTTATGTTTTGATAATGGACCGGGCCATATTCGCTCAGGTGCCAATTACACTCAAAATTCGGAAATTTTCAAACAAACTAATTCCTATTTCACACTCTTAGGGATGAAATATAAAAAACGGCCCAAGTGAGTGCCTACGTCATAAAAAGAACCTGGTGATCACATCTGTTTCTTGTTTCAATAGTTTAGGATCCTAAATATCTCAGGGGATATCCTGCATATGACCATCAGCCATGCTGTGAGGGTACCGACCCCGGTGTGTAAGACTCCTACTGACTAAAAACCTCTGGGGTGTCCCTCTAATCGCTCCACCCATCCCTGGGAAACCAAATTCATCCAGACGCCGAGGGAGCGAAAAGCCTTGTTGAGGCTACCTCTCTGAGAGGGTTAGTAGGAGTAATGAGCTCACCCCTTCAAAACCTCTTTCTCAGGCGACGCGCTGGACATTGCGCACTGCCTCCCTCTCATCCGGGCAGCAGACTCTCTCAAGTTGACTGCCCGGACGAAATGTGAGTCAGGACTAGTGATGAAAATGCCCGGGAATTTTCCCAAAGTGACCAAAACTTCCGAGAATATTTCGTAAATTCCCGGGCATTTTCACCATTAGTCAGGACAAGTCTTGTATATTATTTATATTCTGCTTCAATAGAACATTAAATTTATCTAGCTGTAATTATTACTTTGTTTTTAAATCTTTCGTTTAATACATTTTATTCGGTTTCTATGCATAATAAACACTTGTTCAGCAAACGTTGTACGTTTTTCAATTCGAGCTAACCAAATATATTACACATGTCAGATGCCCGTGTGTAAATAATATAACCTACTTCAGTTGTTTTTTAATGACAAATTGTGTTTTAAGCCAACACCTCTGCTAGTTCCTTTGCGAAATCCCATATAATTTGACATTTAAAAATGTAAACCTATTCGAGAAGGTATTGTAGAGGTCGAGGTATGCAAGTAGATTTTTGTGAAATAAAATTGCGAATCAGTTTCACACACGCCAATTCAGACACAAAATTGACTACCACGGAATACATCACAGAAGCCAACTTACCTATTGCCAATACACTCAAGCTCTGGTTAGAATCAGTAACTAGAATGATGAATATCCTCCAAAGTTAAAACAAATGGATTGCTAACATGTTATCATATTAACCTTTTAATAAATACCTTAACCTTTCGGCATAGGGTTTGGAATTGATTGTGAATAAAAGGTAAATTTCCTTTCAGTTATGAAAATGAAGTGTCCGTTTGATACACAACGCAATTCGTGACTCTGTGCACGTTATGTCCAACCTAAACGAATGAATTATACACAAGCCTTGATATATTATAGGGCCGATGCCCTATATTCGGGCACTTTCGAAAATTAGCACAATCACGTAACTATATCCCTTCGCGTTACTTAACTTGGGCAATGTTATCTCATTTAAATACAAAGACGTTCCCGTTTACGATCTTATCACCAAATGAAGCGGCTGAGTACTTAGGGCAATAAAATGTTTCATTAAGAAAAGAAAAGGAACCATTTAATCAGCCAAAGCATAAGTGATGCCATAATATAAATACATGACACGTGAAAAAAAAGAAAAATAGAAAAAAATAATACATAAAAAACTCTACGCCATGCCGATACGGATGCTGTCTCAGTTCAAGGTGGGTGGTGATCCGTCGTTGCCGGCACTTACTCGTGCGATGGTCGGTAGCGAGAGGGCTTGGCAGGCGGCTCTCTCCTTCATGGAGGAGACGATGAAGGTAAAAGAGGTGGCGGAGCGGGATCGGGAGGCTATTGCCACCCCCGACAACCCAATCGGCCGCCCAGCCCGGACAAGACGCCGAAGGAGGGCCTTCGCCAGAGGCCCTCTTCCATAATCGGATATACACCGGGTGGCGCGCAGGGAGCACACAATGATACACAATGATTTTGTACACAATGATTTTTGTAGTACTTGCTACGGCTATGGTAGGACAGAATAAAGCAATGTTTTTTTTTTATCTGAGGTAAATCCGTCATAGGATTTACCGGTCACCTGTCGAAGGATTTGTGTCAGACTCCTACTGATGAGCTCATGAAGAGCGTTCCTATTACGTCGCAGAAAACCGGATATATTTTGGCTACGGTACCGCATGCGGGCGGCCTTTTCAGACCTCCTGAAATTATGGCGCTGAATGGAGTTGACCACCTCAAGAAAGTCTTCGTAAACGGCAGTGTGTGGGAATACTCACACCTAGCATTCCTTATGCTTGGAATAAAACGACCTTTTCCAAGCCTTTTCAGTGGCGTAACCATACCTTGATTTGTATACCCCTAGACAAACTTTTGTTTGCGATACTCAAATTGTTTTTAGTTTCAATATAATATAATCTTAAAACAAATGCAATTTTATGTGAATAAAAAGCAATTTAGTAGCCACCTATCACCACTTGACAAGCCATGCAAACTTGACAATTGAAAAATATTAAATTTGAGGTATTGTTATAACTTTTCTATAACGTTAGTAAGTGTCACATTATTAAAATAACGTTTATTGTATATTCAGTTGATATAATATTAAGATCAATGTGCTTTAAATATTTCCTTTATCCGTTGTCCCTTTAAGATAACACCTCATATTTACCCGAAAGAACATTGCAAGAAGAATATCCATTTTTTAAAGATGAAAAGAATAATCGATATTTTCTTTATTACTTCTGAAGTTTATTTTTATGAAAACTAATTTATACAACTAGTGGACATTAATTTAGCAATTGTTAACTAGTTGAGAATAAATATTATAGTTACGTAGCTCGTAGTGACATGCATTGGGTAATTGGACAGGATAGGCAGAATTTGCGTGATTAATTTGAATATTATATTTAGATAGTAAATATTATATTGCTTTCATAGGAAAGATATATAGGGTGAATATAGAATAGATATGAATAAATGGTCCTTTTGTCCTTAAACTTTAAACAATTTATTCCAGACTTATTTATGGTAAGAGCATGCAATGCTTTCATGCATCTATGGAATGAACGCTACTGGTAGCTAGATAGTAATTATAGCTATAAAACTATTTTCAAAGTTTTTGCGCTTTGATGTTTTCGCCTTCTGTGTATTCTCAAAATATTATTTGCTGTGTATGTTACATTTAAATATATTCTATAATAATGAAGTACCTACCCATATAAGTGTGTTATTGTAAAATCCTTCAAACCTAAAAACCCCAAGGTGACTACTTCTGCGAATTAGTGGGGACTGCGGGTCCTGTAATCAATTCGCCGCAGCCCCACTACGCCACGCCTGACAGGCACAATCACGGGGGGTGAGACGCCATCTCCCCCGATAGCACCTAGTGTACTTCGGCAGAGCGCGTCACAACACTCACAACGCATCGCTGACTTCTCGGGGATCGCTAAAATCCTTCAAACCTACACGTACATCTTTCTAGACTATGTTAGAAAAAAATTACAGAGTATTTGAAACGCGTAAACAAAGTGTGGTTACATTATTATAATGGATACGTTGCAATCGGTAAATTTAAATTCCAATAAATAACCACGATGTCAGATAACGTGCAGCGTAAATCGAAACCATTTTATTATGAATTAAACATTATTAATAATTGCCGATGGGGTAACGGCCTACTTCTTTGTTACTGGCAAATGGAATATTGGAATAAATATAGCTTCGTTCCCATTCCAATTTTTAACACACGTCCGATGATATTTCAATAACTAAACCTTTTATTTTTTACTGTTACATGACCTATGAATCTATTATTTTTCAAAAGATTGTTAAAATTTGTTTGGTTTTTAGTTAAAGGTACCAGAACGTTCGTTTTTGATAAATAATAATACCGACATTTTGGGAGTCGAAGCTGCTCGCGTCCGTAGGCTTTACCCTAGTTTCCCTACACGTGGGTGGTGCTAAACGAGCAGCAGCGAGGTGGTAGGGCGTCGGTGCCCGTCTGGATCGCGACCACAGTACATGGGTGTAAAGCCCGTCATAGTGACCAGTTTCGGCTTGTCGCGTTTCGGGATCAGCTTGTGTATATCCAGTAGCTCATATACCTAGAGACCTTCAGTCGTGGTATATGTGGGCCGACATGACGATGTAGACTATCAATGGATTTTCATCCTTTGATAATCGCTTTCGTTTTTGGACTACACTGTACTTACCATCAGGTACTCTGTAGTCACTATGTCGAGCCAGTTTAAAAAAAAATCTTTTTTTTGTTAACCCGGTGGAAATCCCTTAGGACCGACTGGGGAGTGATGAGGGCCACTGCCCAGGTGTGTCGGACTTGCACCGACTAAAACCACCGGGGTGCCAGCACTGCCTACTCTTCGCCTTCGCCGGGCCTGGGGATCCATATACTTCCGAGGGTATACCGATACTCTAGTAAATCTCTTTCTATGTCTATATATTTTTAAGCCCCGATACAAAATCGATCATTCGATGTCCATTTATTTATTATATTTAAAAGCTTAGTTAATGGTTTTATTTAGTTTTAAGTAGATATTTCGGCCTGTCGCGTTTCTGGATCAGCTTGTGTATATCCAGTTTTTCATATACCCAGAGACCTTCAGCCGTGATATGTGTGGGCCGATATGACGACTTCGCTTTCGTTTTTGGACTACACTGTACTTACAATCAGGTGCACTGTAGTCACTATGTCAAGCCAGTTTAAAAAAAAGTGTTACGTTTCATGTTTTTCTTTTTTATTGTATTTAATAATAATAATTTTATTTCAGATCTCTCCAATATACAAATAAAAATAAACAATCTATGACCACGTTGGACGCCAGATATGACCGGTGGTCGTGGGTGTGGTTTTAGTAAGACACGAATTTGGCGTTTTACAGTTTATTTGCTTTTTAAGGCACACCGAACTGCGACGTACACGCACGTACTCCCACCTTGGGTCTCGGTAGTCGAGTAACTTACAAGCGTCCCGTGCGCGCGCGCTTCCTCTTACCCCGCACGTCTCGTAACACCCTAACGACCCTTAGGGCGACAACTGCGTATCGGGTTACGTCTACATGCTATAAATCATAATAATATTTTTGAGACAATAATAATTTACAACATTAATACCTGAGTAGATGAATCTCTTCACCCAAAATAGCATAAAAGGCAGTAACGTGCATAGGGTACTTGGACAGAGTAGGCAGAGCTCGCATTATTAATTTCAACATTATATTATGGTAACTATTATATTGCTTTCATAGGAAAGATAGATGGCGTGAATATAGATTTTTTTTTATTCTGGCTCGACACAGTGACTGCACCATACCTGATGGTAAGCATGGTGCAGTCCAAAAAACGCTAACGACTATCAATAGGTAAGAAAAACCCAACGGTAGTCGCAGCGATCATGCCGGCCTGCACAAATATCTCTTCACGTTACGCTTAAAGGATCCCATATCATAGGATGTTGGATAGGATAGATATGAATATAAATAGTTGCTTTTTGGTTTAACTTTAAGCATATTATTCCAGACTTTTTTATCGTAAGGGCATGCAATGCTTTCATGCAACTATGGAATGAATGCTACTGATAAAAGGTACAACCACTTTCTTAGTCAAAATGCTCAGGATGCCAACAGAACTGCCTACCAACCACTGCAGCATCGGAGCAGATCGCCGAGGCCAGTGACGAGCATAGAGTATTTGAACAGGGTAGGCACAATTCGCGTAATTAATATGTTTATTATATTATGGTAGTAAATAATATATTCCTTTCATAGGAAAGATAGACGGCGTGAATATTGAATAGATATGAATATAAATGATTCCTTTTTTTGTTTAGCTTTAAGCAATTTATTCCAGGCTTAATTATCATAAGGGCATGCAATGCTTACATGCATCTATGGAATGAACACTACTGGCCGAGGCATGATAGCATAAATGTCATGTAATTCTGCCTTGGCAAAGCACCCTAAACGCATTATTATACTGAATGTTATGTTTTTTTGTTGTCTATCTCTTTATTATCTTAATATTATGTAACACCGCTACCTTTTATGAAAACGTGCGCCACAACCTTTCTCTGTGGCATTAAGCTGATGAAGGGCCCATTTCGCCATTTTTAGATGATTTATATCTTGTACTTTTTTTTTGTTTCTTTGTTGTTTTTGAATGGTTTATTTTAACGAAATAATTGTATCTCTGCGTATTTGTTGGGAGTGTAATTTTTTCTTCTTTTTTGATGACTTCCGATTCTCAGTTGAACTACAGTTATTTGGGGTCAATCTTATAAAATAATTTTGGGCTTTTCGTGCGTGTTCAGCTGTTATTGTGAATTTTTGACCTAAACAATTTTTAGGTGCAAAATACCTATTACTTACTTTTTTTTTGTGCATGATGTAGCCACTTTCATAGATGGGCAAAATGTAATCAGATTAATAAAAATGATTCCGATTATATTTTACGTTTTTTACAGAGCAAGAAAATTAAAATTTCGACTACTTTTTGTAATCGTTAATTATTAATCAGATTACATTTTGCCCATCTCTAGCCACCTTTAATCACGAAGCGCTTTGATGTAAGTGGGTTTAAACAACTGTTTATTGTGTGATAATTAATGATTATTACATATGTTATGTATAATGAGCTAGCTAGTACAGCGAAGATAATCCATTTAATAATTTTATGTCTTAGCGAGAAAATACTTTCGTCTCTGTAAAGTTTTTTATAATCAAAATATACACCACGTGAGTGCATTTAAGGTCATAATAAAATATACGAATGAATAATATGATTTAGAAGCGATTTTCTTCCAGAAACAAATTTAAATTCAGCCTTCTAGCAAACATGTGAGAATATATTTTGCCAAGTACTTTAAAGAAGCTTATTTCAAAGGATTGTTTTTACAAAACTTTAAAAATCTGATTGTTTTTAAATATTAATTACTTATATCGATATGATTTCATATTTTTAAAAAACTTTCTCGACAACGCATCTGAAGCTAGGTACAGCGAAGTCCAAAAATCGATCACAACTATTAAGACACGTGACTGTACGTCGACAATCGTCGTCATGCCGGCCTGCATAAACATCTATTCACTCTTTTTTTAAAGGACTCAATGTCGTAACAGAAATACACCGGCTGGAAGTTCATTTTACATCAAGATAACTCGAATTGAAATACATATAGTGCTAGTTTTCTTTTAATTCACTGTTTATTTTTGTCAGTGAATTTTTTTAAAGCTCCCCTGTGTGCCCTTCGCCCTTTAACCGTTCTGACTCTGTATAAGGAAGGTCTACTTATTTTATTTCTTAATGTGAATGAATTATGGAATTGGATATATATGGAAAGGTAATCTAGTATAAAACGTACGAATAATATACCTTCTATTTTTGTAAGCTCATTTTTGTTCATTTTGTTCTATCGTTTTTTTATTTTAGCTCTGTATAAGTTCCTGATGCAAAAACGACAAAGATTTAATGTAAATAAAATCAGGAGATCACGACGCATCAACTCGCTGCAAATCGTTAATATTTCAATTTGTTCCATTTAAAAATATATTTTTGGCTTCACTTTTGGCGTGTCTAAGAGGTTTCTTGATATTTCTTAATTCTATGATATTGATATCGCAGTCGTGGATTTTAGTTATGGTACCCTAAACTTGATGACGTCGCCTCTCCTTGTAATAAAAAAACAAACGTTTTATTTTATTTTATTTTATTTTACATAATAGGGTGCCCAACATGGGTAACATTAGACAAGAAAACAAAAGGATCATGGTACTTAAATAGAACATATAAATGCCCCCACAATTATAGGGCACCACAGCATGCACAGTGATTAATATATAAAGCTAGTTTACATTAAGGAATAATAAAAAAATTCCAAAAAAAGAAAAAACATATACACACATACATAGACACAACACAAAAGGACAATATTGTAGAATGTATAAATAACAACTTAAAACGAAACTGTGACATATTCCAAGTAACACAAAAGTAGCACAAAAAAAATAAAAATAAAAATACAGTCACTTACTACACGCTGTTCTAAATTTTGAAAGAGAAACAGTCAGGTCTAAGTCACCGAGTCGCGAGAGTGCGTTGTACTGCCTGCAGATTCTTGGCATGGTAGAAAACTGTCCAAGGTTAGTTTTAAAGAAGGGTATAGAAAAAAAATGGAAAGCTGTTTTGCGGGGCAAACGAGATGGAGCATTAATTATAGCTAGCTAGCTAGCTTTTTTATAGCTACTTGTAATATCTAACCCAGTATCATGTTCTGTATGTATTTGTAAATTAAAATGGAACTCGTACCATAAAAAGCAATGTTGAGTTATATAAACGCTACGGATACTATCATGTGTTTATATATGCTATCTTCAGGATGTATATTTTTTCGCGTTAAAATTCTTATTCATGCCGCCTCATTTTCCGGTCAAGTTCGATGCGGAACGAAAAAAAATGGTTACGATTTTGTAATTTAGATAACGCTGACATTTACACAATCGCACGTTTCGACTCACGTTCTCATGTGTTAATATTAACAAGATTGTACCAAAACTTACGTTTGAGGATAGTTTTCCATTTATTTATTGTAAATATCTCCGTCTCATGGATAAGTTAATCCTATTATAGTTGTACCCAGCTTTTAGCAATAAATGAATGGATAAACTTGACAGAAGTATCTGTTTTTTTAAGCGGACTATCTACTTAGTGCCGGGAAAGGTATGTACAGTTCAACCGGGTTTAGGGGGCGAGCACAGAAGGTGCTCAGCCAGCGAGTTTATGGGTTGGGTGGCAATGCAAGGGCACCCCTGTGGGTACGAACCTCGACTTGAACCGCCAGTCAAATAAAGTACTATCCCTACGGGTGATCTACTAGCGTTTCGGAAATGATTACCTTGAGAAGAAACGCCGAAAGAAACTCAAGGCTGCGTCGGAGTGGACAGGAGTATCAGTCTTTTTCCTTTTTTATTAAGATAATACCCTCATAGGTCAAGGGTTGGTGGCCGAGATCCGTCGGAAAAATACTATTGTTTATTGATTGTGACTGGGAAGTTTGGAACCATTTAATAAATCCTCTCTTTCTTCGTCATCATTTCTTCACTGTTGAACATCGTGACTCCAATTCTTTCGGGAAACTATAAAGCTAGCCTATGGCGTTGATGTCTTTATGAGAAGTAAGTTCGTGTGGTGTGCGCCTCACTGTGACTTGGACCTTTGACATACGACTTTTGAGTAAGTATCAAAGAAAGTATAACGCAATATACAAACATAAAAATATTTAATACAGATCTTCAGTTTGACAGATGTGTTTCCCCAGAAAAAGTAACATTCGACAAACCATAACGATGTCATGATTAAGTATACTGAGAACCGCGATCGGCTGCGCTATTGGTCACGTTAGGCACGACATATAAGTGAAAAAACAAAGTGAAAACAGTCAGTAATGTACTTCTGCTCGCTCTGATAGAGATATATCGCGACAACAACTCTAGGAGCAAGTGAAGAATATATGGAAAATGAGACAAATTTCCGGACTATCACGTCGTTATGTCAATTTCGTGTATTTTGCACAATTCTTTGGCGTTATCGTTTATTGAGTGTTAGTTTGTCTAGGCCAATGAGAATGGCTTATAGCACAGCACGTTTCTAAAATAAGTTTATGAACGGAAAGCTCTCTAAACCGCACATAATAAATTAAAATCGCACGTCATGTTTTCTACAAAAAATAAAACAGACAAAAACTTTCTATTTTATTGTTATTTATTACCATAATATACATTTCTAATTAATTAATTTTGCCGAGGTCAGGTGAAAGATACGTTCTTTTAAATATTTTGATTCTGTTTAATGTGCACAATTTATATTTATTTAAATAATAAATGCAATGGATATTCAAAGTTTGAGTAGACACATTTAGATGTAAATTAAATTTTCAATTTATTAAGTAAATTATTTTGGCTAATATTATCTAATAGTATTGTTTATTTGTTATGATATAAAAAACTATAAACGTATTTTTTATAATAACAATTATGACTGAAGTAATAAAGAATTAGCGTTAAGTTAGCTTTATGTAATTATACCTTGGGTATTATTAAAATATATATACATACATACATACATGTATATCATAGATTTTTTTGTTTCTAGGTAAAGAGAGATATATTGTCATAAAAATAAACACATTAACAAAATAAATTCCCGTGAAATTCAAACCTAACCACTTGAATGGTTAAAAGTTTTCTAGACTTGGGAGTGGCTAACTACCAACTAAATCTGTTTGACTTTTTGCTAACAAAGTTCATATAATTATAATATTTGTAAAAATCGTAATATGGTTTTATTTTAAAAATAAATAACCACCTAACGCAACACCACAATAAACTCATTCACTCATTTGTCCATACAAACTGCGGTCCATATACATATTAATCATAAAACAATTTATTTTCCTTAACAGGTACTATCATTTAAAATATTATTTGTCATAGTTTTTGTGTAGTTGTGACGTTTATAAAAAATATTATAGCTCATACTGGAGAACATCATTAATCATTTTAAACTCAATTTCCCTACACATTTCGAATGTTGCTGTATTGTGAATTGTAATCCTTTTGTGCATAATAAAATGAGTTGTGAAGCGGTCGGCATATTTTCAACTATTGTCGCTTACAAGGTGGAAAAAACATATTCCGAATCCATTGACCAATATTAACACGTTGTACCTACTCGTGTAATATCGAAAATTGATCTTACTTATACAGTATGATCGAAAAATATAATAAAGTTTGTGTCAATTCCGCTATATCTATACGCTAGCGTTTTATATAGTCATGTCCTGATCCTGGGGGAGCAAAGCAAGGGAACGCCAAGAGCGGGAAAAATATGAGGCGGCAAAAGGAGGTGTGATAAATTGAGGAGGATTGCACTAACATAGTTTTTTTTTAAATAATAGTTACAATAAAGCACTATAAAGAAATGAAATGAAAAAGTAAAATATAGTCTCCTGTCCGGTTAGTTTGTGAAGACCTTTCCCGGTCAACAAAACGCGTAAATTCGAAAAAAAAAATAAAAAAAAATAAAATAAAATATAGTCAATTTTATACGGCTAAATTAAAACATGTTAAATTTTTTATATAAAGAGAAAAAAAAATTAAACACTAATAGCCATCAGAGGGCTTAAACAAGATAAGATTCGAATAGCGGTGACGCGAATACAAAAGTATAAAATATGTGGGTTGGTTATGACCATTGTGTAAACGTGTCAATTCTAAATATTTTACACTTTTCTTCTAGCATGATTACTGATCGAATCTAGGTCATCTGGACTAGCATACTCAAGATTTAAGGTGTCATAGTAAACGGCGGGAAAGTTGAATTTTGCTAGAAACTTTAAAATAGTTGATAACAAGATCTGTACATAATATCTAACAATTTGACAATGTTTTGCCTGTTGACAGTCTTTACAAAGTAATATTCGATCATCTATAACGCTAGTAGAAAAGAGTAGAATGAATGGGATAAATTTAAGCTAACGAAATGTTACGTCGAAGCGTTTTTTTTTTTAATTATTTATAGGCGGATGCTTATGCTTAACCTCAATCACACCTGGTGGAAGGTGTAGATGAATCCGACGATTGACGGTGTTCGATCAATAAATGCATATTCACTCTACTCCTAAAGACTCCCAGGTCATAAGATCACGGAAATATGGTCACCGGAAATATAGCATATTCCACTCCTTAGCTGTTCGCATGAGGAATGTAGAAGCGAATCTTTTCGTGGGGATATAAGGAACATCCACTACATACGGATGGTATCCGACAAGGTTAAAAATGTATGGTGGTCAATTTCATACATTTTTTAGTTTTCTACTGGCATTTCCTCTAGTGAAATGTTACTTTGTCTAGGCCCTCTGGTATTTATCAAGTACCTATGTTTATTTTTGTTAACCCGGTGAAAATCGTCATAGACAACACAGCTCCCTGAAGAGGCTTTGAAGAATAATATCAGACTCCTACGAACAAAAACTACCAGAGTGCCAAATGTTACGCAATATTCTACGTTACAAGTTGAATTATTGAATCTAAAATCTTCTGACATATTTATATGGATCCTTCTTAGCGTTTTTTACCGATTCCAAAAATATATATATATATATTATGGTATATCACCAAAAAATTTCACTTAAACCAAATAGCCTTTCAACCCTCGATATATAGAATGAAGTTATAATTATTCCATTTCTGACAGAATCATCCTGTAGACTTATTATCCTGCTGCTCAAGGACGCGCGGAGGCTGGACAAGCTGCCGGAAGGACAATGGACAACAACTAGGAAATTTTGTATTTCTCAAATCAACACTGGCCGCACTGGAACAGACGGTACGGCTTCGATGAAGTACTCAATTTTACTATTTTAAGATGCTCCTATCTAATGTAAGCATTACGATCCATGTAGCGATTATATTTTTTTAAAAAAGCTTTTGAAATCAAGCCCTCTTAAACTAAAGTAACAGGACAATATTACTCTTATTGGGTACTAAAATTTGAAAATGAATATGAATAAATAAATTTAAAAAAGAAGTTCTTTATTTATCCGGTTTAATTAGTATTAACTTACTGTGTTAATATTAACTTAATAATATTATTTTACTGCTTGTATTTTATATCTTTATAACAACGTAATGAAAGTAAATATCGTAAAGGTGTCACTCAGAAATGTGTAGTCATTCGAAGATGTTATTTACAATCCAATATGAATCGATATTATAAAATTCAAATCCGCATCATAATGAGTGCATACTAGTAGCAAAGAATATTTCCGATTAAATAATAAAAGTCTAAATACAGTTTTTAGTCGTTAAATAAAGTTATTTATAGATGAATTGATAACACTGGGCATTTTGTTATAACCTTTATATGACGTTTTTTTGACAGTATCTCTTTTATCAACTAGTTAGGTGACTGGGTGACGTGGAATACGTAAGTAGGATGTCTATTATCATCGTACATAATAATATCATAATATATGCTGTAATTCACTTATTATAACACAAGTGTTTACATCATTTCAAATTGAACTGGAACGTAATAATTTATTAAGATAGTACAAAAACATATCGTCAAGCTATATCTTTTCTGGAGTCAGCAGAAATACGTGAGTGGTTTTATCCACTATGCGCTTAAATGTTGTGCCCAACATGACCAGTAGCCCAGCTAATCGTCATTTTTAGTATACTTACACATGACATGTATATTAAACGACATGCGGGTTTTTTGATAATGTTTTCCTTCACCGGTATACACGTGGTACCAAAACCCGCACTTAAAACCAGTCTCTGGAAAAATACAAAGATATGTGCCGGGATTCCAACCTACGAACATACATTCGCGATGTCGTGTATGGATTTACCTGTCCCTTACCCACTAGGTCACGACAAATACCACAGTCACAGCTGGGATATTAAATATATATATATATATATATATACTACCGTAATTATATAGTAATTATATTACTCACAATTATAATAGTTTTATTTAAATATAAATTCGTACTTTCACCCAGCTTGCTACTGGTGCCTATCGTCCATCCGTCAAACCATGAATACCCACAATGTGGTCAAGCCGATCTGCACATTGTGTGTACAAGAAAAAACACGGATTAAAGACTTACCAGCCCATTATGTGGACAGTTGTCGCGAATAAAACTTTTTGTCCGAAAAATTAGTTATGAATAAGTGGGCTTGCTCTCAAGGGTTGATAGGGATGCGCAATATTTATATCGATTTATACTAGCGTTAATAAAATTATAGTTCAAGGCATATAAATTGGGCTCTGTATGAAAGAGTGGGAGTCAGTTTCGTGCTCGTGGAAACATGTAAGTAGGCTCAAAAATCATTTCTGCACAATATATAGAGTACAACTTACCTGTCTCCATTTTGAGTTTTGAGTCGAATAATAACTACTCGGGCGAGGATAAGTATATGATTATACCGTTACACAAAAGCACCCTCGTAGGCAAGATAATTTTAGAATAAAGTTTTCAGATATTACCACGATTTTTATATCAAAGGATTCCCAGTAGGCAACAGTAATCAGGCACTTCACAAATCACTCACTGTGCCTGTATTCTTATGCGTAAGATGTGAAGTATGGTGTAAGTGAGGATTTGTGATGTGTGTTCATGAATTAAAAATATTTATAAGTAATTGTGATGCCATGTCGTAACCATAGATGGGCAAAATGTAATCAGATTAATGAAAATGATTAACGATTACATTTTACGTTTTTTACCATTAATATGACTGTATTTTGCTCATTTATGATTTAAACACTACAAAATCCCAGATTGTATACACATTTATGATTTCTTAATGTTTTAAATGGATTTAATCTTGATTACAGAGCAAGAAAATTAAAATTACGACTACATTTTGTAATCGTTCATCATTAATCAGATTACATTTTGCCCATCTCTGGTTGTAATTTTGAAAGCGAGATCAGTAACTAAAAGACTTGTACCAGGTGGCGCTTGGGCTTGCATTCACATTTTTATTATTTTAAGGTTCTAGGGTTGTGACTTTTGGCGCGACTAATAACTATAAAGGTAGAAAGAACATTCAAGATCGCTTGCGCGTTGGCATTAAAGAAAGAAGAAGAAGAAGAACGTTCAAGGTTAAGTTCAAAGTGGAGGTTGGTAATAGGTGTCATGTGTAGAACAAAAATAAAAAAAGTAAGTAGTTGAATCAGGTTCAGATTTACTCTTGAACACAACTTGAGGTATTACTTAAGTTGATGCTGCTCCCGTCCCTAGGTACTGATTAAAATCCGTCATGTCGGCCCACATATAACTGGACGGACGGTAGACACCTAAAGAGGTATAAGAAAAATTGGATACACACAAATTGATTCTGAAACGCTACAGGCCAAAGCGAATCACTATAATAATAATCTTTATTTCAACACAAAACTTATGATTATACAACAGGGTGATAAGTCTCACCAGTTAAGTAAATGATATATGATGATATATATGATATAATATGATGGTCTTTCAGTGCTATACAAGCAGCAATAAGATGACAGGCGAAAAGGTAAGCTGGTAAGAAAGAAGCCTACGCGCCCTACTAGAAAGTGACTACGAAACATAGCTTATGCTGATCACAGTGACGCGCGTAGGACAAATTGCGTTCCTTAATAAGCACGCGTGTGTGCAGTTTTTTTTAATTCAAAGTTGACAGCGTGACGTCATCATTTCTGATATTGTAGTTGTTTATGTGTGATACCAGTACTTAGCTATATGGGAGCGCAAATGCTTGTTCGATATTTTTTCATATAAAATAATGAGTAATTGATTTTAAGAAGTGTCTGAATTTTATCGATGAAAAATTTCGTGATTTCCCACCACTAAGCTGACAAAAAATACGGATATGTCGCAAAATATCTGAAAGGCGCAAGGTGAGCGCGGTTTTCGAATGACCACCGGGTATTTTGACGGTAAAAACGTGTCCGCACAAAATGAACATCAGAATTGCATAGGATGATGGATTGCCAATGTGCTCTTTCGTGTAGTGTTTGTTATTTATTGAAACCGCAGGCTGCTTATCATGGAGGCCGCTTATTTATATAAAACTTACAATAAGGATGAGCGATTATAGCAAAACAAAAATGGAATGAATCAATACTTAAAAAATTGAGCCATCGTTTATCGATTTATTAATTTCTGCAAAGAATTACTTGAGTGAGAATCCGCGCTCAAAAAGATATTAAAGTTAATAATCTGAACGGATATTTAGGTCTGTATATTTTTTTTTCTTGTGAGGTTCGACTTAACTGTCATCATTTCAAGTATCACCGTGTATTTTTTTTTTACACTGGCTCGACATAGTGACTACAGAGTACCTGATGGTAAGTACAGTGTAGTCCAAAAAGGAAAGCGACTATCAAAGTATGAAAATCCATTAATAGTCTACATCGTCATGTCGGCCCACATATACCACGACTACAACAACAAAACAAAACACAGAATACATTACAGATTACATTATTTGTATTTAACAGAAATACAATTAAATCACATGCTACACGAGTTAAAAGAACCGGACAGTGAACCTAAGCATTCGCAAGATTTCTTTAAGTAAGGCCACTATAATAAAATCACGAGTACGAAAGAGACAAATCGAATGTCCTTTTCCTTTGGTATCCCGGGGGAAATTCCTGCATAGGACCATCAGGGACGCTGTGAGGGCAGCGACCCCGGTGTGTCAGACTCCTACTGATTAAAAACCCCCAGGATGTCTGTTGTGTTAATAAAACGCAAGTTAGACAACTGACTATATTTCAATATACCTACAATACATACACAATAGTGTCCCACTAATTGCTCCCCACAGGCCTGGGAAACCTATTGCATCAGGACACCCGGGGAGCAAAAATCTTCCTGAGAATACCTCTCTGGGAGCGATGGGAGTAAAGAGCCCAAGGCTCCAAAACCTCTCTCTCAGGCTGTGCACACAGCCTCCTTCTCATCCGGGCAGAAGCCTCTCAAGTCTGCTGCCCGGCAAATCTAATATCATTGCAATAACATAGTCCAAGTACTATAAAGAAATTATGTTAGAGTTAATTGAATCTTATCTCAATTCTATCGAGTTTAAGTAATTTATAACCATAGATGGGCAAAATGTAATCAGATTAATAAAAATGATTACGATTACATTTTAGGTCTTTTACCATTAATATGACTGCATTTATGCTCATATACGTTTTAAATACCACAGAATCCCAGATTGCATACACATTTATGATTTCTTAATGTTTTATATGCATTTAATCAAGATTACGGAGCAAGAAAATAAAAATTACGACTACATTTTGTAATCGTTAATCATTAATTAATAATTGCCCATCTCTGTTTATAACACAGCTGTGAACAATAACTCAATGAACATCGAAAAC
Source organism: Automeris io (assembly GCA_036320925.1). Classification (NCBI taxonomy): domain Eukaryota; kingdom Metazoa; phylum Arthropoda; class Insecta; order Lepidoptera; family Saturniidae; genus Automeris; species Automeris io. The sequence goes on from JAUDJH010000005.1 coordinate 12,707,585, forward strand.
AACTTCAATAAAATTCGTATGAAAAAATGTCTGATTGTGATTTTTCATACATAGTATAACAGAGAAAAAATAATTTCACGATACCGTCGTTAAAAAAGTAGCAATTTTCATATGTAGCACCGAGTAATACTAATAAATTAAATAAGTCTCTTCCATATTAAACTCCTACAATGTCATACCCACTGGCCGAGTGTCAGCACGCGTGCTTGATTGCCGCGAATAAACGCACAAAAATCACACATATCGATACGATAATCTTAATACAAAACGTATAAAGCCCATTTTAGTATAATTCTGCGATAAAATAAAGGTTTCCGAAGACATCTATTGTCGTTTATTATATGTCTGTCGGATACAAGCGTTCATTCACGCGTGTTTATAGTGCTTGGATCAACGTCCTACTCTATATCATATATTGATTTGTATGAATATATTGTAATACCGTTTATTGCTATTGTTTATTGTATTCTTTTGGTATAATTATAACAGATTCTGTAGCTATTATTTTATCTTTTAAATTTGGCCTTAACGTGACTTGTACTATCTAATTAAATCTCCGGGCAGTAGACTTGAGGGAGTTTGCTGCCCGGATGAGAAGGAAGCGGGGCACGGGAGAGAGGTTTTTGGAGAGGTAGGCTTTACTTCTTCTGCTCCCATAGAGGTAGCCTCAACAAGGCTTCTTGTTCTCTGGGCGTCTGGATGAATTTGGCTTCCCAGACCCGGGTGGAGCAATCAGAGGGACACCCCGGGGGTTTTTAGTCAATAGGAGTCTGACACACCGGGGTCATTGCCCTCGCAGCGTCCTTGATGGTCCTATGCAGGATTTTCCCCGGGATAAAAAAATCTAATTAAATCAATTTTAAGCTTGTTTAAACGCTATTTAATTTAAGAGACTTAATTTGATCTCATTGATGATTTCAATTTAACAGTTATTAAATAAAGACAATGTTTCTATACAAGAAAATAAGAACACTTTAACGCTAAATAGCATTTTAATTAAACTAAAACTGGATTTAATTTGTAGGTGAAGTCGCCCTTAGTAAAAGAATAGGTGTTAATTATTCATTATTGTGTTATGTCACAGCGATAAAATATTAATAAATGTTTGAATACAATATATTAATGAGTTGTATAAAGAATTTATAAAAATACATTCAGTTTATTGAATAAAAACCACATCTCATTATAAAAAACATCTTAAGCTAAAACATAATAAAAATAAAATAAACCAAAATTGATTTTATTATTTGAATTTCATACATTTGCTAAATATAAATTAATAAATATTTTTTTATGACTGTATAGGCGCACCGCAATTCTTAAAAACAATGTCATGGAAAAGAAAGAAATGATTATAATAATTTTACAAATAAAATTGTAAAACATATCACCCAAAGGTGCATTATAAATGTCAAGGATTTTCGTAACAATTAGTATAATTTAATTCCGTCAAAATACATATTAACATGTTGCAATTCGTTTCTCAATACTGCACAGTGGTAAGATACCCTGTAATCGAATTAATTTTTTATTGTTTTTTATTTTCGGATTGACCTTTCTGGCCAAGCTTTGATTGAGGACATATGTTAACATTTTTATTTCAACTAACCTACATTATAGTTAAGTTTACTTTGTTCTTAAATACTGGTATAAGATTGCAAGATGATATTTCAATCAGGAAGAAAAACCTTGATGCTTGCTATAATTTTTAATGCTATAACTTACCCGCGTTTAATTAAAGATTGTTTTAAAAGGTGCTTATAATAAAATATATATAGTTACGTGAATAAAATACTAGTATCTGTATCAACTTAACAGAAAATTACATAAATTATTAAAAAAAAGAAGTAATAACGCTGTAAATATCATTTGCAAAGTTGATTTATATCGGCAAATCAACCCCAAATTTGATCAACGTGCCACCAGAGATGCCTTTGCAAGCTCAGAAATTAGAACATAAAAATAAAACAATCGCTATGGCTGAAATGTTCACTAAATTATTGGGCAAAGGCAAAAATGCTACTGTAATTGAAGAATTCAAATACAAATTGCAGCGGCAATTTGAATGGATTCTGTGAAGGTATTCATGGTGAATTCAAGGGACAAAATTATAATTCAACAAAACATAACAATGCATGGCCAATGGTGCAAAACTGGACGATGTTACATTATTTGTTGTATTAAAACCATTCCTGGGTGGCGATTTTTGCTAAGGACATGATTCAAGTGGACTATTGGTGTAGCTAAAGTATTTATTTAAAAGATTAAGAGGATTTGAGTAAATATTAAATGGCGTTGTTATGGCTTTTGTTGGATGTGCTTTGTTGCAAGAAAGGTTTTTAATGTGCTTACATATTGATAGGGAATACGAATTGTTGAATATAAAAACATTATTGATGAAGTAAGAACGTACTGGCTTGCATCTTGATATTCCACCGGAACTTTGTGTAGATTGCGATAAAAGGACTTTTATTAATTACTAGCTGTCCCGGCAGACCTTGTTCTGCCCTATTTCTCTACATTTTATAGTCAAAAACAAAGTTACATTATTTTTTTTATGTTAATTTGTCTAATAGAAATATCTAATAAGACTTTAGTAATATCTATGCTGATAATATTTTTATTATAATACCTTATTCTACACAATATTTTTTGTTTATTTACTTGGCGCAAAAAATATTATTTTCAGTAATGACACGCAACCTCTAATCAATTTGAAGGCATACAAAGATACTCCTAACGCGCCTTTGTTTTGATTGACGTCAAATGTTTGACAACTGGAGACAGAGTGGTTTGTATGGGAAAAGAAAATTGTTGTTTTTACTATTTTCCTCGTATTTTTTAAGATTTTTCTCTCCGTAATAACCTTCCTCAGACTTCATCAAACACAACAAAAAAGAAATCAGCCAAATCGGTTCAGCCGTTCTCGAGTTTCGCGCTTATCAAGATATTTAGCGATTCATTTTTATATATAAGAAGAAGATAATTAAAAATTGGAGTAATTAGTAATAATAAAAGTAATGCTAGTAGTACTGATAGTAATTGGAATGAATAATTATTGATTAAAGCTTACTAAAACACTTTGAGCAGTCTGTGCTCAAATAGATCGATACTTCAATATGCTGCCAAGCCCATCGAACTCTTTGTGTATGCCCAGTTATAACTATACCTAGAGGATGCCTTTCATAGTATAGTTTGTTTTGAATCACGGCGATGGTTGTCAATGGATCTTTATGTATTGCTGGTCGCCGCAGTTCATTTAGACTGTGTTCTTAGCTTACAATATGAAGTCGTTTTGCAGAGTCCATAAAAACAAATAAAACGGCAAAATATTTATGACATTTCTGATACATGTCCTAAAGTTTTTACTGCAAATTAGTACGAAGGCTAGATGCCCTTTTTTATATGACTCCATTAATTTTCTGGCAAATTTTTTAACTGTTGATAGATATAGACTGTAGGAGATATGAAGTTGTATTAATAGAATTCTTAAACCTATACACACCTATTGCTAGGTATAATAAACCTTGTTCCTATGACACATAGTTTTTACGTGTACCCTTTATTTATAATTCTTTGTTAGTGTGGACTTAAATGCAAAAACTATGAATATTATTACATTACATTTTAAAATAAAAATGCTTCGAAAATTTAGTGTAAAAGAAAGAAAAAATTAGCGAATGCTTGTATGTACATTTATTGAATTATAAAAGACATGAAAGGAATCGGCGCCAGCTTCTAGAAACAGTAATCCCTGAGGATCGTAACCCTTCGGTGACATGTGACGAGTCTGGGGGAGATTTTTTTTCTCCTTTGTCCAGATATTCCGTGACTATGGCGCATTGTGCTCGTGCAATGCCCAGGAAGTTATTGAGTCCAATTGTCCACGCTTCAATGGTCATCTGTATGTATTATCATAAGAAAGTGAATATAAATAATGTGCCAGTATGTCTGTTTATTTAATTATTCACGTAAGCTTTCACGAAATTATATTCTTAGGCTGAGATTTCTAGGCGCTACTTTGATTATGGTTAGACTTTGCTGAGGAAGTATGTTCGTTTTTTGACAAAAAACTGAGTATATAATAGGACCTTGAGTATAGGCTCATTCGCAAAACCAAGTACAAGTTTACAAAATCAGTAACTTACCACTTACTTTGACCTTAGTTAAATAATATAATTTGTAACGTGTGAGTCAAATGTAGGTAAAGTCAAAGAATCGTCTATACACACATCTTAATGTAAGTGTTGCAAAAAAATGTACCTGTTACCACCGAGTATGTAATAAATTATTTTACAATATCACGAAGCCGTGTCTAAAAGTATTATGTAGTATTGTCACCACAAATAGAAATATTTGTCATGAAATAAGTTAGAAAACGTGTTTAAGGGAATAATTTGATACGGTGTGATTGTAACAACCATAATGATGATGTCCTAGCCGGATTCGGCCACGGCGACTGTTTCAACACCGATTAAAAAAAACGAGGTCCATTTTCGGAAACAGTCAATTGCGCAGGAGATATTTAAGTGCATAACTGGACGCACAGCCAGAAAAGCACTCTCTCGTCCGAGCTCCCTCGGGCCCGATGGAAAGGAGAACCAGTACGATCGGGAGGGAGCAGGATGCAGGTTTAGTCGAGTTTTCCTTCTCTGAACACCTGGTTGAATTGCGGTGTTAAAGGGATACCTTAGTTGCCTTTTACGACACCTCAGCAAGAAGAGGGAGGTGCTATTCTATTCTGCCGGCAGCCACCACGGCTTAACAACCATAATAATAGTGGAGTGAAGACTTGCGAACGTTAAGAGACCATCATTCGGCTGGAAATAGGATGAGAAAAGCTGAAGATCGACATCAATGAATCTGATTAAGATGTTGGTTATACCAGGCAGTGAACTAAAGAGGACTAATGAAGATTACGATGATGGTGGGTAATGTCCGGGCGTGTTCATATTTTCATATCGAGGGGTGAAAGGCTATTTGCTTTAAGTGACATTTTTTGGTAATATAGATATCAAGGGGTGAAAGGCTATTTGGCTTAAGCGACAGTTTTGGTGAAATAGTAATATATATTTTCGAAATCAGCGTTTTTTAACACAACAAGCTAAGTTAATAATGTTATAATAAATAGAACAGACATAAACAATAAACGGAAAACGAAATGCGTGCTACACTTATTTACGGCTTACTTGAACTCCAGAAACTCTGGTTTTTCTAGCGCACTTCTCTGGTTTTTAGTTCAAATTTGAGCATTCCACGAAAATTATATTAATACATGTCAATGTTTAAAATCATCAGCAGACAAGTTCAGACATGTTTTGGCATACCTGTAGAACGTTTTCATCGCTCACATCATCTTTGCCATCGCTTGGAATATGAGGTCAAATGTATCATTATACCGAGGAAATAACAAGCTAAAATTTTGGCAAAGCTGACCCCACGCCGGTTCATCGGCACAAATTCCCATTTATTATCTCCACATGACTCACGACGGTGCTAATTCGTATCTCTTTATAATGCAAACGAGCAAAATCTTTTTCCGCTTTACAGAACTGTAAGTGGGTCATGCGCAAACAAAAGAGTCATTTTGCACGGCAGTATTACGCGGCTGTTTAGCGGGTCACTAAAATTGGAGGTCATTGTCTAAATGAGCGATCGTCAAATGCTTTTTGTTGTGTGAAAGAACTTATGTTCTTCTTCCAGACGACAATAGCTTGCAAAACAGCGAGTAAATGAATAGCTTAAAATAGGTTGTTAAGTAATTATTACCATCTATTCCTATTAGAACAGAATTAGGAACTAGCATAATGCATTAATATATGAGACTGCCAAAGTGTTTAGACAACATTCGATCAACGATACTGCTAGTAGAAAAGCTCTAAAATAATAAGTGTCAGAAAGGGTCGACGTGATTTTTCGATAGCTTTTGTCGATTAAATAAATTGTGCACTATTCTCGTAGCATTATAGCGGATCGAACGTTATAAGAATATATAAATAATTATTTAGCGAATTTATTTTTTAGATATTGGCTCGACAAAGTGACTTCAGCACACCTGAAGGAAATACAGTGTATTCCAATAAAGTGACTATCAAGGTCTAAGGAGCCAGTTAGACAACTTGAGATGAGAATAAAACGAAAATATTACCATTTTAGAAAGCAGGATCTGCCATTTCTTACCAAAACTTACGAGCAAAAATTAATTTGGGATACCTATTCATTTCTATGGTATTTTATTCACATTAAATTTCTTCCCGCCTGGTTTAGTTGTGAAGACCTTTCCCGGCTATCTTTTGTACGAAATTAATATAATATTTACTCTCGTAATATAATATTCAAACTGATTACGTGAATTCTGCCTACCCTGTCCAAATACCTTATGCACGTCACTGTCTTTTAGTTATATGTATTCTTACTTTATACATATTCTAAACTAGCTGTGTCCGCGACTTCGTCCGCGTGGAATAGTTATTTTGGGCATTTTAGTTAGTTATTTATTTTAAAATTGTAATATCTTCTAAGATGTTCATTGAAATTAAGTGATGTCAAAGACAATTTTGTTCAAAATTAAATACTCTTAATCAATAATACATTTATTTGGATAAAGATTAATATTATTACGTTGATACAACTCTTAACACATAATGCATTAATTTCGACCAAATTTGATTACCATAAAAACGGTTCTAGTGAGCTAATCTTAAAAGATAGACATATACTGTCGTGGACATTTTTTTAGATCATTTTAAGAGGAATAATTCTTTCATACATATATTTTTGGTATCTTGAACCGTTTTCGCAGCGCACGGAATGGAAGCCCTCAAGGATGAATAATTTTCCCCGTTTTGGTCACATTTTCGATTATTTCTTTGCTCCTAATAGTTGCACCGTGATGATATATAGCCTAAAGCCTTCCACGATAAATGATCTATTCAACACAAAAATAATTTTTCAATTCGAACCAGTAGTTCCTGAGATTAGCGCGTTCAAACAAACAAACAAACAAACAAACTCTTCAGCTTTATAATATTAGTATAGATAGAGCTGTTTATGATATACAAAGCGAATTAATTAACTAAATTAAAAATACAGTTTATTACAAGCAGTGAAGTACAATAGATTTCAAACTAAAGGATCGGTCTTCCGGTGAGTCGGAACGTGACCTTAATCACGTTGCGATGAGATCGGTGCTCATACGTGTACACCATTACGTAGGTACATACACATGCGAGGAAATAAATAGAATTTTAATTATTCCGTAAAGTATAACCGCAAATAGTCATACCCATAGATGGGCAAAATGTAATCGGATTAATGAAAAACGGTTATGATTACATTTTACGTTTTTCGTCATTAATAAGACTGCATTTTGCTCATCTATGTTCAACTAACACTACAGAATCCCAGATTGTATACACATTTATGATTTTTAATGTTTTGAAGTGTTTTAATCATGCTTACAGAGCAACAAAATTAAAATTATGACCACATTTTGTAATCGCTAATCATTAATTAGATTACGTTTTTCCCATCTCTGATTATAGCATTGAACGCTGGTAAGTTTTTTCTAGAATAAGTATTTAGACATTTAAGCCGGTAAAGGAATATATCGTGAGGAAACCCACAAGACTTCAAGAAAAAATGTCGTATGTGGTTCCCCTATAATAATAATTAATTACGCTATTGGTCATGTTGGGCATACTGACGCTTATAAGCAAAAATTATATAACCCACAGCTAAAGTTATACTTCTAAGGCAAACATTATCGTGGTTTTGTAAAATCATAACAACGCATCTTTTTTTTTAAATGTTTCTGTTAATAGAATCATTTGATATTTAAAGCGGCTTGCACCAAGAAATTAAATCTATTTTAAACGTACATAAAATGATATTTAAAGTTACACTTTTCATATTGTCTTATATGTAAACATTATCTTTTTTTTTTAAATTTAACAAAATTAACAACTGTTAAATTTAAAGCTTAAGGTAGATTTTATTTGTTGATGATAGCTGCCCTCGTCGTCATATTATTAGATTTTTCTTTTTACATTATAAAAAGATAATCTGTGAAAAAAAACCTATATATTTTAAATTAATGTATATGGATTTAAAATATCCATAGAACCGATTTTTTTAATATATATATATATATATATATATATATATGCTCTTCTTTTGAAGATTCCTAAACCATAATAACATAGAAAAATGGGCACAGGGAGCATTTTGCATGGGAACAGTATAATAAAGCAAATTATTAAATAGAAAACAAACAATATAGTTTCTGATAAGATAATCAAGAAAATCATAGGAATAGCTACATCCAATTCTAAACCGGAAACCACTGAACGACTTCCAGCACACTTTCTCTTCCGTACGCGCAAGAAAACTGCACGTTTCCCGGATAACTATCATTCCCCACTAAATATCTACCACTAGCTGATCCGGCAAACGTTGTTTTGCTATGTAAGGTTTTGTAATATCTTCTAAGATGTTCATTGAAATTAAGTGATGTCAAAGACAATTTTGTTCACAATTAAATACTCTTAATCAACAACACATTTATTTGGATAAAGATTAATATTATTACGTTGATACAACTCTTAACAAATAATGCATTAATTTCGACCAAATTTGTTTACCATAAAAACGGTTCTAGTGACTTAATTTTAAAAGATAGATATATACTGTCGCGGACATTTTTTTAGATCATTTCAAGAGGAATAATTCTTTTTACATATATTTTTTGTATCTTGAACCGTTTTTGCAGCGCACGCAATGGAAGTCCTCAAGGATGAATAATTTTGCCCGTTTTTTTCACATTTTCCATTATTTCTTCGCTCCTAATAATTGCATCGTGATGTTATATAGCCTAAAGCCTTCCTCGATAAATGATCTATTCAACTCAAAAAGAATTTTTCAATTCGAACCAGTAGTTCCTGAGATTAGCGCGTTCAAACAAACAAACAAACAAACAAACAAACAAACAAACTCTTCAGCTTTATAATATTAGTATAGATTTACATGTCATATACGAATAACATGAAACAAATTCGACGTCTCGGCGCAGTGGTTGAAAGACCGACTTCGCCGCTACAGGTTGAATATATAATATACGCAGAATAAATATAAGTATTTTTATAGCTTACAAATTGTTTTTTTATAAGTTTGATGCCATTTCTGCATGTAATATTTTAATGGCCTCATACCATAGCACAGATTGCAGTGACTCTAACTGTAGGTCCGGCGCGCCGCCTGTGAGATAGATGTTGGAAGGCTCTTTACCCCAACCCCTGCCAGAGAGGCAGCCTCTTTTGGGGGTCGAAGCTGCTCGCGTCCGTAGGTTTTACCCTAGTTTCCTTACACGTGACTCCTGGGTGGTGCTAAACGAGCAGCAGCGAGGTGGTAGGGCGCCGGTGCCCGTGCACAGTACATGGGTGAAAAGCCCGTCATAGTGACTAGTTTCGGCTTGTCGCGTTTCGGGATCAGCATGTGTATATACAGTAGCTCATATAGCTGGAGACCTTTAGTCGTGGTATATGTGGGCCGACATGACGATGTTGACTATCAATGGATTTTCATCCTTTGATAGTCGCTTTCGTTTTTGGACTACACTGTACTTACCATCGGGTACTCTATAGTCAGTATGTCGAGCCAGTGTAAAAAAAAGCCTCCATAAGGCATTTCGTTCTCCGGACGTCTGGATGAATTTGGTTCCCCAGGCTCGGGTGGAGCGATTAGAGGGACACCCTGGGAGTTTTTAGTCAATAGGAGTCTGACACATCGGGGTTGGACACACCTGATGGTCCTATGCAGGATTTTCCCCCGAGACACCAAAAAAAAGACTCTAACTGTGGCGCTGAAGGTCTTGGATTCGAATTCCGGTCCTGACTAACACTGTGATGAGCAGAATAGATTTTCGCGAGTAATTAATATGTTTCTAGTATCCATAGCAGAAATGCAAGCTTAATTTGGACCGAGATATGTTTGTAAGTGATAGTAAATGTTATGCCAATTTGTGTTTGTAAACGCACCCAGGACACAGGACAAAATTATATCGTAGCCTAAGGTGTAAGGTATATTAAAAAGAAAAATAAAACTATATAAAATTTAGTCGAAATATATAATATTATAGATAAAAAAATAATAATATATATAAGTCTATTGCCGGTATTTTTTGGACACTATATTCACTGATCTAGTCCTAAATTAAGTTTGTGCTTGTAATAATGATAATATATCGTAACACTATATCCCTTTCGGGGTGAGCAGAGGTTGATTAGTGGCTGTATCCGCTTGTACTTGTACTCCGAGCATTATACCAAGGTATACATAACACACCTATTACTCACATAAAACTAAACCGCTCATTACAGAGAAGCTCGCCGGTAATGGAGCACGAACCCAGAAAGTTAAGCGTCGCTACCTGTAAATTATACTCGTAAGGCTGTCTAGTGTTAAAACTAGAAAATAAATAAGAGACTGGAAAAATGCCCTGGACAGGTCTATCAACACCACGCTATAAATAGAAAGTGGGACAGGATGTGTGGATGTAGAGTTATGCCACGAGAGTTGTATGCTTGATGATTATGCTTAGTTGTATTGAAAGGACGGTATGAAGATTATTATTATTTGATTTTTTCGGGTAAACATTAGTGTTGAAATCAAAGCAATGAATAATATAGAGGTTATTACAAAAGTATTATATAATATTTTACGGTATGCTTGTGTACCACGGAGAAAATATTATTGCTTGTAGCCACGATTTTTCTTGTAAATATCTATTGTTATTTACTGTTTAGCTGTTGATAATCATACAAAAAGAAAAATAAAATTAGTTCTGTGAGCAACAATACTTTCACAATTTATTTGTCTTTTGATATACCTATAAAGTCTTAAGTATTATTTCATACTTTTATAAATGTTCCGTATTCGAATATGTGTGGGAGTAATTTCGATACTGCTCTGGCAACACCGTATGAGTTGTTAATTGAATTTTGCTCCATCTCGAACCATCCACCGTTCTCAAGACAAATGGTACAATTTGACAACCGTCCAATATCTTAAGCAGATAAGAAACAGTATAACCGGCCAACTTTTCTCGTTTTTAATCATTACAATGACATTGGAAAATCACAAAGGACCAGTCTTTGGAATAAAGCCATAAATTAAGAAAAAAAAACATCCACCGAGTAACGACATAAAAACATAAAAATATTTATTTACATCGAACATCCAATTCCCAAGTGTACATGTGTGCTTAGGAAGATCCTTAAAGACACTAGTTTCCTGAAGGAAAAGCAGGGGCATCTGAGGAGTTGGCGAACTGGTGAATGCGGCAAGTGAAACTCATTAGGCAGCCTGTGCCACTGTTGCAGACCTATCGAAGTACCGTACACAAATTTTTAATACGGAACAATAATATCATGTGTAATTGTACATGCTACATTGAGTAGATAAACATCAGTGGTTGTATCCAGTTTACGCACCTGATCTCAGGTTTTAGGGCGCTATACATTACAGTTGAACATTGCCACGTCATTATAAAAAAATCAGATAAGTACTAACTGAAAGTAGGACAGGATGACAGACAACGCTTAGATATTCCATTCTGCTTATAGGTTTATGAGTCTAGATTATGTTTTATTGCGACGGCGTGGAGTTGTGTACTGAATAAAAATATTTTATTAGTTTTATTCCCGTCCAATTTTATAACTATGCGGTTACTTTATAACAATGATATATCCATTGTCTAGATTATATTGAAGTAAATATTATAGATATATAACCTAATTCTAAATTATTTCATTCTATTTAATTTTTTAAAGCGGTTATTATTTTTACTATTTAAGATCTCTCTTTACACGAGGCAAGGTGCTGTTGGTCTGAGAGGGCCTTTACAACTTTACCGGATGAGAGGGTCGAGCGTATGTTATGGGTTGGTAGTCAAGTCAAGTCAAGTAGTAGTAGGTCAAGAGTATTCTTGTGGGTAATGACCTTAGCGACTATCTTTAAAAGAAACGCCGCAAGAAACTCAAGGCTGTGTTAGAGTCGATGCGTATACGTATCGGTTAGCAATAGTTGACGAAGCCATCAATCTTCGATGGATGGAGACTTCCCGCTGCCGACATTGGTTTCACTAATGGTCGGCAGCGAAGGTGCATGGAAGGTGGCCTTTCGGTTCGCCGAGGAAGTACTAGCCAGAAAGGAGAGGGCGGATCGGAATCGAGAAGCGCTGGCTACAATATCTTTGGGAGCGTTGTCCCAAAAGAACAGAATATTTTTAAATTTCGTATGTAGGGAGCTCTAAAATGGTTTCAGGTATTTAATTATACAAATAAATACCGAGCACCATAAACTACGAACCTTTCTAAGCCAATAATTAGGTAACACTATTTTCTGTTTATTTCTAGTGTTATCAGTATAAAAATCAATATTGGAAATGCTAATGATGGTACTATTAAGTGTGATTAAGCTGTGATATAGTATTAGTTTCATGAAAAAGGTTGAATAGACTTTTTATGTGTTAGATGGAGTGGCGAATTAGAAGATATATTAAAGTAATTATTCGATATTTAATTAATTCTCACGTTTGCTATAATCCTATGCGTACCACGTCGGCGATACGTGTTACATCCGTTTTGTTGTAACTATTTAATGTCATTTGCAATTCGTTGTGGCCCAGGAAGGGAAATAATATGCACTTGGCACGAATTGTGACTCAGTGCGAAACTTCTAGTGTGATAATTAAAGTCTGAATGAATCTTTATACTCAAACAACTTATAACCATATTCTTTAAATTTTATTGGAATGAATTTCATTACTATATAGAAAATCGGTTCTTCAGTATTTCTACCCAAACAACTTCCGAGGCCCTAGCACAGTCATTTACAAAACACAACAAACGGTCATAGAGTCTCGCTTTGGCCTGTCGCGTTTCGGGATCAGCTTGTGTATATCCAGCAACTCATACCTGAAATTATAACATTGTTATTTCATTTAAATCTTTTATAAAGACTATTTCATGATCACATTACACAAATGTAAAGACCGTCATAATGACTCGCTTTGGCCTGTCGCTTTTCGGGATCAGTTTGTGTATATCCAGTGACTTATACACCTAACGACCTTCAGTTGTGGTATAAGTGAGCAGACATGACGATGGTGACTATCAATGGATTTTCATTCTTTGATGGTCGCTTACGTTTTTGGACTACACTGTACTTACCATCAGATACTCTGTAGTAACGATATAATGTCGAACTAGTGTAAAAAAGAAGTTTCCACAAAGGTGATTCTAATTCCGAGATGACCGCGAGCTTGGCACGTCCCGTAACTACGCTACGCAATCACCTACATTGGACGCCTTTCCACATGATACATTGTTGCCAAGCCGCGGTTGCCGAAACCTGAACCGTACCTTTAAAGTGACTGTTGTAAATTGATTTTTTTTTTCTATAATTACTTTCTTTTAGGTAGGATGTTGACTTGAATTTAAGGATAAGGTACTTACTGGGATTTGGTGGTGGTGAGGCTTGAAGTACCGCGTTCCACCACACCACGCTTTATCGACGAACCTTTTTGCTGTTACGTTTTTAATAGAATGCGCGCGGCGTGTGCTTCACGTATCGATTGTTAGTGAGGAGAATGGATGCAAAGGATTAAGACAAGTCGTAACAGTGACAATCTTTATGTACCTTTACATATAAGTTCCACGCTACTTTTCTATATCTACTGCTGGCAATATTCGTTCCGATTGCGGGCTGCGGTTATCAGAATATTTTATTGCGTTACATGGTGGCTGTAGTGCGAGTCACGACCGTCAGAAACCAACTGCATGCTTAAAAAACTGCCCTTAATGACTACATGCTCTTTTTTTTTACTTGGAGAAAATCCTTATCGGACCGTCCCAGCCGCACGTAGGGGGTGGCGCAGCCCAGTGACGTGCATAGGATATTTAGACAGGGTATGCAAAATTTACTTCATTAATTTGAATATTATATTATGCTAGTAAATATTGTATTGCTTTCATTGGAGAGATATATGGCGTGGTTTGTGCCGTGGTGGGTGCCGGCAGAATAGAATAGCACCCCCCTCTTCTTGCCGAGGTGTCGTAAAAGGCGACTAAGGTATCTCTTTAACACCGCAATTCAACCAGGTGTTCAGAGAAGGAAAACTCGACCAAACCTGCATCCCGCTCCCTCCCGATCGTACTGGTTCTCCAGTCCATCGGGCCCGAGGGAGCTCGGACGAGAGAGTGCTTTTCTGGCAGCGCGTCCAGCTATGCACTTAAATATCTCCTGCGCAATTGACTGTTTCCGAAAACTGGGCCTTGATTTTCTCAATCGGCGTTGAAACAGTCGCCGTGGCCGAAACCGGCTAGGACATCATCATCATATGGCGTGAATATAGAATAGATATGAATATAAATGGTTCCTTTTTTTGTTTAACTTTAAGCAAATTATTCCAGACTTATTTATCACTAGCTGTCCCGGCAGACCTTGTTCTGCCCTATTTCTCTAAAACAAAGTCACATTGTTTTTTTTTTAATGTTAATAGCTTCCCCGTCAGATTTTGTTCTACCAAAACCTATTGGCCTGTCGGCTGTTTTTTGAAAATTGTTTGAAGGAACCTGGCCTTAATGCTATATGTACAAAAATTGACAAATATTTACATTAATATTTATACGTCACTCAATAATTGTTTTGCCTTTCCGGAACCCGTCCACTAACATTTAAACTTTATGGAATGGTGTTAAAGTTTAAATTGACTTTTAAATATTATTACGAATTTTTTGTATGAGAATATAGAAAAGTGGTATTTTTAGACTTTTTCAGACGATTTTTTTAATTTTTCTCTCCGTAATAACCTTCCCCATGGCCCTTCCCCAAGGGCATGCAATGCTTTCATGCATCTATGGAATGACCGCTACTGGCGCAGCCGAGGTGTGTCGGACTTGTACCGGCTAAAAACCCCTACTTCTGTATATAGACGGTCACTGTGGGTCCTGTAATCAATTCTCCACAGTCCCGTCATGCCGCGCCCTTCGGGCACTATCTCTGGAGAAGGCAAAACGACCTTTCCGACACCGCACAATGTTTTTCGACGAAGTGCGTCACCCCGTTCCGTCGACATCTCGAGGGTCGCTAGCCGGTCGCTCAGGGCTCCCACCCTGCCAACCCAATCAGCCAACCGGTCTTGGATAGATCGGTTAGCTGGGACTGTTGCGTCGGGGCGGTTGCCGGCACTCCAACGTCTTCGTCTCCGAGTGGGATCCGCTTTCTGCCGAGCCCACTCAGCGGCCTCCTTCTGGGACATGACGTTCTCACAGAAGGAGTCCACGGCCCTCCAGTTTTCATGCCCTTCCAGGCTGTTGGAAGGGAGTGGTCGTGTCCGATCAACTGGATCAGGACCCGCCGTTCGCTATCCCACGCCGGAATTGATTACATGCTCTAGATAAACGTCACCAAATGTTCGACAAACAGTAGTTCCTAAACATTACACAACATATTACCATAGTCTAGATTATGTCATGGGATTACTGGAACTTGAATAATAGCATTTCACTTAAGGTCGCAACAGTCCTGCGTATTCCGCAACCACGTCACGTCTGCATTCGCATTCACTGCACTTTCCATCGCCTCACGCGCGCAGACTAGCCTAGAGAGTGACTAGGTGAACCCCGATGTCCTGGAAATGTCCTGGTTTCATTTTTACAACAGGAAACGAGCAATTTGTATTGTGTCGAACGTGTTAATCACCGCTTTGATAAGGTCGTGTTCGTATGAATGCCAGTACACTTGTCGTATAGAAGGAATCAAAATTGGGTCGTTTTACATTTAATACGCGCCAACCTTATTCATTAGTTAGTGCGTCATTTGAGGACCAATTTTGAATTACATTTGAATAATTATTATGCCTCCTCTTTATAAGAATATTTAAATTAACGACATCTTATTTTATACATAGATACAACCATATGTGGGCAAAATGTAATCAGATTAATAAAAATGATTAACGATTACATTTTACGATTTTAGCATTAATATGACTGCATTTTGCTCATTTATGTTTTAAACACTACAAAAGCCTAGATTGTATACACATTTATCATTTCTTAAGGTTTTAAATGGATTTAATCATGATTACAGAGCAAAAAAATAAATATTACGACTACATTTTGTAATAGTTCATCATTAATCAGATTACATTTTGCCCATCTCTGGATATAACGACATTGTTTTTTTTATTCGATTTATTTACAGAGTGAATTACAAATTGAGTTTTTTATTTACAAAACACCAATTAGTGTGTAATCCGAGTAATAGTAAGGCAATTACAAGGGGTGCGAAGTTGGTCTCACCTCCTCGTGGTGCACCCTGGGCAACAATAGGCAGCAATGTTTTTATAGCATTGCTGGCTATTGGCGAAGAGGACCAACAACAACCAATCTAAGGTGTTAAGCGAACCGTGCCGAGAGATGCGTGGCTGAGGGTGAGCTCAGTTGTGAACGGTGCCTCTCCGATACCAGGGCACCTCGGAGAGTATTATGCCCTTCTGCCGACATGCGGGGCTCTGTCGGTTTGTGACCTGGATTTCCCTAGCTACTCGTGGGAACAAAATGGAGAAAAATTTTTACACAACAGAAAAAAAAGAAATAAATTTAAATTCACTTGTTGACGCCCTGGGTGAAACCAAAGGTGCCAACACACTTGAGGCGAAGGAAGGTACTACTACTTCTACAACGCCCGGTGTATCTAAAGAGACTTCTAGCCTTCCGGAACAGGGGATGGACACGGCCACGGCCAGTGCAGCACCCTTGAAGACGGGGCTAGTAGATCAAAAGAAGAAAGGAAAGAAACAGAAAATGTCAGGAGCTGCAAGGAAAAGACTTCACAGACTAATACAAGCAAATGTCGATACCACAGAAGCACTAACCCTCTGCAGGAAACCCTGGACTGAAATTCAATCGAAGATTCCAGTACAACAGAAGGCAGTCAAAAGAACCCGCTCTGAAGAAGAATCTCCAAATGCTCAGCCCAAGAAAACCTTTAAGGCTGCTCCAGAAACCAGAGCTAAACCTACCTTTAAGGATGTGGCTGGATCTTCTCGCGTGGGTATACGTAACATCAATCCCATGACAGTTGAACAAATGAAGCTTGTTCATCGCGCCCTAACTGCCGAAATTATAAAGATAGGAGTTAGAGGAGCAGGACCTCATTTCCTGGGCCTTAGTCACAGACCGGGCTGGATCCTGATAACCTGCGCAGATGAGTCAAGTAGAAAATGGATTGTGGACACCGTGCCTAATATAAAACCATGGCCGGAAGCTGTACTCTCTGTTATGGCAGAGAGCGAGCTACCTAAACCGGCGACCGGATCTACTTTCTTCCCGGAATCAGAGGCAGCAACACTCGAGGAAGCACTTGACTTACTCAAAGTGCAGAACCCTGATTTATATCCAGAACACTGGAGGGTTTTGCACACTAAGGAGGAAAAGGGCGGTCGGTTTGCCGTGTTTGCCCTAGATGATTCCTCAGTGCAAACGCTACAGAGGAATAACTACAAAGTGGATCTGGGCTTCAAAAGCCTCATCTTCAAGGTTAAAATCAGTTCTGAAAGTAACCAAGAGGCAATTCACCCAGAAGACTCTGTAAATATCATGGAAAAGAGAGGAGAGCATCTACCAGATACAGAACAGCCTCAAAAAAAATTATTTATCAAGCCAACGGACCCTGGTGCAGATTATTCTGTGCCCTTTACCTCCACCTCTTCTGGGCGGGGAGAGAGGCCATCATCATCATCGATGAATAGGCCCCTTTCTCAAACGCCCTCAAGTGGTGTGAGTGCTAAGGGGGATAGGCCCAGTAAACCTAGCGGAGCTCGAGCCAACAGTGGATGTACTCATCCCAAGACGGTGAGGGCACCCGCAAGGCAAACTAATGCACAGCAACAATGACCCAAAACACCAGGGATCAGGCGAGGTTCCTCCAGATCAACTTACACCATGCGAAAGCTGCTACAGCGGTTCTGGAGAAATGCCTTTCCGAGGGCATTGTGGACATCGCCTTAATACAGGAACCCTGGGTCCGTGACACCAAAGTCATGGGTCTTAACAACGTGGGAAACGTTCTTACGTACAACTGCGGCACCAAACCAAGAGCTGGGTTAGTATTCAACAGAAATGTTAATTTTTTATCTGTTCCAGAGTTGTGTTCAGATGATCTGGTTGCAGCATACATCAACCTCGCGGGACGGAATGGCTCTAAGCTACTCATCTGCTCGGCCTACCTTCCTGGAGAAGACAACAACCCTACGGAGTTAATCGCGCGAGCTGTCAACTACGCAAAGCTACATAACGCCGAACTAATTGTGGGGTGTGATGCCAATGCACACCATACAACGTGGGGAAGTACAAACATTAATGACCGTGGTGAGTGTCTTCATGAATTCCTTACTACTAGTAGTCTAGTTACGCTAAACATAGGATGTAAACCAACCTTTGTAACATGCGCTAGGCAAGAGGTCTTAGACTTAACATTCGCCACTAACAACATTGCTAGGAGTATAACCAACTGGGTAGTCAGTGACGAAAACTCTATGTCTGATCACAGACACATCTGTTTTAATCTTTCTTTATTTAACAAGAATAAAACTGTTATGTACAGGAACCCTAGGAATACGTCTTGGGCTCTTTATAGAGAAACCCTACAACAAAAACTAGAATCAGTTCCAAGTACCATAAAGACAATTGATAGTCTTGAGCTTGCAACAACAATTGTAACGAGGTCAATTGAAGAAGCTTTTGAACACAGTTGTCCTTCTCAGACCAAATCTTCCAATAGGAAAGTTCCTTGGTGGAACTCTAAGCTCAAAAAGCTCAGAGATAAAACCAGGAAGTTATTTAATAAAGCCAAACAAACCAAGGTCTGGGATGTTTATAAGAAGGCTTTAACTGAATATAATAAAGAGATTAGGAAATCCAAACGGGCTTCGTGGAGAAGGTTCTGTGAGGAAATCAACGATACACCACACACTGCCAGAATCCACAAAGTGATGGCAAAAGACAAACCTAATCAAATTGGACTCCTAAGGAAACCTGACAGAACATTCACTAATAGTGAACAGGAAACACTGGAGCTGCTTGTTATGACCCACTTCCCCGGTGCACGAAGCACAATGTCGGCTGAACCGCTCTCGTCAAATAGACCTTATAATGACGACTGGCGCATTGCGACACAAATAATTAGACCGCAGATCGTGAAGTGGGCCATAAAATCGTTCAAACCGTATAAATCAGCTGGTGAAGATGGAATACAGCCTGTATTACTACAGCAAGGTCTGGATATTCTTCTGCCTATACTGATTAAAATATTTAGGGCGAGTCTTGCATGGGGCTTTATACCTGAACCATGGACTAAAACGAGAGTTCTGTTTATACCTAAGGCTGGCAAAAAGGATTACTCAATGCCTAAGTCTTTTAGACCAATCAGCCTTACATCATTCTTGTTAAAATCATTAGAAAAGATAATCGACAAGTATATAAGGGAAAAAGTACTTACTGAATACCCTATCAGTTCCAGCCAACATGCCTATAGCAAAGGTAGATCTACCGAAACTGCTCTACTTTGTCTGGTTGACAGAATAGAGAAGGCGTTGGAGGACAAACAGATTGCATTATGCGCTTTCCTGGATATTGAGGGTGCCTTTGACAATACACCTATTGAGACACTCATACATGGTCTGATTACCAAAAATGTGGACTCAACAATTGTTAATTGGATCAAAGCATTGCTCTCAAACCGAACCGTGAAACTATCATTACACGGCACTACTTATGAGGTTGCAACCACCAGAGGTTGTCCTCAGGGTGGAGTGCTATCACCTCTTTTGTGGACATTAACAGTGGATCAACTGCTGTATAAGATGGAAGGGCTTCGTATTGACACGCAGGGTTATGCTGATGATCTTGTGGTGACTGTGCGAGGCTTCTGCCAAAGTACGATATCGTACCTTATTCAGAAAGCCCTGAATGTCATAGACAAATGGTGCAAAGATAACAACCTTAGAGTAAACTCAGATAAAACTGTCTTAGTACCATTCACAAGGAAAAGATGTCTTGATAAGTTAACACAACCTTCTCTTAACGGCAAGGCAATATCCTTTTCCACAGAGGTCAAATATTTAGGAGTAGTCATTGACCAAAGATTGACATGGAACCTTCAGGTCGACACTTCACTACAAAGAGCAAGGATTGCAATGGGAGTCTGTGGTCGTCTGGTAGGCAAGAGGTGGGGATTAAATCCGAAACTTGCCATGTGGGTCTATACCGCGATTGCTAGACCCATAATAACATACGCCTGTGTACTGTGGAGTAAAAGAGCAAACCAGACAACCATTAAGACCAAATTGGCGTCAGTGCAAAGAATGGCAACCATGATAGTGACTGGAGCCATGCTAACCACCCCTGGAGCGGCTTTGGATGCGTTATTGGATTTAACGCCGCTTCATCTACATATAGAGCAAGTGGCGGGACTGACAATGCATCGGATGTCTGCCCAGGGGAGGAGACAATGGCTATCTAAGTCTATTAGATCCCTTCAAGAAACAGTGTTAAAAATTCCTATACTGGGAATGGTTTCAGATACCATTACTCCCATGAGTAATTTTAACAGGTTATATACAATAGATATGCCTTCACGGGACAACTGGTTGGACGGTGTGATAACGTGGAAGCCCGGTAGCTTAATATGGTATACTGATGGATCAAAATCAGGTAATAACGTAGGATATGGGATATACGGAGAACGACCTAAAATTAAGCAATCGTCAAATCTTGGAAGCTTTGCCTCTATCTTCCAAGCTGAAATGTGTGGCATTTTGGAATGCGCCATCATTAATCTGAGGCGAGCCTATATGAATCACACCATCTATATACATACGGATAGTCAAGCCGCTCTATTGGCGCTGGATTCGGATTCGGTGGATTCGAAGCTGGTTTCCAACTGTGTGGATCTACTAAATAGGCTAGGCTTGAACAACAGCCTTATTCTTCGATGGGTTCCAGGTCATGAAGGAATCCCAGGCAACGAAATAGCTGATGGACTGGCGAGATCGGGAGCGGCGATGGTACAATATGGTCCTGAGCCATTTTGTGGCATCCCCAAAAGCCTGGTACGATTGACTTTAAGGAACTTATATAAAGGAAGGTCTATAAACCACTGGAACACAATACCAGGGTTGAAACATTCCAAAGAGTTAGTCAAGGCTTTCGACCAGCGTAAAGCTGTAGAGGCTCTGATGCTTAGAAAAAATCAAATACGAGTATTAGTAAGAGCGCTGACTGGCCACTGCTGTCTGAACAAACATTTGTTCAGCATTGGTGGCCGGAGCACTAGAGATTGCAGATTCTGCGAAAGTGCGGACGAAACGCCCAAGCACCTCCTGTGTGAATGTGACTTACTAATGCTCAAACGTAATCGCATCCTGGGCCGCCACGTGCTACACCCAGGAGAGGTTCATGATATCTCTGCCAATAAAGTACTACAGTTCTTTAAAACTATAGGCCTTGACAGAGAGCTTTAAATGGTAGGTGGCGATCACAATAGATCTTCTAGGTCGCGGTGATACAGGCTGAAATAGACTGCATAGCCCCACATTGCATAATAATAATAAGGCAATTACAAAATTGTAATTTTGCTAAATCTTTATATAGTATAAAATGAAATCGCTTCCGCTGTCTGTTCGCTTAGATCTTTTAAACTATTCAACGGATTTTAACACAGTTTTTAGCAATAGATAGAGTGATCCACGAGGAAGGTTTATATCTATAATGAATATATACTGCAGTACAGAAAAACTGAAAAATTAAAAGATTTGTAATGTATTGTCATAATAAACATATTTTTGTGCGCTTAAATCGCAAATAAAAATTTATATTTGGTGCTTTGATATATTGAGAAGAGAGAGTAGTGTGGTGGAGAGAGGGAGGGGTGGCAGGAGTTCGAGAAAAGTGGAGTCAAAGAGAGGGAGTAGGCTTAGCTAAAATTGACACGATGTTAATTGTATGTTTAAGCGGTACGAAGTTCGCCGGGTCAGCTAGTGTAATATATTCTTTAAACTTCAGTTATTTTATCGCTCAATAAATAAATACAGCATTTTTTAAATTTTGTTACTCTGTAATCATGATCAAGACCCTTGTAAACATTAAG
The DNA here is from genome assembly GCA_036320925.1 of Automeris io. Taxonomy (NCBI): domain Eukaryota; kingdom Metazoa; phylum Arthropoda; class Insecta; order Lepidoptera; family Saturniidae; genus Automeris; species Automeris io. The sequence goes on from JAUDJH010000005.1 coordinate 12,729,797, forward strand.
AAGTCATACATTTGAACGAAATTTGATTATTCCGTAGTGTTTAAAACATAGATGTGCAAAATGTAATCATATTAATGATGAAAAATGTAATCATAATCGTTTTTCATTAATCTGATTACAGTTTGCCCATTTATAAGCATAGCCGCAGTTGTCCATAGTATCATAGTTACCCTACCCGGTGCAGGTCAATGGTGCAGTGGAGCGCGTCCGCCCGCAGGCACCTAGCCAACTACTAATGCACCTACCACAGAGTAGAGGAAATTATAGAGGCAGCATTAGCGATAAATACGCCCTCTTTCGGAAAGACACCTTTAATTTTAAAACATTTTTAAACAAGAGTGCTTTATGGGTATGAAGTATGGGATACTTCCTGATATATTCGTATTTTACAACGTTTTAAAATGTAAGCTTTTTACTGGGTGTCAAGGGTTAACCTTCACGGAAAGTATTTGACACAGTGATGTTTACGCCAAGGTCTCAACTTCTTAGTACTCGCTGAAGATCGAATTTTCTTCCACTTACTTCTAAGCAAAACATCAAGCGTCGTAGAGATGGTTATATCAAGCCTGATTAGCTTAATGGTAATATTAAAAACGTAAATAATAAAAGCCATAATAATATTTAACTATTACATATGTGGGTCTACATTGTGTGGAACAAAGTAACTTTATTGAATGCGAAATCAGAAATCTTTAAAGCAAATCATAATTTAATTAAACGAACAAATAGGTCCATATTTCTGAAGAATATATATCGAGCGTGTTGCAAAAGTAGGGATGTGACAAAATCTCGAAACAGATTCTGTCCTCGTAATTACCATCTAGCTATGTAACTATCAATCTTAATTAATTACTAAGTAAAATAAAAACGTAGAAATAATTATTTAGAAGTAGCGGTGCGTGTGAGTTGGCGAGGAAGAAGAATCAGGATATCCAGAAACGAACTTGTATCGACCCTAGTTCACGGCGCTGATTCAGGCATCCATACCAAAATTTCACGCATTGAATGGGTTAGGCAGAGCGTCGAGTTTTCACAATTGTATAACAAAGCGTTGTTTCTGTATTAGGGTACGATGGGACTGACTTACGTACACACATAAAAGTCCCCTAAATAAAAGGAATTAAAAAAAAAGTAAGAACTGTGTTAAGTTTTACCTTGCCTTTTCTCATATACATTTTCAAAGCATCTAGCTACGTTCACGGAAACATTCGCATTCGCATCACTTTTTCTCGTAACACAATACATTGGAAGTGAATTGTCTAAATTAATAAACAAATGCAAATAATAGTATTTCTCTGTATCGAATGTAGTCTGTGCCGTGTGAGATATCCTGATCACGCGTGTGCATAGTAAAAGTACTTTCGTTCGAGGTCGCATTGTCATTCATGTTGGTTTATTGCAGCTTTGCTGACCGTCGACTGCTACCAAGCCGTCACCGACTAATTTTAGAACGAAATACTTGCCAACATTATATTATCTTTGTCATGGAGTGATTACAATGTATTCCAGGTTACTTAAAACCAGCCAATGAAAAAACTTTTTTTTTAGTTTTATCTGTAAACAGGCCTTATACCGGCCTACTAGTAAATGATTACCGCTGTTAAAACCGATTTAAAAAAGTAAACAGTAATTTTATAATGCCTTGCAATAAATATTCCGTGAGAGTTGAGAGGAGTGGAAGTAATGAGCCCATCCCACCAAAACCTCTCAGGCAGCGCGCCAGACACTGCGCACCGCCTCTCTCTCATCCAGGCAGCAGACTTCCTCAAGTCTATTGCCCGGCTATTGTCACCGGGAGATGTCGCTCTCGCTCTGGGCGAACGCGTGCCTCCAGCGATGGTGTCTTGACCGCGGAATGGCCAGAGAAGATGTTCGCTCTCTAACTCTATTCTGCGGCCTCGTTCTGCTTCAACACTACCTTGCAGAAGGATGTCACTTCTTGCCGCCTTGTATCTTGTTGTTTTTGCGAGGTGGTAGGGCGCCGGTTCCCGTCTGGATCGCGACCACAGTACATGGGTGTAAAGCCCGTCATAGTGAACAGTTTCGGCTTGTCGCGTTTTAGGATCAGTTTGTGTATATCCAGTAGTTCATATACCTAGAGACCTTCAGGCGTGGTATATGTGGGCCGACATGACGATGTAGACTATCAATGGATTTTCGTCCTTTGATAGTCGCTTTCGTTTTTGGACTACACTGTACTTACCATCAGGTACTCTGTAGTCACTATATCGTGCCAGTGTAAAAAAAAATATAGCGTAACTAGGTATTGACTTTAAAAATTGCAGTGTGATTGGTAGGTTTAGAATAATAATGCACTTTCAGAAATATGTCTTCATTTATTTTAAATATAGTTTCTTATACATTTTTCATCAGTTACGCTTTTATTATATGTATTGATTGATGAGAATTTATGACGACATGTGGGTTTTTTCACGATGTTTTCCTCAAACGTGTTTAGTTCATGACCTAAATAAAAGCTTGTTGTTCAAAAGGATTTTTGTTTATTATTTTATTTGCATTCCAATGAAAGGCTTTTGACTTCTTAACATACTAAGGGGGGTATGTGGGCCATTATTCACCGTATACATCCGCTATGCGTGGATGTTATTTCATTTATCTGACGTGTAAAGATGAATTAATCAGGTACTTGCCCAAGCAGAAATTATTTTAGGCGCCTTTTGCGGTATTCAAAACTGTAACCTCGTTGATGTTTCATATATAGTATTTAATTACAAAATTGTTACATTTCAACGAATGTATCCGTTACATTTTGTACATACTATAAATTGCACACAGAAGACTCTCAGATAGAAACGTCAAATGTGGCATAAATAATTTTTGTAACAAATTAGTGGGATAAAACTAATGTCTGTAGATACTCCCTTATTATTAAAATATATAAGTCAGTATAAAATAAAATTATAATTGTAATTGTGTTGGTTCCTTGTGTATATTATTTACGTCATGATTTGTGTTGTGTCCTTGTTCTTGTTCCTGTCTTATTAATAACTTTTTTATGTTTGTGATGTGTATTTTGTTGTAGTTAGTAGGATTTTTTGTTTTAGGTACTTCTACCGGACAATCTCAATATAATTAAAATTAGCAAACACCGATCAACCTTCCTCGAATATTAAGTCAAAATCAAAACGCTGTCTTTGGCAAAATCACATTGGTCATACACGAGTGGAAAAGCTACAAGAAAGGAATAATAATAATAAACTAATGTTCTGTCACGTCTACTCGTGTCACTTCGGTAACTGATTATTTATTGTTGGCTTATAGATAAACAGACCAATACCGTAAAGGCAGTTTTCGTGAACTTTGCCTTTTACGTTTGATTTATATTAATTAACGAATTAAAAGTTGTTAAGTCTCCAAAATGCTCCTACCTCAAAAATTACCTTAATACATCCTAGACTCCTAAATTGACGTAACTGTGATACAGTAGGATTAACCGATGATTCTATTGAAGATTCGTTAAGTAGGTTTATTCGTAAAACTATTGATTGATTAATTCAATTATCTATAAGCCAACAATAAATGATTGGTTAAGTGACATGAATAGACGTGATATACTATGAGTGTAATGTCTTACCAGATATACTTATAATTTCCTCTTTCAAGTGTAAGCAAAGTTAAAAGAAGATCTATAAATTTCAGCTTCAGAGATTATTTCTCAATAAAATAACGCGGTAAGATATTTATGTCGTATTATTTAATACGAAACAACTTAGAATAATGCGTATTCCGTATTTTTTCTGAATGGAATTGACTAATCACACTCGTGTTATGTGATAGGAATAAAACACATCTTTAATATTTAATATATTGAAATCTTCTTGATATACATATGCCCACCGTTCAGCCTCAGGAAATTACATAATATGAGCACTAGGAGAAGATTTTTAGGCCTAATTTGTTATTCGACAAGAAATGTTTTAAATTATTTAATATGATTATATTTTTTTGTATTTGTCTGCGGAGTAAAAGGGTTACGTCATAGGTTACAGCATACATGTTTACAGCAATATACCATTACGTTATACTTATTCAAAATTTGATCAATACGTCAGTCATGGTTGTATATTATTTTGTACCAATACTTTTTTTTTGGGCCGAAAAACCGCTGTTGGCCAAAACAAACATTTTCAACTGGATAAAGAAGTGAGCGCTCTTTATGAGTTAGTTGCAACATACGGACACCCTTGGGGATACGGACCACGGGTTGGGCGACCAACCGAGGAAATATGATCTATAGTGTTCTACCAGCACTTCGGAAGTGTCAACCATGAGTAGAAACGCCGAAAGATATCAAGGCTGTCACGGATTAGAATTATATTCTGAACTGAATGCCGTTTTCAAGATACTAGAACGGAAAGAAAGAAATACGTCTATTTTTCCATATAAATTAAAAATTAAGTTAAATAATAATAAGCAAAATACAATGAGTAAGAAAGTACAGGAAATAAAACAAACATGGCGGAATGAGGTCTCTCTCACAGTGGAAGTTTGTGGCGCTGATTGTCTTGAAGGACCCCGATCATAGACTATTCTCCGTCAGAATGTTCATTGTTAAAAGAAAAATGGAAAAATATGTAATAGATTATATAATCCTGAGAATTTTTTATATTATTAACTAATTTAATGATTAAAATAAGGCAGATTTTAGCATTGAAATTATGGTAGTCAACATCTCAATCATGTTGTTGTTTATTCGCCAAAAGGCAGGCAAAGGATCGAGCCATACAGCCTTGTCTTCTTTATTTATTTCATTTATTCAAAGGCCGAGGCCATGTTTTCTTTTTCTCCAATTTAAAAGGCCGAAGCCATGTCTTCTTTTTCTCCAATTCAAAAGGCCGAGGCCATGTCTTCTTTTTCTCCAATTTAAAAGGCCCAAGCCATGTCTTCTTTTTCTCCAATTCAAAAGGCCGAAGCCATGTCTTTTTTTTCCCCAATTCAGAAGGCCGAAGCCATGTCGTTTTTTTGCATTTCAAAAGGCCGAAGCCATGTCTTTTCCTTTGTTGTCATATCCGTATAATGTAGTCTTTCAATTTAAATCATAAATCAATGTCATTTATATCTCTTTAACGCTTCTTTGAATAAATTTGTAAAGTGGTATATAGGTTTTCTCATTGCGTAAAATATCTTTGAGGGCACGCGGGACGCTCTCAGATGTTCCATAAATATTAATTAATTCATCAAACATCTCAATCAATTATAAAGTTTTGAATCTGTTTTTTTTTTTAATTTAACCATGCATTAATTTTATATATTATGCCAAAAGTACTCCTTGGCTGTTTTACAGCTGAGTAATAGACAAAACTAAGGAAGTACCCAGCAAAAATGTTTTACAAAATATAATATTACAAACAATTGTTACAAGTTGTTTGTTAAAATTTAATCATGATTTAGTTAAATATCTCATAACTATAATGATATTATGAGACAAAGTTATCGTTGCCTCTTTAGAATGTGGGACAATCGACCGCAGTTATTGCAATTGCTAAGTTATTTGTGCATTCTTGACGCTTATTTTTGCTGTCAACTGAAGGATTGTGGTTTACAGCGTTTGTCAGTAATTTGATTCTAGTTAAATTTTGATGAATTCTATTAACATATTAGTAATTAAGTACTTCCTATCCTGGTGCTATAACTGAGTAATGAAAGTTAAGTTAGTAATGTACAAGAGTCAATCTAAACCTTTTGCTACTCCAAGCAAGAATAATCTTTGAAAGATAATGAAATAAATTTATTGCACAAGAAATAGAAATACAAAAATAAAACACAAAAAGGAAGACAGTTTTAGAAATAGACAATAAACATAGCGAAAAGGGCTCTCTGTCAGGTTATAGAAAGTCTGTGACGCTGATTTGCGTGAAAGGCCGGGGCCATGTTAAAACTTATTGAGAAAAAAAAGAGAGAATAAAAATAATAAATAGCAAATACAATAAAAATCTTCGACACCCTTTACTATGAGCCTTTATTTCAATAGCTTGTTATTCCCGAGACAATATGGTGAAATTATTAATGGACTTTTAAAAGTTGGTTCTTATTTCGACCTTTTATATAATATACAATTATGAACTACTAGCTGTCCCGGCAGACCTTGTTCTGCCCTATTTCTCTAAAACAAAGTCACATTGTTTTTTTTTTAATGTTAATAGCTTCCCCGTCAGATTTTATTCTGCAAAACCTATTGGCCTGTCGACTGTTTTTTGAAAATTGTTGAAGGAACCTGGCCTTAATGCTTTATGTATAAAAATTGACAAATATTGACATTAATATTTATACGTCACTCAATTGTTTTGCCTTCCCGGAACTCGTCCACTGACATTTAAACTTTATGATATGGTGTTAAAGTTCAAATTGACTTTTAAATATTATTACGAATTTTTTGTATGAGAATATAGAAAAGTGTTGTTTTTAGACTTTTTCAGACAAGTCTTTTAATTTTTCTCTCCGTAATAACCTTCCCCGGACTTCAACAAACACAACAAAAAAATAATCAGCCAAATCGGTTCAGCCGTTCTCGAGTTTCGCGCTTATACATATTTAACGATTCATTTTTATATTATAGATAGATGTTTACCTACAAATTAAATTAATCATTTGCTCCTTTGTACATTTTTATTTTATTTTTACACAATAAATAGACTACATTCGAAAATCAATATCTAGCTTACTTATAATGTAATTTCTAAATTATTTTTTTCTTCTTGCAACTGCCTACAATTTAGCCACATTTTATTTCTGCTGATTTAGCCATAACCAGGCTCACTCCCAACTTCTCCACGTGAACCGACCTTGGTAATATATTTATTTTGAGTTAGTACGGTTATTGTTACACTAGCTGATCCGGCAAACGTTGTTTTGCTATATAAGGTTTTGTTATATCTTCTAAGATGTTCATTGAAATTAAGTGATGTCAAAGACAATTTTTTTCACAATTAAATACTCTTAATCAACAACACATTTATTTGGATAAAGTTTAATATTATTACGTTGATACAACTCTTAACAAATAATGCATTAATTTCGACCTAATTTGTTTACCATAAAAACGATTCTAGTGACTTAATCTTAAAAGATAGACATATACTGTCGCGGACATTTTTTTAGATCATTTCAAGAGGAATAATTCTTTCATACATATATTTTTGGTATCTTGAACCGTTTTTGCAGCGCACGCAATGGAAGCCCTCAAGGATGAATAATTTTCCCCGTTTTTTTCACATTTTCCATGATTTCTTCGCTCCTAATAATTGCATCGTGATGTTATATAGCCTAAAGCCTTCCTCGATAAATGGTCTATTCAACTCAAAAAGAATTTTTCAATTCGAACCAGTAGTTCCTGAGATTAGCGCGTTCAAACAAACAAACAAACAAACAAACTCTTCAGCTTTATAATATTAGTATAGATTATTTATTATTGAAATTAATTTTACTCGTGTTCGCAGTTTTCGAACAGAGGTTGTCAGTAACTTACCATAGTAAATATTTATCCACTCACATGTTTAGAAAATATCTAATTCCCTTTGGAAATGCTACCATCCTCGAGTTCACTGTTGTATCCAAGTGCGTTCAAGTGTGTATAAGAGCTATGGACGTCCTATTAAACAGGATTCGGTAGCTGCGAAACGCCCGGACAAATCGTACCATTAAGACATTACAATATTATAATAGTAAAAGGAAATATCATGTTTTTTTTTTTATTTTAATCAGAGAGATAATGTAGTTTTATTCTATAAAACAAAAAGAAATGGTCTAGCTGTGTCAAGATTTTATATAACTAGTTAATTTAAGGCTAGATTTTCATAACTTCAAACTCATCAACATAATGAATAAATATGATGATGTGATGATGATGAATATGATATATAATGAAGTAATAAACAAACATATAAGATAAATTATAAGCGATATTATATGCGTGAATATAAATGTATAAAAAATATATATAAAAAAGGGAAATGGTGCCCAACGAATATTGGTGGCCTCTTACTTATTTACATTGACGCCATGCCCAAAAGAGTCCATAGTAGTTACTTAAAAAAAAACATATCTGTATACACTGTGGAGTGCAATAAATTATTTGATTTGATATTAAAAGTAAATGCATAATAATCATATTCGCTCACATGTCTATTTAAATTATTACAACAGTCCATATCTATTTTTCATGCAAATATTTAAATTGCGAAATAATGCTACGTCTCGGACTCTTTATTACTTAGACAATAAGCTTCCTATTACATAAATAGAGTTAATTTAATCATGCGCCGTCTGGGAAACAGGAGCGTATTCAGAATTTTGTAAGGGAGAATATTGAATCAATGGTTCTAATAACTATAAAATTGTGAGTAAAGGTACAGTTCCTAAAATCTTGTTGCAGACTTAGTTTCACTCTAATTTAAATTTATGATGATGTAAATATAAAAAAAAAAAAATTTTTTTTCTTTGTCAAAAATTAAAATGCAAAGCATCGAGCATCCACGTAGAGTTGCCTGCCTCGCGGTCTTTTACCGGTTGCACGCTGGAGAGTGTTCTCAGGAACTACATTCTTTGATTCCACCAGCCCCATTTCACCACAAAACCACAAGACATCGTGTCGGATACCATCCGTATGTGGTGGATGTTCCTTATATCCGCACGAGAAGATTCGCTTCAACATTCATCATGCGAACAGCTAAGGAGTGGAATATGCTACCAGCGGCCATATTTCCGCGATCTTATGACCTGGGAGTCTTTAAAAGAAGAGTGAATAGGCATTTGTTAGGCGGACGCTGTTCATCATCGGACTCATCTTCACCTTCCACCAGGTGTGATTGAGGTCAAGCGTTCGCCTATAAGTTATAAAAAAAATAGTTTTAATGATATTTGATCATTTTTTTATTCTATAGGCGCATTTTTTATACTATAAGCACATTTTTTTATATTATAAGTACATTTTTTTATATATATCGCGTCAAATTGACTATGCTGTACCCGATTAATACATCACAGACGGGAAACCGAGTACAACTATTGAAAAAAAGGAAACTGTGCATCGGTAGTCACCGTGTTTATCCTGGACTGCTAAAACGTCTCTTCACACTTCTTTCAAAAGACTTAATATAATAGAACAATGTTGGCCTACCCTCCTTGACAGTCGGAGCCATTTTTCAAAATTCGATTTTTTTTGCGAGTCCCAATTAAATACATAGTTGAAAGGTAAGCATGAAAGGTATTATTGTTTTATATTTTAAAATATTATAAAAACTAAAAGGGTACTTTTATCGAGAGTCACAAATAATCCTTCAAAGAGCCGCATGTTGCCCTCTGTCATAGAAAGAATGGAATACACAAGCTGGAAGATCATTTTACAGCCTGATTATACGCCAAAGGTAGGAATTTTAAAACATGTGTTTACATTTCAGTTTTTTAGGATCAATTTGAACCTGTGAGAGTGGGGTTCTATTAGTAATCGTATAAAATAGGTCCTAATTAAAAGCTTGGGCCCCATAGATATGTCTCAGTGCGTATCTGTACAACGTAGTGATTCAGTGTTGCTTCCCTGTTTTTTGCGAGCACCCATCGAGGGTGTTGGTCTTACCACGTGCTCTGCCCGGGCATCGAACCCGACCGACATCTCCTAAAGGAAAACTATGCGATAGCAGCATTGTAATACTGTACGGACGTTCAAGACGAATGTACTGACGTCTCTTTTAAGTATATAATCAGTTGGATACTGCTTTGAGTATGCCAACTTTGAATACACCACATTTATTTATTGGACTACCCATTTTGTTTATAATCTTATGAAAAAGAGATTTTTTTCTGAATTTTCATTGTCGATGAAATATATTTTTCTTTCTATGTCAACGATAAACTATAAAACTTTTTCTTACTTCGGAAAAATCCTCGGCCCTGATTTGTAGGACTTGCGTCGGCTGAATACTCAAAGATGACTGTTTCTGCATTTTAATGAGGTATCTTTGTTGGCTGTATGTAATAGTTACCTTTGCCTATTAATTTCTGTAATATAAAAATATACTCTGTCTCACTACTACTAAAAATATATTAATAAAACTAAATTGCCTCTGCTGGGCGTCTTTCACTTAAAACCTTAAACTAACATCAATCTGGGCTTTGTAATCAATCTGCACTGCATCGAGACTGGAAACCAGGACTTGTAACGTGACGACATATAGGATCATTACAAACTGCGATATAAAACCGTCAAGATATCAAAGATATTTTCCTACAATTACCGTTGTGAAATGGGCTTTCAGGCTCAATACTTCCTCTGGATTAGGACACCGGCTATTCGAGCGGAAGAGAAAGACGCTCTTTTAGTTCGGCAATGCAATGATAACGCTTCTTGCGTTATAGTTGTCCATTGGCGACAGTGACCCTTTACCTTCAGGTGGACTGTTTGCCTTTATATTCACATTAAAAAAAAAACTAATCACTTCCTACTTAAAATATTGAAAAAAAATAAAATAAAACTTGTTTGCCACATTTCATACAATATACAAGAATAAGTTAATCAAAATATTAAAAAAGAGCCAATATCCTGTGTTGTGATGATGCCTCAAAGGGAAGTCAGCTTATTATATGTTACGTGACCAGCTTAGCGACCGAATGATATTGATATTGCACTCTTAAGTTAAAGAATAATAAACTCGATGAGACCAAGGAAACGAAACCATTCAGCCAATAAGAAATAGTAACTTTCCCTCGCAAAACAAACATTTGTCGGCCGCTGCACGTATCAGTATCGCCGTATTTATAATCGCACGATTACAAACATAAACAAATACATTAACCACGTGGTACCGGGGCCGCTGACGGACTTTTTCCACGGTTCGTCGACCCCGCCTGCGTAATTAGGAATTCGCTATCGAACGCGTAGATATTACTTTACGGCAATCGATCGACTTTTATTTATCATTATGTGTTGCTTCGGGTGCGGACACCTTCGGTCAAATAACTACATTATGTAATACTTTTGAATGGACGTATTAGCTAAAGCCTAAGGTTTATAACCAGCGTCAAACTAACTCTGATTGATCTGATTGCGATCGTTAAATTACTTTTTACAAGTATTCGATTATAGGTCGAAATCCAGCCTATGCTGAAGCTTTTAAAATCCTAAATAATTATGTTCAATATTGACTAAAATTAAATAATAAAGTTTTTAAAACTTTTAAATATATGGCTTATATTGTTAAATACATAGTAGAACGCGTAAAAATTATTAAATTTACCTCACAGCTTTTTAATGAGTGGGTAAAGCCGAAAACGCGGCCTAAACTTCGTTTGGACACTATAAGACAAAATAAAAATCATTTTTTTACCTTAGTCCAGGCAACAGTTGGACCATGATCTTACTTACTAAGGGCGGCTTGCACTAAAAATTAAATCTAGTTTAGAGTTATATAAAATGCTATTTAGCGCTGATCTGTAGTTATTGTCTTGCACTAAATTAAAATCTAGTTGTAACAACACTTAAACTGAAATCATCATTAAGCTGGAATCAAACTAATTCAATTAATAAGCGTTTTATACAAGCATAAACTAGATTAATTCGTTAGTGCAAGCCGCCCTAAAAGAATATCTTGTATTTAAATCAGTAATAGGCAAACGCCTCTTTTCTAACAAAAAAAAAAAATGCCCGCAGGAATAATAATAAAAGGCTAGCCTGCTAAAACGATGTGCCACCCCTGCCTTGCGTAGTATTAGACAAACGCAAAATAAATCTTTTTAGAGATAAGTGAGTTATAAATAAGTTCAGCACAAATATTTACACACTATTAAACATTTAAAACTTTAAAACAGTATTATCATGAATAAGAATGAACCCTTAAGTTTAAAGATTTAAATGTAAATCAAATGTTTAACTTGAATACATCTTTTTGAGATATTTTACTGTTATTGCCTCATAGAATTCTGTTATAGTTGTCTCTATTTAAATCTTTTGCACAATCATCAATGATTAAAAGATTTATATGAAAAACGTAGGATTTATAACACTGAGTTGATAGCTGTTTTCTACAGATTTACATCTTTTTAACCATTCGATTCGGTTTTACATATATGTACATCGTGCTATATTTTTGGCAGCTTGGCGACAGAGGCTGTCAATCAAATGCTCAATCAAACTGTATTCGTTCTGATTATTTCTCTCTGACAGCTATTTTGGCGAAATACTTAAAACCGCATAAAAAATCAGGGGCCGGTCATTTGCCGACATTTATACGAATTCTAGATCGATGTCCCACAGTGTATTGACCCTGTGACGTAGATTATTTTAGAATAGAATAATTAACCCCATCGGTCAGTGGCAAAGGTAAAAAAACCCAAACTGGGCTGGCAATGGTACTAAGAATATTTTGGCGGTTCATCGAACCCCGAATTACTAATTATTGGGCAATATGGACTTCTTGCTACGAAACGTCGCCATTGCCTGACTAAATTAAATTATGGTGGCGGGGCGATTGCCTGAACTGAGTCGTGACTACAGTCACTTTGACACGCTCTTGGAAGTCGTGTCTACATTCCCTATATGTGTTTGGTCGCTTACTCGCTTTAAATGATACACCTTCTTTATATCTGTACTCCCATATATTTCAAATAAAGTTTACATGTTATTTTCAAATCTTATTAATATAATTTATACAATCTGAACCTTCCCTTTCTATTTTTTCAATCAATCTCTCAAATTAAACTTCATATTTTTAAAATTAGATGTTCTAACCTTTTCAAATAAACTTATTTTTCTATTTATCGGCCAATTCCAATAATAACTAACCTACTTCATAATACTTTCATACAATCACTACAGTACACAAGTGTCAAGACCTTAATAATGATTCGCTTTGGCGTGTCACGTTTCGGGATCAACTTGTGTATATCCAGTTACTCATATACCTAGAGACCTTCAGTCGTGGTATATGTGGGCCGACATGATGACGGAGACTATCAATGGATTTTCATCCTTTGATGGACGCTTTCGTTTTTGGACTATTTACCATCAGGTGCACTGTATTTACATTGACAAGCCAGTGTAAAAAAAAAATCGTGACCACGTATATCAGTCAAAAGTGCAAAATGAGATGAAATTTTTAAGGGGATATGGCGTTTGCTCGAATTGGATCTTAAACCTTAGCGCACAAGTGCAAAGACTAACATTTTTTAAATTTATTTTTATTTACGGGTTTTTATTCCAACGAATATATTAGCCCCAATGTGCTCTAACCTACGTCCTTACATCCTAAGGGGTCGCGGATGACCAAGCGTCACCATCTGCCACATCATTCTGGCTTCACTGGACAAAGCAAAGACTGACATACTAACTTTCTTCGGGATTTCGCGTTTCGGGATTAACTTGTGTACCTCCATGTGTTCATATGCTTAGAGACCTTAAGTTATGGCATATCTGTGCTGACATGGTAATTGCGACTGCCAATGGATCCTCGTATCTTGAAGCTCCCTGCCGTTTTAGGACTACATCGAGTTTTCTATCCAGTAAAGTCACTTTGTAGAGCCAGTATTAAAAAACTTAGGAAATAGAGGCTTGATGCTCCAAGAAGGTGGGGAAGTGTCATTGATTTGCGACCAAATACTTCAGTGAAAAGTCTATTATAATGACTCGCATCGGCCATTCGCAATTATTGATTGGTTTGTGTGTGCTCAGCTCTTTTTTCTTTTTTTCTTCAAGATCAACAGCACTATGGTAATATTCGATTATAGACAACAGTAGTCACTTTTCATCAGAAGGGTCAGGCGGTTGCCAGGTTTTGGTACAAAAAAAGAGCGATCGGCTAACCAAATTATGCTAGAGATCAGATTTACGTAAATACAATTCGCAAGGCTTGTCTGTGTACGTATAATTGGCATTCGTCATTCGACACATTTCGTCACGACTGAGCGCGGTCACGTGACCACCTCGGCACTGGTCAGGGCCGAACATAGATATAGTATAGAGTAAACGTCGCATGTCTTATTATACAATCAAACTATGGCGACGTTTCTGTCACGTGATACGATAAGTTAAGTTTGTGATGTTGGTAGATAACTATATCGACACTAAAAAAAGGAACGCTGTAAATAACATATAAAGAGACGTTAAATTATTGCAGACACATATTTCTAGGTTATGAAATAAAAAGTAAAGATTTTACGAAAATAGTCATAATATTTTTTTTTCTCTGGTGTAAACTTTTGTTTTTGTATGTTACAGTGTTCTCGCTTTATATCATCGACATGCAGTTTGATCCAATTATCTACAAGTCTATGTCCCAAAAATGTGAAAATTCGTGGTTTTGAATCATGTCTCTGGTACTTTTGACATCTTAGATATAGTATTTTTGTCCTGATTCGGCAAAGTAACCACACCACAACTAAGGATAAGTATGATGCAGTCAAAAAATGACTGCAACTATGAACAGTAAAGCAAAACAGTCGATAGTCTTAGTAATTATGCCGGCCTACATAAATATCTCTTCACGCTTCGTTTAAAGGACCCAATATCATAGGACGGAGGAAACACGCTCGCCTCAGGACTGTTCACAGTTTACAACTCGGCAAAAATATGAGAAAACATTATGATTATATTTGCTTATCAATAAACTAAATATCATGTGTAATGCCCTGAGAATAGCGAACAGCTGCGCTATCGGTCATATTGGTCACGACACATAAGCAAGAAATGGTAACAGTTGTTAATGGGCCTATGCTCACTGTGAAAAGGATATAGTATGACGATATATTATTAATATTACTTACAAGTAATTTATTGCTGAAGTGACAAATGACATGATATTAGTGTTATCCAATATATTTGCAATCAGAAAAAATGTATAGCGACTTCTTCCTTCTAAGTAGTCTATGAAGCCCAACATTTGGCGGGATCGAGTTCGTTGCCCGGTCAAATATTTTCCGAGACTATAAAAAAATCTGCACTCATCCTATTATGATGTCACATCTCGTTTGCCCAGGTTTAGTCAAGGACTTTTTTTGCTAATATTCTCATGTCACGATTTTATATAATAATTTAAATAGGTGACAACTTGTATATTATATACATTTATCTATCATGCCGCTGAATCTATTATCTCATTTACATGTTTATTTTTGGCACACATCTTTCAGAGCGCCTAGACAAAATAACATTCAAAAAAGATAACGCTAGTAGAAAACTACAAAATGTATGGAAATTACATAACGTGACGACTTGATATTTCAACAGCTGATCACAACTCCATATATTTTGTATGTTCTTCTAGCATTATCGTTTATTGAATTTTAATTTATCTAGAAGCTTAGGTTTGCTCAACATTCCTTAACCTTTTCAGACCAGGCGTTTCAGAAATTATGATACAAAAGTTGTATATGAATGAGGAAATATCATTTTGCTTGGGGGGTAATCCTTTTATGAAGTCAGGTAAATTCCGAGAACTTCTGAATTTTCCCTCCGTCAAACACACACCATATTACAAGCGACGTATGTTTCAATTGATTGATACGCCTTCAGTTAATTTCTGTTGTATTAATAGGAAAGTATATTAACTAAGTTGTTATTTGTAAATTCATATTTTAAATACTTCAACCTGAAAATGTTAGGAAACAAGTAGGAAAAGGGTCGAATATTATTTATACTCATTCACGGCCGGTCCAAGGATTCTCCTCAAGTAAAAGATATACTATTATAATAATATATAATATTTATTTTCAATAACAATACATATAACAAATCGAAACAGCTAAATTAGTATCATTTTACTAAAGAATAACGAAACAATGAAATAAATAGAACAATACAATACAATACAAAATGGTCAAGGTAGGCATCGAGTTATGGTTGTTGTTCTGTATGCATTTATTAGCAAAGGCGCCCCATGTAGATGATTGCGTGGCGCTGTCAGGTGGCATTGAAGCTCGTGCCCCTGTGGTCTATATCAGACACCTTTCCATATAAACGCATATAGTAGTTAGAATCGCGGTTACCACAATCTAACGCTTGCTTTTATAGTATAAATACAAGTTAGAGAGGAATTGAAGCATACTGTCAATTTCACACCTCTCTCCTCAAGAAATAAAAGAATAATAAATATAGTTTTCTATTAATGTAACCAACCTAATCTTTTGAATCGTTTGACTGAATCATCGGAATACTTGATTATATAATATGGGAAGTCTATTTATATGTCTATGGGTTTTATGTATCCTACACAAGAGTGGTATATCGGATCGCGATATAACAGATCATTAAACAATTAAATACTAAAAAAGCATTTATAACGTAATCAATCCAAATAAACGGCCACAATCGATCGCTCTAATAAAAACTTTTGAAATGCCGCCATTGAATGCGAAATTCGGAAAGCAAAATGGCGCCCGTGTTTTTGCGCGCGCCAAATTAGCCTGCGGTCGTTCGTTGACCCCGGGCGTGTGCGTGACGTAACGTGACGTTCGTCAGTGACGTCACGACGCCGGCCTAACACGTAGCAATGGTTTGATATTGTACCGAGTCACAGTCAAGGTCCCTTATTGTTGTATTGTCCTGCATGGTCACTAAGCGGTTAACACGTGGTTTAACCGAGGGATTTATCATCACTCAGTGCTGCCAACATCGATCAAGAAAATCCTACTAGTTATTTTAAATTAACCTTATTTTTTTTTTCATAGATATTAAAGCAATAAATTTTTTTACTGCCTAAATCGTAAATTATGAAATCAAAAGCATATTACATAAATATTTGTTAAATGATTAAATCAGGAAGTTTGAAGTCTGCTTATTTTAGTTTTTCAAAAAGTCGAAAATAAAACGATATATAAAAAGTATTTTTTCTTTAAAACATCTTTTCAGATTTTAACAAAATTATTTATCAATGATAACGTATAGGAATTTTGAAACTAACTTTATTAGATATCTTATGAATAATTTACAAAAGTCTAGGTTGAATATTATAATAGACTATATTTTTTTCAATTTATTTTTAATTTCTATAGTGTGTATTATTTACTTAAAAAAAAAACAAACTTAATCATTCCCATGAAACTTACAGAGTAAGAGTATTTTATTAGTTGAAATATATTATACCCTCAAAAGAAGATACAGATATCCATATAGAGACGATTCACTAGCCATATAAAAAAATAAATTATGTCATTTTTTAGTACAGCGCACCTTTCCCAACCATTAGTGGTTTTGAACGTAATTCTGCTTTAAAAAAGACATTTAAAAAAGTTAGTTTCAAAATTGTACCAAAACCTTAGAGAAAAAACTTTTGAATAGTCTATCTACATTTCGTTAAAATCATATATTTCGTTATTGAGAAGAAAAAATTGTCTTTTCGATGTTCAAAAATATAAGAAAATGTCGACATTTAAGCACAAAATGAATACAGCTACTAATGTATCTCTGCTCACTCCGAAAGATATATAACATGTCAACATATATATTTAATCAGATCTTTTCGCAGAATCATCATATTTTAATAATACTAATATACTCATAAAGATTACTCAGACATCTCTCTGGGGGCGATCTTGTTATGTTATTCTGTAGGGCCTTTAAGTTGGTATCACTGTTTTTACGGTGATTTAACCCTACCCAGTATTTTCTTTTCGAATGACGTCACAACCTCCGCCGGTCTGACGCGTAATAATGATTTATTATCGTACCAAACGACAAACATGGTCTTTTATTGTTATACGAGTATTGTCCTGCTTGGTTACTATGTGGTTAGTCCGCGGTTTAACCCAGAGATTTGTTTTCAGTGACCTAGCGTTTACGTCACAT
The DNA here is from genome assembly GCA_036320925.1 of Automeris io. NCBI lineage: Eukaryota > Metazoa > Arthropoda > Insecta > Lepidoptera > Saturniidae > Automeris > Automeris io. The sequence goes on from JAUDJH010000005.1 coordinate 12,747,585, forward strand.
TATAGGTAAGACTAATGAGGGGCTAAAGCAGAAAAATGCAGTAAAATTTCGCGCGCACCAAACTTGAAGCAAGTTCACCCAGATAAATGGCGCTTAAGACAAGAGACCGCACTAAGCGGAAAAATGTGGCAGAAATTCGCTACACACGAGAACAAATTTTACCCGCCTAGACATATCTTGTTAGGAACATTTCTCGTGTGTAACCTCTTTATTTCTTCTTGTTAGAGCGGGGGCGGCGCTAAATTATGTGCCGGATATGTTACCGTGTTGTTCCGTTTACATTTTTTAAATTTCGTTCACAAATTAAACATCCCGCTAAAAACTAAAAATGGAACGAAATTACAGTTACGACAATAATACAAAAATCCTTAACACACGCCCACGCACAGATAACAACACGACAAGCAAACAAAAAAGTAAAATAAGAAAGAAAAATAAATACAAGTTTTACTTAATCAAAAGTAATGTAAGCCTACGCATTGTTTAATTTTATAGTGGGCAGAGAAGAGAGAAAAATGTGAAAAGATTTGCTTATGCCATTCTAATCAAAAACATTCTACTGAAAGGGTACCGTTGACCAACCATTTTTCCTTATATTAAAAATATAACAGACCAAAAGTACATCGTATGATGCTTTTTTGTATAAAAATATCTACTTTATTAAATATTAATATTATTTGGGAGGTTGATAGTACTTGCATCTATAAGGAAAGTCACAGAACAAGGCCAGGGTGGTGGGTGGTTTCGCTAGGTGCCGAGGAAGATGGCTCTGCCTTGCCCTTGGCACTCGACAGGCGGGAGAATGAACACCCCGGTGATTTTAGTTGGTGCAAGTCCGACACACCGGGGGGCGGCTATCACTGCCCCCTGAAGGTCTGTTAGGGATTTCCCCCGGGCTACCAAAAATAAGTCACGGAACAAGGCTTGTTTAAATTTAAAACTATTCTTTGCATTATTTTTATTCGCATCCGCAACCACTATTAGCTACTTAAGCACTTTGACCTTTTTACAATTATTTTTCGCGAGAAAACTACAATATTTTTTTGTAATGTCATTATTGTAATAAATTATCGTTACACTTGCTTCTGTCCGTTAGTTTGGCAACTTAAATACTTTAGTTTCAGCTGACTTTTCGATATGTGGGAGTTGAAGCTGCTCGCGTCCGTAGGCTTTACCCTAGTTTCCCTACACGTGACTCCTGGGTGGTGTTAAACGAGCAGCAGCGAGGTGGTATGGCGTCGGTATCCGTCTGGATCGCGACCACAGTACATGAGTGTAAAACCCGTCATAGTGACCAGTTTCGGCTTGTCGCGTTTCGGTATCAGCTTCTGTATATCCAATAGCTCATATACCTAGAGACCTTCTGTCATGGTATATGTGGGCCGACAGGACGATGTAGACTATCAATGGTTTTTCATCCTTTGATAGTCGCTTTCGTTTTTGGGCTACACTGTACTTACCATCAGGTACCCGGTAGTCACTATGTCGAGCCAGTGTAAAATTTTGTATAAATCCGATGTTTATGTATGTTTATGTAGTTTTGGGGATCTTCAGATCAAATAAAAATAAACCTTGAAAACTTGTTTATTTCACTTTGTAAATTAATTTTTCGTCTTAACGAAACTTATCTTACGTCTTAATCTATTCGAGCGCTAGCGTCAAAAAAAAAACATTTATCTTTTTCTTTCCTCTTTCTATCCTTCCTGCCTTTCACCCACATACGTTCCGATCTACCCATTTACTACTTCATATATAATAATATTACACACAATAACATCCATCCTACATTTATATCAATGATACATTAATTTGTGCCTCTTTCTTATTCAAATTACTTACGATAAACAATTAGAGTTATTCTGCTGTTGCAAATAGCTTCAAGACAGATTGTCCATTATGTCATTCCTGTGACGAAACAACTAGTAACATAATAAAATGAATAATACAACAAAACGACTCTTGCTTTAAAATACGTCATCATATTATTTTTTATAACGCCCTTAACTTGGAAATTATACTATTATTACAATACCTACATTCATATTTTCAGCCTGGAAATACAAATACTCAACCACAAACCACATAAAAGGTGACGTCGCACATGACTCGTATATTCAAGTGTAAAAAAGATCGTCATAGTGACTGGCTTCGTGTTGTCACGGTTCGGGCTCAGCTTTTGTACGCTCAGTAACCAATATACCTAGAGACCTTCAGTCGTGGTATATGCGGTCCGATATGAAGTCGGCGAATATCAATGGTATTTCACCTTTGATATTCGCTGTCGTTCTTGGCTTACACTGGTTTTTTCATCAGCTACACTATAGTTACTATGTCAGTATAAAAAATATTTCTGGTACAACATTGATGAAATAAGACTGACACAGTGTCACATTTGCTTATACCATTTTAATTATTAAACACATTTTTTAAATGACATACAAGACCAAACATTGTATATTTTTCTATTAACAAATCTAATACTATTTAATAATTTACAAGAAACATCGATCTGATTGAACACATGACTTGGGCAATATATAGTATGTGTCAGTAGCGTTCATTCCATAAATGCATAAAAGCATTGCATGCTCTTACGATAAATAAGTCTGGAATAAATTCCTTTAATTTAAACAAAAAAAGGAACATTTTATATTCATATCTATTTTATTTTCATGGCATCTATCTTCCCTATAAAAGTAATATAATGTTTATTATCATTATATTATAATATACAAATTTATTATGTGAATCTGCTTACCCAGTCCAAATACCCTATGCACGTCACTGGTATGTGTGTAATGGCGTCTTTATCAGGGGTATGGTAATGTGAAAAGCATTTCAACTTCTTATTTCCGTTAGTATGTCAATATAAAGGAATTACATAACGGCTTGTAAGAAAACATTGTTGTTTTCATGTCTACAATGTTTCAGATATTGTATTTCGAGGTGCGAATCAGATCGTGGAAATAGCTTTTCGGGAGCATCTGCTAATCCGTGATATATCGCGTAGTATACGTGTATATGGAAAGTCGTTTGATGTAGGCAGCTATGCAGCGCTATCAAGCTGTTATGATCGCGAGCTTGACACGCCGCCTGACGGAGCTGAGCAGTCCTCTACATCGGAAACCTTTTCATGTTTAACCACTTCGGTATGGCGCCTATCGGCCACGAAAAGTTGCCCACAGCCGGCATTCACCGTTCGCACGCTGCCTGATGCACTCGTTCATCAACAGCTCTGTGACGAGATAAGCGACAATTTTTTTTTTCAGTTATAAAAACGTTACCGTTTTACAGATGTGATACCATTTTGGACGATTGTCTGATTGAAACTAAAATTATGCGAGTAAGCATTCCGCAAACGCAGAGATAAGAGAAAATTCCTGGATGTCGCCTATAGTCGACGCTCGGCCGTGCGCGTTTATATCACGGCCGTCGACTATAGTCAACGCTTGTACCGAAGTGGTTAAATCCATCTGTAACATGGCCACTGTTCTGAGGAGTTATTTAACTTTGTTCCCCCCTCTCCTTTTCATACTAGCAACACGCGCGTGGGATTACGGAGTCACAGCTATACGGTAACTCACATCCCGGCTAGGACTATGAAGTTTCTAACTCTTACTTTTGAAGAGTGCATGAATGTATATTTGTGCAGGCTAACACGATCGCCGCGATTATGGAAAGTTTGTTTTACTATTCATAGTCGTCGTTTTTGGACTACAGCATACTTACTTAATGGCGTGGTGTGAAAAAAATCACACAGAACGGTATTTTGACTGCCAGGGTGTCAGAACCCGTCTCAGGATTGCCGATGTCTTTTGTTCCCAGCGTCTGACGCATCTCGCGAGTGGAGGATCTCCCCGGGGGCTTTAGCCGCTAAGAGTCCGACACACCGGGACGCCGCCCTTACGACGCCCGGACGTCCGTTATGATTTACCCTGGGTTACCAAAAAAAGCTGTCAGAATCCGAATATTGCCGAAAGATGTGTTTATGTATTTCACTATGTACTGTTGTGTCAATCTTTTTTATTAATACAATGACCGTTGTCCTTGAAGCTGGTTGGTTTAGTCATTGTGTTACGGAAAGTAAATAAATATCGACCATTTAAATGTATTTTTGACAGTTATATTTACGATCTAAGTAGTTTTATGAGCGAATGCTCTCTGTACTAATATTATACAAAGGTAATTTTTAAATGTAGTAATCATTATTAATTCTTAAACGGGTCTAATACGCGAAAAACTTAGTTTTTACTTTTTTCTGTCGTGGTACAGCTGTAGGTAATAGTATTAGTGGCGAATAAGCCTCGTTTCAAGTAATTCTATGATCAAAAACAGTTTCATGTAAAAATATAGTCAAGATTCAGTCGCTTCTGCTAAAAAATATGTGAGACCTACAAAAAGCTAAGTCTAAAAATTGTAAAAGTAAAAAAACCAGTATTTTATTTTTGTTTCAGCACTTTGTAATTTGACAGCCCTAATTTACCTATGTAACAAAGATCTGAACCTGTGGCTTATAGACATTACTTTGACTTTGCTTAGCCTTTACTCGAACATTACAAATTATATTCAAAATATATTATCAGGTAACTGATTCTAAGTCTAATTCTTGTTATATATATTTGTTTTTTTTTTGTTAAAGATTGATCTATTTTCTGAACAAAGTCTAAGCAAAGTAAAAGTAGCGTCTGTGAATGTGAGCCTTTTTTGGTTACTCGGTAGGATATACTGCATAAAACCATCAGAGACGCTGTGAGGGCAACGACCTCGGTGTGACCTCCTACTGACTAAAAACCCCCAGAGTATCCTTCCAATAAAACCACCCAGGCCTGAGATTTCAAATTCTTCCAGACATTTAGGGAGTAAACAGTTTATTTTAACTTCCTCTCTGCCAAGCTAATAAATGAGCACTTCATTTATAAGTTACTTTTTGCATCCTTTTAATTTTTAGAAAAGAGATTGATATATAAAGCAACAACAATCTTGTTTCTGCGCAGTGGTCGCGAACTTGACGAGGTTCGTCGCGCGACCTGAAAGTAGGCCGACCGTTTGTTAGGCGACGAGAATGTTGATCTCTGCATGTATTTGGTTATACATTATATTATGTAGTCAATAATTTGAATAAGAAACCTCCACTTCTCAGCCACGGCAGAGACATTTTACTGTTTTCATATATATATATTTTTATCTTAGAAATAGACCAAACAAAATAGTCATGAATTTATTACATTATTTGAGTGCTTGAACACCTTATAAATTGTAAAAGAAATATTGCGGTAAAATTTAACTAAATTGCATTTGACTGACGTTTTTATAAATAACTAGAAATATAGTAGGTCCTTACATATGAAATTGGCGTTTTGTATCGGAGGAACAAAAAGTTGAATATTTTTTAATATAATATATTTAATTAATCAAAGTATGAACCATTATTTTCTATGCACTTTTGCCATCTCATAGGTAGTTCATTGATCCCTTTACTAAAAAAACCAGTCGGACGGGAATCAATAAAATCTTTGAAGGCGATTTGGACTGCCCCATCGGAGTTGAATTTTTTCCCTTGCAAGAAGTTATCCAAATTTCGTAAAAAATGGTAATCTGTTGGAGCAAGGTCCGGGGAGTACGGAGGATATCTTAGACTTTCCAATTGAAGCTCTTCTAATTTAGTAGCCGTCTGTTGCGCAGTGTGTGGTCTAGCGTTGTCGTGAAGCAGCAGTGGCGTGGAGCGATTGACCAGCCTAGGTTGTTTAGCCGCTAGCTTTTCCATGATGGTTTGCAATTGCTGACAATAGACATCAGCCGTAATAGTCTGGTCAGATTTGAGAAAACTGTAATGAACAATACCGGCACTAGTCCACCAAACGCTTACAAGTAACTTTTTTGGGGTTAATTTTCGCTTGGGGCAGGATTTGGCTGGCTGGCCAGGATCCAACCATTGCGCTGAGCGCTTCCGATTATCGTAAAGAACCCATTTTTCATCACAGGTAATGATTCGGTTTAAAATACCTTCATTATTGTGCCGGTTTAGTAATGTAACGCAGCAGTCGACGCGCGTTTGCCGGTTAGCTTCAGTCAATTCGTGAGGTACCCATGAATGACGATCATCGAAGCACAAATACATGAGTCTATAGCTGTACAAATTTGAATTTGGAATTCCTTACCAAAGAGGAGAAATTTGTGATTAAAGTGGCCAGTACGAAAAACGCCAATTTCATATGTAAGGACCTAATATAATAGTAAATTCCATAATCCCTGAAATTAAAATAAATTTATTTTATCATTTTTTTAGACTGAAAGCTCGCAAAACGAACTCTCAGCTTACCAGATGGTAGTGAAATATGCCAATCACATGCATTTTACGTACTAATACTACTACAAAACCATGGTAAATTGCATGTGATTTGTGTCTTTTTAAATACCTACCTCGATATATAGTATGGATTTTAGAACCTCTCGGTTTCTAGTGCCGATTTCAGAATCTCACGGAATATAATATCGATTTGAGAACCTTTCGGAATATAGTAGTGACTTCAGAATCTCTCGGAGTATAGTGCCGATCATAGAACCTCTGGAAATATACCTCCAATTTCAGAATTTCTCGAAATATAGTGTGGATTTTAGAAGCTCTCGATATATAGAAGCGTAATTAGAATCACTCGATATATATTGCCAATTTAAGGAGGGGTCCTTTATGGTGAAGGGTCGCCATAAAATGTTAACCGTATTTTGTTCTAGTTTATTTGTTAGTTGTAAAAAAAAAAATCAAATATTGATGTGTTGGTTTTAGAATATAGATAGTATCCGCTCAACAAATTAGAGTGATGATAATGGTGCTGAATGTGGGTCGAGTATTTTCCTGCTGTTAGTTCCTTGAACCGGCGCCTCGTTATAAAACGAGGTAGGCCAATATTGCGTTTTGAGAATGTATGTATTTGTTTAATATTAATCTTTTTGTTTGTTAGTTTTTATTTTTTGAAAATATTACTATTTTTACATCAGCTGAGCAAAGAATCTGCCTTGCTATAAACGCTAGCAAATTCTGTTTCCTAGGTACGCGAGTTAGAAAAAAGGAGTAGATATTTAATGGTGCATATCTACTATTTCTGAAAGGCATTTAAATTTATAATATGATGTGGTTCTAAAAACTATTAAGTTTAATAATAAGTTTGGAAAAATTCAATCACAATAAATTGCTAACAAAAAACTACTCTATAGTTTTAATTCCAATTACAGGTTAAAAGTATGAGAGCAAAATGTCGAGGTTACATTAGAAATTCGTAACATACGGGATGCGGACTTAAAAATACTTGGTAATGCACAAAATGACTCATAAAGTTACTTCAAGTTCACCACGGATGTGCTTACTATGTTACTGGTGATGTTGAGTATTGGGTTTCCATCACGGATTTTTAGATTCGGAACTAAATTCTACTAATAAACTAAGTTTTGTCTGTTGGTACGTTCGCTTATTTTCTAAACTACATAACAGATCATAATGCAGTTTTCACCATTATGTAGCAAAATGTATTTTGGAGAGTTTATATATTATACTTATGTATTAGGCATGAGGTCAAAAGAACGTTTTTAAAGCGCTTATATAGCGTATGGCTGACTAAACCAGGGGCCTAATTCTGTATGAAAATTTAGATTTCACACTCAAATCTTACCATTTAAAAACCACGTTAACATCGTGTCTTGTCTATATAATGTCACGATAACGAATCCGATTCATTTCAACAAAGTATCATAGAGAATACGATTTTTGCAAATGTCGTAACTTTTTACGAACTTGACGTGATATCAAAGCAAGGAATCGCAAAATTGTCTTAGAGAATTAGGCCCCATAATAGATGTGAAACTAATCAATGTAAAATTATAATCATGGCAAGTCTGACAATATGAAAAGTATAACAATTCCAAATAAATGGGCTCATGCACATTTTTTATTTAAAAGATGTATTGCAAATAATGTTAGTGCTTTTATATTATTAATTGTATCAACGAAACGCAATAAGCTTTTAATATTTAATCACTAGACGATATTTTCCAAAACGAATCCACCAATAAGATGTTACTGCAATTTTTGAGAATTTTATGAAAATGTAGACTTATTTTTAATATATTACGCAGTGAGTTTAAAAACATAACAATAAAAATTGAAGACTTCGAACCCGCAAATGAAAAAGAATGTAGGATTCTGTTACGCTTGCCTTTTGTTACCTTGCTTAAGTTTTAATTTAATTATAATATATATTTCGGAATAACATTGACTCAGAGTTGCGTCTTTGATTAATGAAACAACCACAGAATAATCAAATGTTTGAAATAAAAACTTTTGTGTATTTAACAATATAAAACAGAAATAATTAAACGAAAACATCACTATTTAAGAAAATATGTCGCACTTGCCTTTGTGGACCTTACTTGATACCAATAATTACATACGGAATTGTGTATATAAAATTTAAATACCGCAGCTGATTGTAGGTGTAACCCTGCCATAGGCTTTTGGGGATTTTCAGCTTCTGTGCGGAATTACCACATATACAGAGGTGTAGGAAAACATTGTAAAGAAATCCATATTTCATTTAACAAAAATAGCATAATTAGTACACTGTTGGAAGTTACGCGACTAAGTTAGTACAGACGGGCATTTTGAAATAAAAATCCACGGTTTCAGGTTTGAATCACGTTTTGTATCTCAAGGCTTTCTTAATTAAGTATGGACTCAGAGAATATATTTTCAACGATAGTTAAACACTGTAAGGGAGCCCGTATATATATATATAATCAAAAAAATAATATGTTCAATCTATTGTGCTTTGAGAACAGCGATCAGCTGCTCTTCTTGTCATATTGAACATGGGATACTAATGCATAGTGGAAGGAGGATACAGTTACACCAGACAGTAGCCTTGAGGGAGTCTGTTGCCTCGATGAGAAGAAGGCGGCGCGCAGTACCCAGCGCCGCCACCCTTGAGAAATATTTGGCGGACTGAGCTCTTTACACCGATCTCTCCCAGAGATGAAACTTAAACAGGTTGTTCCTCACCGGACGTCTGGAAGAATCTGAATTCCCAGAACCTAGTCTACCTGGGCCTGGGAATCCATGGATATATATCCATGACTCGCGACAAACTAATCTATTCATCATAAAAATTATTGTCGATACCAGGATTCGAACTCAGGGCACTCAGCGTTTACTGTAAAGTAATTAATTAACACTAGGCTATTAAGCCTTCAATATATATTATTTAGTATATATTTTCACGATATGTATGTCGTTTTCGGATTACGGAGTGAGCAGAGATCGAATAATGACTGGTAGTCTATTTGCGTATTCACGTAATCATGTAAAGCATGGGTCGGCAACCTTTTCTTATATAAGGGCCACAAATATTATTATATTGGTGCAGGTCACATTTCATCTAATACACACAATTTTTTAGATAAAACTAATTTTTGCATTTTTAACCATATTGTTACTCTCATTTTAAAGTAATAGGTACAAAATTAACTAGGATTTATAAAGCTAATGCGACTTTTGAGGTTGTTCTTGTTTTGCAAGTTTTTTAATGTCTGCTTACATTTGAGACGTAGAAGTGCAAACGAAAAAGCGACAATATTACGTCAGTCTAACAGTTCTGCTTAGACTGTCATCGCTTCAACTGAATTCCCGGCTTCCGCGCACACAAAACAATGATATGAACTTATTTCTATGAGTGTTTTTAATTTATTGCCTGCGGTGCGGCGTTTTGTGGAACAGCTCTTACTTGCGCGGGCCGCTGGTTGCCGACCCCTGATGTAAAGTGTATAGAACCACGAGTCAATCTCTCTATAATCTTAACAGAATATGGCCTGCTCTTATATTGTTATATTTATTTAATATCATTACTACTGTAAATGTCAGTTTTGTTGTATTGATCACATTAAAAAAAAGGAAAATGTTTTTACACAAAGCGAGCAAATTTATTACAAACTAGCTGTCCCGGCAGACCTTGTTCTGCCCTTTTTCTTTAAAACAAAGTCACATTTTTTTTTTAATTTAATAGCTTTCCCTGTCGGCTATTTCTTGAAAATTGTTTGAAGGAACCTGGCCTTAATGCTATATGTATAAAAATTGACAAATATTGACATTAATATTTATACGTCACTCAATAATTGTTTTGCCTTCCCGGAACCCGTCCACTAACATTTAAACTTTATGGTGTGGTATTAAAGTTCAAAATGACTTATAACGAATTTTTTGTATGAGAATACAGAACAGTGTTATTTTTACACAGTTGCAGGGAATTATTAAAAATTTTCTCTCCGTAATAACCTTCCTCAGACTTCATCGAACACAACAAAAAAAAAGTCAGCCAAATCAGTTCAGCCGTTCTCGAGTTTCGCGCTTATCAAGACATTTAGCGATTCATTTTTATATATAAGAAGATAGGCTTTTATAAAATAGAATAATTTCATAATATGTACCGTGCTTCAAGGATCTTAAAGCGATGCCGTAATATGTAATATCCAACACGTGTGTGTTCATTTGATAAGGAAAATAATGAGGAAATCTGTACGCGTTCTGCATCACAGAGTGACGCTTGCAAAATATGACGTCTGGAGTTACGTAGGTCAAGATTAGTTCGCTGGGTCAGTAGGATCTGAGTGTCCGTACTCGTATTAATGAGAATTCTTAGCCTATGATGCCCTCATTTGCAAGAATTTGTCACTTAATATATAAATTAATTTGACATGAAATAAAATTAAATGTGCTTATTTCGTACCAAAATTTAAAATACAAAAACATAAACAAAATATAGAAAAGAAAAAACAAAAACATACATCCATGGCGAAATGGGCCTTCAGTCAGCTTAGTCAGGCGGGCTGAATCACGAAAAAAAACAAAGCTATAACATCTTTATAACATGACACATCATTAATGGCAAAATCTATTATATTGTTGTAAAAAGTAATGCTATATTAATCAGGAATTAGATTATTATTTAAATAGATATTTATTACAGCAATTTGTAATCTTTTAAATTATCTTTTGGAAAACTTTGTTTCCAATGGCCTTGTGTCAGACGGAAGTGGCGGATTCAAAAATACAAAAAAAAAATCTCGAGATTTGAGAGATGGAAGCCTTACTAAATACATAGTTGATATTTTTTGATAGCAATACACATGCGCGACAAGGTACCACTGGGTACTTCTATAGGTTGAACCGCCGCATTTCTAACGGTCGACCTAGAAAGCCTTTGATCACAATACTAAAGGCTTAAATACATGTTAACTCTTATCGCTAATATTAGTCTGTGCAATTACTGAGCACAGTTATTTTTTAAACACAGGCTCGACATAGCGACTACTGTGTACCTAATGGTAAGTACAGTGTAGTCCAAAAACGAAAGCAACCATCAAAGAATGAAAGCCATTGATAGTCTCCATCGTCATGTCGGCACGCATATACCACGACTGAAGGTCTCTAGGTATATGAGTTACTGGATATACACAAGCTGATCCCGAAACACGACAGGCCAAAGCGAGTCACTATGACGGTCTTTACACTTGTATACCGTGGTCATGACCCAGTTTGGGCAATTGCCCTACCACCAAACAAAAGCCTAGAATAATGACCCCAAATAACACATGGAAGAATTTTCACACGACACCAAAGCTAAAATATTGACCCAAATACTCGAAGAAGCTCGTGATTCATCGGTACTATCCAGCCCATTTTGCTAAAGACGTATTAGAATTAAGGTTAACCTTATTTTTGGATTGTGGAGCTTATGACGCTTCTTGCATGATAAAGGCTTTAAGTAAATTATAGAAGTAAACTTCAACACAAACACACGTTAACGCCGGCGTGTACCACCGGTGGCTGTTTTTATTGTAACCCGAGGGAAAAACCGTGCATAGGTCCATTAGTGGGTGTAGAGGATCTACTCCTCCGGAACCTTCTCAGGCGGCGCGCTGGACACTGCTCGCCACCTCTCTCTCATTCGAGGAACAGTCTCCCTCAACTTCACTGACCGGCTATTTTTACCGTAGACACACACAAGTCTGCCTCATGAGGTAGCACGCAGATGATTGCCTCATCAGATGATAAATGTGTACCTAAATATTCAATATTTTAAAGTTAGCACATAAGTATGTTATGTGTATAATAGTAGCAAGTTTAATTGCATTGATTAATGGGTGCGTGTGTTTGAGCCTTAACAAGACCCGGTTAGTATAACTGTGGTAGACGTAACGTCTACCTACTTACATCGAAGCCCGCATAATCATTCTAATCAATCTATAATAAAGTTCCTAAGTGTCCCTATCTTCACGTGTTTTTGGTTTAATCTTAAGGAAAAAATGTTCCATTTCTTAAGAGTCAGTCAACAAATTAATACGTTAGTTCTTATTTAGAAATTGTTAGATTAATCAACAAACTGAATGATTATTTTCATTTGTTTTTACAATAACTAATGCTAGGAATAGTTATAACCCGTTTTATTTGTTTTCTAGAATGTTAAAGTAAATGAAATATATATTTGTTTATAGCGTCCTAAATAATTTCATTAAATCTCTTAAGTATGTTATAATTTTGATTTTTTTTCAATATCGGTCTAAGAAAACAAAAATTTACGTTACGATTTAAGGTTACGATATTAGACCTAACAATATTAAAATGTCTCCCCTGTGACGTAGTGAAATAAAGCTGTAGATAAAAAAAATATTTTATTAACAAACATATAAAGCTTCCAGAAACAAACATAAAATATGATTTTAATTCGTAATTACTTTAAGATTTTGGTACCTTATTCTTTAAGAAATGTGTTATAGTACAACTACATCTATATATCTATGTATATGAAAAATTAATCGTAAAATGTGTTGCTAACCACTTAACTCGAGAACGGCTGAATCGATTTGGCTGATTTCTTTTTTTAAGTTTGATAAAGTCTGGGAAAGGTTCTTATGAAATGAAAAAACGTAAAAAATACGAGGAAAATAATAAAAACAACAATTTTCTTTTCCCATACAAACCACTCTGTCCCCAGCTATCAAACATATGATGTCAATCAAAACAAAACAAAGGTGCGATAGAATTGTCTTTTGTATGCCTTCAAGTTGATTAGAGATGGCATGTCATTAATGAAAATTATAATTTATACGCCAATTAATCAAACAAAAAATAACGTGTCCCATAAGGCATTATAGTAAAAATATCATTATTATTAGACATGACTTAAGTCTTTCAATGCAATTTTATTTCTATTAGACTGCGACAGGCCAATAACTTTAGGCAGAATGAAATCTGACGGGGCAACTATTGACATAAAAAAAATGTATCTTTGTTTTAGAGAAATAGGGCAGAACAAGATCTGCCGGGACAGCTAGTTAATAATATATTAACTTTATAACACAAAAACTAGTACTCATGCGTTCGTCATATGAACTGTATTGGAGCCTGATTGAAACATTTATCGCTTCAAGTTATATAGTAGCTTGAGCCGCCGTAACGGTTGGCCCACATAAAGGGGGTTACTTAACGAGTATCTAACAGTTACAACTTACATCCTGATACGGAGCCTCGCAGATCTTTGTTAGTGAGATAACGGATGTCTGTACATCGCTTTATTATTGAGACTAAGACAGATTTATAGATGCTACTTTTACTTTACTTAGACTTTGCTTAAACATTGTTAATTATACTGTTTAGAGTAAGTGATTTCCGGACACATTCCATCTAACAAATTTAAACATCTTATGAAACTCAATAATTCTCCACTATGTGTAAATTGTGGAATCATAGATGATATCCACCATTTGTTGTTGGAATGTGTCCGATCTGAATCAATGAGAGAGGCGTTTGAGAGTGCCATTGGTTTGAACAGACTTGACATCGGGTTGTTTAACAAAATCTTAACAGAACTATTATGTGATGAGGCGTCTGGCTTTTGCAGATCAATGGCACCATATGTAATATGTTAGGTATTTTTGTATTAGGATACGATGGGGCTGACATACGTACACACGTAAAAGTCCCTTAAATAAATAGAATAAAAAAAAAGATTAAGTGATTATAGTGTACCTGATAGAAACTACTATGAAGTTTAAAAGTAACAGCGATTATCAAAGGACGAAAATCAATTGACATCTGCCGTCGTCATGTCAGTTCATTTTTTTTTTACACGGCACGGCACAGTGAATACTACAAACCCGTTGGAAAGTATGGTGTAGTCCAAAAACGAAAACGACCACCAACAGCAAAATAAACCATCGATAGCCGCAGCGATTATGCCGGCCTGCACAAATATCTCTTCACGCTTCGCTTAAAAGACCCAATATTATAAGATGATAGAAACACGCTTGCTGGAAGACCATTCTACCGCCCGACAACTCGGCAAAAGTAAGAGTAAGAGAACTTCGTAGTCCTAGCGGGATGTGAGTTACTGAAAAGCTGTGACTCCGTAGACCAGCGCGCGTGGCTCTGCTATAGGGAGAGGGTGGAACAAGGTTAAACAGCTGTTCAGATCACTCTCGCCATGATACAGAAAACATCACACACAAGTATACCATAAAAGTCGAAAGCCTGGAAGCTTTTGTGAGCAGCCTGGCTACTAAGATGTTCAATAGAGCGGACTCGTCGACGCACGTTCACCTCCAGAATATTGCGCCGCTACACGCAAGACCTCCAGACACAGGTGAACGCTTCGAGACACAAATAATTAGATATTTTAAAAAGAAGAAGCCTAAAGCCCGCGATCTATCTTACCTAGACTGCGCCCGACCCGGAGAGGGCGCGCTGGAGAGTACTAGGCGGATGTGCGACAGATTCGCACACCCTCGTCATCCCGATCTCACTGAAGAAACACCCAGACGGAAGAAGGACGCGCGAGCTACCTTCGACCAGTGACCCGTCTGTCGTCGCAGACGGAGAAGAACGCCGCCGTCAGGAGGTTCGCCTCGAAACGGCTTCCCGCTCATAATCCCCCTTCATATTTTGTACTAGGTTAAGTTTTAATTGTTAAATAAGATCTTCCTCTGTTGTTGTTTTTATTATTATTTTAAGGCTTAAGTTAGGTTTAAGATTATTTTGTAAATTTTAGAGCAATAAAGGACACCACTCAACCCTTTTCAGCGGACGGATGAAAGAATGAAGTATGAAAGGCAGTGGAATGTGAGTGGTGTGAAATTTGAATTTGAAATTGAAGTATACCACGACTGAAGGTCTCCATGTGATAGAGTTACTGAACGCGTATACTCTATATAATAAATTTAAAAAGTAGAAAGCCTTTCTGCAACTGGCTTTTCAATATTTCGTGGATCTAAAGTTCGTGTCGTTTTTCAAATATTTAGCAAAATAATTTGTAGTAGACTCGGAAGCGATAGTACCGGTTGACCCAGATGACTGTGAGATTATTATCGAGCGGCTAACCGTTAAAACAAATATGTACCTCTCAAACTGCTATATACCGGTCTACATAGTTGCTATTTCTAATGATATGTGACACTACACAACTAAACTAAATATGTAACAAATTTTAAACTATAATAAAAAATCTCTCAAATATTAAATTTAGCTTAGATATGATCAATTTCTCAACTGCCGGTGCTTATAACGATACGCATTTTCATTCACAAAGGCAAAGAATGGAATTCGCTTTTCTTGTTTGTTTTACCACTGTTATATAAGTTTTCACGTCCTCACAGCTCAGTTTATACTGACCCTAACTTTTGATGCTGAAGGTAGGATGCTTTTATATGTATATACAAAAACAAATTTGTTTTAACAAATTTAGACCTAATCATTTACAATCTATAAAATTACCTATTTATTTTTTTAAATGAGGCACAACTTTTTTTACTACAAGTCAGACCAATGAGATGCGACACATACAGCCACATGAAAAAAAAGATGAAATTAAAAAGAAAACGTATAATTCGGTTAGATTAAGAATACTTCTTCTGAATACATTATATTATACAGGGAAGTACAAAGATAATAGGGACACAAAATACTTTATTTCGTGGGCGACATTGTTGTTATTATAATCCTATTGCATAATTTTGATAGTTATGAGTCTGAAAGCAATATATTAATCAAAATAAAATATTTGAGTGAATAAAAAATTTAATGAATAAATGTAACATGATCTGAAATAACAGAATCCGACGCTTGGGTCCCGGTTCAACAGGCTGCTCCAAATACTCAAATTAAGGAAAATCCTTATTAACATGATACTTTAATATAATTTAGCGAATGCCAATTCAGTGGGTCGAGCAACGGTTTGCGGTTATTTCCTTATGGAACCGTTTGTCAGTCCATTTTAATCTCACTCAGTATTATTATTGTATTTAATTGACTTAAATTCATGTTTATTTGTCTTCTTACTTAGCTGGAGCTTATAATAAAAAGAAATATGCTGTAATGCGGAATTAAGTACTGGGTAATTTTCGTTATTATAAAAGATGATTAACTTAGTTTATACTTGTTGTATGTAATAAATAAATTCGACTTTATCACTACCGATTAACTAAACGAGCTCAACACTATTTTT
The DNA here is from genome assembly GCA_036320925.1 of Automeris io. Classification (NCBI taxonomy): domain Eukaryota; kingdom Metazoa; phylum Arthropoda; class Insecta; order Lepidoptera; family Saturniidae; genus Automeris; species Automeris io. The sequence goes on from JAUDJH010000005.1 coordinate 12,764,126, forward strand.
GTCAGACATCACTAGCTAAAAGTTCACTCAGTGTGTATTAATAAATGGCTACCAATGTAAAATAAATTATCTTTATTTTGTGATATCAGGTTATGGGCCCAGGCCACCTGATTCATTTCCAGTTAGCAGAAGTTAAAAAGTGTCAAAACATTTTCATTGTTGAAAACAAAAAGTAGTTCGACATAACCAAAAAAGAAAACCGTGTCACGAGGCGAAAAGTATCTTCATCAACAAAATGTCGTCTAATAATACGATGGCACTGATTGAAAAGTTGACGGGAAGAGATAATTACCCTACGTGGAAGTTCGCAGTGCAAACTTATCTCGAACACGAAGAGTTGTGGAGTGTATAACCTCGCAAAACATCGATCCCAAAAAGGACACAAAAGCGAAGTCCAAAATAATATTGCTGGTCAATCCTATCAATTACGTAAACATACAACAATACTGCCCTGGTAAAACAGAATAGATGAACAGGAATCGCTGACGTAGCGTAGCAGATTAATAAGTTAAAGTAGCGATGGGCTTGCCCATGGGTCCTGACACAACTCGTAGAGCGGATGCTCGACGTGGCAAGAATGTTCTCGAATAGAAACCACGTTCTGGCAACCGTAGCGTGAGATATCCAGACATAAAGTAGACAGATGATCTAATTCAGATCACAGAGCAATGCTGGATGCAAGGTGCTTCCGACTGGTTGTTCAGGATAACATGAGAAGAGGCCTAGGTTCATCAATGGATGTTCTACCGTTAAAAACTTTGTTAAACCTAAAATTGCTAAAGTCGTTTGGTATTTTTTTAGTATTTATTAGTAAACACAGCTACGCGTTTTAATAAATCTCATGTATGCCCGTATCCCGGGGGACTCTTTACGTATATGTAAATGTGGGTGTGCTCCAAGCCATATTGGCCTGGACACTGAGTGATGATTCTAAACACATGTCAATATCGCCAAATTTGTTAAGCTAAGTCATTATTTGTATTAGTTCGTCTTACATATTAAGAGTTTTCTTGTATACTGTACAGGGCGACACTTCGCATGGTGACAAATCTCATTCTATTAATAAAGAGAAAACAAGGCACACAGCGTTTTCGCACATCACACACTCTAAACCATCTTTCATACTTCACGCAATCATCCATCCACTGAAAAGGTTGCCATGTGCCATTTATTTATTCCTACATAGCTTTTATCCTTAAAACTAATTAACAATAAAAACTTATAGCTAGAACAGAACAACACATCACTACATTTTAAGCGGAGAAACAAATACTACGATCTATATATACATAACTTATAAACTAATATTTACAACCTATCTATATATACATATTGCTCAATGGGAGCGCGAGGGAACAGCGTTAGGGTTTCCCCTCTAGGACTGTGGCGATCTATCGCAACCCACTACGACGGGCCGGGCTCTGGGCGAGGGCGCCAGGGCGCTCCTCATGACGTGACGATGACGCTCCGCGGAGGAGACGAAGGCACACAAATTTGCGAATTTCACACCACCCCATTCCACTGCCTTTAATTCGTCATACTTTCATCCATCCGCTGATAAGGTCTGGGTGGTGCCATTTATTTATTAAAAAATTTACAATATATCTTAAACCTATCTTAAGCTATATTACAAAATTCTTAATAAACTAGGACCTAACTAAAACTTAACTACGTATGTACAAAAATTAACCTAAGTCTTAAATATATAATAAAACGCAACAACAGAGGAATTTTATTATAAAATTTAACACTTAGCCTAATTACAACGAATAAGGGGGACTGAAGCGGGAAGCCGTTTCGAGGCGGACCTCCTGACGGCGGCGTTCTTCTCCGTCTGCTATGACAGACGGGCCACTGATCGAAGGTGGCTCGCGCGTCCTTCTTGGTGGAAAATCTACGGAGTCCATCTGGGCGTTTCTTGAGTGGGATCGAAATCTGAGGGTGAGCGATCTGTACCCACATCCGCCTAGTACTCTCCAGCGCGCCCTCTCCGGGTCGGGCGCAGTCTAGGTAAGGACTAGATCGCGGGCTTCAGGCTTTTTCTTTTTGGTAAATCGGGATCTTCTTGTCTCGTAGCGAAGGCACACAGATCCTACTTAAAACTAGTTTCGAGCAATTTTGATACAACTTTAAGGAAATCTGTGTAAGTTTTTAATGATAAATTAAAAAAAAAACTTATTAACAAGTAAAAGTTACTTTAGCCAGAGGGCTAATGAGCAATTAGGGTTTTAGCCAGATTGATCCAGGATACCCCAGGTGCTGCCTTCGTGAACAGCCAGGCCTAATGAAAAGGATCTCGATATCAATCATGAAGAAAACGGTATTATTACCGTAGAGTACGATTACAAAAAACCAACCGATAAATGTGAATAACATAAAATTGCAGCTTTTGATTAAATTAAATTATAAAACAGCTTAGAACCGTTAACGGACCATATCTGACCTGCCGCAACGTTCGTAACATCTCATTTCCAGCGGCGCGCAATCAATATCAGTTAGGTCGCCATAAATGTCACCGGCTCTCGCAGGGTGCTGGTTCCACGTCCGCATAACGGTACCCATAAGTGGGTCAGAAGGCTTCGCTAATATCATTGCAACGGTTGTACCGTTAGCGATCATGTGCCGAGATCACAACATTTGTATCTATACTCATCCGGTGTTTTTGACCTGCCGATTCTTCACCGATGTGACCTAATCCGGTCGGGCGTGAAGCTCAAGTTGCATTGGTGGGTTAGAGCATGTAATCCAAGGAGGTTGGGCCGAATGAGGTTGCATAACTGTCCGTGAAACACGTGCTGTTAGTATTGTGGGAGGCTATGTAAAGATAATTTATTATGATTGCTAATTTAACGGTGTTGGAGCCGGCAAGATTTGGTACAAAAACATGCGAAACATTTTAACGGTCTAATTATAATAGCTTGTGTATTGGAATTTTAAACAAATTTGCATTTTTACAAACATTACAAGTTATCTTATTCACACTAAGTGCGAAATACATTTCTTCATTCAACAATATTTATGGTTCTAAACACAAAACGAAATAAGGGACCCTTTTAAGATCATTTTGGTGTTTATACAAACCCTTTTGTTCCGGGACTCGAAGAGGTACCAACTATTACTGCTTACTCGGGCATTATCTAACTCTGAAAACTCTTGACGTCCATGTAATCAAAGGGACCAATAAATTATGTATATTTTGAGACTCGATAAGAGAATCAAACTCTATAGAGTATTTTATGTTGATCAAAAATCAATGTCTTTTAGCACATCAGTGTGTGAGTATATGTGTATTGATAAGAATTTAGTAACTTAAAATGTGAGCAAAACTTTACAACATAGACCTTTTACAATTTATAGACTGCACACTTCATAGACACTAAACAAAAACAATAGATCTATAGATCATGTTCGTTATGTTGGTAAAAAATTATGTTGACTAATCCAATGATCTGCAAACCAAATATAAATAGTCTTAAAAACATTGTATTAAAATACTACTGGTAATAATCAAGAATAAAAACATTTTGGGTTACAACTTTATATAATATTTTGTACCTTCCACACGAAGAGCCGCCAAATATCTGCGTAACAAATGTAATTGCAAATATAAAAACTTATACGCACGCGGGTAGAGACAAATACTTATCAATATATTATCTATCTCTTTACTTTGTATGTAGCCCTTTTAAAAATATCCGTATATTGTATGAATGTAACAGAATTCATCCAAGCTTCTATAATTCTTGTTTTATTACTGAAATATCATTTATGTTATCCTATGGAAGTGTTGTCACAAAGATCTGTGTCTAATTCAATTTCTTCTGAGTAATCTATACTTTATAATATTTTGGGGTAAAAATATAAAATTTCTTTGTTGTAATTGTGTAAATAGATCCTAATAACTTATATATATATATATATATATTTGTATGTGTAGAGCTGTTCCGGTGAAGTCGCTGTGTCGTCCGCGAGGCCCTGTCACAATACCAGCGCTGCAGAGTCTAGTGCTCTGTAGCACAAGCTGACACAGGGTCCTTATTGGCGGCGGCCTCGATTTTCTTGTGTATTGTTTGTGATTTTTTATTTATTTTTATGTTTTTATTCTGGATTTTCATGTAATCTATTGTATCATGTTGTCACTTCTGTCTGGCTGCTGCTAATAAAACGTTTTCTTTCTTTCTTTCTATTCTAAATATGTAAGACTTTGTACGGCATTGTTGTACCAGAAAAACAACTATTAGTGATTGCTAAAACCGTAGAGTGAAAATATTATAAAGACGATCGTGAAAAGCCGACCCAGATAATGACAGTGCCGGAATTATCGCATACCCATCTACGGCCATGTTAATAATGTGGGAAGTAAGAGAAACTTAGCTCAATTGCCGTGACTTCTATAATATGTTATAGTACAATAATATATTATATATTTGAAATAATCTCATGTTTTGTTTTGGATAGGCTTCCTTCGTCATTATCATCAGCCTATTCGCTGCCACTGCTGAGTAGAAGCTTCCTGGCTCATCCCTATCAAGCCACAATGGTCTCTTCTGTACTACTCATGCCCAAGTATTTCCTATGACCCTATAAATATCCTATACTCACCTCGCAGAGGAGTCTGCCAAATAGGTATCCGGTACCCTTTCGGCCATAATCGTCATATCTCGTAAGGGCCTCAATTCAACTACCTTTAGTGGTTTATCCAGATGTCCCGATCATCCTCACTTCAGAAGTATAGTGCGATGTTCACGGCGTGGCATTTTCATTATGTTTAGAGATCAATGGGCAAAACTTTTACAAAACTTTTCTGTGCTCTTCAAAATAGGATAGCTCAGCACGGTCCACTTTTTTGATGTTATGAAGCCATTAGATCTTTTGATGACCTGGTCTTCTCTTCTTTTCTAAGGCGTTTGGACCTGGACAGCTTCAGTCCTTAAAGTATACGTAAGAACCATGGTTTTATTCAAATATGTGGAACACTGTTTAAACCACAGACCCACCCATCTTTATAAGATCCATCCAGATAAGGCTACCTTTGAGTTTTAGTAGGTATGAGTTTATTACCTCTTTTCAATACGGTTGCTATCTGAATATGCGATACACCTGTATAAAAAAATTATACCCACCCTAAAGACTCAATTTTAGACAATGCCAAGCAATGAAGTAATTTCAATATACCCATATGAACCACTAACCAGATCACGCGTGATCATTGGGCACACGTGCTTTGTAAGTTTCAAGCGTCAATAGCCGTTATCATACGCCGATCTCAGTTTGTGCGGCATATTAATGGCTAACTGTCAGCCGAAAATAAATGCCGGCGAATTGTGAAGGTAGGTCAGCGAACGGTATCGACAGTGAACTTGGAAACTGGGCCGATGACCGCCGTGTTTGATATTTGGAAAAAAAAACCACCGGCGATACCAGGGGATAATGAATAGAGAAAGGTTGAATTCGTGCAATGGCACAACGAGGTCGCGACAGAGCAGGATCAATTTTGCAACGGTTTTGATGACGCCGGGCCATAATGTTTCTAGTTGATTCGAATTAGGATTTTTTGAGTTCCTATACCAGGAATACTATAGTTGCTTTAATATTTACTTAAAAATGTCTTAAGGTAATTGAGCACATGGAGTTGCGGAAAATGAGTCCGTGCTAACTTGATATCTGATACTAACATAAATTGTTTTCGATAAAAAAAATAAACAAAAAAGTATTATCTGTTTATATTGTATCTATGCATGTATGTAAAACCCTTTTTTTGGAAATTTACTAATATTCTTTACTGTAAAATAGCATTATGTATTGTGCATGCTGTGGTGCCCTGTAATTGTGGGGGGGGGGGCATTTATATGTTCTATTGTGGTACCATGATCCTTTTGATTTCTTACTCAATGTCACCCATGTTGGGCACCCAATTATGTAAAATAAAATAAAATGATTGTTCATTATATTCTATGTGAGTCCTTAAAAATTTTCGTCGAATCAATTTAAAAGTAAATTGTCTAGTTAACAATCGTCTGCTACGTTTGGCATGGTTAGCTTTCAAGTAGATAAACTATTCTCTACTAAATAGATAAAGTATTCAAATGATATAATGAATTATCAATAGTTAAGACCGAAGCTACGCACTGCTTACCACAAATTGAGGCACGCCAAATCCGTAAGTTAAGCTACGTTCTAGTGGTTTCCACTTGCAAGCAACTTAGTCTTTCTGTGTGTAAATATTGTCTGTGGTTGTAGTGAGAGGCACTGTCTCGCGAACAACTCAATAGAAAGCTCAGACGTTTGTTTACAATTAATATTTCAAATATGAGTGAAATGGTGAAACGATTTTAAAAGCTGTCAAATTTTATTATTTAGCATACCCGGTATGTGGGTCGATGTTCCATTGATAGAATGCTAAGTGAGAGAATCGTTCGCAGAAACTGTTTATATTCGTAGCGACGCACGACACGAAAACTCATTGCTGGGAAAAAATTCCAAACCTTGGTCAATAAAATAAAAAAGTTATTACTTTGAAGTCTTCAGGTGTAGTAATGATTGAAGTAATATAGGCCATTGATGTAGATTTTCGCTGCACCAAATAAGAAAATACTTATACGATATTCAGTTTCTTTGTGACAGGCAAGAAGCAGAAAATTATTACGGAAGTTTTCTTTAAAGCGTAAATCCGTGGCTTTACAGATGTAGGTGAAGAAACATTGACTTACATTACTGATACAATAGAGAGTAATATAGAGGCATTAATATCCTAAATAACCTTTGATAATGTGTTATGAGACAAACCATTCGATTTCAAAAAGATGAGAGCATTATATATTCTAATGGAGAAAGAAGTTGTAACCATTGATTTTACTAGTATTAGACAAAATATACTATATTTTAATTTGAGACTAGCATCAGAACAGGAAAACAAAATGGCGTCAATGAACTCCAAAGCGTCACTGAACCAGATAAATCAAATGCGCAAATATTTATCTTAAATTTAAGGCCGTATCTAAGGACATTTATCGCAGCTTTGCCAGTCCTAACCTTCCAGTCCTGGAGCTACAAAATGATTGAATATTTGTCCTTTTCAGTTAAACTACAAAACAACTACTTGCTTTTCCTAGTTATTAGTCACATTACTTCATAATCACCGAAATAATCCACCTTGAGCAATCTCAGTATATTTAGAGCTACTGAGTTCTGGCGTTGGCCACAATATCAATAAACCGTCTTTTTGGTGTTCTCCAGTTGGAAATTTTTTGGCCGTGCTATTTCTAACTTAAGAGCTAAGTAGCCCTTAAGAATATCTGGAGTCGTTTCATAGCCAGGGTAAAGAATGTGGTCACGGTTAAAGCAAAACTTATGTTAAGATTAGCGAGCCACATCTTTAGAATGGTTGCTATGTTCACAACCTTAATGCACATCTCAGATTTTATATTTCTATAGTAATTCTATTTCTGTTTTATATTTTCTTCTGTTTTATCTGATCTGTGCATAAAAACAATGATGGCGGAAAGAGCCCATTAAAAGAGAAATACCTTTCCTTTCTTTTCCTTTTATGATATATCAAATTGTATTCGGTTCTTGTGCTTATTTGTGTTTTTTTTTTTTGTTGATGGTTTTCTTTTCTTTGCTTTTGTTGTGTAAATAGATCCTAATAACTTATATATATGTATATGTAGAGCTGTACCAGTGAAGTGGCTGTGTCGTCCGCAAGGTCCTGTCAGAATACCAGCGCTGCAGAGTCTAGTGCTCTGTAGCACAAGCTGAGACAGGGTCCTTATTGGCGGCGGCCTAGACTTTAGTTATGTATTGTTTGTGATTTTTTATTTATTTTTATGTTTTTTATGTTTATTTTCATGTAATCTATTGTATCATATTGTCACTACTGTCTGGGTGCTGCTAATAAAACGTTTTCTTTCTTTCTTTCTTTCTTTCCTCTCTTACGTTCTACCTTGTTACCAGACTGTGAATTAATTTTCTAGCTAGCATGTTTCCTTATTCCAATGATACTGGGTCTTTTAAAAGATGCATGACGAGCGCTTTTTGCAAATTGGCATCACTATAGCAATCACCATCGGATACATGGTTATCTATAAATTCGAACCCTCTATAGCAATGAAAGATTTTAAGACTACGGGGCACTTAATATCAAATTCTGCATAGTGGATCCTTTTTCTGAGTTAAGATTGTTTTTTTTTTAATTCTTATGTTACTTCTTAGGTGGCTTGTTCTTAGTCAAGTTCTTAAAAATTTCTTTACATGAGCGTGTGTGCCAGTTCTCACAAATTCGAGTATACTGCACGATTATAAGCCGATGAATTATAATATACACGTTCGCAAGTTGGTAATGTCGTCGATGTGATATCAACATTTCGCGGTCGCACTGCTTTTAGGCAAATTAGGGTAAAGGTGAACGAACTTCCGAATCATTTCACCGGCCGTTGACTCATCGTAGTTACATTACTTTGCTAACTACATGGTTTAAAATGGCTCAAATTAGTTTTTTGCGAATTAGCACTACTGTTGACCCTAACATGTTCAAATTGAAACACTGGAAACAACCTTAGGCTTAACCTTAACTATTCTATAAAGAGATGCACGATATAATAAATAATGCCATTTCTGATAGTAAAAAGGATGATAAAATCTAAAGACTCATTGTGGCAACAGAATAATACTTGATATATTCACAGTAATCTGATAATAATCATTTTTGACAGAAAACAGAACTGCCTATCGCAAGCTTATAAGTTGTTTATTCGAACTTCATTGAAGGGATATACATTTCTAATAGCTTTAGTTTTAATAAACCAATGAATGTCTAAATTAATGTTAATAATGCTTGAGATACTAACGGGCACAAGAATGACGATGAAGTAGTAAGCGGTGTAATGGTACTTGTTCGCAAACAAGTGAGCAACGACTTTCATCGTAAGTTCGAAACTTATAGAAAGTTAGGGAATTAACTATTTGTGAAGAGCGAAAGCGTACTCTTTGTACTACGAAGTACATGTCCGTAGCACCTTAAATTAGTTATTGATTAAAACCCTTTGTCGAGTTTCTAAGAAATCTTAAATCATAAATATTATATTAGAAGTCTTAACTGTTTTGTTTCGAAAATTCTAAATAATACAGATCTTTGATTACTTAATAAATACAATTATAATAACTCCTTTTTATGTACATGATAAAATGATATTAATTCACCATGAATTTTCCCTAAACATAAGTAATTGTTTAATGAATATTTTGTATACGATTTTTTAATGCTATTGCAGCAATGATTTGAATTTTTATTTCTCAAACGGGCTCTTTCAACCCCCTGAGTTTTTAGAGTTTCTTAACGCTATAAGTTATTAGCTCACTTTAAGTATCAAATATTGTTCTTCTATCCTATAATTCATATTTATCGACAAAATAATTTAACAAAATGTATTTATGTAAAATGTTTCTGTCGTTAAATATCAAAAACCTGTAAGTCACACATCTTCTCTAAAACAAGATATTGAAAATTATAGCTTAACTCACGCTTTCTTATGCAAATTCAGGTAATTAACTACCTAACCTTGTTAAAAAGATCATTAAATTATTTTTTTGTTTTCTCAAAATTCGGGGCATCCCTTTACAAATGTGTATCAAACTAATTCAAATCAACAAATCATACCAAAGCCATGACGTTTAATATGGCTGTCATTTCTATAATCTTAATGATGTAGGGGGCGCTATCTTAGTCTTTTTATTGAATTTATGTAAAAATATTAATAATATTTTATTTCGGTTTAAGTTCACATGTGACATGGTGATGGTGACCAGTTTCGGCTTGTCGCGTTTCGGGATCAGCTTGTGTGTATCCAGTAGCTCATATACATAGAGACGTTCAGTCGCGGTATATGTGGGCCGACATGACGACAGAGACTATCAATGGATTTTCATCCTTTGATAGTCGCTTTCGTTTTTTGACTACATACCATCTACTACTTACCATCAGGTACTCTGTAGTCACTACCTCAAGCTAGTTAAAAAAAAAGTAAAATACATAACCGACACAGCCTAGAAGAGAGCTAAAAAGTTAATAAATTAACTGCATATTAACCATTTTTAAACCATTCTCGCTCGTTTAGATTTAAACATAAAAATATTAGATTCGTTTAGATTTAAAGATAAACAACCAAACATAAAGGAGGACACGTGTACGAGCTTATTGTAATGAACATAAATTTATGCTGATTATTATTTTTGCTATTAATATATGACATATTTTACCATTACGTTTATTTCTATATCCAGTATTTTGGCTTAAGTATTAAACAAACAATTTATTGTTAGACTATATATACATAGAAAATGGCGAGCAAAGTATTGACGATTCGGCAGCGTATGCAATTGAGGAAATGACAGATTTTGTGTAATTTTTAATCTCTGTTATTATAAAAAAATCGAGGCTCAATTCTGCTATTTCAAAATATAAAAAAAATATTAGAAAAAACAATTACAAAGCAGCACATTAAAGTCAGCTGACACCCAAACTAGGACTACCTGTATCTTGGCTGTCAGCACACTTCACACAATATGTTACATACAGTTTATATCCGCTGCGTAGCTCCAATCTTAACTCAAAACAATACAATAATAATATTACATACACTATATAATCAAATAATATAATAAGAGTACGAACAACTTTCTGAAGCTTTTCATTCATCAATCATTTCACATGACTTATCATCTCCTTTTTTTTATTTACATTAATATTATTAGAAATTGTTTAATAACATTTATATTTTCATAGATATGTTAAGTTAGTCTAGCACAATATAAATATGTTGTTATTAACTGAATACTTCAAGAGTTTATTTTGCAATAGTAATTTAGTTGTACTCATTTCAATGGTATTCTCATTCGGTTTCATCCGAATCGGTTACGAAACCATTGTTTACTACATTATCTGTTATGAAAGAACGCTACTCGGCAGCCGCTGAGTCAGTTTCCTTGAACTTTTATTTCATTCATGCCGATATACTGAGTGATACATACTATGCCACTATGTTAGCGCCCCTCCGAATAGGATGTGCGGTGACGTACGTCATTCACAATCTCAGCAGCAGTATTGCTAAATAGCAAATCAAAGAATTTTGCTAATATATAAATCGCACGTCAAAGAGTAGATTTCTCAATGTATGACGTGCTAATCTAAATTGCATTTGATAGAAAGTAAACATTAAACCGATGACGGAAGTTATTCAGTAACTAACTATTAATTAACTGAACGCATGAAAGTAGATATCGTATCCAACTATACATAAACACAAGAATTATAAGAGGAACTATTAAAATAAGAAGTTCTATAAATTCTAATTTATGATATGTGGAAATTTCCTCTCATACTACTAGTAGCATACATTTTTATATGTAATTCCTTGTGGTCATACCTTGCCACTTATAATATTTTTTATAAGAAATGTAGTAAGGTAGTTTTATGTTGGTTAAATCTGTCATTGATTAGAGTCTTATTAAAACTAAATAACGTCTAGCACTTTAACGGTGACATCAATCTTATTGGAATAAATTCAGCGTGTGAGCATATTAATCTTAAAACTTACAGACGTAACTTTCTTCTTTTTTTTTACAATGCCATTAAACTGTTTGCTCTTTGTGAGACAATACTGAATTCGTTTTAGACAGGACACATAGCTAGTACATCGGATGGTTGATACGAAAGGAAAGTTCTCGAGTGGGGACTACGTACCGACAAGCGTTGTTTGGGATGTCCACTTACAAGATGGACAAGCGATTTAATCTAGATCGCAGGGCGACGCTGAATGCAGCTTCTAATCGGTGGTTTTGCAATATATTTGGGGAGGCTTATGTTTAACAGCGGACGTCTTAACTCATGATGATAAATTACTTTTTATTACTTGATATTTGGAGTTACTTTATCATTTTTATTCACAAAGCTCAACATACTGCTCCTAATTCCTTCACCCTATGAAGGATGATGAGTTATTATAAATCATTTTAAATTACTTCACTTGTAATTCAATTCTTTGAACAATTAAACTATTTGCTAAGATTTCACAAAGTAATAGTTTTATGAATTCGATTTTATTTTATGCATTCACATCCTGTATTACAGGTATAATAGCGTCATTAAAATTGACATAATCATTTCTGCCGATGTCTAGACTGGAAAATAAAGTAAGACTATTAGGAATCGTAAATTATTGGCGACCAGTTACAAAAATATTAATTGAAATAATAAAACGAATAAGTATTGCAAATTCAAATTCCAATGGTTTATTGGACAAAATAATAACCATTGCATGACAAATCTGATTGATTGTAACTATATTGTTAACAGTTGTTAGCCGTGGTGGCTGCCGGCATTATAGAATAGCACCCCCCTCTTTTTGCTGAGGTGTCGTAAAAGGCGACTATGGTATCTCTTTAACACCGCAATTCAACCAGGTGTTCAGAGAAGGAAAACTCGACCAAACCTGCATCCTGCTCCATTCCGATAGTACTGGTTCTCTATTTAATCGGGCCTGAGGGAGTTCGGACGAGAGAGTGCTTTTCTGGCTACGCGTCCAGTTATGCACTTAAATATCTCCTGCGCAATTGACATTTTCCCGAAAACTGGAACTCGATTTTCTTAATCGGTGTTGAAACAGTCGCCGTGGCCGAATCCGGCTAGGATATCATCATCATCATTGTTAACAACTAATGTGTATTTGTGGTGTTTATTCAAAAAGTTTTGCCATATTAGAAAACGCAAATAGTTAACTTTGTTTCTTTAATATTAATTATATAAATCAGGTAAAATTACCATTGATGTTGAAATCGCGAGTTCATTCACATTTATAAAAGTGAGTATCAAAGAGTTTAATTAATATGTATTTCATGTCGGAAGTGTGAACATGTTAGCTATCCATCTAGTTTTAGATCGAATGGGAATCCTGATTTGAAACCAGCTTAATTTACACCAAAACCATAAAAAGAATATTAGTGGCATCGGATGTTTGAACTTCTGTAGAATATATTTACTGTTTGATAAGTGAGACTCGATATTTGATGATTTATTCCATTAGTTTCAGAGAAATTAATAAGTATGATAATACTTGGCGTATCCTTTTCTCATTTTAAATATTATATTATTATATTTTATTATTATTATAGATTAAAGATGATATGTTAGGTTGTTGATAATTGTAAACAAATAAATTCGGGCTCGATTTGGTATTTTCTTTTCTTAAATGATCTAACTTAGATCCAACATATTTTGCATATAAATAAGATTTTGATTGCCATCTAATATTTGTCGTCGTATTATGGATGGTCAAAACCGTGGTGACTGTTAAAATTCTCAATCCTGTGACCCCAGCGTTTGATTGTCCCTATGGACTACACAGTTATTTTCCAAATAAGTTTATTTATTTATTTATTATTAGGTAAACAGTTAAAACAAATGATAAGCGCCTGTATCCTACTTTTTTAAAATTATAATATTAGTGATTGAGATAGTATTAATCCAGGGGATTATTAAATTGGTTCACATTTAGAGTTGCGGTTACGTCTTCTGGGAGATCATTCCACGCTCCGACAATCCTGTTGCTTAGAAAGTGCTTGTGTTGGTTGTTGTTGGATCGACTGGTACATGTGTAGCTCAAGCTGATGAATTCTATGTGTGCTGCTACTGAGTTTGATAATTTTTTTCAAAACCCTCAAGGTCATAATGTCCATTCAATATGTTGTTGGTTTCTTTCAAATCTGCACGGTCTCTGCGTTAATGGACTGTTTTTCGTCTCAGGGGCATCTACAAATGGTAACAGAGATCGCAAGTTGAGGAAGGCTATTTCTGAGGTTGTTAACCTTTCTTAGAAATATATCGCATTAGCATAATTATTTTTTGTCATATTGACAGTATTTGCAAAGTTATCTTTATAAATATTATTTATTTCGTACATTTTTTGCTCTATTTTTATTTAAATAATATTTTTGTGATTTAGAAATCGAGGCATTTGATTTACGGAAGTTGTGAATTGGATTTGTTTTGACCTTAGAATTTTATATATAGTTTGAAAAGTAGATTAGCCTTTAAACTATAAAAAAATACGTGTATTTAATTATCACCATATATTATTTCAAGAATCTTGTACAATTGCATTTGAAACAGCATGCGGCCTAAGGGTAGCTGATTTGAAAGACGGATATGAAGGACCTCTAAAGTAGCGTCTGGTAGAATTTTCAAAGGGCTGGTGCCCAACTCTAAACTTCAGTGGTCTCGCGCGTACTTGTTTCCACTGACGACTAAAGGATACCTTATGACGGTGCTCACTGGACTAATCTTGTATTGGGTTGTTAAAAAAAATTGCCGATGCAAGCCCAGTACACTAGGCGGAGAGAGGATAAGCCTAATGTCTTTACACACCGGGGTCTTTTTTTTGTAACCCGGGGGAAAATCCTACATCGGACCATTAGGGTCACTGTGAGGGCAGCGACCCCGGTATGTCAGTCTCCTACTGACTAGAAACCCCCGGGGTGTCCCTGTAATCACTCCACCCAGGCCTGGGAAACCAAATTCGTCCAGTCGTACACACCGGGGTCACCATGTGCAGCGCCATCCTCACAGTTGCCGTGACGACCTATGAGGATTTCCACCAGGTATAGAAACATGATTCAGATATAATTGGTTTTATTATAGAGTAAACGTGGTAGATGATTTTAAGTTGACCCCTGTACCATGCTGGACAAGAGTGGTGGCTGGTAAGGCCCAGTGGAAACTGTTGGAGAAACATTTGTCCATTTATACACTGCAATATGCAACTTAATATAAGAATTTATTTAGGGGGGGAGGGGGCACTTATCTGTTATTGTACACGCTTAACCTGTTAACTGGGTATCACGAAATATTTCGTCATACATAAAAGCCTACTGCAATGGGCATGACGACATTTTTCGTTAAATTAATCAAATTTAACTATTAATCGAAATTAATCGTAATATTAGGTCCTTACATATGAAATTGGCGTTTTTCGTACTGGCCACTTTAATCACAAATTTCTCCTCTTTGGTAAGGAATTCCAAATTCAAATTTGTACAGCTATAGACTCATGTATTTGTGCTTCGATGATCGTCATTCATTTGTTTTTTTCTGTTTGCGTCACTCATTTTACAAAATGGAAAACTTAAAATATCGCATTATTTACGAGTACGAGTTCCGCCGTGGCACTAGTGCTGCGGAAACAACTCGAAGGGTGAATGATGTGTATGGCGGTCGTGTTGCAAAAGAAAACACAGTTCGTTTTTGGTTCCAACGTTTTCGTTCTGGAAATTTCGACCTGCAGAACAAGCCCCGTGGACGGCCTGAGACTCAAGTTGATAATGAAGAGTTGAAGGCTATTGTGGAAGCGGATCCATCGCAAACCACGTCCGAGTTAGCTGCAGGCTGCGATGTTAGTGATAAAACTGTTTTAATTCACTTGAAGCAAATTGGGAAGATTAAAAAGCTTGAAAGGTGGGTACCTCACGAATTGACTGAAGCAAACCGGCAAACGCGCGTCGACTGCTGCGTTACATTACTAAACCGGCACAATAATGAAGGTATTTTAAACCGAATCATTACCTGTGATGAAAAATGGGTTCTTTACGATAATCGGAAGCGCTCAGCGCAATGGTTGGATCCTGGCCAGCCAGCCAAATCCTGCCCCAAGCGAAAATTAACCCCAAAAAAGTTACTTGTAAGCGTTTGGTGGACTAGTGCCGGTATTGTTCATTACAGTTTTCTCAAATCTGGCCAGACTATTACGGCTGATGTCTATTGTCAGCAATTGCAAACCATGATGGAAAAGCTAGCGGCTAAACAACCTAGGCTGGTCAATCGCTCCACGCCACTGCTGCTTCACGACAACGCTAAACCACACACTGCGCAACAGACGGCTACTAAATTAGAAGAGCTTCAATTGGAAAGTCTAAGACATCCTTCGTACTCCCCGGACCTTGCTCCAACAGATTACCATTTTTTTCGAAATTTGGATAACTTCTTGCAAGGGAAAAAATTCAACTCCGATGGGGCAGTCCAAATCGCCTTCAAAGATTTTATTGATTCCCGTCCGACTGGTTTTTTTAGTAAAGGGATCAATGAACTACCTATGAGATGGCAAAAGTGCATAGAAAATAATGGTTCATACTTTGATTAATTAAATATATTATATTAAAAAATATTCGACTTTTTGTTCCTCCCATACAAAACGCCAATTTCATATGTAAGGACCTAAATATTTTATCAAAATAAATAAAAACCATACGTTAAAAACGATATTCTTTTATTATTTGAGGTGTGATATTATTTATCGCTGCGAACAAAAAGTCCCCATTCTGAAACGAGTTGAGCAATAGCTAATTCCCCGGTTAACAGGTTAAATAGATTGTTTTAATCGTCATAACAGCTAACTTTATATAGTTTGTATACTTTCAATCTATTTTTTTCTCTACTCATCGCGACGTTTCGACATGTAAATATTGTTCGCCAGCTTTCCAGTTGCCGAAAGTGGTCAGATGTACAAAATCGCGGTGTTAATGACCTCCGGACATGTGATCCGATCGGAAATCGAAGCATATATTCGCAACATTCGGTCTTGAATGTGTTTTTATAAATTCTCTGTCCATATTTGGTGATTCAATTTGAATTAACTTGCTACTTACAATTTTGTTATCTTCTTCATCTGCAAGGGCTAAATATTGGCATCATAATATTCTGTGTAATAATTACATTTATTGACACGTGGTAATGTAGCATATTTTGTTTTATTTTTAAAATCCCACCAATATTAACAAGTACCCTCGTCTTCTTAGAACTCTTTATTACTTAAGGTCGTGTCCTTATTGAAGGTTTTTTAATTCTTCTGTATTCAAAGATGGTTCTGTGTATATAATAAATAAAAATTAGTAATAATAAAAATTACATTCCAAGAGTTAAATGTTTGATTATGATAGTCTATGAAATAAAAAAGTATATCTCTTTAGCAGTGTTTTATACTAGCTGTGTAGCTTCCCCTCCGTGGAATCTGTTTCCCGTGTAAACCGGATAATATATATATATATATACTATGTCCATCTGGAAGGTCCATACAACGCATTGATATAAACTTATTTGACATACGATAAATAATTTGCTATATCTATATAATTATTCAAACTTTACCTCTTTATATTATCAGTAGAGATTGAAGATTTTGAAGCTTTCACAATATTATACGTTTGGCTATAATATATTTCATAGAATTAAAATAAACTAAACCGATTTTGATCTGTAGCAATTAATAGCAATTTTTACAAATAAAAAATTATGATTAAGTAGTTTAAAAATATTATATGCTTACCTTTTCCATCGATTATAGATTTTATTGGACTATCAACCACATTAGCAAAATCACAAACAATGACATTATAATAAAATATTAAATAAAAATTGATAAATGTTTATATATCATCACGTTATGTCTCTTTCGAGGTAAGCAGAAATATGTTACATTAGTTGTTGTATCCACTTCGCGCCTTTTACGTGACTAATAGCGCAACTGAATGCCGTTTTCAGGACACTGAGACATGACATTTTAATTAGATGTCATCTGGGTGGTCATTTCTTTCACCAGTGAGTATGTGGTGCCTAAATTCGTACTTAAACCGGAAAAACCCAGATGTACGTGCCGGGATTTGAACTTACAAATATTAGCGTTCCATTACTGATCCTTTATCTACAAGGCCACTACAGCTACATAAATAAACACATCGAGGGGTGAAAGGTTATTTGGTTTAAGCGACATGTTTTGGTAATATAGTTATATATATATTTTCGGAATCAGCGTAAACAAAATAGCTTTTCACCCCTCGATATAATAGTAAAATAATAATACTAGTATTATAGTAGTAACAGTATAAAATAGTGAAAATGTATGTGTTCGTCATATCATTTTGAGGCGAACAGACATACATCCGCTCTATCTATTTATATATCATGTTTAACATAACCAGAAAAGACATCGATGATGAAAAATATAATGTTTAAAATATTAAAACAAATAGCCAAAAGTTATTAACAAATGCGGTCATTGTCTCTTCACCTATATCTATTTGGATGAATGCTACGTCGTGCCGCGCTATCACGAGTACAGGATAGTGTTGGACAAATTATTTAATCAAAAGAAAGAACATTCGAATAAACAGCATTCGGATCTTTACATCGTTCGAATAAAAACTCATCTAATATAATACATGTTAATATCAAATACGAGATAAAGACGTCTTCTTTTCATTATTATATTAAATATTGAGGCAAAGAATCTATTATATTTAGTTGTTTATATATTCACTAAATTTCACTTCACAAATTTTACATACATAAATTGTAATGTAATTATTTAACTCTGATTCTACATAAATATTTAAAGAACTTCAAGGGAGTTTAATTATATTCAAAAGATATTTTAATCATTTATATCGAATGATAAATTGTTATTCAAATGGTATTTCTTAATCATTCGAATAATTATCCATAATCGTAATCGTCTATCACTAGTCCCGATAATACGACAGATTTGTGCGTCACAGTCCCTCATTTAATGATTAATTGTAACCACTTATATTTGTTACATCTAATCCTGTCTTAGTAAGAAATGTTTTATTACCAATTTAATTATGTCACCTTTTAAATTTACATAGTTTTGTAAATGCTAATTAAAAATAATGGAATCTTGACTAATGTACGGGTTCTTGAAGATTTTAATTGGAGTGAATAAATGTATGATGAGTCAAACGGAATTCAAAGTAGGTTCTAGCATTTACCAAAAGATTGGGCAAAAACTTTAAGTAAATGACGGAACTATTCATTCGAGTGATTGAGAAAGTTGGTGAGGCAGCGAGATGTCTGTGCCCAACTAAATATAGTCTACAGTACACATTTTCACAGGTGTAAGTAAGTCGTTGTAATTAGCTTTGATCTGCCGCATTTAGGTATTAACCAGTGACGTGCATAGGGTATTTAGATAATGTATGCAGATTCACATAATTAATTTGAATATTATATAACGATAATAAATATTATATTACTTTCATAGGGAAGATAGATGGCATGAAAATAGAATAGATATGAATATAAAGGGTTCATTTTATTGTTTAAATTAAAGAAATTTATTCTAGACTAATTTATCGTAAGGGCGTGAAATGTTTTCATGCATTTATGGAATGAACGATACTGGTATTAACTGGTATACATTCAAACTTGTAGCCAGAAGTCTACTATCGTATCATCTATGCTATCGATGATTATTGTCAGTGGGTTCTCTTATCCTGGCGTTCTTGATGTTGTGAAACCGCAATACACTTCCTATAAAATGTAGTGAAACAGTTTAGGTAAAGCAGTGTCATAAAACATGCTCGCCGGGCCCTCGGAAGTATATGAATCCCCAGGCCAGGCGAAGACGAAGAGTAGTGCTGGCACCCCGGTGGTTTTAGTCGGTGTAAGTCCGACACACCGGAGAAGAGGCCCTTACTACTCCCCTGATGGTCCGAAGAGATTTCCACTGGGTTAACAAAACTAAAAAAAAAATATTCAAAAAACATGTTAATAATTAACTGAACTTCCAATTTTGATACGAGCTGGAATCGGCTTCTGAAAAACAGATTTTTCATACGATAGGTTGATCACAGTCGTAAAAAAGGATACACGAATAATGGCACACCCATTAAGGGGTCTAACTAAGAAGATAAGACGACTTCCAAAAGGCAACTGACAATAGTTCTGCGTATTAGCAAGCAGAAGTAGCACTGGGCAAGCCACATATACCGAAGAACCAATTGATCAATGGTAGTTGTAGCAGGCGGGCTCCTAGGAGAAGACCGGGGATAGGAAGATGTAGTGGGCAAAATAGAGCGACGCCTTGAGTAACGTGGCCGAAAAAGATTGGATTAGAAAAGTTGAAGATCAGGTTTAATGGTAGCTGTCTAGTTAGGTTCTCCTAAGGCATGTACCTGTGTTCAGCAGTGGACCAGGATGGACTGGTGATGAAGACTGACAATAGGTAGATGAGAAGAGCTGAAGACCGGATTCAATGGTACATATTAACCTAAATTATTAAGGTTTTAACGAACTGAAGAGTGCTATCGATGTTTTCGCTGACAGTCTGCCGGTCTTTAAAAGAAAAATCATCGGGTGGTTGAGGGACACGCAGTAGTTGTTGTTATAATTTTTGCCTGTGTTTTCACTTTTCACTTTCATTAGTTTATTACTGTTTGTTAATGTGTTTATTTTATAAGTAGTATTGTAAGTAAGTATTGTTAGTAAGTATTGTTTGTATTTTTGATGCATGATGTGGTGACCTTAAACGGCGCAACATATTGATGTGCATTTTTTTTTGTTTTTTTTTTTTTATTGTCTTGTAGTGTGTTGGCCGCTGGCCGCCCTTAGAATGTAAAAAATAAAATAATATATTAAAAGATGTCTAAGTCGAGCAGTGGAAAAGATCTGTCCTTGTAAATAGTTTAAACCTTAATGTATATAATTTAGGCATGTTTCACAGCATTCTAGCGGAAACAACCTCTGGTCTTTTTTTTCGGCATGTCCTACGTTCTTGGCCTGGGAAAGACCTTCACAACAAAACCGGGCTTGGTGGGCGAACGCAGAGGGCGCTCAGCCAGCGAAATTTATGGGTTGGGCGGCTACGCAAGGGCACCCCTGTGGGTAACCAACCTCCGGTGCCGCTGGAATGTTGTGGGACATTTACAAATAGTTGATAATTCTTTTTTTGTTAATTTTAATATTTATTTGTATTTTTAGGTTATGGTATGATGGGGCTGGCATGTTAAAAGAACAAAAGTCCGTTTAAAAAAAAAAGAAAAAAAAGTCGAGCAGTAGGCTAATAATGATGACAATGAACTAAAAAGATCTGTATTTATGTTTCTGATGCGAAATCTCTTTCTTTCATTGTATAGTGTCCTATTTTTTTGCTCAGACTCTACCTAGACCACATAAACGTTTTTATTATAGTAATTATTGCAGAGATTATGTCTTGTTTTTACAAGTCTACCCAATTGGATATTTAAACACAAATATCTGTTTTACTTCTAGCAAAAACAGAAATATATCGTGGATGTAGGTTATAATGAATAAAGTAGATATAGTTTGAAGATACTCTCATTGCTCAGAGCCATAGAGTAGAAGTATCTAGTAGATTTTTGGGATATCTACAAGAGATATGAAAATACTCTTTAATTGAATATTGCGGCAATATAAAATATTTATTTATTTATTTATTTAATAGTAACTTCACAGCACATTATAAGACAATTATATACAAAATAGGAAATAAAATAAAAATCTAAAATGCCAATAACGAAGTTACACATATTAAAATTTGTTAAATGTTTGGGTCGCTCCCCGTATCGTATAGTGAGTGTTACGTGAGTATATGAGTGTGTGAGTGCATTTGTCTGCGTGTGTGTGCTCATATCGGTGTTGTATGAAATTCATCTAATTGCAGTCCAGAAATAATAGTAAATCATGAATCATTTTAGAGAATGGTCCAAGATGTAATATACCATACAAGAAGACTTCGAATTCCTTATTCCAGGGTCTTTCTATCTTTGATTCAACACTTCAGAAAAGACCTGCGTCAATTTTTTTATAAAAGGCTTGCTCTTGACATCAGTCTCACCTGATAGAAAGTGTTAATGGGGCCGATGAATGTGTGCTTGCTCAAGAGATACCAAGATTCCTGCGGCTCTAGGTAGCTTACAAATGCCTAGGATGTTATGATTATTTGTTATGTTTTAATTAAAAAAAAACTTTATTATAGTTATAAAGTATGTAGATAATGTGACATATTTGTTTATATATTAGAACATTTATTCATTATCTTAATTGATATCGTTTCCCCGCCGTAGCAGCTCTCCAAAATGCTTGCAATCCCGGTCGTCGACCCACGCTAGCCCATCCAACTTTTGGCTAGCTCTCATACTTTACGTGACGGAATTTTTTAATTGTCTCCCGTTCTCACATTGCGCCATATACGCGAGTGCGACAGAGATGGACTAGGGGTCACTGCGGGACATGAGTAGGATATGTGATAAAAAATCAATTTTTCACAATCAAACAATTACTTTAACCAAATCTCTTGCGTAGCAACTGGCTAACTTCAAACCAGTATTGTCTGTAGGCTGCTTTTAGTCGTTACGCTTGGAATTGTACACAAAGGGGTAAATGGACTCATAAACTACGTATTTTTATAATGATAACTCAATCATAATACACATTATAAATCTTAGATATATTATATGCAAAGAATGGAAATTCCGAAAATGCAACTAAATTGTCTATAATTTATTCTTTTTTTTTTTTTCATTATTCACCGTAAGTTATTCTTTGTCGCCAAGAACAACTATTATAAAAATTTGTAAATAAAATTTTAAATGCCATTTCAACTATTTCAACCCACATCGGTTCATTATTGAACAATAACTTCTTATAACGTAATAACGTTTGTTTGTATTCAATATTCCAGGGTGCAGTAGCGTGCATCCCATAAAAGCGTAAAAAGCATTGCCTCATGATTCATGGTTATATCATAAAGTTGACTCAAAATCAGAAAATTACCAGAATAGGAGTCTCTAAATTTAAATTGGATATAATTTTAATTAAATGTATGTATTATATGTACAAGTATAAAAAGATAATGCTGTTTTATATTTCTATAGGATGCATGTCAATACCATTATGTTTTTCCGGTCGCTCTAGAAAACATTCCGAGAATCCCATATCCAGTAGTGGAAGTACTGCGGCTGATATAACGATTTTTAAGGCATTATACACACTAAAACATTTTTAAACATTTTATTTTATTACTCTGTCTATGTCTGTATCATCGCGAGTGTTCTGAAGACTTATTTAACCTTGTTCCACCCTCTCCCTTCCTGAATAGAACCACGCGCGCGGGTTTACGGAGTCACAACTATACGGTATCTCGTTGGTCCGTGGAATGATCTTCCGGCGAGCGTGTTCCAACCATCCTATCATATGGGATCCATTAAGCGTAGCGTGAAAAGATATTTCTGCAGGCCGGCATGATCGCTGCGACTACCGGGTTTTTCTTAACTGTCGATAATTGTTGACCTTTTTGACTGCACTATGCTTACCATCCGGTGTGGTGCGGTCACTATGTCGAGCCAGTATAAATAAAACACATCATCTATATGTACACAAGCTCAGATCCGATAAAAGTATATAAAATTTTATTCCTTATGGGAATCAAACCCCCTACCCATAATATAAAAACCAATTACTTGTCAATCAGTCATTAGTAATATGTTGCGGCTTACTTTATTTAAGCAAGGATTTACAGTAAAAATAACCTTATGTCCTCTTTGGTGTAGGAAAATATACGGAATGCATAATTTTAAACTATTTTAGCTTGTGTCATGCGTTCATGACCAACGTGACCATTTGAGGATAGCCTCAAATGTCATCATAGGATGACCAATCATTGATGACCAATGACATGAGTTACAAATACTTATGATAAATATTAGTTAATTAATGACGATTGGGTTTCTGCACAACATTTTCCTTCAGTGCTGATTAGGTATGTGTAGGGTGAATGACAAGCTACGAATGTTTGGTTTAAAAACCTCTGTAGCACTAAGGCGCCATTTGCAATTGCATTTGCGCAATTATAAATATTATCATTCGTTAAGGATATTGATATTCATAATTATACATATCAATAAAATCATAATATAATTTTATGAGAATATTAATAATATTATGAGAATATTTTATGAAAATAAATTAAATGGAAAACATTTATATTGACTCAAAAAATGTATATATATAAAAACAAAAACAACACACAGAAAAGAAGAAGGTACAAGAGATAGAAACATAATAATGGCGAAATGGGCCCTCCGTCAGCTTAACGCCATAGAGGAATTCTGTGGCGTTGGTTTTCGTGATGGGCCTTGATCGTATTCAATCTTCTTAAGATAATAAAAAAAAGAGAGCAAATAGAATAAAAATGTAAATCTTGAATCTTAAAACAATATACTTACTTAAAATTAAATAATAATAAACAAGTTGTTTAACACAAAAAATATATCGAACCTGCACAAGTGTAAATTCACTATTTATGCCGTGTAATTTTTACCTGTGCAAGTAAACCATAACATCTGTAGGACCTAAGAATCTGATACAAAAAAACAAAAGTAGCTATTAACCAGATACAGAAAGATAAGATTAAATAACGCAAAAGAACAGGGAGAATTATATATTTTCAGTGATTAATACATTATAAATACTTTCAAATCCGAATAAAATTCATAATTTCCACATTAAGCAGCAGAGCTTCTGTTTTCGTTAAACCCCCGCTCATTACGTAAGGATACATTTCTCAGTCATTGACGCTATAATTTACTTCTATTACACCAAGCCATAGACATAAATGCAATAGACTACCCATATCACATAATAAGAAACTGTTTTTATAAACACTATGCAGGAGAGGATGTTTCAGAAAATTAAATAAATATTGAACAATCAATAAGAAATGATTCAAATCGTTTTAAAAAAGTATAGTTTTATAAATTTCCTACAAATATCCGCGCTGTTGCTGTTGGAAGGCTGTAGGCGCTCCCGGGCGTCTGGAACATTCTAGATTCCCAGGTCCAGGTGGAGTGATTGGAAGAAAATCACGGAAGTTTTTAGTTAGTAGGAGTCTGTCACACCGGAGTCACTACCCTCACAGCTGTTCTGATGGTGTTATGCAGGATTTTTCTCGGGTTGTCAAAAAAACAAAATGGTCGGCTGATGATGTGGTGACGGGTCGCCACAAACAGCTGATCCGCGGGCCTAAACAAACTAACATTCGAGAAACGACAAAGAAAATGCAAAATGCTTCAAATTGACATAATGTGATAACAAGATATTATGCTTAAGTAGATTTCATACATTTTCACTTTCTAAAGCGTTGTCGTTTATAGAATGCTAATTGGTCAAAGCTCTTTGATACGCAATATTAAATATTTCAGATGTAAAGACGACGATTTTCTCAAACTTTTAACTTTAAACTTTTTTTTTTTTTTTGCTAAACGAGCAGCAGTGAGGTGGTAGGGTGTTGGTGCCCGTCTGGATCGCGACCACAATACGTGGGTGCAGGTCCCGTCATAGTGACTGGCTTTCGCTTGTCGCGTTTCGGGATTAGCCTATGTATGTCCAGTCACAAATAAGCGGCCTTTGGCGTGGTTGGGGAGACTGACTCAGTTCTCCGTATTTCTCGCTTCCTGTGGGGGTGTGTTGAATCGTCGGCCAGGGAGACCTGTAGAAACGGTTCATCCGCTGGCCGCCCGCGGTATAGTACAGGGGCCCAATTATGACTAACCATCGTGAGAGGCTGCCCCACCATGCCGCGCATAATCTCGGGTAGGTTCGTCGTGCCGGTTGGTGACCGGATATTGGGTCCCGGCGACCTATTCCGGGGGGGTATGGGGGCCCTTCCGTCCGACGGTTCAGCATATGTCTCGGGGGTGTTACCATCTTGATGTTTTCTTTGTCTGTTGACCTTCTATCTGTCAGGGGCCGTTTTTCTCTTCACGTTTTTCCTTCCTTTCTCCAATTCATGTCTGCACAAAATAATATAGTAGGTATTACAGCGGCATTAAATCCCAATTCTAGCTTTTTAATGGATTTCTGTAATATCCGAGGGCTCCACTCCAACATAAACGCCGTCCACCATCATCTGGAGACGGTCCGGCCTGCCTTATTGTTCTTGACGGAGACTCAGATTCGCCGTCCGGCCGACACATCATACTTGCACTATCCCGGTTTTCTTCTGGAAGAAAACTTTCAGGCTAAGGCCGGGGTGTGTGTCTATGTACGGTCGGATGTGTGCTGTCGTCGTTTGTGCGTTTTGGAGGATCCTTCCTTTTCCGTCCTTTGGGTACACGTGGATCTTGGCTCTGTGAGTCGTGTTTACGTGTGCCTTTACCGTTCTCATAAAGGGGATTTAGAGACGACTCGGCTATTTGAATATTTGAGCCGGGCGATAGATGATGCTCAAGAGCGGTATCCGGCTGCGGAATTGGTGGTTTTGGGGGACTTCAATGCTCACCACGAATTGTGGCTAGGTTCCCCAAGGACTGACCATGCAGGTAGGTCTGCTCATGCATTCGCATTGCAGCACGGCCTCGCCCAACTGGTAATCCAGCCCACCCGGATTCCAGACGTGGCGGATCATGAACCCTCTTTGCTGGATCTTCTGCTGACGAGCCATCCTACCGGATACTCTGTTTCTGTACGAACTCCTCTTGGTAACTCCGACCACTGTGTAATTACCACTTTAGTGCCTTGTGATTTTTCTCCACCCTCTGTCGGAGTTAAGCGTAAGGTCTGGCACTACTCGTCAGCAGATTGGGATGGATTGAGAGAGTATTATGCTTCTTTTCCCTGGATCCATCGCTGCTTTAATGAGAGTGATCCATCTGCGATAGCCGGAGCGATTTCCGATGAAATCAAGTTAGGTATGGATTATTATATTCCATCCTCTGAGATCGTCTGTAATCGTTCAGGACGCTCCTGGTTCAATCGCGAATGCTCTGAGGCTGTCGCTCAGAGGCAGGTCGCATATCGTGCTTGGATCAGGGGCCGCGCAAACATGGATCCTTGTGTATCCTCTCTTAAGGCAGCCTACAATAGAGCCACCAAGTCGTGCAAGAGGGCTTTTGTTGCTGCGGATGCAGAGCGCATTGCGCGGATTGGCCAGAAATTAATAGGGCACCCAACCAATGGTCGGGCATATTGGGGGCTGGCCAAGGCCGTGCAAGCGAATTTTTGTCGCCCGTCTTTCCCACCGCTGAGATATTCGGACGGATCACTGGCTTACGAGCCGCAGGAGAAAGCCAATTTGTTTGCTCATATCTTCGCGGCAAATTCCAATCTCGATGATCGTAATTCTCAACCACCCACTATTATTAATAGCGGCGTCACGATGCCTAATATTTCTTTCAGGCAACGTTCTGTGCTGCGTGAGTTGCGATCACTCGATGTGCGGAAGGCCAGTGGTCCAGATGGTATCCCAGCGATTGTTCTCAAGAATTGTGCAGCCGAGTTGTCTTCTCCACTTACTCGCTTATACCGCCTGTCCTATTCTAGCGGGGTCGTGCCTCGGGTTTGGAGGGAGGCTAATGTGCAACCGATTCCTAAGAAAGGGGATCACTCAGACCCATTAAATTATCGTCCCATTGCTGTTACCTCAGTGTTGTGCAAAATTATGGAGCGTATCATAAATTCAAATCTTATCCGCTACCTGGAAGATCACTCACT
Organism: Automeris io; assembly: GCA_036320925.1. Classification (NCBI taxonomy): domain Eukaryota; kingdom Metazoa; phylum Arthropoda; class Insecta; order Lepidoptera; family Saturniidae; genus Automeris; species Automeris io. The sequence continues at coordinate 12,791,475 of JAUDJH010000005.1, forward strand.
TTTAAGTGATCGTCAATACGGTTTTAGATCGAATAGATCGACGGGTGATCTTTTAGCGTATTTATTGCACCGCTGGGGTGAGGCAATGGATATGCACGGTGAGTCTTTGGCTGTTAGTCTTGATATAGCCAAGGCTTTTGATAGGGTCTGGCACCGAGGTCTTCTCTCCAAGCTTCGTGCGTACGGTCTTCCCGACAATCTGTGTTCATGGATCTCTGGCTTTCTGCACGAGCGTAGAATTCGTGTCCTTGTTGATGGTCACAGTTCGCAGTTCGTGTCAGTTAATGCCGGAGTTCCACAAGGCTCTGTGCTTTCACCCACCCTGTTTCTTCTGCATATCAATGATATGCTGTCTTTGGGCAGTATACATTGTTATGCAGATGATAGCACGGTTCATGGGGGCTATTGTAGCAAGCCCGCTTGTTGTCGGGAGGACACCGTCAGGAATCGGCATGATTTGGTTGTTGGACTCAATCGGTCCTTGAGCCTCATTTCTTCTTGGGGCGACAAGAATTTGGTTGAGTTCAATGCCTTGAAAACGCAGGTGTGTGCTTTTTCTAGCAAAAAAACCCCTTTCTCCCCCCTTCCTTCTCTCCAGAATGTGTCACTTGCAATATGCGACAGCCTAAGTATCTTAGGTATGAATATCCGCTGTGATCTCAATCCTAGGGATCATTTAGGATCTGTCATCTCTACAACATCACGTAGGCTTGGTGTCCTGAATAGGGTGCGACGGTTTTTCACGCCGAATCAGCTGTTCCTTTTATATAAGGCTCAGGTCAGGCCTTGCATGGAATATTGTTCGCATCTTTGGGACGGTTCTGCCCAGTACTTACTTGATGCCCTGGACAGGTTGCAGCGGAGGGCTGTCCGCGTTGTGAATGATCCTGAAGTGACTAAACATCTTGAACCGCTTCAGTTGCGCAGAGATGTGGCCTCACTGAGCGTTTTCTACCGTCTGTATCATGGCGAGTGTTCTGAGGAGTTGTTTAACCTTGTTCCACCCTCTCCCTTCCTGAATAGAACCACGCGCGCGGGTTTGCGTTGTCACAGCTATACGGTATCTCACATCCCGGCCAGGACAAAGAAGTTCTCTAACTCCTTCTTTTGCCGTGTCGTTGGGCTGTGGAATGGTCTTCCGGCGAGCGTGTTCCCTCCATCCTATGATATGGGATCTTTTAAACGTAGCGTGAAGAGATATTTGTGCAGGCTGGCATGATCGCTGCGACTACCGATGGGTTTTTTGTTACCTTTCGATAGTCGTTGGCGTTTTTTGGACTGTACCATGCTTATCATCAGGTATGGTGCAGTCACTGTGTCGAGTCGGTATAAAAAAAAAAAAAAAAAAAAAAAATCAAATTGGTTAAGTTTGTTAAGTTATTACAAAACTATATGCTGATTAAGTTCACAATAAGTGATCGATTTGTAAAGTGACATGAGTATATTAAATACTAATGCTCCTTAGTGGCGGTTATTCCATAAAAGCATAAAAATATTGTCACACTTGGACATTTAACAGCTGTATTGGCGTAAAATCTGAAGTAATCTGTCACAGTCTAGTTAAATTCTATTTTGTTTTTTCTTTGCTGTATTTATTTTTATATATGTACTATGTTTATAAATATATATTTGGTTGGTTTCCTTTTATTGTTTTGTGTCTCTTATCTTCATTTTTGTATTGTATTTTTTTGTGCTAAAATTTGCTGGCTTATTTAGCATTTTTTGTATATTTTTTTATAGTTTGTATATTGCTGTTTCCCTTTAAAAATGAAGCAAATAAAGTAATGCTTTATATGCTTCTATGGGACGAATGCCACTAGTCTTCTTGCATTGATATATTACCTCATTGATTTGTGCAATATACGACGTCTTCTTTAAATAGTCTATGTCAAAATGACCGTTCCTTGAACTCCGCTCTTGTTCAGAGACATGAATTTGTTTACAATTGCTAATTCGCTTAATAAACCAACCAAATGATTTTAAACAACAACATGCATAATAGAATGAGAATTTGTCATCAACCAAATAAATTTAGCGATTTACGTCATTATTTCTTATATTATATAAACACTCCTACAACTACATATGATGTAAGAAATACAATCCTTCTTTTTTCTCCTTTTTCTCCTTTTACTTTTTAGGCAACCGTAACATTAAAAGAAAAATGGAACTTTTGAGGACCACTTTTTGTCTGTCTGCCTATCTGCCAAAACTTATTTTCTTAGAAACGCGTGAAGATATCAAGTTGAAATTGATATTTTTTAACTCAGGTTTACGAACTCTTGTGGCCCTGAAAAAAAAAAATAGAGTACTTCTCGTTTACCTAAGGTCATGATTTGGTAATAAGAAAAATTACAAATTGCAAGTACAGGAAAAAGTTAAAAAATTCTAAATTTTATACTTACATGATAAAAAAATAGGCTTTGCGATTTTAAATGTATTTGAAACATGTAAAAGACCGCGACCTATATTTGTATGGGATTAGCCTTTTACCAGCGTCAAAGTTGAGTTTGTCTCCAAATCTGATTTTACACATAGACAGTAGTTATTGCTCCGCCTCCTAAAATTCCAATATGCGGGGCTGATAAGTTTATGTTGTTAAACATCAAATTGTATGAAAAATTTGATCAGCTTAGATAGTTTTAGGAACATATAACTGAATATATTTTGACGTTTAAGAAAGTATTTTTTTATAACCTTAAGATATACTCGAAAAATCTCCCGCTTGGACCTCACTTCTCACTGGTACTGGAGTTAAGATATTCGTATGATCATCGAACGTCAACCTATAAAATCAAATCAATTTTCATCGAGAAAGCGTTATCGAGTGACAGTCTATATAAAATCATGTTCCTAATCAAATAAAGTTTCTTTTTGTGTAAAAGTTTAGGATAACATTATATTTTCATGAACCCGGGGTCATCTGCGAGCACAACCTGATTTTAATTTTATACCAGCATCGGTATAATCGTCAGACACAACGGAAAAACGTTTATGTAATTTCCTGAAAACATATTCCGGTTTATTTTATGTCGATTTGCTTTTATTCACAAAGGTTTTTATACATTGTTAAAAATTGTTATAAAATTTTCCATTAGTTTTTCTAATATTGATTGATTAATTATGTACTTTTTGGTCTTTTCATATACCTACACTTAGGGCATTTTTGTAAAACGAAAATGAAGCAGCCGCTTTTTGTTCCAATGATCAATATTGTCTTCACAAAGTTATAAACTTTATGGATTTCAAATGTAAATAGAAAAAATTGAGGCTCAAAGCTTTTCATATTTATTGTTTAAATATATTTACTAAATTGAAAAAACAAAATTTACGTAAAGATGTATAATTTCCTAGATAAATAAATGAATTATTTTAAATACCATTTAAAATTATATTAACGCTATTTTTTTAATTATAAGTAAACTTTAAGTACAGTTTAACATTTCCGTTCCGTTATAAAAAACATACTAACATTAATTAATATTGTGCTACTGAAGTTTACTTAGTTAACAATAGTGCTCAGTGGTCACTTTATATCATGTGGACTCTCAGCTTGTAGTATAAAAAATATTGACTAATTTATAAAATATTTTAATAGCGTTGGCCGGAAACAATTAATAATTAATTACTACATAGTGGAATCTGTATAAAAAATATTATCGATTGCTATAAAAAATAACGTTTTTTATGGAGAAATACAGTTTACATTTCTCGGTGTGAGTTCCATAAAGTTAGGTGTGTAAAATTGTACCTTTTCAGGAGAGCTAAAACAAGAATTTGATACAAATCGGACTTAACACGTTCCTGCCGGCGGCTGAAATCGCTGTCTTCGGCATCCGACGGCTCTGTAAAATCAAATTTGTCTCATCAGGCGGCTCCGTTTGCACGTAATCGCATATCTCTTATTATGTGCTTCTGCCAATTATGCCTGCGTTCATTTGAAAACTTTTTTTTTATTAGAAAAAAATACAAATTATATTGACGTCTTTCATTGAACCATGGTACGCGCCGCCCGATGGGACAATTGTGTATGTACCATAAATGGTACACGCCGACCGATGGAACGGTCCTCAATGTACCATTAATGGTACATGCCGGCGGGAAGGTGTTAAATCATCACTATTTATTTGTAAATTTCATTGATATCATTGAACTTAGGTGTTCGGTAACAGTATAATCGTTTAAAGTGTATTATAATTTTTATAGAAAGTTTATTTTAGTAATTATACGCAATTAATTTAAAAAAAGTATGTTATCCTAAATTATGCTTGTAGAAATAAAATATTAGTCTTGGGAAAAAGGTTTCTTTTGCACACAAATAAGTTTAAGTGATAACATATACATTACAATACATTTTACATGCATAAAATTTGATATCATCTTAAACGAAAATTTACAAATAACAATTAGCGAAGCATACGGGTCTATGGATTACATATTAATGTATATACCATAGTCTAACAGATTATTCAAGTTTTAGATCAATATTTTAGAAGCAAAATCATATATTAAGATAATTTATGAAGATACCACGAAGCTCTACATCTCGGATTAATTTAGAAAACTTTACGACGACGTTACGACCATTAATAAATTGATAAAACACTACATTCAACATCTTTTTTATCAGGTATAATAATGATGATGATGATGATGTCCTAGCCGGATTCGGCCACGGCGATTGTTTCAACACCGATTAAGAAAATCGAGGACCAGTTTTCGGAAACAGTCAATTGCGCAGGAGATATTTCAGTGCATAACTGGACGCGCTGCCAGAAAAGCACTCTCTCGTCCGAGCTCCCTCAGGCCCGATGGAATGGAGAACCAGTACGATCGGGAGGGAGCGGGATGCAGGTTTGGTCGAGTTTTCCTTCTCTGAACACCTGGTTGAATTACGGTGTTAAAAAGATACCTTAGTCGCCTTTTACGACCCCTCAGCAAGAAGAGGGGGTGCTATTCTATTCTTTCAGGTATAATAACAGTAGCGATATACGATCACAGAAGAAATTAAATTGTAGTTTTCTTTTAGAAGAAATTACAAAAAATATTTTTAGAACTGTGTTTATAATTTGGTATATTTACCTAGAGCAAGGTATCTTCTTTTTAATTAAAGGGTACCTAATAAACAATCAAAAAATAAAATAATGAAATTGATAAATCTTCATAAACGAAGAAAGTATGACAAATTGACCGAGACACGGAATTAATAAAAATTAAAAGTGGAAGTGGAGTGAAAAAGTGGAATTAAAAGTAAACCGAGTCATTACTCATTTTTTTTTGTGATTTCTATTGTTAGTAAACACAATAAAAGTGAAATTACAACAGAACCAATTTTGTTCCTCAAAAATATAATTTATCTAACAAAATACTTTTTTTTATTTTGCATAGCACAGCAAACAATTAGAAATATTAAAAGTGATTTAGTTTTATGGTCAAAAATTACTTTTTGGAAGGCTCGTGTAGCTTTGAACTATCGGACACTAGCAATGTTGATAAGACTAAGCCAGTCTTTCAAGATTTTCTGCTAGTCATACACCCTATTTTACATAAAAGACTCAAATTTCTAAGAACTTTTGAGAATCGACCACTGTTGAATTTCACGCAATAGAATTCTTTGTTTTACTAACACACCGACAAGTCCTGTTTCTTACTGAGAAGTGACAAATGACATTGATGCCGTACACACTGCTCCCGTAACGTCATAAATTAAAACATAAAGAACGGGACCGTTTGGAAAACCAACTGTAGAATTTGTTAACGGACACGTTGAGATTCAGCGATGTCACAATAGGGATACAACAAATAAAGAATGCAATATACACAAGTACAGCTGTATTTTGTATCTATTCTGCTTTAAGGGTTAATAAAGTCTGTTGATGATATTAAGGTATATGACAAAGCAATATTTGATCAGCGATTCTGATAGCAGAATAGGTTAAATTTTAAGATATGCATTTTAATCTTTCTAAATATGTCGTTACGTTATTTAAATCCCATACATTTTGTACCAAGCTATTAGCGTTATCTCTAATAGAACATCATTATTTGAAGCCCTCTTAGGTGGTTGGAGGTCAACACTTTCCATCAGCTGACTTGTTAGCCTGTTGCAATCTTTTGGTATAAAAAATATGATTGATCAATGACATTTATCAGTTTTCAACGTACAGCAACATATGCGACCTTATTTGGTTGCCCGGAATCGTTTGACCAACGTGTATTAAGTATACACTTCTGTATTAAAACCTTCAACGACATCTAATGGTAAGCTATTATGAGGCCGATGATATAGCAAGCACCCTTGCGTAACAGAAATGTGCTTGAAAATTAAAAAAAAACGGCTGTAATCTTAGAAGGCCGCCATATTGTTTCACTTCGGACTGTCGCGTTTCGGAATCAGCTTGTCAATGGATGCCCGCCCTTTCATAGTCGATACCGTTTTTAGACTAAACTTTACTTTCCTTTAGGTGTGGTGTAATAATTTGTCAAACCAGCGTAAATAAAAACTTAAAAAGAGATTCAAACATTTTTTTCCGACAAGACAAATGATGTTTAGTTCCAATAGTCTTTTATAACTTACCGGAAGAGAAAGACGAACGGTTGCAGTGCTCAGCCAGCGTATTTTATGGTTTGGTGAATCATCAGGGATGGTCATCAGAGAATAACTAATGACAGTATTCTAGTAGCGTGTCAGAGGCGATAATTACCTTGAAAATATATTCTGCAGGTTTAAGTAGTATTATTCATATAACTAGGTAAAAGCACATCAAAAGTATTTTGGTATCGTGTTGAAAAGCTCTGCATAGACTCGTTATGGGTTTACACTCGTTGGAAGCTAAGCCTGAGAGTCCATATACCTCCTACGATCATAAATGAAAAGCTTTCTTCAAACACCTACTTTGTGAGAGGTGAGTGTAAAGCGCCTCACTGCTCAGGATATACCTATACGTATATTAAAAAGCCCTTTTTTTTCGGTAGCCTTGGGGAAGATCCTGCAAGGACAATCAGAGCTGCTGTCAGGGCGGTGACTTTGGTGTGTCAGACACCTACTGAGTTATACATCTCCGGGTGTCCCTTAAATCGCTGCTAGCTGGGCCTGGGAATCCGTATTTCTCTAACGACGCGGCAAGGAGACGGCAAAAATTCTAAGCTTTTTTATATGACCCGGGGGAAATCTTGCATAGGACCATCCTAAACCGTCCTCAATCGACAACAGGCTCGGCTAAGAATAATCCTACACTGAAACAATAAGCTAATTAACTTAGACTAAATAACTTTTAAAAACTGCACAACGATTTTTTTAAAACAATTTTTAAATAGGAACACTAGAAAAAAGCGCCATTCTAATATAATAATATTGAGTCTTTTTATGAATAAAGTAAATGTTAAATATAGAAAATGAAAAATAATGGTTTAGAATTTTGTCATTTTTCACATAATACATGGAAAATATACAAATACATCATAATGATATTGCTTAAGTTAGAAATGAAACATATTAAAGAATGTTGTTCTTTATTTACTGACAAATCTTATAATATTTTTTTTCATTTCAAATGTAATAAGCCTTGGAAACATTTTAAAAATGTACAAAATGATTCAATTGTCATCTGCGATTTGTTTCCTGGGAAGACATAATATTGGGGAGCAAGTAGCAAAGTAGTAAACCATTTTAAACATTATTCATAAAATATGAACTCAAAACATGTCATTAAAAGATGGACGGTACAATAACCCACAATAGAACAGTAGTGGGAATTGTCTCGGACGAAAGAAAATTACTGTAAGGTTATTGTAATTAATTCTTTAGAAATCATAACTGTAGGGACAGTTAGAGAATAACTTAACCATAAATCAATTGGTAGGGTTGAACGGTATTGTGGCCAAATTTTACAAGAGCAGATAAGTTCTAAATTGCAGCTGTTGGAATGTTACCTTTGTGGTGTTCAATAGAATTGTTTAACTTTACAAATAAATATGCAGTTTACGAGGTAAATTTCTTAAGGACTTTCGGTGTAATTCTTTTAAGGGTAGGCAATTTGTTTTCAGGTTCCGTATTTCTGAAGTATTTGTCCGTCTGACAGCTTGTCAAGATTCTTTTTCTCAGGAACGAGAAGAATAAGTTGTAATTATTGTTAATACTCAAGTCTGCGGTCTAATGTGATCCTAAAAAATATGCTACTAAATCGTCGCAATCAAAGAATACGTCCTTTTGTTTTAATTTTTTAATCATTTCTACCGTTTTCACAAGGGAATCAAAATCTAAGAGGTACTTTCCGTTGATCTAGAATTATGAAATTTGGCAAGAAGCAAGATTTTATATAAGTACAAGAAAAAGTCTAAAAACCGTATTGCATAATATGTTATGCTCTTTGTTAATATGGCAACACTAATCGTTGTCTTGACGTCAAAGCGAACTATTAATAAGGCCACACTATTCATTCCCTTTATATATAGCTTCGCGAGGTTGAACAGTCAGTTGTCTTCCAGCTCCCATGTGAGAAACAAGTCTAAAGGAGATTATGAAAGTGAACCAACTAAGAGTTTTTACAAATATAATAGAAATGCTTTTTTTTTTTTCGAAGCTGCTCTCGTCCGTTGGCTTTACCCTAGTTTCCCTACACGTGACTCCTGGGTGGTGCTAAACGAGCTGCAGCGAGGTGGTAGGGCGTCGGTGCCCGTCTGGATCGTGATTCGTGACCACAGTACATGGGTGTAAAGCCCATCATAGTGACCAGTTTCGGCTTGTCGCGTTTCGGGATCAGCTTGTGTATATCCGGTAGCTCATATACCTAGAGACCTTCAGTCGTGGTATACGAGGGCCGACATGACGATGTAGACTATCAATGGATTTTCATCCTTTGATACTCGCTTTCGTTTTTGGACTACACTGTACTTACCATCAGGTACTCTGTAGTCACTAAGTCGAGCCAGTGTAAAAAAAAAAACTTATTTGCTGTTTGTTAAATAACTATAACCTATATTAATGTATACGGACAATTGCTTTACCAACAAGAAATTTAAAATTGTCTCTAAATCTAGTTTATCTTTACAGTACTTTCATAGTTTATTTGTATCAAATCCTCGATGCGCGAGTTCGACTCCAAGTTAACTTTTTTTATATTTGTCAAGTATTCACTCCTGGGTTTTGTAGCTTGGATACAATTCCAAATTTATTATATTATTATATGTGATGTTTTGTTCTTAGAAAAACAACTTTAATGTTTGAAGAAAGTAATCCTATACCGGAGTAAAAGCATTTCGCTTGTCCTTTATAATATCGGGTGGCGACAACTAAGGATGTTTTTTTTCGACAGGTCCTACATTTGGGACCTGGGAGAATCTTCACAACACAACCGGGCTTGGTGGGCGAACGCGGAGGGCGCACAGCCAGCGAATTTATGGGTTGGGCGGCTACGCAAGGGCACCTCTGTGGGTAAGTACCTCATCTAGGGCGGCCGGCCAAATGAAGAACAAACCTAACGGTGATCTACCAGCGTTTCGGAAGTGACTACCTTGAGAAGAAACGCCAAAAGAAACTCAAGGCTGCGTCGGAGTGAACGACTAAGGACATTGGAGTGCGTTTTAAATTATATTCAATAGATTACTTACCACCCCCCCCCTCGATTCACTATGCCACCATAGACATAAAAAATAATAAGTATTTATTTTCACTATTTATACTAAATATGGAAATTTACGCTCAAAGAATCAATATAAGCTACTCCGTGAGAAATTAATGTTGTAGTCATCCTTCTTTTTTGTATTCCGGGAGAAAATCCTGCATAATAAAAACCCCCGGTGTGTCCCTCTGACTGCTCCACCGGACCAGGGAAACCAAATTCGTCCAGACGCCCAGGGAACAAATGGCCTTGTTGAGGCTACCTCTCTGGGAGGGGTACGAGTAAAAGCCCATCCCTCCAAAACCTCTCTCCGAGTCGGTGCGCCGGACACCGTGCACCGCCTCCCTCTTATCCGGGGTTGTAGTCATCTTGTCGTATCAGAAGCGTAAGCATTTTCAGCAATGTTTTCACGAACCTATTCCAAAGCGTTATATCCATTTGTTCGTTTCTTTTTGCTAGTTTTTTGTGTAAACAATTTAACCTTTATGTATCCAAAAAAAGGTGTATGGCTTAAAAAGGGTATTCATTTAGACCGTAATAAAATATTACTTAAAAAGGTGTCGGTAAACGCTTTTACAAGAGACATCGACTGAGAATCGCGCCATTAAATATGGAAATATTAAATCCTTCCGTAATTATAATGTTTTCATATATTTTAAAACAAAGTTTCTTACCATTATTTATTGGTTTCGGTTTGTTTGCATAAGGAATATGTTCTCGTACAATTAAATCGTATTTCATTTTTCTTTCTGGCTGTGGTGATCGAGTCAATAAGGGACCGAGATCTATGAACGGTATAGCGAATGGGCGTGAGTTCGAATCCCGGTACGTTCATCAGGGTTTTTCTAGACTGAGTACGAATTTAGTCACTACATGTTCACCGGTGATGGAAAAACACCGTGAGGACACCCGCATGACATTAATAGAAATGTCACGTAAAGTGCCCTGATGAGCGCGATCAGCTGCGCTACTGGTCACATTGGGCACGGCATATAAGCGCATAGCCGATACAGCCATTAATGTATCCAAAAAGGGATACAGCGCGATGTTATATTGTCATTACAAATAGTAATTCTTAGAAAGTCTTATTATTAAATATTATTATGAAATATTATTATGAAATATTATTATGATACTATATTAAAATTATTGCTAGTCCATCCCTTAAAGGCAAACAGAGTAGTGTTCCGACAGTAGACTTGAGGGAGTTTGTTGCCCCGTTGAAAGGGAGGTGGTGCACGGTGTCCGGCGCACCGCCTGGGAGAGAGGTTTTGGAGGGATGGGCTTACTCCTATCCCTCCCAGAGAGGTAGCCTCAACAAGGCTTCTTGTTGCCTGGGCGTCTGGATGAATTTGGCTTCCCAGGCCCGGGTGGAGCCATCAGAGGCACACCTCGGGGGTTTTCAGTCAGTAGGAATTTGACACATCGGGGTCGCTACCCTTACAGCGTCCTATGCAGGATTTTACCCCGGGATACAAAGAAACAAAGGAGTGTTATAAGTTTAATGTGTGTATTAAGAAGCCAAGACAATAAACATTTTCTATTCTCGTTCTCTACAAACGGTAACTCCACAATATATGGGATTGACATAAGCTATCAAAATAAAGGGTGTCTCAGAATGTTTTTCATTTTTTGATGTTAAATAAAAAACAACATTATCCATTAAAACTTGTTTTATTTATTGTTAAATTAAAGAGCAGATCTTGAAGTTTATTTATGAAAAACAACCGTTTGCAAATGTTCACCATTTACTTGTTCAGACTCATTTAGCCTGGAGCTAAAATTTTCAATCACTCGCTGGAGCATTGCTCTTGGAATAGCGTTGATTTCTTCAGTGATTCTTTGCTTCAAAACGTTCAGGTTTGGTGGCAATGGATTGTAAACTTTACTTTTTAGGTAGCCCCATAAGAAAAAATCAGCAGGCGTTAAATCAGGACTCCTCGGTGGCCAGTTTATGTCTCCTCGGCGGCTTATCACTCTTCCGGGGAATAAATCGTGAAGAGCAGCTAATGAGTCATTTGTTACATGAGAAGTGGCCCCATCTTGCTGGAAAAAGGTGTTGCGGTTGTAGCCAGACTGGTTTTGCATTTCTGTAGCCAAAAAAGTCCGGATCATATGGCAATATCGATCAGAATTAACGGTCTGAGTTCGACCTCGGTTATCCTCAAAAAAATAAGGACCGATAATTCCTTGACTTGATATGGCAGCCCAAACAACCACTTTTGGTGAGTACAAGGGCTTCTGATGCAGTTCTAGCAGATTCTCGGTAGCCCAGTATCTGCAATTTTGTTTATTCACGTGACCGTTGATGTGAAAATTCGTTTCGTCGGAGAACCAGATGTTATTGAAACTCCTAAAACGGTTTTTCATTGTCCTGCAGAATTCGACTCGTTTATCAGGATCATCAGGCTTCATTTCTTGAACAATAACAATTTTATATGGGTGAAAATGCAAATCTTTCGAAATAATGCGATAAACCGTAGATTTGTTCAAATTCAGAGAAGCTGCGCGCAATCTCAACGACTGTCGTGGGTCGTCCATAACAGACTGGCGAACGCGGTCGACGTTCGTGCTCGCCCTTGATGTCCTTTTGCGCCCAGATGATTTGTCCGGCATTGTATTCCCAGTCTCTTCAAACTTGCACACCCAATGTTTAATTAAATTGGCACTTGGCACATGTTTTAAGCTTGTTAAATTAAAATGTGTCCTGTAGAGACGACGAACAATAGTGTAGGAATCGTTGTTTTTATAAAACGCTCGCACGCAAAACGCGCGCTGCGGTCCCGTGAAACGATTCATGGCTACTAAACTTAACAAGCCGGCCAAGCGTTTGAGACCACTCCCCTCCCCCTGCTACCAGCGATCGGCGCGTATTGGTCAATTCAAAAACGAAAAACATTCTGAGACACCCCTTATCACGTTGGCATGTTATATCAATCTCATACATTTGCAGTTCTCTAGTAACGTTATCGATAAACGAATGTTAGTTTATCTGGGGCACTGGTGTGTCTATTTATGACATCGCAGCTTTTAATCGGTTGCACTGACTTAGAATTGACATTTATTACTAATATTTTATTGTTTGCCCTTGTATCTTTTATACCGAGGGGTGAAAGGCTATTTGGTTTAAGCGACATTTTTGGGTGATATAGTGATATATATTTTCGGAATCAGCGTCTTTTTACCGACTCCAAATACAGTGCAAACTCTATATAACGACCCTCGAGGGACTGTGCATATTTTGACGTTATAGAGAGTTGTCGTTAAATGGAAAAACAAAAAGTTTATTTCAGACTAGTGTTAGTAATTACATAAAAAACAATTCTTATTTGATCGCTATTGAGTGTAGTCTGTTATTTTTGCCTGACGTATTTTGCTGCACCGGTAATTTTTTTTGTATAGCAGTGCAAATATAGCAATGCCAATTTGTAAACAAAAGAACGGATTTCTTAGACCGTTCGGCAAATGTAATGCCGACAGTCGAGTTTTTTACGGGCTAGGATAATAGAGCGGCAAAAGAACGTACACAGCTGTGCAGTTTTTACTAATTTTGGCAACTTAAAAAGTACTTATTATTAAATTGATGTCGTTATTGAGAGTCGGTGTAATGCTATATAGAGTGTATCATTGTATGGGAAACAAGCTAAACCAACCAAAGCCGAGTGATAGCGACGCTTTAGGGAGTTTGTCGTTAAATCGAGTGGCGTTACATGGAGGTTACACTGTTATGTTATGGTTATGGAGGTGTATATATATATATTACATATCACCAAAATATGAGGCTTAAACCAAATAGCCTTTCACCCCTCGATATGATTTGTAACTGTTCTTTTTTAAAACATTTAGGCATGTTTAAGGAAATGTTAAAAATGACACTTTTCATTATTTATAAATGCATATCGGGTTATGAACCGTACATAACCTCAAGACATGACATGCCCTTAAGGTATACCTACCTTAAGAACTTTTGGAATATCATTTGGCATGTAGAACTTTTGGAATATCGAAAAACTAATTTTTCTTTTCTTTTTTTTCAAAGTGTCATATTGCATGACCGGGAAAGGCATTCAATACTAAACCGGGCTTGGGAGACGAACGCAGAAGGCGCTCAGCCAGTGAATTTATGGGTTGGGCGGCTACGCAAGAGCACCCCTGTGGGTACGGACCTCGAATTGGGCGGCTGGCTAGTGAAAAAGCGAATCTAACGGTGATCTACCAGCGTTTCGAAAGCGACTACCTTGAGAAGAAACGCCGAAAGAAACTCAACGATGTGACTAAATTATTAAATATTTCAAAGACTTATACTATCATGAACCAGCTTCTAACGGTTTGTGGCGAAGCTCGTTATAGAAAAAAATTTATGGTGGTTTGTGTAGGGACCTTTCGGAGGTACGAAGCGCCGAGCGCCAACTATGAATCTATACTCCCGGTTTCTTTTGTTTACGTGTACCCTGTGCACCTACAAGTCATACAATACCCAATTGTTTCTATTTCGGTCAAATTCTCAAAATTTTTTTGACCTTGCAAAGACGAAACAAAATCGGAAAAAACTTGAAACGCGTATTGCAGGAAATCATTTTTTATTTACAACTCTCAGACAAATAATCTCCGTAAAATTAAAAACACTTTTAGAAATAAATCTCTATTTCATTGTTTTGTGTGCGCGGAAGCTAAAAATTCAGTTCAAGCCACCACAGTCAGTAAAATGAGAGTAAAGATAAATATGGTTAAAAATGCAATATTAGTTTTATCTAAAAAAAATGTGTTTATTAGATAAAATGTGACCCGCACCAATATACTCATAATATTTGTGGCCTTTATATAAGGAAACGTTGCCGATCTATGCCTTAAAGGATTCTCATCCCTTGACAGTAACCGCCGTTGTTAAGTGGCACTGTAGTTTCTACAAAGTGCGGCGTAGTCAACTTCATCATCGGCAGCTTGCCCACTGCTGGGTACAGAGGGTTCTCCAAAGTTCTCCACTGAGTCTGATCTTTGGCTCTTCTCAGCTATGTGCAAATCCTTGCTACATCTAGCTGTATAGCATTTTACACTACATTTTCGAGACGTGGTCTCCATTCAAGGACAAGTCTACCCAATCTAGGTTCTATAGCAAATATGACCAGCTCGCTGCCACTTCTACTTGCCAATACTTTAGAGATATATTGATGACTTTAGTTCTCTGACAAATCTCCTTAATTTTAATTCGATCGTTCAAAGAAACACCGAGCATAGCACATTTGATAGCACACTGAGTTAAGCTTAAGCTGAGGTTTATGAAACACTTTGTTTAGCAAAAGTCCAGCATCGACGTAGAATCGCCTGCCTCGCAGTTTTTTGCCGGTTGCACAGTGGAGAGTGTTCTCAGGAACTGCATTCTTTGATTCCAACAGCCCCATTCCATCATAAAACCACTAGACATCGTGTCGGATACCATCCATACGTGGTGGATGTTCCTTACATCAGCACCAGAAGATTCGCTTCTACTTTCATCATGCGAACGGCTAAGGAGTGGAATATGCTTCCAGCGGCCATATTTCCGCGATCTTACGACCTGGGGACCTTTAAGAGAAGAGTGAATAGGCATTTATTGGGTGGATGCGGTTCATAATTAAATTCATCTTCACCTTTCACCAGGTGTGATAGAGGTCAAAAATTCGTTCGCTTGTAAATAATAAAAAAAACATTTGTCAAAAAATATTATTAAAATATTCGTATTAACAAAAAATAAAAAAATATATCTATAGTATTTGCAGAGCCAAGCCCATTTTGATAAAATCGCTGATTTACCAAATCCTTTGACCTTCATTAAGTACCTAATATAAATTGTAATGTTTTAGTAAAATCTAAGCAAACTTAAAGTTGTGTCTATAAAGCTCAGCATTAATGCCGAAACAATAAAAAATATAATACAAGAAATACTTTCTTCAGATTTTAATAATCGAATTTACAAAACGTATTTAAGGAATAACACCTACACAGTTTTTCGAAGAGCATTAATATTGCTTGAATAGGAGTAACACCATAAAATTAAGAAATGTATGTCTACCAAAACACTACATTCTTGAAAATACATATATTCTGCGACCCCAGCTAGGCACAGGTTCAATGACTTTGACATTTCTAATTTAGGCCTGAAGAAACCCGTATGTTTTCGGAAGGCGAGCCCATGTCATACTTTGCATACAAACGCCGGGCTCGCCTAAATTCGGCAATGCAATCCGCGAAAAACTCGCCTGCTCGCGGGCGTCTGCTTTCTTTTATTCAAATTCGTTTGCAGTGAAAACCGATTATTGTACATATAAAATGAGCAGACAGATTAATTATTCTCATATTATATTTTTATTTATAATTTTAAACATATTAAACGGCTGATGTTAATTTGCCTGTCGATAAAGCGAGATTACATTTCCGAAATCACTTATCTTTGCATAATTTTGCATAATGCCTATTAATTCAATCGGATAACAATTTTGATATTACATCTGGTTGTTGATATAAAAGCATTTTGTCTTTTGGCGGTGACAATCTTTTGAGTTTTTTCTCAGAAAGTTCTAGTTATTACATAAGTGAACGATATTTCTCAGAAAATGAACTTAATTTTACGTATGTTTTTAATATATAACTAAATAATCCTGATCTGAATTTATAACAACACTATTTAGATTAATGGTAAAACTATCATTCTATACGACGCGGTAGATGAAGTCCACGCCGCCTACTTCTACATCTGCTGAGTCATACAAATGTTACATTAGGATGTATCTCCACTCGAGTAGGATTAAAGGGGTCTGCCACCTGGATGAAAGAGAGGCAGTCTTTACACACACCCCTTCCAGAGAGGCATCCTTAACAAGACTTTTGCTCCTCGGGCGTCTAGATGAATTTGGTTTCCTAGGCCCATATGGATAAATTAGAGGGACTCTTCGGTGATTTTAGTCAGTAGGATTTTGACACACTAAGGTCGCTGCTGACTATCGTACACGGTCGGTATTACAAAAAAAAATTGCAACACGACAATGTGCGAGGTAGGTAATCGATCAGTTGTTAACTTGGCTATGTAGCTGCTTTGCCGCATAATGGGGCATGGTTGGCATACATTTTTGAGACGGAGGGACGCGTTCGGCCAGAGCGAGCGCGACATCCCCCGGGGACAATAGCCGGGCAGTAGACTTGAGGGATTCTGCTGCCCGGATGAGAGGGTGGCGGTGAACGGTGTCCGGCGCATCGCCCGGGAGAGAGATTTCGGAGGGATGGGCTTTACTCCTTCCTCTCCCAGAGAGTTAGCCTCAACAAGGCTTCTTGTTCCCTCGGTATCTGGATGAATTTGGCTTCACAGGCCCAGGTGGAGCAATCAGAGGGACCCCCCGGGGGTTTTTATTCAGTAGGAGTCTGACACACCGGGGTCGCTGCCGTCACAGCGTTCCTGATGATCTTATACAGGGATTTCCCTCGGGATACAAACAAAACATTCATTTTTGAGCATACATAAGTCGTAGAGCCGTAGATATTGGGTAGTGCAATATCTACCCAAGGCCCGAGCCCTTAGCAAGTCTTATCAGGGAACCCTTGGTTTATTATAGGTGTTTATACTTATAACTGTAAAAAAAACTACGGGAAGGTTAGCTATTTTTGAAAAATTAAGTAAATTGTTTTATTATGACTAAAAAAATTACTTTAAAAAAATGGTTAAGTGTGACTCTTGGTGCGTAAAACGCTATTCTTGCCACGTTGCTAATTTGACAGCAGAGATGGGCAAAGTGTAATCTGATTTATGATTAACGATTACAAAATGTAGTCTTAATTTTAATTTTCTTGCTCTGTAATCATGATTAAATCCATTTAAAATATTAAGAAATCATAAATGTGTACGCAATCTACGATTCTGTAGTGTTTAAAACATAGATGAGCAAAATACAGTCATATTAACGGTAAAAAACGTAAAATGTAATCGTAATCATTTTTATTAATATGATTGCATTTTGCCCATCTATGTTTGAGACTGTCGGATGTCTAGTATCTTCTTGCACTGAGATATCTATCTAAGTCTGAAGCTAAACGGTGATCTTTAAAGAAAAAAATAAATTGCTTAACATTTAGAAATTTCAAAAAATTTACAAGCTTTTAATTTTTAAAGGCTTTCATTTTACTGCATTCATTAAAAATTTAGTAATAATTGCAACAAAACATGTTTTTATTTTATTTTTCTGTTCTAACGGTGCATGACAAATATTCGCTAAGGGCTCAGTATTAAAAATGTTAAGAATCGTAAAATTAGAAAGTCCATGTTCTATTCAAACGACACAACTTTCCCATTGTATAAAAAAAATTGCAATTTTTGTTCGACAGTATAGACAAAACCGCCCATTGTGCGTTGCCGATAAAATAACAATATATGTTTTTTAACAAGTGAAACATTCAACTAGCCTCTAATAGTATCTTTTTAAACATTTGCGCAATTCACCTAAAAAGATAATAAAAAGCTTAAAAAATGGCAAAAGAATGCAAAATTCTTTTGCGATGAGCACGATATGGTAACGGAATATTAATGGTAAATATTAAAAAAAAAACGCATTCTTTCATAATGCAGGATTTTTTGTTATGGAGTGTTTACTCTTTTTAATTATTTTCAAAAGCGAATGGAAGAAAGACGTAATTATTATAATAAATAAATTATTATTTAACAATTTTTGTTTCATAAGTAGAAGCTTTGCAGTAAAATTTGTTATTAAATAATATCTGATAATATCGAAGGGTGAAAGGCTATTTGGTTTAAGCGACATTTTTTGGTGATATAGTAATATATATTTTTGGTATCGGTAAAAAACCCTGATTCCGAATATATATATATATTACTAAAGGGTGTCTCAGAATGTTTTTCATTTTTTTGATGTTAAATAAAAAACAACATTATCCATTAAAACTTGTTTTATTTATTGTTAAATTAAAGAGCAGATCTTGAAGTTTATTTATGAAAAAAAACCATTTGCAAATGTTCACCATTTACTTGTTCACACTCATTTAGCCTGGAGCTAAAATTTTCAATCACTCGCTGGAGCATTGCTCTTGGAATAGCGTTGATTTCTTCAGTGATTCTTTGCTTCAAAACGTTCAGGTTTGGTGGCAATGGATTGTAAACTTTACTTTTTAGGTAGCCCCATAAGAAAAAATCAGCAGGCGTTAAATCAGGACTCCTCGGTGGCCAGTTTATGTCTCCTCGGCGGCTTATCACTCTTCCGGGGAATAAATCGTGAAGAGCAGCTAATGAGTCATTTGTTACATGAGAAGTGGCCCCATCTTGCTGGAAAAAGGTGTTGCGGTTGTAGCCAGACTGGTTTTGCATTTCTTTAGCCAAAAAAGTCCGGATCATATGGCAATATCGATCAGAATTAACGGTCTGAGTTCGACCTCGGTTATCCTCAAAAAAATAAGGACCGATAATTCCTTGACTTGATATGGCAGCCCAAACAACCACTTTTGGTGAGTACAAGGGCTTCTGATGCAGTTCTAGCGGATTCTCGGTAGCCCAGTATCTGCAATTTTGTTTATTCACGTGACCGTTGATGTGAAAATTCGATTCGTCGGAGAACCAGATGTTATTGAAACTCCTAAAACGGTTTTTCATTGTCCTGCAGAATTCGACTCGTTTATCAGGATCATCAGGCTTCATTTCTTGAACAATAACAATTTTATATGGGTGAAAATGCAAATCTTTCGAAATAATGCGATAAACCGTAGATTTGTTCAAATTCAGAGAAGCTGCGCGCAATCTCAACGACTGTCGTGGGTCGTCCATAACAGACTGGCGAACGCGGTCGACGTTCGTGCTCGCCCTTGATGTCCTTTTGCGCCCAGATGATTTGTCCGGAATTGTATTCCCAGTCTCTTCAAACTTGCACACCCAATGTTTAATTAAATTGGCACTTGGCACATGTTTTAAGCTTGTTAAATTAAAATGTGTCCTGTAGAGACGACGAACAATAGTGTAGGAATCGTTGTTTTTATAAAACGCTCGCACGCAAAACGCGCGCTGCGGTCCCGTGAAACGATTCATGGCTACTAAACTTAACAAGCCGGCCAAGCGTTTGAGACCACTCCCCTCCCCCTGCTACCAGCGATCGGCGCGTATTGGTCAATTCAAAAACGAAAAACATTCTGAGACACCCCTTATATCACCAAAAAGTGTCGCTTAAACCAAATAGCTTTTAACCCCTCGATATGTTTTAAAAAGACCACCCAAAAGTGTCTTCTTTTAAGTATTCATAAAATGAAAGAAACCAAAGCAATATAAAAATAATAAAACAAATTATCAATATTTTTATATCAGAAAACCTTTATTTTCAATTAAAATCACATCAATCTAACGACCCAAGTTTAAATTAAAAATAAGAAAGTATCCATCTCATTTAATTCATTAAAACAAAACAAGAAGAAATTTATAATTTACTTAATTAAAAAACATATATATTTTTAACATACGGTATCGCAAATGATTATTGAACGACCTTTTCAATTTGTGGCTTGTTATTATCAGCAATACGGAGTAGGTACTGATTTGGAAAAGACCTCAAACTACATAATTGACAATAGAGCTGATTGACGATGAAATGAAATTTTATTACTTCGAGTGACACACACTAAAAAATTTGGCACTTCCGCCATCGTGAAGGTTGTGGAATAATCTCCAAACCAATATTAATTCCTCTTATGATATTAGCAGTTTTGAAAAAAAAATCGAAGATATTTTTTAGCGACATTATTACAGCGTCTATCACACTAACAATCTCTTCTCAATCGAAATTCGTGAACGGCTTTTGTTCCTTCCTGTATTTAATATTAGACACAGAATAATCGCATTGCCTAAATTGTACAATTATGTAAACTGTATAATAAATTAATATATTATAACCTTATTTAAGTCCGATAGATGCTATATATTAAGTCTTTATTAATGGAGCTACGGGAAAACCCACAATTTCTATATTAAAACCTGTATTAAATTGATTTTACCTATTTATTTGTTGTAGCTAATAGCAATTAGTTGTTAAAGGTTAGCTTTCGTTTAAATATTGCCGTGTCGTTGAGCTGTGGAATGGTCTCTCGGCGAGCGTGTTCCCACCATCCTATGATATGGGATACTTTAAGCGTAGTGTGAGGAGATATTTGTGCAGGCCGGCAGGATCGCTGCGACTACCGATGGGTTTTTTTCTTACCTTTCGATAGTCGTTGGCGTTTTTGGACTGCATCATGCTTACCATCAGGTATGGTGGTCGAATCAGTTTAAAAATAAAGTAGTTAATTAACATACATATATACATTTAGAAAACTGAGCACGCGTTTTGTACAATTTTTTGTCATTATTACAATCTAGAAAGTCTCAATTTATGATGATACAACTGTACTTATATTTCAACATCTCGTATTCTGAAATATTGCTGAAAATATTATCCAAAATCTACATTTGTTTGTCAAAAAATTAACATGCTAAAGAGCCCGTTTCAAATTTTAAAAAATCGCATTAGAAACTGCTTGCATCTATTTTGCACCTGCTTTTATGCTCAGCGTGACAAGTGGTTAGTACTCAACGTGTTTCACACATTTTCAGTCTATATGAATAATTTTCTCGTGAATATCCTTTCACTGTGTTAAATTCAAGAATAATCAAAGGTAAGAGAGGTACAGGTTTTATTGCATAGAAGCATATGACCGGTGGTCGTGGGTGTGGTTTTAGGAAGACACGAATTTGGCGTTTTACAGTTTATTTGCACTTTAAGGCACACCGAACTGCGACGTACACGCACGTACTCCTGCCTTGGGTCTCGGTAGTCGACTAACTTCCAAGCATCCCGTGCGCGCGCGCATCCTCTTACCCCGCACGTCCCGTAACACCCTAACGACCCTTAGGACAACAACTGCGTATCGGGTTACGTCTACATGCTATAAGCAGTTGTTACGTCATAAGGTTGAACTTGGGGCTTGGATATTGCTCCAATAAATAGATTTTTGCTCTCAATACTTTATCTTTATTTACATGTTTTTTTATACAAAAAGATTGCATATCAGTGTAGTCAACCCGGTAATGAAACGAAAATAAAATTATTCAAAAACCTCTAGAAATATTTTACAGGCAAAGAAAACTAACTTTTTCATTACTTATATCTTATATCATAAAATCACATTCCTATTTTTCATTAAAGGTTTTTTGGTAACCCAATGGAAAATCCTGCATAGAAACATTAGAGTCCTACTGACAAAAATTCCCCGGGATGTCCTTCCAATCACTCCACCCGAACCTGGGAATCCAGATACTTCCAGACGTCCGGGGAGTGAACTGACCGTTTAATTGACCAATCACAGCAATGCATTCAATCTTGTCACAGGATGGCGAAATATTATTTGCGTCGAGAATTTAGATTACATTATTAATTAATGAATTACTACATTTTGAGAAAATTTCTGAAATGTAATTATACACAAATATCTCACCCTAATACTCTATCACACAATTTAATTAATACGATGAAAAATAACTACGTATGTATATACAACGTTACTGGTAACTAACGCCAAACCTCTTAAAGGTTACAGGTACATCAAGACTAACAACTTTTGTTCTATGACTTTTGCCAAAACTTAACACATCCTAAGATATATATGTTTTTGGTTTTAGTGGAAATGTCTATCCGTCGTTAGCTCTATGTTTAAAGTTCAGTCAGCTGATGCTATGAAATCGTCTGCCCCAGTTGCATCGCGCCGCCTTTCAAGGTATTAAGAAGATGAGAACTACAAATTTAATTTATTTATTTTTTGTATGGGAAAAAAAACGACTGAATTAGAAAAAGTCGTAAAACAAAAGTTGTTAGTCTTGCTATACCAAATTCACCCTTAAGAGGTTTTGCGTTAGTTACCTGTATCCCTGTATAGATTTTTCCTAACTGTCATATTATTTTAGAAGTTACTGAATCTAGAGATATGAAAATTTGGATATTGGGTCCTTTTATAACGTAGGCACCAACTAAGGACAGATTGTTTGATATTCCACACTTTTTTTGGTGGTAGGTCTATGGCCCGAACTGGGTCGTGACCACAGTACGCAAGTGTAAAGACCGTCATGGTGACTCGCATTGGCCTGTCGCGTTTCGGGATCAGCTTGTGTACATCCAGTAACTCATATACCTAGAGAACTTCAGTCGTGGTATATGTGGGCCGACATGACGACGGGGACTATCTATGGATATTTATTTTTTGATGGTCGCTTGCGTTTTTAGACTTCACTGTACTTACCATCAGGTGCACTGTAGTCATTAGGTCGGGTCAGTGTAAAAAAAAACTTAATAATAATAACTTTATTTAGGGTTTTTCCAATATACAAAAACAAACAATAAACAATCAGGTCCACTATCTCAGCCAAAATGCTAGGATGCCATCAGAACTGCCTTTGACTCGCTACGGCATTGAAGCGGTTCATACGTACCCGACACACTTCAGAACCAGGGCTGTCCCAACAGCACCCTGATTGCATTGTTGTACCGAATTCGCAGAGTTGTAATATAATTAAATAGATGAGGTAAGTAATAAAGATTATTATTATTAAACAAAATTGCTTGTAAACTCGTTAAATCATAACTCTAGTAAATGCTTAATTATTCTAATAATTACTGAATTGATCTTAGAAGGGTGTCGCGGTGAAGGCATTATTCAAATAATTATTTATTCATTTATATTAATTGGCGGTTTGTGCTGTTCATCTCATAGATTATTATCGTATGTTTGTAAAATTTACACAATGATTTGTAAAGCACATTTCCTCTCATATGTAAGACCATGTGCCCTGAGAACGTCGATCAGCTGCGCTACTGGTTACGATGGGCACGAAATATTAGTGTGAAGCCGTGGTGGCTGCAGGCAGAATAGAATAGCACCCCCCTCTTCTTGCTGAGGTGTCGTAAAAGGCGACTAAGGTATCTCTTGAACACCGCAATTCAACCAGGTGCTTAGAGAAGGGAAAACTCGACCAAACCTGCATCCCGCTCCCTCCCGATCGTACTGGTTCTCCTCTCCATCGGTCCAGAGGGATCTCGGACGAGAGAGTGCATTTCTGGCAGCGCGTCCAGTTATGCACTTAAATATCTCCTGCGCAATTGACTGTTTCCGAAAACTGGACCTCGAATTTCTTAACCGGTGTTGAAACAGTCGCCGTGGCCGAAACCGGCTAGGACATCATCATCATCATCATTAGTGTAAAATGGATAACGCCACTAATGTGACTCTGCTCACCCCGAAAGAGATAGAGCGTGAGGATATATTATTATTATATTTCCTGTAATGTCCATGATAATTAAATTACACGATTTTTAACCCCCGACACAAAAAAGGGGTATTGTAAGTATAACGTATATATATATGATAATTATGATATCGTAATCTTATGTATAACGTATGTATAGAACTCTGTAATCTATAGATGTTGCGCTCAATATAATAAACATTTTAAAGATATCGATATGTTTCACTTAAGCCGTAATCAGGTCATTAATTCTATTATTTTTGGACTGCAGTTAGATGAATCTCATACAACACCGATATGTGCACACACACACGCACACAACACTCACTATACGATACGGAGAGCGACATTTAACAAAATTTAATATGTATGTGTAACTTCGTTATTGGTATTTTAGATTTTTATTTTATTTCCTATTTTGTATATAATTTTCTTATAATGTGCTGTGAAGTTACTATTAAATAAATAAATATATATATATTAGGGCGTTTCAAAAAAAAAAAAAAATTTTCTCGGAACCACGGTCAAAAGTTTCGGTTTAATGCCAAAATAGGCCTCTGAAAATATGAGCCCTTAATATTAATATTTAGGTTGTCCGCATCGCACTTTTCGATTTCCCATACAAATAACACAGGACAAAAGTTTTTTTTTTTCTTTTGACTTTTATAACTAATGAATGATATATTGTATTGCAATACCCATTCATTATTTTTGTAGAGAATTTAACGCTCTACAAAAAAGGTTTAACGATTGATGTTAATTTTTAACAACCAGAATTTTCAAATGTTGGGTTAACTGTCAATGATAATTCGTTTTAAGTACCTTGTCGACATTTACTATAAAGCAGGAAATAAAGGTTAACAGTTTTCGGAAGTCTAATTTATATTAGGTCCTTACATATGAAATTGGCGTTTTTCGTACTCGCCACTTTAATCACAAATTTCTCCTCTTTGGTAAGGAATTCCAAATTCAAATTTGTACAGCTATAGACACATGTATTTGTGCTTCGATGATCGTCATTCATTTGTTTTTTTCTTCTGTTTTTTTCTGTTTGCGTCACTCATTTTACAAAATGGAAAACTTAAAATATCGTATTATTTACGAGTACGAGTTCCGCCGTGGTACTAGTGCTGCGGAAACAACTCGAAGGGTGAATGATGTGTATGGCGGTCGTGTTGCAAAAGAAAACACAGTTCGTTTTTGGTTCCAACGTTTTCGTTCTGGAAATTTCGAACTGCATAACAAGCCCCGTGGACGGCCTGAGACTCAAGTTGATAATGAAGAGTTGAAGGCTATTGTGGAAGCGGATCCATCGCAAACCACGTCCGAGTAAGCTGCAGGCTGCGAAGTTAGTGATAAAACTGTTTTAATTCACTTGAAGCAAATTGGGAAGATTAAAAAGCTTGAAAGGTGGGTACCTCACGAATTGACTGAAGCAAACCGGCAAACGCACGTCGACTGCTGCGTTAAATTACTAAACCGGCACAATAATGAAGGTATTTTAAACCGAATCATTACCTGTGATGAAAAATGGGTTCTTTACGATAATCGGAAGCGCTCAGCGCAATGGTTGGATCCTGGCCAGCCAGCCAAATCCTGCCCCAAGCGAAAATTAACCCCAAAAAAGTTACTTGTAAGCGTTTGGTGGACTAGTGCCGGTATTGTTCATTACAGTTTTCTCAAATCTGGCCAGACTATTACGGCTGATGTCTATTGTCAGCAATTGCAAACCATGATGGAAAAGCTAGCGGCTAAACAACCTAGGCTGGTCAATCGCTCCACGCCACTGCTGCTTCACGACAACGCTAGACCACACACTGCGCAACAGACGGCTACTAAATTAGAAGAGCTTCAATTGGAAAGTCTAAGACATCCTCCGTACTCCCCGGACCTTGCCCCAACAGATTACCATTTTTTTCGAAATTTGGATAACTTCTTGCAAGGGAAAAAATTCAACTCCGATGGGGCAGTCCAAATCGCCTTCAAAGATTTTATTGATTCCCGTCCGACTGGTTTTTTTAGTAAAGGGATCAATGAACTACCTATGAGATGGCAAAAGTGCATAGAAAATAATGGTTCATACTTTGATTAATTAAATATATTATATTAAAAAATATTCGACTTTTTGTTCCTCCCATACAAAACGCCAATTTCATATGTAAGGACCTAATATTTTGTAAAATGTTTTGGTTTCAATTTTTCTAAAAACATAATATTTTGCCAAATCAGTCAATAAAACAGCTGAATTGAGGGTAAGTTAAAATTCGATCTTGAATAACTTTTGACTGAGTTGATTTATCAAAAATTGACTTCAGACCTTTTTTGTAGAGCGTTAAATTCTCTACAAAAATAATGAATGGGTATTGCAATACGATATATCGTTCATCATAATATATATAAATCTCCTGTCACGATGTTTGTCCGCGATGGACTCCTAAACTACTAAACCGATTTTAATGAAATTTACACACCACGTGAAGTTTGATCTAATTTAAAAGATAGGATAGTTTTCATCTCAATTCATAGTCGCAATATTATTTTATTGCAAATTATTTGTTTATTATTTAGCAGTCATAATTTACAGTTAGCTCCAACCGATTCTAAAAGATGGCGCTATCCGTTGACTGGATTGAGTAATTATTCAAAAACCAGTCACAGCAAAGCGTGGCTGGTCTGCTATAATTTATATGGCAGAACAACGTTTGCCGAGTCAGCTAGTTAGTTATAGAAATCAAAAGAAAAAAAAAATTTGGTCCTGTGTTATTTGTATGGGAAATCGAAAAGTGCGATGCGGACAACCTAAATATTAATATTAAGGGCTCATATTTTCAGAGGCCTATTTTGAAACGCCCTAATATATATATATACATATATATCGAGGGGTGAAAGGCTATTTGGTTTAAGCGTCATTTTTTGGTGATATAGTAATATGTATATTTTTGAAATCGTTAAAAAACGCTGATTCTGAATATATATTACTATGTCACCAAAAAATGTCGCTTAAAATGTGTGTTTAAGATTTTTTAAACTGGCACCACAGATTGACTATATCGCGCCTGGTGGAATGTGTTGGACGAAGAACGGCAGCGACTGTCTAAGGATGGGATTTCATTGACAGTCAACCTTTTCTGTCGACCAACCTATATAAAAAAGAAAGAAAACGTTTATTGAGGAAAAGTTTCTGAGAACACTCTCCACCGTGCAACCGGTGAAAGACATGCCATATTTATGGTATATAAAACGATGAAAGTGTAAAACATAATATCACAGCATATATTCTACATGTAGGTACATATATATATATATATATATATATATATATATATATATATATATATGTATTATGTCATGACGGAGGGTCTCTAGATATATAAACAACTGGACTAACGAGCTAATCTCGAAATGCGACAGCCCGAAGCGAGTCACAGTGACGGTCTTTGCGCTTATGTAATGTGGTCATAACTCAGTTCGATCAACCATTCTATCACGGAACAAAAATGTGTGTATATCTATGACACCGTAGCTCCGAAACCTGGGGGAGTTTTAGTCAGCAGAAGGATGACACACTAGGGTCGCTGCCTTACGGCAGGTCTGATGATCCTATGAATTTCCCCAGATTACCTAAAAAAAGAATCAATAGTCCAACATTTTCATATCGCTGAGTAAGTACCACAATAAGACAGAAAGAATCACGAGGATTATTTTTTTTTATTCAGACTCGCCACAGGAACTGCAACATAGATCATGGTAAGCATGGCGCAGTCCAAAAAATGACAGCGGCTATCGACAGGTAAGAAAAACCCATCGGTAGTCACAGCGATCATGCCAGCCTGCCCACATATCTCTTCACGCTACGCTTAAAGGATCCCATATCATAGGATGGTGAGAACACGCTAGCTGGAAGATCATTCCACAGCCCAAAGAAGGAGTTAGAGAACTTTTTAGTCCTAGCCGGGATGTGAGATACCGTATAGCTGTGACTCCGCAAACCCGCGCGCGTGGTTCTATTTAGAAAGGGAGAGGCTGGAACAAGGTTAAACAACTCTTCAGAACACTCGCCATGATACAAACGGTAGAAAACGCTCAGTGGGCAATATCTCTGAGCAACTGAAGCTGTTCAAGATGCTTAGTCACGGCAGGATCATTCATAATGCGGACAGCCCTCCGCCGCAACATATCCAGGGCATCAAGTAAGTTGCATTATCAAAGATAAGCATAATAACACTACGACCACTCTGTCAAGAGGAATCGACCAACATAAAAGAACAAACATACCACTAGAATGATTATTTTGTGTTCCTAACCTCCCAAGGCAATTCTAATAATTTTAGATGATAGGGCGTTTGCCCGAACTATGTTGTGATCACATGACACAAGTGCAAAAACTGTCGTAGTACCTCGCTTTGAATTGTTGCGGTTCGGGATTAGCTTGTCTTCATCTAGTTGCTTGTATATCTAAGGATCTTTAGTCGTGGTATGATGTGAACCCCCACAAGGCGACAACAATTGGCAATAGGTTTCTATCCCTTGAAAGTCACTACTGGTTTTGGATAACACCCTACCTTCCATCAGGTGTGTTGACTTTGTCAAGCCAGCATCAAAGAAATCTTTTAGATCCTCCAATGGCATTGTTTTAGCCGAATTAATTGTATAATATTTGAAGATGGATAACTTACTGGAAAAATTATGGTGAAACTCGGGAGTTGACCCCGGAACGTCATCATGGCAGAGCGGTGCGTTCACCGACGCACTTCTAGGTCGTCGCCATTGGATGGGAAGGTCATTGTCTGACATATTTACATGGTTATCATTCATTGGCGCAGAGCACGGGCGTAAATGAAATGACCTTGTTCGATTTCTTAGTACGCGTTTATTACTGAATGAGAATAAAATATAGAAGCCATCAAGCCAGTCAATTAAATTCCTTCTTGCATGCAAGTTGCCAGTTTGTGCCAATGTTGTCATTATTTTGTAAATATTTAATTGATTTATGTGTCTCATAATTAATTTTTATTATAAAATATTATGTTTATACGGGATGGACAGTAGACGCTTCTTCAGGGTTCTTCGCAATAAAACACTTCTTTCGTTCGTAGTTCGCTTCTTATATTTCTTCGTAATCTTGAGGGTAGCTCCGAGGGAAGTCTGATTTATGGTTTTTTTTTTGAGGCGGACTAACTACTGGTTGCTGGGAAAGACATTTTCAGTTCAACCGAGCTTAGGGGGCGAGCACAGAAGGTGCTCAGCCAGTGAGTTTTTGGGTTGGGTGGCAATGCAAGGGCACCCCTGTGGGTACGAACCTCGACTTGGACTGCCAGCCAAATAGTACTAACCCTACAGGTGATCTAGCAGCGTTTCGGAAGTGACTACCTTGAGAAGAAACGCCGAAAGAAACTCAAGGCTGCGTCGGAGTGGAACTGTTTTATAGGGCTTTTTTTTTTTTTTGAAGCGGACTAACTACTGATTGCCGGGAAAGGCATTTTCAGCTCAACCGGGCTTAAGGTTTTATGGGGTTTTAGGCTCCATACATCTGCCATCGGGCTACCCTAACAACTAGTACCTATTTACATTGTTCTTAAATCTAATTAGCCAATCACGACGCCGAATTCCGCCATAGTTTTCTCGCCCGGCCGCCGTTATCGCTGCTGTCGCCTAGGTTGACGTGCCCCTCTCCCGCACCTCTTTTTAGCGTCTCTGGCACCCTGGGCTCACTGTTCGTAACAACGTTATTAAAATAATTTAGGTTCTTATGAATAATGTAAATATATTCGTGTCCAGTGACAGTTGCTGCCCTTCTTAGACTATACTACTTTCCATTAGGTGTGGTGTACTCACTTTAATGACCTTGTCTAAAAAAAATCAATGCATTTTCTTAAAGCATCAAAATTGACGTCATAGGTAAAAGTTCTCCGATTGGAACGCGATAACATTACAAACGTGCAAAGACCGTCATAATGACTTATATGCCACGATTCGGGTTTTGCTCGTTTGTATCCAGTGTCCTCGTACCTGGAGACCTTAAATCATGGTATGTTAAATTTATTTTATTAGGTTCACGGTGGTGTTGTCACTTTGTCGAGTACCTATTAAAAGTAAATTTTGAAACAAAATCTCTATCTTAACTTGGTCGGTATTAGCTCAGCCCATTGTGCTTGTAATATTTTGCAGTTAAAATATGACGTTATTTTTAGGGTGGTTAGACTTAATTTATATTATGGGTAACGATATGTCTTACAAGGTCTGGAAACAATGCAGATAAGATTCCATAAAATCTGGGCAACTTTCAAGCACTATTAGGACTTTATGCTTCTATGTAATTTCTGTTCATTGGCATTTATACTTAAACCTGTACATTTACTGCGTTTTACGAACCGAAAAAATCAATCCTTTTTTTAGGTCACGCGTCAATAATTTATATTTTAAATTAAATTAAGGTAGATTTAAAAAAAATGGCGCCCCCTTCTTTTTCTTATGGTATGATTGTATGCGAGATATTTTTATAAACATTGAATAAACTAAAGAATTTAATATAATACAATAATACAATATAATACAATAATACAATACAATATAATATTGCAAGTTTCAATTGTTTGTATTCCAATGCATTAGTCAAATAATTTGTTTCGTTATTAAACCAACCAAATGACGCCGATGAGTCACCCGCCATTTTAAATTTAAGTTTTTTATCGATATCTTCGCTAATTTTTGGTATAGGGTATACGAAAATTGTAGGGAATTTGATCTTCTACTATTTTATTTTTTGGCCAATTGTTTCCTAAAATTGTTAAAAAATAATACAATCGTTTATTATAATTATAGATTCTACGCTTTTTTTTTCATTTAACTTTAAATATATATGTATGTATATCACGGAACGATAGAATGTATTCTTCCACTGATATAATGAAATGTGTGTAGATGAGAAGTCACCAAATACTCGTAATACTAAGCTCCCTCAGCTATACTAATAATGCATTTTGTAAATTTATCACTTTCAAATGTGATATATTAATTCGCAATTAATATTATAAAATTGTACAATTAATTTGTTTAATAAACCTACGACAGTACCACAGTAATTTATCTGTATTGTAGTGCGTGTTGTGTGTAATGCCCGATAGAAGACATCAGTCCAAAAAAATTACATCCAATTAAACCCAAATGCGCCGAAATTTAAGCTAAAACCTAAGGTACCAGGTTTCTAACAAGCGTTAAACTAATACTAGTCGATTTGATTGAAATTGGTAAATTACTTTTAAAAAGAATCCGATTATAGATCAAAATCTCGCTAAAACCGATGCCGATTATTCGGCTACTGCTATAACCTTCAGTCACCGCCGAAGCCGAAAGTTTTAACTTCCTAGATAATTCTGTTCAATATTGAATGAACAATAAAATGATTTATAAAATTTTTAAATGTAAAATCCATATTAATATTTAATTATGTCTGGAGATTAATAAAACTACCTCATAACCTGTCAAAAGTTGGCTATAGCCGAAACCGCAGCCCAAGCTTCGGCCGCACACTAATATTATATCTTCAGCGGCCTGTGTGTTACCTTTACGTTAAAATAAAACAGCTAATCACGATCGTATGTGAATTTTCTATTTATGGAAAGTTTAAATTTTGTCACGAACTGCTTTAACAAACTCTATTGTCGACTTTTCGCTAAAATGAACTTCTTGCGGAACGACATCGCTCCCTAAGGGGTCAATATAGACCACTTTGGGTATCAATAATCTAGTTATACCTATCACAAACCCATTTTATATTATATATACGGCTAGTTTCCTTGTTACGTTTCTGTATTTATAAAATGGAAAAAGCAGTAATTGTTAATATATTGAACAAAAGAAAGCAGGAGTTTGTTTTGTTATGGGGCAGCCAGTGGCCGGTAAATTATATAAAAATGTAGCCATAAAAACTCATAATAACAAACGTCTAAATGAATTAACCGGTGAAAGTTATGCACTATGTGCTGCATGCACCAAAAAGAAATAAATATTATTAATAAAAGAAGAAATTAAATGGAGTTGCCATACAAACGAATTTGCATAATCACGCATAAAAAACATTTTGAACACGAATATTCATTCGCAAATTCGCCGAAAATGGCTTTGTGTCAGCGTGTCATTGTCTAATATTTGACTTTGTAAAAATTTAGGTCAAAGTTTCCATTTATTAGGTCCTTACATATGAAATTGGCGTGTTTCGTACTGGCCACTTTAATCACAAATTTCTCCTCTTTGGTAAGGAATTCCAAATTCAAATTTGTACAGCTATAGACTCATGTATTTGTGCTTCGATGATCGTCATTCATTTGTTTTTTTCTTCTGTTTTTTTCTGTTTGCGTCACTCATTTTACAAAATGGAAAACTTAAAATATCGCATTATTTACGAGTACGAGTTCCGCCGTGGCACTAGTGCTGCGGAAACAACTCGAAGGGTGAATGATGTGTATGGCGGTCGTGTTGCAAAAGAAAACACAGTTCGTTTTTGGTTCCAACGTTTTCGTTCTGGAAATTTCGACCTGCAGAACAAGCCCCGTGGACGGCCTGAGACTCAAGATGATAATGAAGAGTTGAAGGCTATTGTGGAAGCGGATCCATCGCAAACCACGTCCGAGTTAGCTGCAGGCTGCGATGTTAGTGATAAAACTGTTTTAATTCACTTGAAGCAAATTGGGAAAATTAAAAAGCTTGAACGGTGGGTACCTCACGAATTGACTGAAGCAAACCGGCAAACGCGCGTCGACTGCTGCGTTACATTACTAAACCGGCACAATAATGAAGGTATTTTAAACCGAATCATCAATCATTACCTGTCATGAAAAATGGGTTCTTTACGATAATCGGAAGCGCTCAGCGCAATGGTTAAAAGCAAAAAAGTTACTTGTAAGCATTTGGTGGACTAGTGCCGGTATTGTTCATTACAGTTTTCTCAAATCTAACCAGTCTATTACGGCTGATGTCTATTGTCAGCAATTGCAAACCATGATGGAAAAGCTAGCGGCTAAACAACCTAGGCTGGTCAATCGCTCCACGCCACTGCTGCTTCACGACAACGCTAGACCGCACACTGCGCAACAGACGGCTACTAAATTAGAAGAGCTTCAATTGGAAAGTCTAAGACATCCTCCGTACTCCCCGGACCTTGCTCCAACAGATTACCATTTTTTTCGAAATTTGGATAACTTCTTGCAAGGGAAAAAATTCAACTCCGATGGGGCAGTCCAAATCGCCTTCAAAGATTTTATTGATTCCCGTCCGACTGGTTTTTTTAGTAAAGGGATCAATGAACTACCTATGAGATGGCAAAAGTGCATAGAAAATAATGGTTCATACTTTGATTAATTAAATATATTATATTAAAAAATATTCGACTTTTTGTTCCTCCCATACAAAACGCCAATTTCATATGTAAGGACCTAATATTTATAAAAAAAAACCGCGACAATGAATACTACTAATGTTTGCTAGGATGCGATTTTTTTCAAATGCGTTATCATTGCTTGTTTTCCTGTACATAAACGAATAAAAACATAGTTAACAAATAAAAGTCTCTGTATTCTAAATAATGTAAAAACGAAAATTCGCGTAACGAGTCGAGTCATAAAATAACAAAGGACCCTTGTCATTTAATAATCCCCTTACACTTTCCTATTATTCTAAAAGGTATGTAACAAAATAAACGAAAGCAGGTAATCAGACGGAAACTAAGTAAATAATAAAACCCTATATAGCTTTTGTAACATTTTAAAATTGGCACTACAAGGTATATTAAGATGACAAAGCGTGGTTTCTTTTATGCAATTATAAGAGCGTTTTTGTTTTCATTCTTCAACTTACTACTCTATAGATAAGGGTTGTAAGATTCTCGGTAAATATTTGTCCACAAAATTTACATCCGTAACTACTTACCTTAACCACCGAAATTATCTTTACCTAATTTGTTTGTGTGTAGGACATAACCTCTGAAACTGCCTATTGGGCTTACAAGATCATTATGAATAATTTAGAATAAACCTGAGGGTTGACATTGAAAAAGAAAATGGAGCACAGCTTGTTAACAATAAAATCATTTTGCATTCATTCTTAATATTCAACATTTAAATGAATGTCGTATAGAAAATTTAATGTTCCTTATTACATCTTTAAAGTTAAGTTAATAAGTTATACTTATTTCGAACCCCCGCTCTCTTTAAATTATGATAATGTTACTTTAAAGGAATATATGTATTTACTTTTTTATAGAAAAATAGGATAAATTTAATTGTACGAGATCTTTTGTTCTTTACTATTAACAATTTATACATCACAATTTAAAAATATATTTAAAATAGAATCTATAAAACTGATAATAAAAATTCGAAAAAATTATTATTACATATAATATTTATAGGAAGAAGTGTCGGGCGGAAAAGATAACTCCCTACGTGGAAGAGTGGAATTTGCCCTCGGTGAACAATTTTCTTTTGATTATAGGCAGCCTTTAAGCGGAAAATTGATATGCGTTTGTTAGATAAATACAGTCCGTAATCAGCCTCATTGTCACCTTAGACTAGGTGTCATAAAAAAATTAGCTTTTTTTGTAAATAATAGAAACATATCGATTATCGACTTGAAAAGATTGACACAGTAAATATAGTAGTAGAAGTTCAGTTGTACAATATTAATAATTTATTTAATTAATATTATTTTAGCGGAATATATTTATCCTTTAATGACGTACATACTTATGTAAAAAGAGAACAAATTCGACCATGAAACGCTTTAACCTACAAATGTTGTTATACTCTTATGAAAATATGTTTTATCCCGAATGGTTAATATAGAAGCTCACATATTAAATTATTCAGCAATTTTCCGCGGACTCGAGCACCACGTGCTCACCGGTGAAGGAAATCATTGTGAGGAAACCTGCATAGCATCTAATAGAAATGTCATGTGTAAGTATGTGCCCTGAGAACGGTGATCAGCTGCGCTATTGGTCACGTAGGGCAAGACATATAAATGCAAAGTGGATACAGCCACTAATGTATCTCTACTCAGCCCGTAAGGGATTTAGCGTTACGTTATATTATTATTATAGTACTAGTAGTATATATACTATAGTATTGTAGTACTAGTATTATAATACTTGTTAACCTTCAAAATGTCTTAGAATAATTCAAGCCTCGTAAGTTATATCCTAGGTCAACGTCACAGTTACAGGAACTCTAAATCCGGATTTGCGAGTTTTTCAATAATTTATAAAAAAATATGAAATACAGCGTGACGGTTAATTAGTATAAAAACTTTAGCAAAAAATATTAGCATTCAACGAATTCTCGACAAACATACTATAGGTATAGGAAGCTCTAGTATCATTGTAAGGCTAATTGTGACTCTGAAAACGTAGATTTTTTATAGCTCAATAGATTATCCTACGTAGCACTGTCAGGACTGCTTTTATCCTGACTTAGATTAGTGACTACACCTCGCCTGATAGTAAACATAGTACAGTCCAAGTATCGACTACGACTAACAAAAATATAGAAAAACCTCGTAAATCGGAGTGATCATGCAGACCGCAAAAATATATCTTCACTAGTAGCGTTCATTCCATAAATTCATTAAAGCATTGCATGCCCTTACGATAAATAAGTCTGGAATAAATTCCTTTAATTTAAAAAAAATGAACCCTTTATATATATTTTATATATTATATATATTTTATATTCATGTTTATTCCAACTATCTTTCTTATGAAAGAAATATAATATTTACTATCATAATATTATATTCAAATTTATTACGTGAATTCTGCCTACCCTGACAAAATATCCTATGCACGTCACAGAACTAGAGGATGTAACATGTATATATATATATATATATATATATATATATATATATATTATTAACTCTGACTTTTAAATATTTACCTATATTAAGAGGATTTTTATTCAGTTTATGAATTAAATAAGTATGACAAGATTTACCATTTTCACAGAACCACATGAAAACTCAGCGGAGCCCGCAGATCGCAAACGCGTCGCGGGTCGCCTATTGTTCTGTTCGAGCAATAACTTGCTAAAAGTAGACCCTTATAACCTAATGACTTCTTTATAAAAACAAGTGTTTTTAAAGATTTGCAAAAACAATGTCCAAAATCAGCATTTAACTAGACAATACTGTTTATTGCGCCTAGTATATACCCTGTTTTGCTTTTCAATAATGTACAATAGAAAGCAATATAAGAGAAAGACCTTCTCAGTACTAAACTAAATTAAGAATTGTAAAAAATATAAGAAATGACCAAATTATTTCAAAGAATGATTCATAAAACTGAAATTTAAATAGGTAGAGTACCACTGGCATATATTTATGTGAGAACAAGACATGGGACAAATATATATATATATCTTCAAAAATTATATAATTAGGAAAACATACAGCAGTATAAAAATAATAAAATAGTTACAAAAGCCAGCAAAATTTCCACAAAAAATACTAAACAAAAAAATCACGATAAAGGACATTAAATAATAGGGAATCTGTTATTTTTCACATCTCTCTCACACGCGTGTTATTGTCATAGCTATCTTGGTTTATTTTTGCCGGACAGTAGACTTGAGGGAGTCTACTGCCCGGTTGAGAGGGAGGCGGTGCACGGTGTCCGGCGCGCTGCCTGGGAGAGAGGTTTTGGAGGGGTGGGCTTTACTCCTACCCCTTCCAGAGAGGTAGCCTCAACAAGGCTTCTTGTTCCCTGGGTCTCTGGATGAATTTGGCTTCCCAGGCCCGATGGAGCAACCAGAGTGACACCCCGGGGGGTTTTATTCAGTAGGAGTGTGATACACCAGGGTCGCTGCCCTCACAGCGTCCCTGATGGTCCTATGTACGATTTTCCCCCGAGATTAAAAAAAAAGCTATCTTGGTTTTGGGTCACGTGATTTTCATTTGTTACTGTTAAATCACCAGTAATTTAACGCTTTTCCCCACCTCTAGTTTGAAGCTATGGTGTGAACGATTTACCTTGACTTCCAACAAGCGTCACGTGTAATTCACTGCATGACGTAAACCTACGACATAACCAGTATCGGCCTTTTATAATGCGATTTTTAATATAAATAAAGGTTTTTAAACTGAGGCAAAAATTCAATCTTCAAAAATATCTTATTCCTTTATTTTTTTGTAATATGACAAATGTTAGTCTATTCTTTAATAATAATAACAATATATCGTCACGCTATATTATTGGTGTGAGCAGAGATAAACACTAATGCCACAGCCTTTATCCATTTTGCGCTAATATGTCGTACCCAATGTGACCATTAGCGTTGCTTATCGCCGATCTCAGAGCATTTACACATACCATTTCTATAAGATGCTATGTTGGTTTCCTCACGATATTTTCATTCACCGGTCAGCATATGGTGCTTAGATCCGAACATAATCTAGAAAAATCCAGAGGTATTTTCTGGGATTCGATTCTACGACAATTCGCCTTGCCACGCATCCTCTAGAATAACACAGCCATTTTTTATATATGCCAGATTAAGATATAAACTCATTTTATACTATGCTGTTAAAATCGTTTTAAATTAATACCAAAAGACGTAATCTCAGCTCTTAATGTGAATCAATTTAAAATCGCCTGGACAAATACTACCCCAATTAGAAAAATATAATTTAAAAAATAGGAGGATACAGCCATTTATCCATTGTTTCAACTGCTTGTCTGATAATAAATAAATAAAATAAATTACATTTCATTATATTTTTATATACATACATCCAAATGCAGGGCAAATTTCAGAACCTCTTATTTTAAAATGGTTTATACCATGTTTATTATTATAGCTACATACTATATTTGGAACTTTCTCTGTACACATGTCTTTGGAAGATGGGCTAGTGTTATAACCTTAGTTGTATATATGTAGTTACATTTCATAGTTATCCTATATTTTGTGTGTCTTAATAAATAAATGAAATTAAATATCGAAAATATTAATGCTAAGGCTTGAGGACGATGCTTTTAGAGTGGATAAAAATTAGCCCTAAAAATGCATTTGTTCAATGAAAATCAAACACAATTATGGTTGTAATATGCTAAAGTGTAAATTTTGTCTATAATACATCAAAGTTATTATTACAATAATTACTAACAAAATAAAACATTGTAAAAATATTTTACAATGACCTATTACATGGAATATTATTTAAATGCAACGTAATGTATTTAATTGTAAACAAATATTATTATTATATTAATTCTGAGGGAAATACATATGTTACGTGACATATATGAGGTTACCTATTATAATATGTACTCGAATGTTTTTATTTAAAAACATCCATAACGTGCCACATTATGAAAAACATTTTTATTAATGTATATATGTACATATATATATAGAATACATTTTTAGTAAATTAGGTGAGATTAAAATTACTTATTAGTCATTTTGGATTATATTGTACTTGTAATTCAAATAAAGTCTCGGAATGGTTTTATATAAAAAAAGTTGAATTTATTTTATTACTAAAAGCCATTGTGTATGAGGCTGTTAGAGCCAAAGTGGCCCAAGTGAAAATTTGGTGATTACTTAGATTGCTGTAAAAATATGCTCTTAAAAATTAATTCATGTAACATTATTTTTTTACAAATATAATAGATTTTACCATTAATATTATTATAGAATTGCAATTTTATATGTAATTAGCTGTAGTGATTAGGCGATTCCGTGTTGCAATCCCTTATCGCCAGGAGTTAATTTTTCAAAAACGTTAAAATATGTATTTTTAATTTCTAGCCTTTTGGTTAATTAATATATTCTAATTCTGTAGTGAACATTATGAAATTGCTGGATTTCGAACAAACTTTAATCCTCTTATTCTTTCTCTTTATGGGTATAATATAAAAAAAAATACCTTTAGTGGATGCTTACATTACTTAGAAAGAACTAAATGTCCAAATTATAGGTTTCTAGCTTATGTAATCTAGGCTTTATTATAGATTATTAGACTAGAATAGCCCATTTAATTTGAGTCATTTTGTCATTACTTTTGATTTTGAAGGCCTCATATCTAAATTGAATAAAAGCCGCCATTAATCTTAAATTAACGTAGAAGAATTAAAAAAAACATATTTTCCAACATTTAAATAAGAGTTTCTTTATATAAAAAACAAATTTCTTTTCTTGACGGTTTATAAAACTATTTAAAAAAATCTACATTAAATATCTAATGACTAGAGCCATGTACATTAAATAAAACACACAAAAATTTTGAAGCTTAAAATATATCTATTAATTTTATGTCACACACTAGTATTAAATTTAAATGGTAATAAATAGGTTGGATTTATTTTGGGGTGGTTTGTTGGTTTGATAGAGCAGCTAAATGCAATGATCTGTATAAAAAAATTGTGCTACGCAAGCTAATGTTTGATAGTGACCAATTAGTAAAAAATCGTATGTTAATTCAGTTGTGACATTGTTTTTTTTTTTCGAAATATAACTTCTCAATTTCTCATGTCTGTACTAATACGTGAACAGGAGAAAATTTGGAAGATTCTAGGTACTTTTCAAAGTACTAAAATTTCTATCTACAATATTGAAGTATGCTTAAAGATTGTTTTCACAAAAAATAGTATAGGAACCGTATTACTATTTCAAAGGATGAATGTAATATATTACGGATAAAATATTTTTTTTATAATAGCAAAATTAAAACCTGATGTAATAACTTACTAAATACATATTAAGTTTTGTAATAAGGTTTTATTTAAGGATCATATGATAAAAAATGGTAATAGCTATCGCTATAGAGCATGTGGCAACTGGCAGTTTTAAGTTTTATCATTGCCTAAAAAACCTGTAAGGGCGGGGGCGCGCGGTCGCCCACCCGGCTGAAAGCTTCCAAATTCGAATTGCAAAAAATGCGCGAGTGCTCACGAGGAACGATTATAAAAGGACGACACGTGGGCGCGCAAACATCAGTCTGCAGACTACCATTGTGTTGTGCGCACGTAATTGACAAACGCGCGCGTCCGCCCAATCGTAAATAAGATCGATATTCCAAGTTCAAGTTACTTTCAATTATGGATATCAAAGTTTTGGATCCCACCGGTATCTACTGAGCCACCTGAGAAGAGGAATTTCTTTTAAATCTCGGCGTATTTTCACTGGAAAAATTCTGAAAATTTTCAAAATGCTCGGCTTGGATCCCACTGGTGTTTATTGAAGATTTGTCATCGTTCAAGTTATAGTGATCAAAATGTTCGGTCTTGACCCCACTGGTGTTTATTGAATTAAATTGCAAGTTTCTACTGATATGAAAATGTTCGTGCTCGACCCTACAGGAGTGTACTAAATTTTTCACGTCAGATTCATACCAAGTGCGTCAAAATGTTTGGCCTGGATCCCACTGGAGTATACTAAGATCAAACCTAGTTAAGTGCTAATTTAGAAATTTAAAATGTTTGTACTCGACCCAACTAACGTGTATTAGGCAACTTTCATTTTTAAATGTATCCTACATTTAAAAAGAAAAACAAAATGGATCATACCTTAGATCCGACTGGAGTTTATTAAAACTCCTAAATAATTTTAATAATGTTTAAATATTTCTAGTTTTGCCTTTTTTGTGTATCATAATGTGTTGCTCGTCTACTCGCCACAAATTGATGTCGACTAGTCGAAATAAAGTGTCATCGAATAGAAAAAAGAGGAAATGTTAGATTTTTTGTAATTGTAATTATGTAAATAGGGAACCAAAGACTGTAACTGGCTGCCCGTTAGAGAAGTAGCACTGCTCATTGCCGGGGCAATTAGATTAGATTGTAATATTCATTTTAATTTATCGAAGTTACCTTAGTCTAAGCTATTATTTATTGACTAACTTTATATAAGTAGCCAGATTGAAATTTTGGAATAGTTTTGAAGCTATTTGTTCCTTTTTGTTGTATTAATTAATAATGTTCTGATTGAAAGAACTTAGCATTTCATTGAAACTAATTGCATTTGATTTTAAGACTTTGGCAGTGTTATGTGCTGTAATAAGACTGTTAGGTAAATACTCTAGACAATTGTTGCTAATAACACGTTTAAAATGTAGAATATAATTTTGTATAAAAAAGTTTCTTACTTTTATTTACCCTTTAAATCCTTTCCTTTAATCGACATAATACCAGAATTGTCAAATTTAAAATTAAATATAGTATTTCACTATATTATATCAAAGAATCTTAAGACTAATATACATATGTATAATGTTGGAAAAATTAATTACAGTAGGCAAAATTACTATATTTTGCAAATTAAAATATAATAAAATTAATTTAAAATTGTTTATTGATATAGTACACAATTTAACGAGGATGTTTGTCTCTTCTCTAGAGTAAATTAAAATGTTGATTATTCAATTTCATTAAATAAAATATACCTTAAGTAAATGTATAATAAATATTATTTGCTATTGGGCACGTGCGGCACGACATATAGGTGCAAAGTTGATACAGCCACTAACGCATCTCTCCTTACCCCGAAAGGGTTATTGCGTGACGATATTTTATTTATTAATAAAAAAATTAATCCTTGCTTGAGTGACCAAAGATTTGGGGTAAAATGTGCGAAGAGGTAAGTAAACAGTAAACATTTATTTTCGGAGATTACTAACATTTTCATACGAAGTATTTTGTATATTTAGATATTTTTTAGAGAAACTAAATTACTCCTTAAAAGATTTAGCAACCTTAGAAAATCAAATAAAAAAATATACATCATTCAGGTACAAGCAAAGACAGTTTATTTTCTTTAAAGTATTTTAAATAGCTAGTCATATTAAATGTTCTAAGCCATATATGGTATCTAATCATTCTAAATAAACCTTTTTTATGATTTTTAAAAAATATATCGATATATAAACAACAAATAGACAGTAATTAGGTAGCAATTACACGCCATTTTCTCTTTTTTTCTCGATATTTTCCTTCACTGGGGAACACGTGAAATGGGAACCACCCAGAGGTGTGCGCCTGGATTCGAACTTAGGAACGATTGCGTTTTACGAAAAGGTCGGCTATTTACGTATTGCCCCCTTAGTGTGTAATCAGTAAGAGCATGAGGAGATTAATGAATATTAAGTAAGTGGTAGTGTTCCTATCCAAATAGAAAATAACCTTGATGATAGACAAGTACATATATGTATACATTAAAAGGATGTTTAATTAAAAATATGTTTTTTAAATCTCTGCTATTACAGAATTGATATATTTTATATGTATGCAAATTACGCAAAAAATCACCCCGTTACTTCAATTCTACAATGTATAATTTAAAATTATCAAATCTATAAATATCTTTGATTTTAGTTGGGAAAGTAAAACACCTCGAGCTTTACGTAGAATACGCTGTTATACTTCGGATAGATAAACTCAAATGGTTTTGTCTGTAACATTGAATTAAGTTTTTTTTGGTAGGCCAGGGGAAAACTAAAACCGTCAAAGCCGTTGTGAAAGTGGCAGTACCGGTGTGTAAGACTCCTACTGACTAAAAACCCTCGAGGTGTCCTTCTACTTGCAGTAAGCCAGGCTTTATTCCTCCTACGACCTGACGAGCGAACAGCTGATTCAGGCTACTTCTTTGAGTCGGACAGGTGTAAAGAGTACACTCCTCAGGACCTCTCTATCAGGGCGTGCAATACGAAATACTTTAACTGAGGATATCGAATTTCATTGAAGCACTTGTACTTGACTTATATGCGAATAAAATTACTTTTAATTTGGCTCAATATTTCGACCTGCTTACGCTGACTATGATATCGGTCTCAATCTCTGGAGAAAATTGTTGGTTTAAGAAGCCTAATTATCAAAAACACAAAAGGATAGAGGAAGTAACTTCCTGCCCCCTTTTTTGCGCAACCAAGTCGAAATGTCAAGTTATGATTAAAGATAAGTTAAAACACTCCTACGACCCTTTAAAATATTAATGCAGATGTATGTATGTGTATTAGGTGTGAAATTAAAAGATAAAATTAAAAAACAAATCACAAAAGCAAAAACTAAATTTAAAGATGTCGAAACTACAATAAAAAGGCTTAAATGGCGTTGGTCAGGCCATATGTTGCGTGACAACAAACGAAAATGGACCAGAAACATTACGGAATGGTATCCCAGAAACGGATAAAGAAATAAAGGAAGACAAATCAAGAGATGGGAAGATGATTTTAAAAAGACGGCACGAAAAACATGGCTAAGGGAAGCTAGAGATAGAAGAAAATGGAAATCCTTAGAGGAGGCCTTTGTCGGAAGACAAGTAGAGTAGTAAAAAAGAAAAAAAATGTATGTAAAATATTCTATAATAAAGGTTTATATTATTATTATTATTATCATTTATTCATTATATATA
The DNA here is from genome assembly GCA_036320925.1 of Automeris io. Lineage (NCBI taxonomy): Eukaryota > Metazoa > Arthropoda > Insecta > Lepidoptera > Saturniidae > Automeris > Automeris io. The sequence continues at coordinate 12,834,782 of JAUDJH010000005.1, forward strand.
CAATATAGTTACATTTTAAAATAAATACATATAAAAAAACATATACATTTTAAAATATAAAAATATGTAGACCTACAGGGGCGAGGCCTAAGGCACAAGCCACCGATAGTTAGGAGCTATTAATTATTATTATTATTATGATGTGATCATTGCTAACGCAGTCAAAGTTGGAAGCAGAGCATACTATGATATAAAACTACTTGATAACAAGAATGTTTTGAAGTACGGTGCGTTAGAATTACCAAACACTTTTCAAGGTAATGCCCTGCTATGAAATACCCTGATGCAACTATTAATGAAGTTGCCGAGTAATATTATGTAAACTTTTTAAACCTTAGTACAAAAACAAAGTTTACTTTCAATAAAAAATGAAAAATGAAATGAAAAAGTATTTATTTCGCCACAAATATACAAAAAACAGAAATTTAAATGTAGCATTACAAACAACACACAAACACAAAAGAAAATACAGAACATATTAACATGGCGAAAATGGGCCCTTCATCAGCCTAAAGCCATAGAGGAAGTCTGCAGCGCTGATTTTCGTGAAGGGCTCCGGTCGTGTTACAATACGATACTAAAAGGAATTTGAATGTGCTATTACAAAAAGAGTTCGTTTTAAATTAATATATTGTATATAATAAAAATAAAATTATAATTATCATAGGTGCAAGAACCGATAAATATGGATGCTTATCTTAAAAGCAGCGCGATTAATTGGCAAGTTTTTTTTTAATTCTGTCTCGGCACAGTTAGATACTGTACCGAACCTGTTTGAAAGTACAGTGTAATCCAAAAACCGAGTAAGATTATCGAGAGACAATCATCTGCCTATAGTCGCCGCTATCATGCCAGCCTTCACCTTCCAAAGTAAGAGTAAGAGAAATTGTAGGTTAAAGTTAGTTGTTTTAAGTTATAGTATGGACTTCCACAGATAATATTTCTTCACCATTATCACACGAGGTTCTTCAAAAAATATGTAAAAAACTTTTTAATAAATCGGCAGTGCAATGATGGTATTCCTTAACTATATAAATCGAGGGATGAAAGGCTATTTGGTTTAAGCGACACTTTTTGATGATATAGTAATATATATATATATTATCGGAAACAGCGTTTTTTTACCAAAAATATAATATATTACTATATCACCAAAAAACGTCGCTTAAACCAAATAGCCGAAAACCCCTCGAAATATATATATAAATATATTCCTTGTAACAGCTTTCCATCGGGTGGGATTTTCGCTAGCTTGTGCTTTTCTTTCAAATAAATAAAATCAACTAATCCTGTTGCACAATTTAAACAACCGTAGCCTCTATTATAAGCATTGGTAACACAGTGTCCTTGCGTTGCTGACCTTGAAGACAGTACAGTCTGAGAACTTGGGCGACCGCCAACAAACGAGAATTAATTGACAATCGCCATCGTATGCTGAGCTTCATATACCCTGCTGAAATGCCTTTAGATATCGATAATTGGATATACTTTACCCGACCCTGAAACTAGAAAAGCCAAAGCAAGTCACTATGATAAACTTAGAACCATAGATGGGCAAAATGTAATCAGATTAATGAAAAACGATTACGATTACATTTTTGCGTTTTTCATCATTAACATGACCGGATTTTGCTTATCTATGTTTTAAACACTACAGAATCCCAGATTGCATACACATTTATGATTTCTTAATGTTTTAAATCATGATTACAGAGCAAGAAAGTTAAATTTACGGCTACATTTTGTAATCGTTAATCATTAATCAGATTACATTTTACCCAACTCTGCTTAGAACTAGAGATGGGAAAACGTGAAATCACTAGTGATTTAATAGTGATAAACGAAAATCACACAGAGCGAGACCGAGATATACTACGTCAACACAAAGAGATAAAATTCGTGACTCAGGACAAACCATATTGAATTTGTCAGCGCCGAGACTCAAACCAAGGACTTTCGGTTAATACAAACTGCGCTATCTGTCGATTATAATACCTATATTAGTCAATGAAAAGAACGATCCTATCTTTTAATACATTTATGAATACAGTATTTGAACTAATTTGATTACTGATTTCAAATATTTACAGCCGACCACAAAATGAATGCTTTGCTTCTGAGAATTATACACCTACGTTAAATAGGTCTGAACCCGGTAATCGAACACGGATCTTAGGCAAGGACCATACCATCGACCCTTCTAAAGGATCTAAATTATCTAATAATATCTAGCTTGAAATACGTATGTATGTCTCTAATTGTTCTGATTAGACATTTATTTTTTGCATGTTTGGAATTATTTTTAATGGAAATTTACCAGAAATCCAATTGTCTCATTTTATTTTTAATTATATCTGAATCTTCTTTTATATAAACAATGTCAAAAAATATATCCGAAGCTTAAATAAGATAAAAAATCAATTTTTATCATTTTAAATATAAACTTATTGGTGGTGGGATGAAAATCAAATTAAAAACGACTGAAATTATAACATTGTTATTTCATTTAAATCTTTTATAAAGACTATTTCATGATCATATTACACAAATGTAAAGACCGTCATAATGACTCCTAGTGACTTATACACCTAAAGACCTTCAGTCGTGGTATATGTGGGCCGACATGACGACGGAGACTATCAATTGATATTCATTCTTTGATTGTCGCTTTCGTTTTTGGACTACACTGTACTTACCATCAGGTGCACTGTAGTCACTATATCGAGCCAGTGTAAAAAAAACTGCGTCTAATTTCAGAAATGATTTTTATATTTTAAGACTGTTTGAATCACTAATGAGTTATTTTGTATGTGATCGGCGGTACATAAGTATTTAAGGAGCGTAAATAGCAAAATAAAATTTCACTTACGAATATTCTTGGCTCCACTGTTTCAATATTATATTAAATGTAAATTAAAACGCTACTCAAGGAAGAGTTAAACAGTTGTGCAAAATATGGTCCCATTAACAAAGCCATGTAAACAATATATGTATGTATAATATAATAAATAAAAAAACAAGGTCATCGTTAACGCCAAAATTTTCTGAACGGATGATTATCTGACACGTAAATGAAATACTTTCATAGCACTCTAAAGCGATATCTTTTACTTTCTACAAACGTTATAAATACGAAATCGTATTAAAATTTTAACCGTTTCTGCCAGTGAACATAAGTACTCGTGCAAGACTACCAGAGCCAGAGTGGTGCAAATGAAAATTTTATCCATGAACAATTTGCTACAAACTACTGATTGAAGTGACATAGCTTTTTCTACAAATATCATAGATTTTTCTTTACAGTTGCTAGTAATAAGTGTACTATTACATCGCTTTAATCTCATAAGTATCCAAATTATGCACTAGAACTTTAATAATAATACCATTGAACGCTGTAAAGTGAAATCCTGATTAAATTATGTTTGTACCTCACTGTCAATTATAATGTATGTAGAAAAGACGTTCTTAATTTAATCAATATATATATAATATGTTTTTTCTTTTTAATTCCAATAAAGAAATTTTTAATATTGCTTGGCTTGTCTTTCCTGTAGCGTATTTTTTGGTGATAGGTATAGTAATATATATATCTATATATATTAGGAATCAGCGTTTTTACCAATTCTTTTTTTTTACACTGCCTCGATTTAATGACTACAGAGTACCTGATGGTAAGTACAATGTATGTAGTCCAAAAACGAAAGCGACTATCAAAGGATGAAAATCCATTTATAGTCTACTTCGTCATATCGGCCTACATATACTACGACGAAAGGTCTCTTGGTATGAGTTCCGATCCGAGTGCCGAGGCGAACGCACGCTTGTCAGTGAGCGGTGCCGCCCCCCTCTATCTCGAGTTCGTAACGGTTTTTCGCGTGTGTCGGTTTCGCGTAACGGTTTTTCGGGACGGTTGACGCGTGTTCGGTGCGTGATCCCGTCTCGACGGCCGCGTGCGTGCCCGAACGCCATCCTCAGTGCTTCGCAAGTTCTTTTCAGAACTTTGCGGGCACACAAGTTTCATTAACAGTGGTTGTCAGACGTTTTTGAAAAGCCACGCCTTTTAGTGGTTGTGCCTGGGGATACCCACCGGTGTAAACGAACCAGGCACAGGGCGGGTCCCGGGCGCTCGCGGGTTCCCCTTTGGAAACCGCAAACCCGGTTGGGGTCGGGGTCTTAGGCTGTGGAGCGACCCCTCAGTCTAAGCCGGCCATCGCCCTCCCACCCTACCTATTCCCGTCTCCTGCCGCGCCATTCGTTTGGCTTGGGTCTGCTAGCGCGGACCCCTGTCTCGGTGGTGCACGTTAGGTACTCAACCCTTGGCTAAGGGCGATAGGATACACACCCCTCGGACTCTAAACGGGTCTGGGGGACTGCCTCCCGCGCAAAGTAGGTGCTCGTCCGCCTCCTTTTTTGAGGAATCTCCTCAAAATGGAGGCTGACGGTAGGGCCGTAATTGCGACTGCACTAAATAACTTAAACGATGCCCAAGTAGGACAAATGTTAGCCCTTATGGCTACATTTGCGAAGTCGCAGCATATGCTCGACTCTCCCGCCTCCCCCGACCCGGAGCCCGTCGCTCCCCACCTCCCCTTACTTGCCGCGGAAGCGCCCCGCGAGCCCCGCGTCCCGCGTGACGCTTCCTCCACCCGCGAGCGCTCACCGTTAGGTGCGTCTCGCTCTCGCGCGTCCTCTCGCTCTAGCGTAGAGCGCACTTCCGACAGCCGAGAGGCATCGCCGGCGATGTCTGTCGACGAGTCGACTAACTCGTCGGATTCCTCCGACCCTCCCTCGCCCGTGAACAACGAGTTTACCGTCGTCGTTCACGGTAAAAGGAAAATCGTCCGCGCTGACGGCCCGTCCAAGGCCGCCAAGCGCCAACCCGAAGATTCGGCGCGCGATTCCGCCGCCAGGAACCCCAAGCCCAAAAGGGCCCCCAAGTTCCCCGCTCCCCGCACAGGGCCGCCTCCCCCCGTCGTCATACGGGAGAAGAGCGCCTGGGAGCGCATTTCTCGGGCCTTGCATAGCAAGGCCATCACATATACCAGGGCCACAGCGACCCTCGACGGCATCCGTGTCGTTGTCCCGACCCCAAAGGATCACAAAGATCTGACCCGCTACCTGAGAGCCGAGAACATAGGTTTCCATACCTATGCTCTCGAGGAGGAGCGCAAACTCCGGGCCGTCATAAGGGGCCTCCCTAAGGAGCTCGGTACAGAGCTCATCAAGGAGGACCTCTTGGCCCAGTCCCTTCCGGTGGAAGAAGTCCACCGGATGTACAAGTCTACCACACGAGAACCATATGATATGGTTCTCGTCGTCCTCCCCCTCTCACAAGAGGCAAAAAAGATTTTTGACGTGTCGACCGTCTGCTTCCTCAGCGGTCTACGCGTCGAAGCTCCACACAAACGTGGCGTACCCGGGCAGTGTCACAACTGCCAGCTGTACGGCCACTCGGCCTTCCGGTGTTATGCTCGCCCTAGGTGCGTAAAGTGCCTGGGCGATCACGGCACTAAGGAGTGTGTGCGTACTAGGGACGCACCCACCCCACCTAGCTGTGTCCTATGTGGCGCCGAGGGTCACCCCGCGAATTACCGCGGGTGCCCGCGCGCGCCGCGCCTTAGGCGCAATCCCCAGCCCATCAGGGCGCCCGCACCGCGCATGCGTACGGAGGCCGCCAGGCCCCCGCCCGCATCGCACTTCCCACCACTTCCCCCGAGGCGTGGAGCAACCCTCCCGCCCCGAGGACAAGCAGGGCCCAACGGCGCAGTCGCCGCCCCGGCTCAGCAGCCTGCCACCACCGGCATCGCCGGCTCCCCCGCAGCTCCACATGCGCCCGTTCCCGCGAACGCGGATATGCGCGCCCCAGTGGCCGCCAACCCTCCCGCCGAGCCTGCACGCACCCAGAATGCCTGGGTGCGCCGCAGCGCACCGGCCCCGCGGGCGCCCTCAGCGCCAGCACCACGGGCGCCCTCAGCGCCGACTTCTCAGGCACCTTCAGTGCAAACCTCTTTCTCCGCGGCTTTCGAGGAGTGCTGCGACTTCGCCAACCTCATAGATGTTGACGAAGTCCTGGAACTCGCTCGAGAGCTCCGAGCGGCAGCCAACAATCCGGCTGAAAGAATGTCCTTGGTGGTCAAACACGCAGACCTACTGAGGACACTCAAAAACTGCGGTGCGCCTAAATAAGCGCCCTCCCGTCCTCCTTGTTCTCCCTTTGTCGGCCCAATGCTCTTTACAACGAGTAGGGTCAAACCGTATGCGTTGAACGTCGCGCTGTTCAACGCAAACGGCCTCAAGCGACAAAAGGATCTCGTCGGCGAGTTCCTTACTACCCAACAAATAGACGTCATGTTAGTGCAGGAGACTCTGCTCAAGCCGAGTGTTAGAGGGCCTAATCTGGCCAACTACCACCTGGTTAGGAATGACAGGCCCGCCGCCAGAGGTGGAGGTACTGCCATTTACTACCGGAGGCATCTGCACTGCATGCCGATCGATCCGCCCGGCCTCGAAAATCTCGAGGCCTCAGTCTGCAGGATAGGCATGAGCGGTCACCCTCCTATATATTTAGCGTCGGTGTACCTGCCACCAGACAAAAGGATTCTCAGGAGAGATCTTAAAGCTCTCCTGGACCTAGGTCCCTCCGTCGTCATTGCAGGCGACCTTAACTGCAAACACGTGCAGTGGAATTGCCATTCGACCAACCAGAACGGCATTCGCCTGCATGATTTCAGCACCAGACTCTTCTTTGACATCGTGGCTCCGATGTCTCCGACCCACTTTCCCTACAACATAAACCATAGACCAGATGTACTAGACATTGCGCTTCTTAAAGACGTAGCCTTGCCGCTGCGTTTGATAGAAACGATCAATGAACTAGACTCTGACCACAGACCGGTACTCTTGCAGTTGGGCGCTTTACGCCCTCCTGCCGTCCCCGTCAAACAGGTTACGGACTGGAAGAAGCTGGGGGCAACCCTAGCCTCGGACGATCCGCAGCCTCTTCTCGATGAGATCCCTGACACCTTCTCCTCCATAGAGGACACCGATCGGGCAATCGATGCGCTCACCAGCCATCTTCAAGGCGCTGTAGCCGACGCCACCAGGGAGGCCCCAGTGGGTGACTTACACCGCTGGAGGCTCCCTGAGGACGTGAGGAGGTTGATGACTGCAAAGAACGCCGCCACCAGGGCTCACGATAGATACCCCACTGTGGAAAACAGAGCGAGGTTGCGCGCCTTACAGAGGCAAGTAAGGAAGCGCATATCCGAACTCCGTAATGCACAGTGGGACTCCTTCATGTCCGAGATCTCACCGTCCCACCAGGCCTACTGGAGGGTGGCGAGATCTCTCAAATCCGACCAGGACCGCTCACTGCCTCCTCTAGTAGGGCCAGACAACTCTGTCTCTTTCGATGATATCGAAAAGGCCGAATGTCTGGCAGACAGTTTAGAGAGCCAATGCTCTCCTAGCACTCTTCCAGTGGACCCCGAATTTTTGGCCCGCGTTGACTCCGAAGTCGAACGCATAGTCGCCACCCCCCCTAGTGTAGAACTGGCGCCCGTTACAGCCGATGAAGTCAAGGACATCATCAAACGCCTCCCTATTAGGAAAGCCCCCGGCCTGGACGGTATCTCGAACCGTGTACTCAGGTCGTTACCCGAAAAATTAATTTTATTACTCGTCGTCATCTTCAATGCGGCGATCAAGAATTGCGTCTTTCCAAACGCGTGGAAAGACGCAGGCATCATAGGGATCCCCAAACCGGGTAAACCCAAAAATGTCCCGACAAGCTATAGACCCATCAGTCTCATCAAGACGATGGGTAAGCTGTACGAGCGGTTGCTTCTCAACCGTCTCCAGGACTTCGTAACGTCCAACAACATCCTCAGAGATGAACAGTTCGGCTTCCGAGCCAAACATTCATGCGTCCATCAGGTGCATCGCATCACTGAGCATGTCCTTCAACAATTTTCTCGCTCCAAGCACGGAGCCCATACCGGAGCAGTCTTCCTTGACGTGGCGAAAGCGTTCGACAAAGTCTGGCACAACGGCTTGATTTACAAGCTTCACACTTACGGCGTGCCAGACAGTCTCGTGCACATCTTACGAGACTACTTGTCGAATCGTTTCTTTCGCTATCGCGTCGAGGGAACTCTCTCCTCCCCACATCCTATTCGAGCTGGAGTCCCGCAAGGCTCCATACTCGCCCCGCTTCTGTACAGTCTGTATACCAACGACTTACCGAAGCACCCGAGCGTAGAGCTAGCTCTCTATGCGGATGACACCGCACTCTACGTGTCGGACTTTAATCTCTCTGTTATTATTAACAAATTACAGAAAGCCATGGCTCTTCTAGGCATATGGTTCCGGAAGTGGAGAATTGAAGTCAACCCCGAGAAAAGCGTAGCAATACTCTTCTCTCGGAGGAGGCCGAAATTTCTGCCAGGAAACATACGCCTATACGACAAGCCCATCCCATGGTTCAAAAAGGTCAAATATCTCGGGGTCACACTCGACGATAGATTGACCTTTTCAGAACATATCAGGATCGTGCGAAATCGCGCCGCCTTCATTCTCTGCAAATTGTATCATTTGCTGTCCAGTCATAGTAAACTGTCCCTTAGAAATAAGGTGACACTTTACAAGACTGTCGTTAGACCGGTGATGACCTACGCTTCTGTAGTATTCGCCCACACCTCCCCGTCCTCTTTGAACACCCTTCAGGTCGTTCAAACAAAATTCATGCGTAGAGCCGTGAACGCACCACGGTACATACGCAACCTCGATCTCCATGACGACTTCGGTCTGGAAACGATCGCCAGTTACATGCGTGAAGCGTCTCGTCGTTACTTCGACAAGGCGCAGCACCATTCTAATCAGTTAATCAGTAAATCTTGCGTCTACGCACGCAAGAGTGAATTCGCACCCGTCATTCGTCGTCCTCGCGACGTGCTAGGGGATCCGGATGATCCAATCACAGTGGCTGTAAAAAGAGCCACCGATCGATCAAACAGTGAGGTACACACACGCACTAGTTTCATTCCAAGACACCGGCGTCGCCGGCGGCGCCGAAGAAGGATAGTTCAGTCAACTGCTGCCAACCGGTGCGTTTACGCACCGAGGCGCAGTTCTACTCCGACGCAGCCTTGAGTTTCTTTCGGCGTTTCTTCTCAAGGTAGTCACTTCCGAAACGCTGGTAGATCACCCGTAGGGTTAGTACTTTATTTGGCTGGCGGTCCAAGTCGAGGTTCGTACCCACAGGGGTGCCCTTGCATTGCCACCCAACCCAAAAATTTCGCTGGCTGAGCACCTTCTGTGCTCGCCCTCTAAGCCCGGTTGAGCTGAAAATGCCTTTCCCGGCAATCAGTAGTTAGTCCGCTTCAAAAAAAAAAAAAAAAAAAAAAAAAAAAAAGTCTCTTGGTATATGAGCTACTGGATATACACAAGCTGATCCCGAAACGCGACAAGCCGAAACTGGTCACTATGACGGGCCTTACACCCATGTACTGTGGTCGCGATCCAGACGGTCACCGACGCCCTACAACCTTGCTGCTGCTCGTCAAATTCCAAAATAAAAATAATAATAAATTAAAAATAACTCCAAATACCTATATATATTACTATATCACCAAAAAATGTCGCTTAAACCAAATAGAATTTCACCCCTCGATATAATTTTCGGGGTGACCAGGGGTACATTAGTTGCTATATCCAGTTTGCGATTATGTGTCGTGCCCAACGACCAGTAGGGAAGATGATCGTAGTACTCAGGGCACTTACACATATCATTTTTATTAGATGTCATGCGGCTTTCCTTAAGGTGTTTTCCTTCATCGGTGAAGCATGGTGATTAAGCCCGTACTGAATCTGAATATACCGAATCTACGAGCCGGGATAGTAGAATAGATATCTATCTATACTAATATTATAAAGCTGAAGAGTTTGTTTGTTTGTTTGTTTGTTTGAACGCGCTAATCTCAGGAACTACTGGTTCGAATTGAAAAATTCTTTTTGAGTTGAATAGACCATTTATCGAGGAAGGCTTTAAGCTATATAACATCACGATGCAATTATTAGGAGCGAAGAAATAATGGAATATGTGAAAAAAACGGAGAAAATTATTCATCCTTGAGGGCTTCCATTGCGTGCGCTGCAAAAACGATTCAAGATACCAAAAATATATGTAAGAAATAATTATTCCACTTGAAATGATCTAAAAAAATGTCCGTGACAGTATATGTCTATCTTTTAAGATTAACTTACTAGAACCGTTTTTATGGTAATCAAATTTGGTCGAAATTAATGCATTATTTGTTAAGAGTTGTATCAACGTAATAATATTAATCTTTATCCAAATAAATGTGTTGTTGATTAAGAGTATTTAATTGTGAACAAAATTGTCTTTGACATCACTTAATTTCAATCGACATCTTAGAAGATATTACAATAACTTATATAGCAAAACAACATTTGCCGGATCAGCTAGTGTGTGATAAATACGCCAAGAGCCACGACACCGGCACAGGTGTCCACACGGTCATTCGCAGTTCGCGGTCGAGTCGCGCGACGCTTTCGTGCGCTAACCTACTTTTGCGAACACACCTTGCATTGAGACGCCATTATTAGTTTAACTTTTTTATTTCTCTTTAATAACCATATTATATCTTTTAATAACACAATTTTTTTATGTAAATTGGCCTAGGCATTAGGCATTATCTAGCAATATTTTATTACGTGCAATTCTTCGCGTACGCGTTTGAATAGTTTAATTATTTTATTCATAACATAATATTATTAGATATAATGATAATGCTGTAATAAATAACTATTAACATCAATTTACAATTATTATTTATTCCGTTACACTGTCAAAGTTATAAAAGAAGTATTTAAAAATAACAATAAATAATTAATATTCATTTCTAACCACAGACCACTGTATATTATAATGTTTAGGTTTTTAACTAATATACTTTTATGCAAAAACTATATTAATGCCATAGTATTAAAACAAACTTTGTTTTGATGAAAATACTAATTCAGTTTTTATGTTATGAGTATTTTAAAACCTAGATTATTCTAGATGAATAGCTTCGAAGTTCATGACGCGTTTTGTTTGTTTCCTCTCAAATGTTTAATAATTTTGTTTGAACATATGATTACTTATTCATATTCTTACGAGATCAGGATATTTTAAAAAACGGTATATTCAAATTTAATCTAATCATAACCTAATGAGTACAATATATAAATTGCTAATGTACAACACATTTTAAGATGCAATTCGCTTATTGATAGCTCATCTCATTGAAAATAATAATAGCTTTGTTTTCTCCATAGTTATTTTTTTAAATAGTTATAATAGCTTAGTCCATCAAATTCCACATAAAATTATTTTATTAATTTTAAATCATTAATAAAATAATTGAGATAGTATTGAAATGTATTTAATATAATTAAATAAATCTTTAAAATATTATAAGTTCTCCAAAATAAATCTTAAAATGAAATCTCACATTCTGACAATATATGGTCCCCTCTCGGGCTTAAGCTTCCTCTAGACAGTTCCAGTTTTGTCTGTCTGTTGCCGTTTTAAAGTAATTCTTATCATCTCATTTACAAAAATAATATTTTATATTTTTTCTAATTCAGCTTGCAACAGACGCTACTCTAGAATAAATGTATTTAAGTTATTATAAGATAACAAAAATCATCGGTAATAGAAAATATAGAAAACAATTCATCTGTAATTAAAAGCATATTATTGAATATAAATCATAGTGTGGGACGCCTAGAGGCCTGATGGACTAATGTTCTGCGAAAGGCAGCTGGATATTTCTGGTTGCAAATAGCCCAGAACAGAGAATGGCGGTGAGATTTGGGAGAATCCAATGATTTTTTTCACTGCTTTATAACTACATTTTTCGATCTATCGATTTTATTTGTTGATAGACCTACATTTATCATTGGACAGGAAAGTGGAAATTATAATGGTGATGAACCAGAATATGTGGTAACATGTTATAAAAAATGGAAGAGTAAAAAAGTACTAAAAAAATAATGCATTTCTACATCATATATTAAGACTTTTGTTTAGTGTTCGTAATTATATTCAAATACCGTCGTGTGCTATTTAAATATAATAGTAATGACATCGTTAAATTTGATTTATTAATGTTATCCGACCAACGTGAGAGGACTTAAGCGTGCATTTGATTAATCAATAAATCATGAGAATTAATTTGTTATTCCTAAGACAGACCAAATCTTTGTGTCTTCTTATAAAAGAGGTTATTTTATATATATTATATCTACAGCTTAATTGCGAACAAACCTTGTAAAATAGGCTTAAGAAAACCTCATTCGGTCTTATTTGCAGACGGGTTTAATTGCAGTGTCACAGTTCAGTTATTATTTCAGTAAAGATATTTTATTACCTGTATAAAAATGTACAAGCATTTGATATAGTACTGAGATTGTTATAAAAGAAATGAGCTAATTTATATAAATAAGTACGTACTCGTGCTACTGTTTTAACCCTTGCTTAAATTAAAACCGGTTTTCTAATAAGGTCAATTAAATCTCTTTATATACTAATTTCACAATAATCATATGTTTATGTTCTTAATTTGTAATATATTTTTAGAAGCGGAATTAGATATTCCCTATATAGTGTTCTATGTAATATATACACAAAATATTTAAACATATAACCTATTAGTTATCAAAACTTTAAAAAAATTAAGGAATTTTATTAGGAAGTAAAAATAAAATATTTATACGTAACAAGCAATCTCTTCGGCTGCGTCTGTGCAGAAATGCATCTAAACCAAACTAGAAGTGGTATTCTAAGTTAGCTCTCTCCATTTGCTAGCATTTAAACTACGTCTGCAATACTAAAAGGTTTTCTAATTTACGTCAATTTTGTATTATTTCCAGTTTACTTCTGGTCACAGGCCGATTGTATTTACATTCTTTGTTGACTAAATTTTAATTTTCTTTTTATAATACAATTCAAAAATCTTTATTGCGCCTAAGAAAAGAAATAAAAAAATCTACAATTAAATGACAAGAGGAAATTATATAGATTTTTATGTATTATGTGAAATAGAAGTATTTGCAGAATAATCCAAAAATAATTTTCAATGAAAAGTCGTTTAAGCAAATGAAATTAAACTTACTACCCATTTATGGGTTATATTTATAATTATTAGCTGATCCGGTGAAATTTGTACTGTGTAACAGACATTGAATATCGTATTAAATTTTAAATTAACCCACTCCCTCTCTCTCAGCACTTCCTTTTTTATCTTGTGCCTCTCCTCTCCTTTCCCTCTCCGCACTCTATTCTTAACAATATGTAAAATAAGAAACAAATATAAAAATCCATATTTCTATATCTAACTAAAAATATAATTATTTCTCTGTAGTAAATTGAATCCCTTATCTTAATCGCTTCAAGTTTCATTTTCGCAAGGAAAGGTCATCTATGTCCGTCTTTAAGGTCTAATCTATTTATATGGTAAAATTCATCGAAATCGTTTCAGCCGTTTTAACGAGAAAATGGAATACATAAACATACACACTTTCCAATTATATTCAATTCCAATTATATGAAGTGAGAATTCGTATCGGGTGCAGTGTTAATCCGCTCTAAGAGCAGTTTATGTACTCCATCCGTGACTGATCCATGAAAATATGAACCTAGAAAACTCGGATCCAATTCGGATATTATATTTCAAATCATCTCTGATCTGAATCCATAAAAACATAAATCTAAGAGCTCATTATAATCACCACAAAGCGTTACGTCAACACGATAGGAAATTCCACATAGTTCGGAATTGGTTAGAACGCAGTGCACGAGCATTCATAAAATAAATACCATAGTTATTTCTGTATATCAATATTCTACTAATCCGAATTGCAGATTTATTTTTTGGCGTATGTGTGTGTACATATCATTATCTATGATACTTTGAAATTAGTCTCTAGTGCAGTGTGTGTATACTCTATTGATCCCTTCCTTGCTGTTTTCTGCGCGTCGACACAATAAATAGGTGTCAGCTGAAAAAAGGCGCTGGGTAGCTTAGCTGGACTCTTAGCATTTGCTGAGCTGACTTCTCTTTGGCGCGTCATCACCAGGAGGGAAGCCTACTCCAGGTACTTCCCTCCTTAACGGATTGACACCTGGGCGGCGCACTTGAGAGAGTGCGTCGCCCAACATTCTCAAGGCGAGAGCAGTGCGCGATGTGTTCCCGCGCACCGCTTCAAGACAACGAAGGAGAATAATAGTTGTGCAGTGGCCTTCCATTAGGCCAGATGTCGCCGGGTGCTGAGGAAACTGGCACAGCCTTGCCCTTTAGCCCTGGCACACGAGAAAAGGAACACCCCGGGGGTTGTAGTCGGTGCGAATCCGACACACCGGGGGACGGCCCTCATCGCCCCCTGACGGCCCATATCGGGTTTCCGCGAATTTATGGGTTCGGTGGCAACCCAAGGGCACCCCTGTGGGTACAGGTCTCCTGGGCGGCTAGCCAAGGAACGACCCTATCAGTGATATACTAGACTAGCCTTCTGGAAGCGACTGTCTTCAGAAAAAATCGTTGAAAGAAACCCAAGACTGCGCCGTAGGCGAATATAGGAATGTTTTTTCAAGGACTTCGATAGGATGTAGTATAATACTGCTCTAAGGAATGGAAATCACTTGCACATATTTTCCTTGCATAATATTTTATATAAATGTAGGTATATAAAGATAACAAAATACGAAAAAACATCAAAAATCAAACAACAGATTTAAAAGCAAACTCCATGTTACGTTAAACTGGATATCTGAATATTGCGCAAGAGTTGACAGTGTGAGGAGAATAATAACTATTATATCACTCATTGATATACAGAAAGCGTACGCATCGCCTCCTAGTGAAAACTATCGGTCTCCTGTCGAGATTAACTTCAGAAAGTTTTTACCGCGAGCCGTATTAATCTAGTGTTGCCATACGTAGATATTTCGAAGTGAAAACTTAAAGGCAAACATTTGAAACAATGCGCAATTTTGGGAAAAGAAATGAACTCGCATTCTCTGTAATTTCTTTGGGCATATTGTCTACCTTTGAGGTGGAAAAAAAGCATTGAATTCACGTGATCATAACGCTCATCATTATCAGTTAAACTATAACGACTAATATCACTCATAAAAATCATAAAATCGAATGCCTACTGAATTAGTATATGAAAAAAAAATACCACAGTGTAAAACTAAATTTAACACGACATGACGGCATCGAGACGGAGACTCAATTGACTTCATCTTTTGATAGTGGCTATTGTTTTTACAACACCGTACTTATCATCAAGTACACAGTAATCAGTCTTTCAAGCCAGTGTAAAAAAAATGCAAGAATGATTATTATCATCTCTACAACGTACTTACTTATAATATTAGCAGGGCTATAAATTAGCCCTTTAAAACGTCCACGGGGCGGACTTTCAAGCTTCAAGTTTGAGCTGATACCATGCCGTGAATTGGAACGGGAAAAATATGAGAACCATTGTATCCTATGTTTTCGAGGGTGCTCTTTCGAATAGTTATAGTTAAAAGTCACTTATAAGTGTAAATTATGGAATAAATAGAGAAAAAGAAAAAAAATAGGTTTTTTGGATAAACAATTTTTCGTTCATCATGCTTCGTTCTCTATACATTTTTTACACTTCTTAAACTCGTTTAGAGGGCGTCCATGGTACCTAAACTATCAATAAAAATATTCGAAAACATAGGATACAATGGTTCTCATATTTTTCCCTTTCTAATTCATGGCATGTTATCAGCTCAAACTCGAAGCTTGAAAATCCGACCCTTGGACGTTAAAGGGTAATTGTAATGTGTATGAAAAAGTTCATTATTCTTATAATTTTATATCATAAAATATCTCCTAAAAACCTCTAAGAAGTCTTTACTTCTTAAAATTCTAGTAGCCCAATTAAAATACCCTAAATTTTGGCAAGCACACTTATGTTAGTAATACAGATTAACTTCAGAAAGTTTTTACACGAAACCTTTGAGCAATACGCCGCATCGCCGCGCAAATTAATACGCGTGACAATATTTTAGCCAATGTTTATTCTATAACTTGGGGTCATTGATTTTAGCAACGCAATTTTGAATACATGTACGCAATACAAAGTAGTATTAATTGGAGAAACATGGACTCTCAGGCCCGGCTGGCAAAGAGTACAAGTACACCCTTGGATTGATTAGCTCGTAGGAGTCTGTCATTCAGAGATCGATGCTCTTATTGCCGCCTTGACAGTCCTGTGCAGGATTTACTCCACTAGGATATACCGTAGTAATGAATATGGTCGAGCGTCATATTTCTATGCCACGGGTCACGTGTAGTGATGAAAATGCCCGGGAATTTTCCCAAAGTGCCCAAAACTTCTGAAAACATTTCGTAAATTCCCGGGAATATTTCCAAGGAAGCTTTTGGGCACTTTGGGAAAATTCCCGGGTATTTTCATCACTAGTCACGTGTTCTATCCTCCACGGAACAAGCATTTATATAACCCACAGTAGTGGGTCCAGATATTTGTATGACACAGGAGTAAAACATATAGACGGACAAATGATCTTTAAAAAATGTATTTAAAATAATAAAAACTGTAGTGGCGTAGTGGATAAAGGACCGGAATCCACGCGCAGAAACGCAAATGGTCATAGATTCGCATCGCAATACGCACCTCTTGATTTTAACAGATTAAGTATGAATTTACATACCTCATGTTCGCCGGTCAAGAACAATGTTTTATTTTATTTTATTTTTACAATAACAAATACAGACAATAAAAAAGAAATGGAAAAAAAAAGCACATTAATGTGTTGCACCGTTTAAGGCCACCACATCGTGCATCAAAAATATAAACAATACTACTTATAAAATAAACACATTAACAAATAAGAATAAAACAATGAAAGTGAAAACATAGGCAAATGAAAAATCATATCAACAACTACTGCGTGTCCCTCAACCACCTGATGATTTAGAAAATAGAATGAATATAGTGAGAAAACCCACATGGCATCTAATAGTAATGTCATGTGTTTTCATGTCAGTGCCGTGAAAACGGCTATCAGCTGCGCTATCGGTCACGTACAAGATATATAATCGTCAAGTAGATAAAGGAATATAACTTAAATATATTTTATTATTTATTTCAAATAAGTTCGTGCGCGATTGTACTTAGATATACACATATAAATGGACACGATAGTACTTACTACATTACACACACATATCTACGTATCGGATATCAAGATAAGAAAGCAGTTTTCACGCGGACAGGGAAAAGAAAACTGCTACCGGCTTCCAACTGGGGTCTGATTACTACCGGTATGTAGTGCTATGATACACTAGAGAAATCTTACTTAGATTAATTGTCTATAGAGAAATTTACACACTTTGTAGGAGAATACCAAAACGAAACTATCGTTTTTATTATAAAATTTGTATTAATGTAGCAATATAAGCCAAAATATAATAGGTTTAAATTGGTAAAGTTTATATGGCAAACAATAATATATCACCATGCTATATCCCTTTCGCAGTGACGTGCATAGGATATTTAGACAGGGTAGGCAGAATTCGCGTAATTAATTTGAATATTGTATTATGATAGTAAATATTATATTACTTTCATAGGAAATAGACGGCGTAAATATAGAATAGATATGAATATAAATAGTTCCTTTTTTTTCTTTAATTTCAAGCGATTTATTGCAGACTTATTTATTATAAGGGTATACAATGCTTTCATGCATCTATGGAATGAACGCTACTGCCCTTTCGCGATGAGCAGAGATACATTAGTATATCGATTTTGCGTTCATTTTCCGTGCCCAACGTAACTAGTAGTAATAATAATAAAAATAAAAGCATTTATCTGCCACATAACATACAACTTAGCAGGATAGGTTAATAAAGGAAGGTTAAGTAGCGCAGCTGATAGCCGTTCTCAGGGCACTTACACATAATATTTATATTAGGTACCCTGCGTGTTTAACCTCGATCATGCTTCAATGATAAGCATATTGTACCTAAATCAGACAGATTAAATTAAAAAAAGGACTAATTAAAAAAAAAGTATATCTTTGTCTAGTATTTATCACTGGACAAGCCAATTTAAATATTTAACCCGCTATCCTTATATTTTCCTTCCTTTTCCACACTTTGGACAAACCGCTCTTTCACGCTAAAAAATCAATGGTTGCCGCCAAAATCAACCAATAAAATCACCGCATTAGGACGCCACAATAAGCAAGCGACGCTTTTCAAAAAGCTTCAAAAAAGTAATTAGTGAGACGCCGGAGGCCGCGGAGAAAGTACCTACTCGCACACCGCTCCCGCTGAAACCCGCGCTATTGCTCTACAAAGACATTAGCCTGTTATTACTAAGACTTATCGCGAGTGACTCTCTCTCCATCTCAAAGTGAGACGCCGGAGGCCGCGGAGAAAGTACCTACTCGCACACCGCTCCCGCTGAAACCCGCGCTATTGCTCTACAAAGACATTAGCCTGTTATTACTAAGACTTATCGCGAGTGGCTCTTTCTCCACCTCAAAGTGAGACGCCCGACGCCGCGGAGAAAGTACCTACTCGCTCACCGCACCCGCCGAATCCCGCGCTAACGTTCTACAAAGGCGTCCACCAAGTGTTATTACGCAAAGACTTACGCGAGTGACTCTTTCTCCACCTCAAGAACAAAGCCCGCGTCCGTGGAATAAGGACGAACCCGCTCCCGCTCAAACCCGCGCTAGTGTTCTACAAAGACGTTAGCCAACTGTCAATACGAAGACTATTCCGCGAGTGAATCTCTATCTCTCTCTATATCTCTCTCCGCTATACATGCGCGAGCGCGTAGCGATTTGTGTCCGTGCGACCGCTGAGGAGCTTGGAGCTGACGAGGAGCCGACGCCTGTGCAGCCTCGCTGCGGTGACTAGTCGCGTGAGAGGCAGGTTCAGTCCAGGTGTGTGGTCCCTCGAGTCCGGATCCTTGTAGTTCCTTTCTCCTAATCCTAAATTCCTAAAAACATATAAAATTCAAAAAGACGCTTCAAACATTTTACCGCCAAAAACGTGCATCGACACATTCCCGCGCTGACGCATTGCTCCGCCATATTGTGTTCAAATAATAAAAAATATTCCCGCCTAATCGCTCCAAATAAATATTTCGACGTGTAATAATCACGTAATAATTAAAATATCCTTATTCAAAAGAATAATTAAATAGGTCGCATCAATAAATATAATATAAAATATTTCTAATAAAAATTAACTCGCTTTGTTAATAAAAATAATCGCTTCGTAAAGTTAAAACTTTCATTTTTAAATTGTCTCAAACGCGTAACCTTGATTTGCAAAATTCCAAAAATAGAACACGTGTAACCTTGACCTACCGTGAACTATAAGATAAGGCCCGTTCTATACGGATCCAAATTTGAAAATAGTTTATTCCGCACCGCACCAAATTAAAATTAATTTTTATTCTTTTAAAACTATTATAACGAATTATTCTTATAAAAATACTTAAAAATTATACTCCGCTTTAAATAATAATTATCGCATTCGCATTATTTAATTAATAAAGTTTATAATATAAAAATGACTTCAATAAAAGTTCTTGAGGCTAAAAGCCAATCATTATTTTCTATGGTTCAGAGAGCCTATGACTCAATTAACATCTCACCAACTCTCGAAGAGAAGGAAATATTTTTAGCAAATGCATTTAATATTGAAAAAATTCGCACCGAGTTTATCCAAGTTATTGAAAAACTTAACACTCGCAAAGAGGAATTAAATCCTGATTTTGAGCCGTCATTTAAGGCTGTAGAAGCTTTTGACGATTTATATAACCGCGTTAAATATTTTGAATCTCTATTACATAAAGAGCAATGTAATTCGGGTATTGAAATTTCTAAACCAAAGCATAGACTGCCAACTTTAGATTTGATTCCATTTTCAGGACAACCTGAAAAATGGCCGCTTTTTTATCAAAACTTTAAAGAAATGATACATGATAATAAACATTTAACTGACTCCGAACGCATTCAATATTTAGTTTCGAAATTGTCAGGGCCTGCTTTATCTATCACATCAGAAGTGTTGCCCACCGCATCCAACTACCATGTGATCTGGAACATGCTAGTGGAACGTTACCAGGACCCTAGAACATTGGCTAATAAATATCTAGAAAAGATATTTAGTTTCAAACCTCTAATAACCGCTTCTTCACAAAATTTAGATAATTTTATAGAAACGTATTGCGCTTCAGTTTCGGCATTAAAACTCTTAAATATTGATGACTTATCTGATTTTATTTTTACTAGTGTTGGTTTGAGTAAATTAGATAAAGAAACCGCTCAATTATTCGACCAACAACACCGCAAAGAAAAAATGCCCTCTTTTAGTTCGCTATCTGCTTTTGTCAAAGAACAGAGCAAAGTTTTATCACGACCGCAATTACAACTTAATTCTCAGTCGAAACGTGTCAACCCTAATGAAAATTTTAAAAGTTATAATTATCCTAAAAATAAACCGCTCCAAGCTTTGGTAGTAAACCACCCAGCACCAAATTACAATGCAACATGCATTGTTTGTCACGGTGTGAAGCACGCCTTATATTTATGTTCTCAGTTCCGAAATTTAGAGCCGCAAACAAGATATGAAATAATAATTAAAAATAATTTGTGTAAAAATTGTCATGGATTTCACTCGACTAATAAATGTAAATCGAACCGCACTTGCAATATTTGCAATAAACGTCATCATACGATGATACATTTAAATAATTTTTACACACAACGCAACTCGCACCCCGCGTACTTCCAACCCGCTTACCGCACTTCACTTACGCGCCCGCAACACAACTCGCACCCCGCGTATTATCAGTCCGCTCACCGCGCTTCACCTACGCGTCCGCAGCAGAACCTACGTTCTGCTAACAACCAAACCGCTTATCGCGCTGCGTCTACGCCGCATCTAGCTAACGTTGCTTTACAACCGCGTCGAACTGAGGCCACTGAGTTCAGTTCGCACACCGCTGTGTCACCAGCACGTATTGAACTAAACGCTGCAAATACGCAACCGCATGCTGAGCAGAATCTTTCTCAGTTTTCGCAATGTTTAATAACATCGAATCCTCCCGCTCCAAATAATAATTATTTATGCGATTTATTACCTACCGCTTGTGTTAATGTATTAACTAACACTAATAAAAATTCATCGATCCGCTTACTATTAGACACCGGCTCAAACACAAATTTTATTACTGAGTCGTGCTGTCGCCGCTTAAATCTCCCCATAGTATACAAGCCTTCTAAAGTGTATGGTATAGGATTATCCGAAAATTCTGTACTAGGACATACAAATGTCACGTTTATGTCACGCTATAATAATAGATATAAATATACTATTAAAGCCGCTGTAGTCAATAATATCTCGCGAAAGTTCCCTGATAAAAAGATAAATACAAAATTTTTAGATTACTTTAAAAATATTCAATTAGCGGATGAATATTTCCACATTCCTTCAGAAATCGAATGTCTTATTGGCGTTTCTCTATTTTCTCAATTGCTATTATCAAATAAAATTGAATGTCCGCACTCATCTATTATCGCGTTACAATCCACATTAGGATACATTTTAATGGGTCAAGCAGAATACGACTCATTCTTGCCCGTTCATACCGGGCATGAGAATAATAAACATTCATTTCACGCATTAATTAATAATGATGATTTATCTCACAATGAATCAATACAAACATTCAGAAATCTCGAAGCTATTCCTCCGCGAAAAGTATTAAGTCCTGATGACCTTGAGTGTGAACGCATTTTCACAGAAAATGTCTCGCGTCAATCAGACGACCGCTATATTGCTTCTTTATCTTTTAAAAATAACCCGCAACCGCGTTTTCCTTCTTATAAACGTAATTTCTTAAATTCTACTCTCTAATTTTATTTAAAAATACTTTTAATATAAATAATACTACTAATTTTACAAAACGCTCAATTCTCGCTCAAACCGCTACTTATATGACCTTCTCGGTCTACTCGCACCGCTTACCGCTCGTATGAACCTTATCATACTAAATGTTAGTAACGCAATCTAAATTGGAATGAAGGTTCCAATAGATATCACTCACGCATGATCTCAAATTATCAAAGAACTTGATAACTTAACTAACATTAATATTCTAAGGCATTTCTCCGCATTTTAACATAGCGTTGCTTGGTATAGCTGACGCTAGCGAAAAATGTTACGGTGCTGTAACATTTATTCGTATGGGTTCACTTGAACCACCCGCACATCACAGCAAAAGTTATATTGCTCTGCTCTCATTAAAAAAAAACGCACCGCTTAAAAAAGACAACACTTGCCCGCTTAGAATTGTGTGCTGCGCATGAATTATGCAGCTGATAAAAGCTGTTATCGCTCATTTTAAGTTCTGCTATGAAAAGACACACATAAAGTGTATACCGCATTCCAAATTGAATATCCCTATACAAAAAGGGCAAGTAGTTATTCTTAGAGAAGTTAAACTTCCAGTCCTTTGCTGCCCTCTAGGTGAGGTAGATGAGGTATATCCTGGCAAGGACGGAATAAACCGCGTATTAAAAATTAAAAGTAAAAGTGGCAGTTTCCTCTGAAATTTTCACCACGTTGAACCATTGCCAACGCAATAAATAAATAAAAAACAAACCGCTACATCCCGCTTAAAAATAAATAAAAAAAAAAACCGCTATAAACCGCTTTAAAATTAATAAACCGCAATTATATAATAATTACGAAGAGACATGTTGGAGTTCCTCCAAGGCAGGCCAGAAATGGACAAGCCAATTTAAATATTTAACCCGCTATCCTTATATTTTCCTTCCTTTTCCACACTTTGGACAAACCGCTCTTTCACGCTAAAAAATCATTGGTTGCCGCCAAAATCAACCAATAAAATCACCGCATTAGGACGCCACAATAAGCAGGCGACGCTTTTCAAAATGCTTCAAAAAAGTAATTAGTGAGACGCCGGAGGCCGCGGAGAAAGTACCTACTCGCACACCGCTCCCGCTAAAACCCGCGCTAACGTGCTATAAAGACATTGGCCAGTTATTACTAAGACTTATCGTGAGTGACTCTTTCTCCACCTCAAAGTGAGACGCCCGAGCCCGCGGAGAAAGTATCTACTCGCTCACCGCTCCCGCCGAATCCCGCGCTAACGTTCTACAAAGGCGTCCACCAAGTGTTATTACATAAGACTTATCGCGAGTGACTCTTTCTCCACCTCAAGAACAAAGCCCGCGTCCGTGGAATAAGGACGAACCCGCTCCCGCTCAAACCCGCGCTAGTGTTCTACAAAGACGTTAGCCAACTGTCAATACGAAGACTGTTCCGCGAGTGAATCTCTATCTCTCTCTATATCTCTCTCCACCATACATGCACGAGCGCGTAGCGATTTGTGTCCGTGCGACCGCTGAGGAGCTTGGAGCTGACGAGGAGCCGACGCCTGTGCAGCCTCGCTGCGGTGACTAGTCGCGAGAGAGGCAGGTACAGTCCAATCACACAAACGTAAGAATACTTTGGAACCAGGTCAATGAGAGTAATTAAAAAATAAAAATATTTTTTTTATTAATTATTTTATTTTTCACATTTTCAGAGAAATATACAGCAACGTATAAACAATATAAAATACACAAAAGATACATAAACCGACAAAGCTTCCACAAAAAAAAAATACAAAACAAAAATCGAGCTTAATGGTCGCAGAACAATAAAAAAAAACTAATTATATATAAAAACAAATACAAAAAAAAATCAAACTATTTTTTTTCTCACCATTCGTCTAAAGGAGCCTAATGCACAAGACAAGTACATCGACATCACAAAAACCTTTATTATACATATAGCAGGCACGAAAAATAACAGTATTAAAATAATTTGTCCTCACAAATATCACTTCAAACAGTGAAAAGTCTCTTGCATTGGAATGCGGAGACTTGAAACACATTTGGCTTATTATTAGCAAATAGGTCGAGTCTTTGTGACCATTCATTATTTTAAATTAAGCAAGTTAATCCCTCTCAAATCTACGATTATTAAAGGTGGAATTGAGTGATCTGAGGAGGCCTAATAAGGCCTTGTTGGTGGGCCCACCGCGCGCTGGTCGTGACACAATGCTAGCTCGTGCCCACGCCCGGCGTCCAAGCGGATGAAGGGGTACCTAGGAGTTTTTTGGTCGGTGCAAGTCCGACACACCAGGGGAGTGGCCCTCACCACTCCCCTGACGGTCCGAAGGAATTTCCACCGGGTCAACAAAAATAAAAAGCTGAGATATAAGACCTTATTTTTGACCAAATTTCATGATTGTAGGTCGACGGGAAGTACTGATTCTTTCGTGAAAATGGCAAAATTGATAATAATATAACATAAACGGACATATCTTTTGATTGCTTAACTGACAAGTATGATTTTTTTAAGGTCATAAGAGATCTCAGATCTGAGTATTTAACATTAATTTCAAATTGATACTTCTACGAGTTCCTGAGAAAAATGTCTTAATCGGCAGATGGACAATAAAGTGATCATATAAAAATTCCTGTATTACTTGAGGTACGAAACCCTAAAAATACTACGGTAACCGTATCATTCCATCCTACCATGATCACCGTAGTAAATAAGTCAAAATACCCTTAGTAAAACATAATATTTTACAGTGAGTACAAATGTAGCATGTTTTTAGTTTTTTTAAACCATTACTTTTCTAATGTCTAATTTATTTATCATAAAATTATTAGTTTAGATTGCTGTGTTCACTATTTGAGAACACGCCTATTGTATTATTATTTAATGTTTTGTTAATGATTTCTATGTAGCTGTGTGATTTTGTGAAGTAGGTAATTAAAAAAAATGCAGCTACAGATTCTCAAATAAGAAATTACACGTCCTTCTTCTAAATTTTAAGTTTCACTTAATACAATATATATATATATATATATATATATCCTGCTAATATAATTATTTCGATAATCGTTAAACATAAATTGTAATTATATTAAAATGGTAATCCCAATATGTCCTATTGTATAAAGATAATTATGTAAACTATGTGGGATATCCTTAAATTAATTGAATTGTATAGGATTTTCCTTGTTTTAAAGTGAAGCGATCGACATTTGTATATATCGGGTTTGACAATGTGGGTTTTATTCTGAACAGGGTTACTCGTATTTGCAAGCACTTACTTATCTTGAGGTGCTATAATCCTGAAGGATTAAACAAAGTGACATTCGATCAGCAACGACGCTATTAAAGTGTCAAATGTATATTATAATATATATAATTGTACACAACACACAACACAAGTACACTACACCACACAAGTGTAAAGACCGTCATAGTGACTCACTTTGGCCTGTCGAGTTTCGAGATTATCTTGTGTATATTCAGTAACTCATATACCTAGAGACCAGTCAGTCGTGATATATGTGGGCCGACATGATGACGGAGATTATCAGTGGATTTATCCTTTGATGGTCGTTTTTTTTGGACTACATTGTACTTACCATCAGGTGCTCAGACGTCACTATGTCGAGCCTGTGTAAAAGAACCGGCTAGAGATTTTAGTTAGTTAGGGAGTCTAGTACAATAGGGTCGTTAACCTCATGATAACTCTGGTGGACCTATGAAAAATTGTATTCCGGGTTTCCCAAAACATGGGCTTAAAAGTATGAAAATCAGCCCTACACTAAGGTTGATATATATAAATACAACTGTAAGTTGTATCTATATATGTATATTTTACTTAGATTTTACTAAAAGATTACAATTTATATTGCTCAATGAATGTCAAAGGAAAAGTACGTAAGTTATTGATTTAGTTAACATGGACTTGGTTCTACGAATACTATAGCTATACTAAAGTTCCTATTATATTTTCAGTTTTTTTTATCAGAACGTATTTTGACAAAACTACTAGGAAGATGGTATTTCAACTTTCGTTTTCATTTAAATACCCTCTATTGAGATTTTGAATCTAAGTTTATAGATTTTTTGTGAATTACCACAATGAATAATCAATCCATATGGTAACGTTGAAGAAATAGACTAGGAACTCATCTGAATAAACACTATTGAAGAACTAAGATGCAGATTAGTATCGGATATCAGCTATTCGGGCTTCAAATAGATATACCTGTAACTTATATTATAGAATACCGCGAGAAAGTTTTAAATTGCCTTTCCGTCTTCATATCTAGTGGAAAAAGATTTCAGTGTACTTACCATTCTTCTAATAGAAAAAGAAACATAATGAGGATCACTAACAGCAGAGATTTGAGATTAAATTAAGATTTGAGATTTGAGGTTCATCGCTCCTACTAAAAGACAATTAAATACTAGACACATAATAAATTATAATTTAATTTTGTAAGTTTTAATGTAATTAAAAAATGTATAAAACATAATGTGTATTTTCATTGGTTTTCCACTCTTCTCTTGAATACATTAGGAAATCAGTCAAAAACACATTTGAGGGTGATGAAATTTCAAACTAAAATATTAATATTAGCTTAGCAGGGTGTCTACCCAAATCCAAAAAAGAGGGCAAGGGGTCTGCGAGAAAAAAACGTTTGGGGATATAATATCCAATCTATTTCTGTGCCAAAATTCATCAAAATAGGTCCAGCTAAGAAAGGTGAAAAATGGAAAATACAAACATTCACACTTTCGAATTTATAATATTAGTAGAGATGTAAGGATGTAGCTTTAATTTTAGCGGTGCGGTTTGTATTAGATTATCTTTCCAGATATTTCTAAATTCCATGGCCTTATAGTTAAACTCCTGAACTCTCTTTCACCGTGCGTCGGAAAATGCATTTCTCAAGTTGAGTCCACTCGCCGCCAGATGGCAGTGGCGGAGGTACATTCTAATATAAACTTGAGCAAGCAATCGACCACTCACTGCTTTAGAAGGCGTTCGCGCGATCGCACCACTGTGTTTTATCCACACGCGGCTCGGTGTTACGAACTGTGTTCTGTGTCATGGACATTGTCACCCTAGACCCTACAGGACTATACTAAACATGGACGCAACACTAGACCCCACCGGTCAGTACTAACGCGACCAGATTCTTATTGGAAATGGGCAAGGTATTGGATCCGACCGGGCAATATTAGAGGCAACGATGATTGGACTGGACCCAACTGAGATATACTGAGACAACATGTGTTGCGGACGGCGGCGGATCTTCACAGGTGCCAGTCGGGGGGAAACTTCGTCCTGCAGGAAGAGGAGGTTTTCGGGGAATCTTATTGATTAATCGATAGCACGCGCCTGTACATAAAATGAGCGAGAGACGTGACAAGGTCGTTGGATTGGAATCAGCTGACTGCCCGCGTGCAATCCGGAAATGTATAGAAATAGCAACGAGCAATCATCTTTCAATCGGCCGTTCAAGATTTTATATTTAAAAAGTAAGAATATTTTATTTTATTTATTAAATTTAATTTTTAAATTGGAACTACTGTTATATTTAAACTATGATTCTTTTTTATTTTATTGTTATTTATAAATAATTTAAGTAAGTAGCAAAGGTCAGAAACCCGTTCCGCCATGTTTGGTTTATGATTCTAATATTGACAGTTATTTCCATTTTGACAAGTGTTTTTAATAAATGTAGTTTTTTTTTTTTTATTTATGCAGACAAAGAAGTACTGCTGTGATGATTATTGAAAAACTAGAATTATACTAATAAATCATAATATCTCTGAATGTACATTTATAATCATTTCAGATATTTTGCGTATTGAAAAAACTGCGAATACAGCTTATATCAGTTAAACTTCTATAGTATTAATTTAGTTGACCAACGAAGTATTCTGTCCGAATTTCGGCCAGTATCGCGATTTTTATGGCACCGACCGCAAGTTCATTGACCGGACATATTTTATTTCATCGCGCGCTTCCACGTACACACAGAGCAACACACCCACACATACGCAGCGAGACACACACACAAACGCGCCACTTGTCTGCATGTATGCATCGAGTTTCGCGTAAACACAATATCTCGTTCACTCGATTGCTAATGTATTACTTTAATTAATTAACATTATTGTGTCATAATTTGCCAATTCACCGAACAACTTTTAAATACAAGGTTTTTAAGTACTTTACAAAAAACTTACTCCCGAGTAATTATTAGATTTACTTTTCAAATTAGTTTAATACAACGACAAACTATGTAGAAATTGCTATCAGCGCCGCTTACGGATCGCAGGGGAAGCTAACACTATATAATTTGACATTTTTAACTTTAATTTGAAAAGAAGATAATTAGGTGATTATTCTTCATTTCCTTTATCATATTCTTTATTTTTCATTAGATGCTCAAAATCTAACTGATGTTTTAGTCTTCGTTACAAATGATAAAAATGCGAAAGACTCGCAAATATAGGTTCAGTATATCACCGTAATGAATATACTAACATAAACAAAACACATAAAATATTTGTTTATTTTCAATTTTCCTATTTTCAAATAACAGAAGTCCTAGTGCAAATTTTTTCAAAATTTACTTATCGAATATATTTTTTTTTAATGTCAAATTGTATGAACTTTGTTTTCTATATGCTGTGGTAGAACGCTGAACATAAACGTCAAATACATATAGTTTAAAAGAATCGATAACTCACTCTCGCAAAACTCGCACTTAGGCTGAGATTTGAAGATGCTTTAACTTTGCTTAGAGTTCTCAAAAAATAAATTCGTTTTGACAAAAAACAAGAACTTGAGTATAGCCTGTAACTTACTAAATCCTTTGACATTCATTGAATGAAATAAATTGTAATTTTTTAGTAAAGTCTCAGCAAACTTAAATTTGCCTCTATAAATCTCAGCCCTCGACTTGAAGCTGTCTCTGCTTTGTATTATTTATGATAGACAAGTCTGTTTGTTCATTACGCGTTATTTATGTAAACATTAATTATTTTCGTACGTTTAAAATGTGATTAGTCACGTCGAATAGGCGTTTTATAATCGGAAAACGAGTTAAACTCGTATCGTAATGTAAGATTAAGGCGCGTAATGTGGCCACGTTTGCCGAATTATTCCAGTTCAACAACCGGGCGAACGTCCGATCGGGAGTTCAAAATAGACGCAGACGTAGTGTTGCCATCCGTTCGACTTTTTCTGGACATGTTTGGCTTTTTTCCTGATGACAGGGTTACAACTCAATGTTTTTGATTATCATCCAATTTCTTAAAAGCAGCTTACATTTTAAAACGCGTTTAATTACTAATGAATCGTAAATTTTCCTGCAATAGATGATTCATTAGTAGTCAAAAGAGTTTGAAAATGTAAGCTGTTTTATTGAAACGTGGCGTAAGACAGGTAAATGTTGGCTGAGAAAGTGAATAGACCCTTTATGCAGTTTTGGGTGAAAAGGCTTATTCACAATAGCATACATCGTCGTCATCATCATCACCCTATCCTGATCCACTGCTGAACATAGGATAACATGCATATTTATTAACAAGCAGTACAATTGAGACCTATCTTTTCTCACAGTTTCTCTTCTTGGTTTGTCTGATTTTTTTCATAGCATACTTATTACATACCATTCCTAATCAATTACTATATAATCGTATTTTTTTAATCACGCTATATCCTTTTGGTGGTGAACCAGAGATACATTAGTGGCTGCTTCCACTGTCCACAGCTGATCGCCATTCTCTGAGTACTCACACATGACATTTCTATTAGATACCATATGAGTTTTCTCACGATGGTTTCCTTTGGTTTTGATCATGTCATAATCCCTAATGACTCTGGAAAACCCAGGAGTATAAGCCGGAATTCCAACCTAAGTCCATCCGTATAGCCACGCATGGATACTGGCCCCTTTTCCACTAAGCCACCACAGCTACTAATATATCTCTACTCAACCTGAAAGGAATTAGCGTGATGAAATATTATTTATTTATATTAATGAACCATTATGCAATGTAACTTATTTTGCTACGTTCGTTGCAAGACATTTAACATAATACTTTCATCTATACGATAATTGATCCCATAAAACAGCATTGTTTTTAATCCTGTATAATTGGTAATTGGGTCAATATGACCTCGTGCCGGAGCCGTTGTTTTTTATTATTAAAATATATGTTTAGATATATAATGTTAGAGCAATGTAACCGGCCTGATACATCGCCGAGACCGGCTTTTATATTTTTAAAGTTAGCAACCTTATTCAGAGACCAACCAAGCACGCTCCTCGGCGACAATTAAAAGAAAAAGTTTTAAATCTCCGCAATTTTTGGTGTAAGGGCGTTTCACACGAAGATTATCATAGTGACTCGTCCAGTTATCCATACAACTACAGACTCTAAATCGGACGTTACCTTGAACTCGAACTCAAAATAATTTTCTTTATATAGGCTTATTACAAGCAATTTTAAATTGTTAAGTAAATTAATCTATAACTGGTTCGGAAAGCAGGGCTTACCGAGAATAGCGGATGAGAATCCCTGCTAGTCGCTGTTTTTAAAATATTATAATACCCACCCTATTACCCAAATAATCATTAAAAGTCTATAATAAGCTTTCTATAATATTTTCAAATACCATTGTAAAAAGAGAGGTTTACAAGTTGAACGCGTGTGTGTGTAACCGTGAATGTGTTTATTTGTAGTCTGTATGTGACACCGTAGACTCTAAACTATATCTTCCCCTAAGTTTGTGCCCAGCGGGCGCGGCGCGACGGGGCTGTGGCCGATACACCGTGGTCGCGATTCCCCAATGCGGCCGAGACGGACCTATGAGGATTTTCCCCAATTAAAAAAAAAGACCCTAAACGAATCCTAGCTAATAAGCTATTGGTTACGTTGGGCTTGACATATGTATTATAAACGCAAAGTGGATACAGTATACGTATAAGTTGATGTACATTAATCAACTTGTTTCGATAATAATCGATGTTCGAGGCCCTTCTGGATCACATTTTTTTTTCACCAAGTTCACTTTATTCAGACAGTATAAAAACAATACAAAAACTTAAATTCAAATTAGATTACAAAACAAACATATTGGCTTCACGGATGTAAAGATAACACACATTATAATAGCTTCTCTTTTTAATATAAACTGCACACATCTAATTATAATAATAATAATAACTTTATTTCATATTTCTCCAAAATTAAATACATAAAATTTTATACTTAATATTAATTTTTTACATAAATACCCGAGTGGATGAGCTTCTTCACCCAAAACTGAATAAAAGGCCCATCCACTTTATCAGCTAAAATACTCAAAATGCCATCAGTACTGCCCCTCAAACGCTGCAGCATCGAAGCACACCGCCGACGCATGAAAATCATGCAATCCTGCTTCGGCTAACATACCTGACGCACTACAGAATCGGGGCAGCCCCAACAACACTCTGAAAGCATTAATATACTGAATATGTACTAATAAATTAATTATTAATCATTATTATAATCGTCGAACCACTGTTGAGCATAGGTCTCCCCTAACGAGCGCCATTGAGACCGCTAGTGACAATAACAAAATGAATCTACGCATTTAAGTTATATGAGATTGAGTAATATTTCGCGATGAACTTCCTTGACCCCCGGGCCGGGCAGAAAGCCTTCGTCGGATGCAGCATGGCCTGTTTTCGGCATTGCGTCATCATAGGTCACTATCCCTAGACCGCCATATTTTTTGCTCATAAACTTATGCTTGGCACGTGGAGCTCTTCCTTTGTAAGTCCATTTAAACTCATGCTAACTATTTTGGTAACTTAATATAGTCGAGGGTGATGTCAACTCTCACGTTTTACCCCAAAATGAAGGCGTTTTTTATGTGATTAGGTAACATTTTAAGGGAAGTTTTTTGTAGTATTTTTAGGTGTTTAGTTCATTTGACAAAGTTTAGTTTTGAGTTTCAGAGATGCTAAAGAAAAGCTATACATAGACTTTGTGAATAAATTAATAAATAAAATATTTATTCTATATGTATATTTATAAGAAATTTCATTACAATTCCAACTAGTACTAAAAACTAGTCCAAATCTTGCTTATGTCGCAATATAAGGCTGTGGATTAATGTTCCAGCTAATGTAACTTTCCTTCAAAAGAAATATGAAGAGAGCTCTGAACAAGCTGGCATGATCAACGGTGACTGTCGATTACCCTTGCAAAAACTGATTAAATAAAAAAATGTGAAACATAACTGAACGCATCTTTTGATTGCGAGAACATGAAGTTTCACTATGGTACAGCTACTATGTACCTAAATATTTATATTTATTTTACGCATTCATGACACAGACAATGAAGTAGACCTACAAAGGTTTATTTTGTCCTTTTAAGTTTTAGGGATTTTTTTTGCCCAAGGTTGGTAATACTGCTGAGACAGACCGCGCCGTAACTTACTGTGGCGTAATTTGATTGTGATAAAACTTGAGCGCGACTAAATTATTTTATTACGCTTTTTAAGGGCATCGGTGGTTGTAAAATGTAGCTTATGTGGAGTCAAAGAGTCAATTTCATGGTTCCGAGAGATAACTACATATAAATAGATTATAGAGGAAAAATATGAAAAAAACTCTTGGGTATAGTCATCTATCGCCCAATAAGGAATGAGATATGGCCTGATGAATAATAAAAAATATCGCCAATGTTATATCGAGTTAAAATAACTGCTCGTGTAATATATTACACCATATTCGTTGAAACAATTATGAAAATAGTGTAATCAACCAGAAAGGCTTGTGACTAGTTTGGGCCTATCAGTTCGGGATGATATTATGTACTTCCAATTGTTCATATATCTAAAGATCTTCAGTCGTGGTATGTAAAGGCTGGCATGACAACGGCCGTCGTCAATTGATTCTCATCCCTTAGTAGTCGTTAACTTTTTTAGACTTCACTAGTTTCCAACAAGTGCGCTATGGTCATTTTGCCCAGCCAGCATAAAAAAGATAAACTCAACACCTTTTTTAAAATTATTTTAATATTTCTATCAATAAAGATAATTCTTTCGTAGTGTAAGCTAGATCTACAAAACGCAGAATATGCCAGAGAGCTTCTAGAGATTAATGATTGAAATTTTGATTTCCTTAATCAAAATTTTTTCATAGATAAGGAAGAATGGCGTTCTAATTTTTCTACCTACCTAAATAACGAATCGATGTACGATTAACTTTGTTTTATGGATAATAGATAATATATATTCATTCAATAAAGACAGTGTGAGCCTCAAAACGTTTGTTAATTTGAGATATTGGTATTGTTCACATCTGTCGGTTTTACCCTCAAATAAGAAACGGTTTACAAGGTTACCAACGACAGTATGCGCTTAATATCGAGTGAGCTCTAAGCCTGTTCGTCGTTCTTATGTATTAAAAAAACACGATTATATTCATCAATAATATAATAGGTAAATCTAAATATGAAAAAATCAATAAAATATATATCATTTAACATAATGGCGCCAAAAGGTGCAACCCCAGAGTTATGAAAATAAAAAAAAACAAGCGAATGCATCCAAGTAGCGCCATCTAAGGTATGACAGTTATTATCGTACTCGCTTTCAAAAATTCTACAACCACATCGTTTGTCTCGCGTCTCAAACACTAAAAATAGTTTTGTAATTATTATAAATATCGCAAATCCTTAACTACAGTACACTTTAGATCATAGATACAACCACTCTCATACAATGTGAGTAATTTGTAATTGTATCCTGGATGAATTGTCCCTGCCAATTGGGAATTCCTGTTCACACATAAATTAACTCAAGTGTCTCAAAACGTTAATATAAAATTATTCTGCTTATGAGGGTGCTTTGCATAAGTGTTAACTTATCCTGGCCCGAGTAACATACTAGCAGTAGACTTGAGGGAGTCCGCTGCCCGGATGAGAGGGAAGCGGTGCACGGTGTCCGGCGCATCGCCTGAAAGAGAGGTTTTGGAGGGGTGGGCTTTACTCCTTCCCCTCTGGATGAATTTGGCTTCCCAGGCCTGGGTGGAGCAAACATAGGGACACCCCGGGGTTTTAATTCAGTAGGAGTCTGACACACCGGGGTCACAGCCCTCACAGCATTCCTGATGGTCCTATGCAGGATTATCCCCCGGGATACAAAAAAAAAGAGTAACATACTACCACATACATACATTACTAACATGTTTCAATAAAATATAACTCTTGCATTATTTACTTACGAAAGAATTAACTAACAACTATTTTTCTTAGTACAATTATTTCACATATCAGCTCAGTAGTTTTCGTAATAATTTTAACCAATCGCGTGGTTTTACACATTCCTAAAATGACGTGTAGCTACAATAAAATTGCATCTGGTTAATTTCAACATTAAATCGAATTCCTTAAAGCTTTTTTATTTTCATTTTCCGATGCCAGTAAAATTATCGTAACTTCTAAATTGATTTTATTTCTTTTGGCCAAATTAAATATAGAAAACTTAATTTGTAACAGATATTTCATTCCGTGGATTCTATACAAAGACACGTATTGATATTATTTAATATGGACCACGTGAAGACTTAACAGGATATTACCGGTAGCCCTTCTCCGACCTGAATTCATGAAAATACTTTCCGAAGTAGCAGTAAAATTACTGTTTGTATGGTATTTTACGTACCACATCCATCATTCGTTATTTCGAGGGTTGAAAGGCTAATTAGTTCACGACATTTTCTGGTGATATAGTAATATACATATTTTCGTGAATGGTAAAAAACGCTGATTCCGAAAATATATATTACTATATCACCAAAAAATTTCGCTTAAACCAAATAGCCTTTCACCCGTTGATATAATAGGACGGTGGTAACAAGCTCGCCGTAAAACATAAAATTGAACGAAGACTATTAACACACTAAAGGCATTGTAGGAGTCATAGTAATACGATTTATCATTTCTTTCTTTTAGTTTTAAGAGTTTAAATAAACTTTTTAAATCTAAATCGCCCGCTCTAGATCTAAAAACGAGGCGGGACGGTCGCCGCTTCACCTAGCCTACCTACCTTTAATGTATTAATTTCTGCTTTGTATTATTAACTTCAAGAAAATATGGCATGAAGTTCATTATTATTAACCAATAAATAAATCAAGAGATCACGATTCAGACATTTATTTAAGACTAAAAGTAAACCAATAACACTTACCGCATGTATGTGCTTTCTTTTTATTTCCTAATTCTAAGGTTCATAATCGAATTAGGCAAAGATACTAATATTCCTATTGAAATAGACGCAAATTTCTTGAACATACATTGCACTTTTTCATAAACAAAATGACATTTTAATAAATCTCGCGACACGTTGACAATGAAATAAGTAAATGTACATTTTCGTCGTATGTCGGAAAGAATGTAGAAATTATAATCAAACGCAATCCAAGTTGCGTCAGAACTTGCCATGACGTGCTTTGATTGACGAAATTAATACAGTTTTTACATAATATCAACGTTTTAAAATATTCAA
The DNA here is from genome assembly GCA_036320925.1 of Automeris io. NCBI lineage: Eukaryota > Metazoa > Arthropoda > Insecta > Lepidoptera > Saturniidae > Automeris > Automeris io. Next base: position 12,870,347 of record JAUDJH010000005.1, read on the forward strand.
TTAATTTGATCTGCTATCAATAATAAATACAAACTGACGGTAATAAATGGTTTTTTGAAGATATATGTGTTTGAAAATGTCTTTTGATGAATGTTAATTTTTTTTATATTGGTTCGACATAAATTACGACTAAGTGAAAGTGTCGTGCAGTAGACTTGAGGGAGTCTGCTGCCCGGATGAGAGGGAGGCGGTGCGCAGTGCCCGACGCGCCGCCTGAGAGAGAGGTTTTGGGGGGACACTTTACTCCTACCCCTTCCAGAGAGGCAGCCTTAACAAGGCTTTTCGTCCCCGGGCGTCTGGATGAAATTGGTTTCCCAGGCCCGGATGGCGCGATTAGAGGGACACCACGGGGATTTTTAGTCAGTAGGAGTCTGACACACCAGGGTCGCTGCCCTCACAGCGTTCCTGATGGTCCTGGGCAGGATTTTTCCCCCGGGATACAAAAAAAAATTAAGACAACAGAAGGTATTTAGTAACCACTCTTGATATATGAACACACATATATACACATATAATATACACAACATATTCTGAAACACAACAGACCGAATCGAAACGCTGTAACGTTATTTACACTTGTATACTGAGTTTTAAGATTCCCCTGTTAAAGCTTCTACAATTTCTTACATCTAAGTGCTTAAAAGTATATTTTAATTAACTAAAATTAAACCTTATTTAATTTTTGCCGCAACAATGCGACGTACCGCCTTTGCCGTTAGTCGTTGGCGCATCCCCACGCTCTAAAACGCTAAGAAACGCGACACACACATCGCACAGTTTTCAAGAACATTTTTGTCGCGTGCTTTGGAATTGTGAAATGAGCTGCCGGGTATATTTTCTTCCCAGAGTAATGAAGAAAGTCCTTAGTCAGCAATGCAATAATAAAGCTCCTTATTTTGCAGGTGTCTATTGGTAATGATAACCTTTTATCTTTTGGTGGGTCGTCAGCCTGCTTGCCGATATAATGAAATAACCGAATTCAATAAAAAAATTAACAGTATCGCAGACTCAGTACCTGACAGATCTAAGTGTGTATTGCTGTTTGCTGCGAATCTGATTCCTTCAGTCGATTCTGTTAGGTAATAATTGAGCAACTCAACAAATGCATCCTTAACTGCTTCCCAAGCGATCAGCATTTGTCGAAACAATCCATTACATGCTAAAAGGTCAGTGATAAATAATGTTATACACATTAAAACCTGTTTCACGTACCCCGACTGCAATGATCAATACATATAGTCTATAATTTAAAACATAAAAACCCGTAAATAATATTTATCTTTGCATAGAATAAATTAAAGTCACTTTTTCTGTCTGTCAGTATCTTCACTTATATAATCTAAACCTTAAAACTTATTTTAATGCGTTTTTCACTATCGTTTAGAGTGTTTATTCTTCTATTTATTTAGAGGAATTATACGTCTGTATGTATGTCAGTGTCATCGTTTCCTTATATAAAAAACCGTTTAGCCGTGGTGGCTGTCGGCAGAATAGAATAGCACCCCCCTCTTCTTGCTGAGGTGTCGTAAAAGGCGACTAAGGTATCTCTTTAACATCACAATTCCGCCAGGTGTTCAGAGAAGGAAAACTTTACCAAACTTACATCCTGCTCCCTCCCGATCGTACTGGTTCTCCTTTCCATCGGGCCTGAGAGAGCTCGAACGAGAGAGTACTTTTCTGGCTGCGCGTCCAGTTATGCACTTAAATATCTCCTGCGCGATTGACTGTTTTCGAAAACTGGACCTCGATTTTCTTAATCGGTATTGAAACAGTCGCCGTGGCCGAATCCGGCTAGGACATCATCATCATATAAAAAACCTAACACATGACATATGTGCCATTGATCTGAACAGACCAGACCCTCCCCAGAATTATTAGAACTATTAGGTTCTGTTAAGACTCTGTTAAACATCCCGACGTCAGCAAAGGTACTCAAAAACGCCTCTCTCATAGATTTAGATCGGAAACATTCCATCGACAAATGGAATATATATTTCCTTTGTATCAAGTATAAACAGAAATTATGTCGTTTTAAACCGTTGGCATAGCTTTATACAGATTAAGCCATAAGAATTATATCAAACTAAAGTCTAGATTTCTAATCGCAAAGAAAAAACCCCCGCAAAGCCGCTCGTAAAGAAAGTCCCGTAAACATGTCTCAGTTCCACGGCAACCATTTTTATATTGTTAAAATTCGATTGCTAATAATGAAAGTTTTTTGACACTCTTGACCTCAATATTATTAATACTTATTTATAAAATAGATCAGTTATCTTTAAGTATTTAATGTAGATTGAAATTACCCTTTAAACTATATTATTCAAAATAATATCTTGGATACATCGCGAGTCGAAAAATTTGCACCCGCTTGTCGTTTATAATATAAAAGTTCATAAATATTATTTATATTGAATGGGAACAGATGTTATCGTCAAGACGCTATTCGTCCGTCGCGCCGTGCATTTATGCAATTTTTGTTATGCAAAATAATGTATAATCGACGCTAAAATGTCAACAAAACAGCCTCGATCGGTTCGTAAGTTTTTAAAGCAACAAGAAAAAAACCGCCTATAGATTGCAGTTGAAAATATTCAGTTTTTGCGATGTAAAACACAAAGGTGCGTGCAAGGTCGCAATACAGCTGTCCTAGGCTGGTCTAATTAAAGGTTTTATGTTTAAATAATTAAGTAGCCACGCTGTACCACTGCCTTAGTGCCTGGCAGCAGGTGCCTTATTTATGCAGCTATAAAAAATATTATTTACGAACGTGCCAAATTATCTCCATTAATAATTCACTAGCTTAAGTTATTGCTCATGTTTCCTACATATAAATAATACGTTATTGCTAATTTAAATGTGTTATTTCAAATAAGCGCCTCATATATTGCGCTCTGGATACATGCCACTCAATAAATTCAAATTTTTGATGAGGAAAATCGATACACCTGATTGTGAGCTATGTGAAGTCCCAGAAGACACACCATTTCTTGATGGAATGTGTTCGGAGCGTTTCTATGAGAGAAATCATGTTTAAACAATTTGATTTGAACTGATTTGATATGGGACTATTTCAGAGCGTCTTAGCTGAGCAAACATCTTGCGCAGCTGAGATGCTCTGTGAACTCACATATAAATTGTTGAAATAGCATTTAAATAGTATAGTGTGATTATGGGACTGACATAGTCAGCCTGATCCAAAGTCCCAAAAAAAAATGGAGCAATTGGAGGGACGCCTGGGGGGTTTTTAGTCAGTAGGAGTCTGACACACCGGGGTTGCTACCCTCACAGCGGCCCTGATGGACCTATGCAGGATTTTCCTCCGAGACACCAAAAAAAGGACTTAGATACTTTTATAAGAGTAAGTAAAACTGTTTATTAAAGGGAACATTTACTTTAACTTAGAAATTAATTACGTTGTATGTTATAAAACACAGTATAGTCCAAAATTTTAGCCAGCCTTAGGATTTAGACAAAGTAACATTCAATCACCGCTAACGCAAATAGAAAAGTGTAAAGTGTATATAAATGACAGGACATAACGTGATATTTGGAAAGCTGAGAATATTCCCATACATTTTACATTTCTCTATTGGCTTTATTGCTGATCGGATGATATTTTCTCTATACCTCTGTTTAATGCTTATATGATTAAACTGCGAAAGTCATATGAAGATCCGTTCAAATCTGATACGCTGTGACTGTGGTTTCATAGTGGATAATGGACCGGTTTCCATTCGCGGCAACGCGTGTGGTCGTAGGTTTGAATCCCCGCATGCACTTTTTTTTTTTTTTTTTTATACCGACTCGACACAGTGACTGCACCATACCTGATGATAAGCATGGTGCAGTCCAAAAAACGCCAACGACTATCGAAAGGTAACAAAAAACCCATCGGTAGTCGCAGCGATCATGCCAGCCTGCACAAATATCTCTTCACGCTACGTTTAAAAGATCCCATATCATAGGATGGAGGGAACACGCTCGCCGGAAGACCATTCCACAGCCCAACGACACGGCAAAAGAAGGAGTTAGAGAACTTCTTTGTCCTGGCCGGGATGTGAGATACCGTATAGCTGTGACAACGCAAACCCGCGCGCGTGGAACTATTCAGGAAGGGAGAGGGTGGAACAAGGTTAAACAACTCCTCAGAACACTCGCCATGATACAGACGGTAGAAAACGCTCAGTGAGGCCACATCTCTGCGCAACTGAAGCGGTTCAAGATGTTTAGTCACTTCAGGATCATTCACAACGCGGACAGCCCTCCGCTGCAACCTGTCCAGGGCATCAAGTAAGTACTGGGCAGAACCGTCCCAAAGATGCGAACAATATTCCATGCAAGGCCTGACCTGAGCCTTATATAAAAGGAACAGTTGATTTGGCGTGAAAAACCGTCGCACCCTATTCAGGACACCAAGCCTACGTGATGTTGTAGAGATGACAGATCCTAAATGATCCCTAGGATTGAGATCACAGCGGATATTCATACCTAAGATACTAAGGCTGTCGCATATTGCAAGTGACACATTCTGGAGAGAAGGAAGGGGGGAGAAAGGGGTTTTTTTGCTAGAAAAAGCACACACCTGCGTTTTCAAGGCATTGAACTCAACCAAATTCTTGTCGCCCCAAGAAGAAATGAGGCTCAAGGACCGATTGAGTCCAACAACCAAATCATGCCGATTCCTGACGGTGTCCTCCCGACAACAAGCGGGCTTGCTACAATAGCCCCCATGAACCGTGCTATCATCTGCATAACAATGTATACTGCCCAAAGACAGCATATCATTGATATGCAGAAGAAACAGGGTGGGAGAAAGCACAGAGCCTTGTGGAACTCCGGCATTAACTGACACGAACTGCGAACTGTGACCATCAACAAGGACACGAATTCTACGCTCGTGCAGAAAGCCAGAGATCCATGAACACAGATTGTCGGGAAGACCGTACGCACGAAGCTTGGAGAGAAGACCTCGGTGCCAGACCCTATCAAAAGCCTTGGCTATATCAAGACTAACAGCCAAAGACTCACCGTGCATATCCATTGCCTCACCCCAGCGGTGCAATACATACGCTAAAACGCACTTCTGAGTTTTTCCAAATTACGTACGGGGTTAGGCACCACATGCTCACCGGTGAAGGAAATCATCATGAGGAAACCCGCATGACATCTAATAGAAGTGTCATGTATAAATGGCCTGAGTTTGGCATGGCATGTAAGCGCAAAGTGGGTACAGTCACTAATGTATCTGCTCATTCCGTAAGGGGTATATAGTGATGATATATTATTTATTATTATTATAAGATCCGTTCAATTGTATTTGCTTATTGCCTGATTAAATATCCATGTTATTATTGTAATTATGGAGTTAGTTATTAATTTTTGATACTTGATATCTGTTATTAATGTTTACTGTTTAGCCTTACATTTATTATTTCCTGATAAAGACATTTTAATTCTGTACATTTATTTGAATTTTCTTTGACAAAGATATTGTATTTAACTGCTTGTAAATCCTATCTTCAACTTGAATTCCCATAAAGGCTGCTAAATGATAATAAAATTGCTCATAAACGCAAAATATAATAATATAACGTGATAAATGAATTTAAACAATAAAACTTATATGTAGAATTAATTACATAATATGATATTTTGTATAAATAGTGACCGAAATGTTCTCGCCTAGTCATTTTTTTATTTGAAATGACGTCAATGACTTAATAATTGCCTCGGTAGGTGGAATATCAAACGTACCGTCGTTTGGCGTTCAGTATACACTGCTGCGAATGTATTTCAACGAAAACTATATTTGAAAATAAAAATAACAATTTAATGTACAAAGATACTTTGTAGAAGTCACGTTTACTGATTTATAGCTTGTTGTCTACTACATACCGATTGCTAGTGAATTGAAATATATCAAATCAGTAATGAGGAAGCTACTAGAGGGCGTAGGCCGAGATTTTTAGGCTAGATTAGATTGTTTTTAATTATCCATAAGCGTCGGTAACCACCGCTGGACGGTATCAACAGGTGCGCCGTCAGCCTGTTTACTGACGAATTTTAAAATCAAGTATATTGAATACTAGAGGCCCATAAATAGTATACCAGTACCAGAGACCAGTTGGTAGTATAATAACCAGGACTGGTAATAATCGTGTCTATTTATCTCTAAATCAAAATTACATAAACCCATTATATTTTTTATCCTCTACAGTTTATCCTCAATTTTGCCCTTGAAGTTTAAGTATCAATATACTTGTCCATTGCTCATATTGAATTTTCTCTAGGACATTCTTATTCGAATATCGACTATCAACAATAAAAAGCTCTATCCATAGCCTGAGCGATTGTGCCTGCTTGAACAAATATCTCTTCAAGCTTCGCTTAATGGACCCCATACAGGACGGTTGGAACACGCTCGCCGGCAAACCATTCCACAGCCCAACAACTCGACAAAAGTAAGATTTAACAAACTTCTTTTTTTTTTTTTTAACTCGGGGGAAACCCGTTATGGGCCGTCAGGGGATGATGAGGGTCACCCCCCGGTGTGTCGGAGTCGCACCGGCTAAAACCCCCGGGGTATTCCTTCTCCCGTTTGCCGGGGCCAAGGGCAAGGCTGTGCCAGCTTCCTCAGCGCCCGGCGACGTCTGGCCTATTGATGGAAGGCCCCTAGAAGATTTAACAAACTTCTCAATCTAGTAAAAAAAAGCATGTATTGATATAAAAACAAGTGTAAATGAGACTTAAAAATATATTATAATTTTTCTATAAATTTAACATAGTACACGGAATGTTTGAACAAAAATATTTCTAGGAGTCAATAAACCTTAGACCAAGGAACAGGTTTTAGTTTGTTTTGAACACAAATATTTTATTTTAACTTATTGCGATTCTTTATTAAATATTTTAACTGATTTGCATTATTATTCTCATGTTTACTCCTCTAGAATAACATATCTTAAGAACATCGAACCTCTTTCATTTTAATATTTTTTAGTTTTTGTTCACAGAGAAAATTTTACCCTCATTTACTTAATAATATAATTATCTCTCTAGCTTAATAAAATCTGAAACACTTTAAAACAATCGATTATTATTTACCCTAATACTGGCATTATCAAATCAATCTCAAGCTAGCTTTAGATGTAGATCAAGGCAAGATCTTTAAGTCTTTGCCTACAGGCTAACAAATTGAACCTATTTATTATTTTGTTTCGCTTTTTACATTATATATTATTATATTTTTTATTATATTTGGAAGTGATCGTAACATTTGCTTCACGTTGTAAATATTTATAATAACTTTTAAAATGATTATCATTCACTTTGTTGAACTGTTTCATTTTTCTGAATATTCTAAAATCATCATTTTATATACACTTGTTGCAGATTTTCAGTTTTTTTCTCGCCATGGTTTTACACAGATGTCACATTCCGATAGATGTCGGAGGTCCATTTTTACATTTTGCATAACTATTTGAAAACTATATAAATTATATAATTATATATTATTATATAAAAAACAGTGATTTAACTTCTCAAAAATATAGAGCTGTACTCGTTTCTCAAAATATCACGAATTTGTAAAGTTGTATGTATTTCTATACTTTCACATTTTTTTACTAATCATATAATTGTTGAAATATTATACCTGTTTACTGATTACTTCAACATGCACTTTATAAAAAAATATATTTAGAACACTTTAATGATATTTTTATAGTAATGAACCATTAATTTGTTTGTTTCTGTCTGTTTATTATTGTTTCGTTGTATTAATGTGTTTACAAATACTAGTGAATTACTAATCATTACCGTTTCTAAGCAAACAAACAAATTAATAATTAATTAGTTTTGAAATAGTTTTTGAAATTCTAAAAACGCTAGTGTATTTAAAAAAATAGTTAATCATTACACCTTTTTACATAAAGTATGTCTAAACTATCTATTTTATATAACTTGAAACATTTAGCTATAAGTAATAAGGTGCTACATATTTATATTGTTTTGTTAAACATTTTAAAATTACATATACGACTTATCAACAATAATTATTTAATAAACACAGCATTAACTATAATTACAAAACCCTTTATTGTAATTGCAATTTAATTGGCTACATAAGTGTCAAAACATAATTCTTAAAGATAAATATAAAAACAAAATAACTTCCTCGTTGTTAACATAACTTAACATTTAGATCAAAAATATGCGAGCTTAAAATAACTACAATCATGCCAACATTTAACTTTTAATAATAACAAAACTGAATTCATTATTTTTATCACAATACAATTATTCTGTTACAAGAGAATTTACTAAATAAGTAACACCACATTTTAACTTAATTAAAATATTTGTGTTTGAGAGAATGATGCAATATTTTGTCGATTTACTGAACATAATTGACTTTGCTTTAAATGATTTCAGCCATGTATTATTCACCCTTTAAAAGGAAGCATAAGCCACTTGTATTTGTCGAACAATTATTTCACTTCGTTGACATTTATTGATCTATTCATCCAATTTTATCGATTCCAAGTACTTTTGACTACACTCCGCAATTACTCTAAGAGAAAGGAACATAAGCGCTAGTAGAAAAATCCAAAATGTATGAAAATTATATAACATTTTAATGTCATATTTCGTAAACTTTTATTTATCCTAAATAATTTACACGTTACAAAATAGCCTCTACGAATTTCAGGTAAATCTAAAAAATGAGACATTTAAGTCTCGCTTGCCACGTTCATTGAAAAAATAATCTCCTATTCTTGTAGTCTCTCACGAACCCTGGGTTGGGAAACACTGCACTTAATGGCACCGAAAACGCTGCCAGTGGGTCAAACAGTGGCCGTAGACGTTTAAAATTAAATGTTTACTTGCAGCCTTGCCCGCTCGATGCGAGCCGCATTGCATCAGACGGACTTGCATAATACTTCGCTTGCCGTAACATAACATCCGCGTAACTGCCGCTTTTTGCTTACAACGATCGATTTCTGCTGATATTTAATAATTGATATCGGTTTGTGTATGTATACCTTACTACCCTATTTGTAAAATATCCGATTGAATCTCTATATACATGGATATCGGTAACTCAAACTCAAAATAACTTTACAATAACAATAGGAACAGCTTTTTAAAAAATATTTAAAATTATATGTTTACGGAGTAGACTTTTTAGTATAAAGCTATTAAGAAATTAAAAAAAAATACAAACATTTTTAAACTGTCAATTAATGTACATACTGTCACTTCGGAACACTGGATCTACCGAGAAGAGCCGGTATGAAATCTTTAACTAACTGATAATCGTTCTTTTACAAATATTGTTCCAGAGAGAATGAAATCGAATCTTCTACGATATTTTTCAGATATTAACGTAAATACTCGTAATATAGTATGTTGTACAAGTTTGATCTATATTATTTGCTTAAAGTTATTAATGCTTATCATTAAAGTAACTATATTTTACCAAATATTATAAATTATTAAGATTGTGGCTACATAAGTAGATATACATAAGTTATTACAGATATTTTTGTGAAATTCCAGACCTCAAATTTTGTATTATATCAAGTTTATGACGTAGTCACTGCAAGCCGTAAAACCGTTTTTGAATCACATCGCCATTTTTTTATTTAATTCAAATACAAATTATATATAATATGTATGTATCCACTTCTAGCATGTTTCATAATAGTCAAAAATATCGACTTTATGTCTACAATACTATGTATCAAAGATTTTTAAACAATGAGGAAACTCATTTATATTTTATAGAAGAGTTTCTTTAAAAATGATTAAGGTAATTTTATTGTCACCCAAAAAATCTGAAAGGGAAAGATCTTAAATTATTATTTTTAATCAAACGCTGAATTACGTAATATTTCATTTATATAATTGACTAAATGTGTAAAACGAAACATATTATAGCAGGTAATTAAAACTCATTGTCACATTATGACCCTGATTCCTTTCAAATTCAATTTACTTGTTTACTTTTATGGATTTGTTATAAACAATCTCTCAAATTATTTCAAGTTTGAAAATGTGTACTTTACAATCATGTTAACAACTCCTTTAATTTCATTTCACCGGAGATCAAAGAGATATAAAACAATGCATAGTATATACCACAAGACAAATAATAATATTATAATTATTGTTGCTCAAAGAGTTGATTTTATTTTCATTGCACTTAAGTTATCAACAACAAAATAGTAAATGTTTTTTAATAGATGTTTAAAAGATAAAATCACACATATGTATACATATATATGTATATGTATATGTATGTGAGGAATACCAAACAAAATCAAAAAAGATCTTATCATATTATATACTTTTGAACAAAAATAGATTTATTCGCTTCGGTGTACATACGAAGGATATGAAGGTCAAAAATAAGTTCTGGCTAATATCTCCGATGAGTTTAGACCCGAATCGTATTAAATCGAGGCCAACGTTACGCTACGCACCATTCAATAAAGAAAGCCTTATCCAAATCGTTCGATAAATGACGTGATTACTGGTTAACATACATTTTAATTGTTACATTTAAAGTTTATTGTTACAATTAAAGTTTATTCTTGAAACCACAGTACGTGATTGAAGGTTTTCTCAGAGCTGAAAGCTTATTTTAACACACGTAATCCCAGGTCCTAGTATACAAATATCAGCGAGGTAGTAGGACATCTAAGGACCAGAACAATGTAACATTCAATAAGCGATAGTATAATAGAAAAGTGCAAAACGTATTAAATTTATATTTTGTAATGTTGTCACTACCATAAACTACGTTTCTACTGGCGTTATCACTGATCGAAAGTACCTTGTCTCGGACCTCTGGTGTTGCACTCGATTATTAGCGCCAGTATCAATTTCATTACGTAGGATGTCAGCTTGTATTATATAAAAAAAAATCTTCTGAACAAAAACCTTCTGAAAGTGTGACTTTGCTTACTTCTTAACAACAAATATCATAAGTTGTTTCAGTTTAAATTTTACAATAGGTTACAAAACCTTACAAAAAAAAACCTAATACAAAATAATATTACACTATTTTTGTGATATAAAAAAAAAATACGTCATCTTTAAATTTTTATGATGATTTTTCGTTTATATTTTTCTAATATGTACCGGATTCGTCATCTATCAAGTCATTGACACGCTGCATCGGGCGTCAATATACTAGGATACGATGAGATCGCAAGCGTTCAATCAACTCGCTCGGTGCATCCACCTTATCATATCATCCAATTACCACCGAGCAAAATTTTAAATCGAATTAGACTACCTACTTTTCAATAGGCATGAGTGACTAAATAACAACGTGATACACATATCAGCACACACGCATACACGTCACATAAGCTGGCAAACCTCCTAGAATCATATGATCTCCTAGTACCCGAAACATAGAAACGCTCACAACACAACACACGACAATACTTTCACGTCGAAAATGTACGTACACAAATACTAGTTGGCCAATCTGTGCCTACGGGCATGCTCTCATTTGAAACGCCTATTTGTGTTTTTGTGTCGTTGTTGTAGTGAAAACGATTTTCTACATCGCATGTACACTATACTGTGTATACATGCAAGCAGTATCTCATAAAGGAACGCGTGTTAATAGCAAAGTTGTTTCCGCATAGGTAACTAACACGGGAGTGTGAGGTTTGCCCCCGTGTGAATATGAGAGCGTCAACCTTACAAATTCGTTAGAAACGACAGTCGCATTAAACCTATATAATCTATCTGTAATTATTTTATGAACACCTTACTTCGCATAATTAAAACAAGAATCAATTTATGTTTCAGTCATTTCATGTCACTTTCCAGCAACATTAATAATAGAAACAAATGAATGAAAATTCAAATAAAATTATATTGAGATCGCACAGAATACGTCAAAAATGTCGCTGTGATGGCCTACACGCGCGTACATACGTAAGTGTAAAATACACACTAGTAAATGTACACGTTGATATCAAGTACGTCACTAGTTTGCTTCTTACGATCTATGCGAGCCTGGTACTTCGTCTCCTCGTAATAAGCTGAAGATGACGCTTTTCTTGATCTTACAAAAAAAAAACATTCAACCTATTTGTGTTTTTAACTTACCCAATCAATTTCCAAAATTACTCCAACGTTGAATTAAATTTTTACATGATTGCCGCCGCATTAGTATTGAACTAGCGTATCAAAAGACAAATTATTATTTAGACAAAATTATTAAAGCAATTAATCAATTTCAATTTATCGGGAAAATAATGCAAATCCTCCGATCTTAAGAAAAACACAAATAACAAAACAACTCTGAAGAATCGCAATGCTTTTTGTTAACTGCTGTCTATTTATGCGGTCCTGGTAAATTCTGTTCCAATTGACGAGTATAAGCAACCATTGACCGGGACTGACGGACGGCTTCTAAGAAGAAGATTCTTTTAATTTAATCTATCTCTTCGTACAATCAATTAATTAAATGTAATAATGATTATCGTATGGAAATTAATTAAAACAGGTGTATTAATTTAAATAGCAAAAAATGTAGCGTACTTTAACAGCATACAGCGCCATCTATTGTCGGTTAGCTTCGAACTACCGTTGCTGTTTCTAATTAAATTCTACGGCTTTGGATATAAGTCATTTTAACCTTTCGTTAGTAATGTTTAATATTCACAAGCTGATTAACGTTAAAACTAACGACCAAGTGACGCGCACGCCATCGGAAAAATCTTCAATTCTCCGCAACACTTCGTCATCCAGGCATCTTGTCTGTCCAGACCCAGCACCAACCCAAAAATTACACGTCCAGAAGGCCAAAACAACGACAAATCAGCAACTCTCCTCTTAGTAAAACAGAGAACAAAATCGCTCCGAATTATCGTTTACTATGTAGAGTTGCCAACAAAATTAAAAATGCGTAGACAAAATGTGTACAATTCGAAAAATATTTAAGTTAATGTGTCGTCAGGTTAGAGTAACAAAGACAGGTGCATAGTGGCAGGTTTAAGCGAAGGATGACCGCTGGCCGGTGCGTAAGTAACAAATGTTGACCAAGTCCTTAACTCAAACAATGAGCATATGCGTCTAAGGCATATTATTTTATTAATCGCTACAGCATATTTTGAAAACAAAATATTTAGATATATTAATAAATTATTTTTAATTTATTACCTTAATCCTATTTTATTCTTAATTCTCTATTTAATATTTTATATTATAGATGCATAATTATTGTCTTATTACTACATTTAAAAAAATATTTTTCTATGCTTTTATTATTTTAAATGTTGGTGCTGATAAAAGTCACTCCGTACCACAACTTTTACATTTTAAAAAAATCTGATTCGTTTGTTAAAATATTAGTAAATGAATATATTAAATCATCATGCTATATCCCTTTCGGGGTAAACGGAGATATATTAATGACTATTCTACATCATAAACATCTATGCCATTTTTGTAAATAAAACATACATTTCCTGGTGAACCATTTTATTCAGCTTAATATTTAAAAAATACTCATAAAATTGTAATACACATTGCGCAATGTAAGCAACGATATCAAAAAAATTAACGTTTGAGGACAACAAAAGTTAAATGACCATCAAGAATCAACCAGTGTGAACAGAGTAAAAAATTGTAGGTAACAAGACTCCACTTTTTGCAACCACTAATTGTTAAAAAACGGAGATATGTAAACTTTGCCACAAAAGAATAAATATAAAAGACTTTAACCATTAATTTCAAATGGTTTTGGACTCATTATCTAGGTGGTCGTCCATATTTTTTTTCCACGAAATATTTTTTATCGTTATTTTTGTGTTTAATTTACAAAATTTGTCAAAGAGATCGCCGACTATTGTATGCATCTATACGTGGTATCTTTGAAATCTGAGACAATAAGAATGAACATGGCAAACAATTTTGTTAAAAAATTGTTCAGAACCAATATAATTAACGCCCAGTTTTACCAGCGCCTTAATATAAGGAGCCTTTCTCAAACAGTGCGTCAAATATTCAAATTTGCAACCACGAAGAATAATTCTCGTAAAAACATGTTCAAAATCTAATTTTGATCATATTTCAACCAAATCTTATTCTAAAAAAACAAATAAAAACTACAAAATTAAATTAATGTTTTTTTTTAATGTCTATTTTTTCGTTAAAGTCTAAAATTTGGGTTTATATAAATACGACGACAAATAAAGATAAAGATGACGGCATGTGTGTCGGGACAAGATATTGTGACCAGTCAAGTTTAGGACCGAGTATTATCTTTCATCAAGCATAATTTAAACGTAATATGAACGCTAAACACCAGCCCTTTTATGTCACTAGAATATAAATAATAATATAATGTTACATTATACTATATATAGCCTTTAGAATACAAACAAAGATATATAAATAATAAATTTTCGGATCTTGTAGATATTACCATCGAGTCTTTTATGATAAAACTTCAAACCAGAGGCTTCCGACAAAGTCAAATTCCGATTAACGATAACGCTAATAGCAACGTACAAAGTGTATGTCATTAACATGGCATATCGACACATTTCAAAAACATGTCAATCCCATTCATTGAATAATTTTCTACTGGCGTTATCGCTGTTCAATTGTTACTTTGTCTAATTTATATAATTCACCCCTACACACGCCGTGTTTTTTACCGTGTAAGAATAAAAGCGGCCTCATTAGAAGACGGGTTTTAAAAATTATAACATTAGTTTGGATTTTTCCAAAGCACAAAATATAATTACAAACGATAAATAATAATATATTTTTCAAAATATAAATTCACAATTTAACTACCAGAGGGGATGAGCCTCTTCACCCAAAACTGCATGAAAAGGCAAAACGCTCTGGAATTAGGATGCCATCGCAACTGCCTCTCAACCGCTGCACCATCGAAGCAGATAGCCGACGCATGATTGAATGCCTAGGCAATCCTTGAACTTAATTATAGTTGGCAAAACTAATACGTATTATTAATGACTGTTTTCTTTTTTCCAGATTCATTGCATCATTATTGCATTCGCATCGGACTTCACGAAGAGAGATGACGAAATTGCTTCGCTTCATTCATATACATATAATAGAGTATGTTATAAAAACCCTGTCGTGCCTGTGAAGGCGCCACTCGATATCGACATTAGATTCTATTTACGTTATTATTTTTGGTCAAAGAGCAAAAAAATACTCAAATAAAATAAAAAATAATTAAATGGTGAAACTTTAATGTCAACACTGCAATAATATAATTTTCTGATCTATTTTGATAATATTATTGTGACACCAATATGCCCCTCGCGAGTCGGACAGGGTATTTATATCACTCTATATAGTTTTAATATAAAAATACTCACTTATAAATAAACTATTATATGACTGAGAGAACTATCTTATGCTCCTTTAATAATGCATTTGTTTAATTATATAAATTCATTATAAATTATTATAATCTACATTAAATACTTTTAAGGATGTACAATTTTTTAGTTAACTTTGTTATTATTAAAGATGTAATGTCAATTTGTCATAAATTAGGTTAATACTCAGAAAGGACAAGCATAAAGAGGCAAAAAATTGTTTTGTATGGTTTTCTTAGTTTGACTGTAAATTTTAATAAGAAACCATCAAAATTTGACCATAGTAATAGGAAAAATATTTTTAGTATTACTTATTTAGTCTATGAATATATTTTCGGCTCCTTAAAATACGTAACTTCTTCTGTAATTCGAGTTACCATTATATGAACTTGAGCTTGACAAAATGTATATACTCGATTTTCGCTTTTCCTTACTCCTAGATTATATTAAAAAATAAAAGGTACATTACAATTAAACATAATAAATATATTTTAGATAAGACTGCATTTATTATAAGGCGGCTAATTTCGTAAATTATAATTTTCGTTTTTCTAATATGGCTACATAAAACTGCAAAATTTATTGTAATTTTTTTTGATATAATAATAATTAGAAATAAATATGTTTGTATAATAAGTAATTAATTGAACGTATAAATCTTTGATTTTTTCTCCTGCTTTATTAAGACCAGTGGGCTTCCCATCATCTTTTATAGCAATCCTATTTTAATCATACTTTCATACTTAGCACCATTCACAGTATGATATGTATATCAACCATTAACCCATTTGCATCGTCGCTCTAAATGCGTAATCTTATTCAAAAACCCGCATCTAAATGTAGACGATACCACCACGCGTCAGAAAGACTTTTGTGCTTATTCTCATTAGAAACAGTGTTATAGGGTTATTTAAATTAATGTAAAAAATGTTGTCCTCGTATTTTAAAAAAAAATATTTTGGTTCAACAAATGTAATTTCCAAAACAAAATTATTTTAAAAAAACATGTAATGACGAAAACAAAAATTATTGTGTGCGGATTTATCCGCTCCCGGTGATAATGGTCACTTTTGTTTGCGGATTATTCCGTTAAAAAGCTAACTTAACTTAGAATAAGACTCCGGATTGGAGCAAATTTTAAATCGATATATTTAATTAAAATGTCCAAGTATAACAAGATAAAGATTTTTATGCTTTTATGGGTTCTACGGCACTGCCATTAACATATATTGCACGTCTATCTATAAATAAAGAGACCCAACCTGAAGCATATGTTTCATATTTAACCTAACTTAAAAACATTATGTCTTTTCAACTTAGGTTTCTTTCATTTTAAAAGTGAGATTTAAAAGTATAACAGGATTAAAATAACAATGGTATAAGATTTGACGGTACCCTTGCACAGATTTCGACATATTTCATAATGTCTTAAACCTCCCCACTTCATGCCCTAAAAGGATCCCACCCTGAAATCTTTAAAATGTATTTAGCATTATATTTTTGTATCATGGCATATAATTAAGGGGATAATAAAGATTATTATTGTCAAAATTAATGTGTTTTATTTTAATAACTATTTTGTTTACACTAGCTCAACATAGTGACTACATTGCATGTGATGGTAAGTACAGTGTAGTCCAAAAATGAAAGAGACCATAAAAGGATGAAAATCCATTAATAATCTCCGTCGACATGTCTGCCCACATATAGCACGACTGAAGGTCTCTAGGTATATAATTACTAGGTATATGTAACACGACAGGCCAAAGCGAGTCCCTATGACGGTCTTTAAGCTTGTGAACTGTGGTCATGACCCAGTTCGGCAATCGCCCTACCGCCAAAAAAACAACTACAATTACAGAATCTATTTATATTACTTTTTGAGAAATTTATTCCTGGATGATATAAAATCGACAAATCATCTTTATCTATTATACACTAGACGCAGAAATTAAAGGATATGAAAAATGGTACCCAATTTTTAGGTGATTTTCAAGAAACTGTTATTCTAAGGGAAATGGTCGTATAGAAGTTTTAAAAGTAGAAGGTTACAGCTTCAAGTTTCTAGTTTTCAGTTTTAAATGTTAACATAATTTACGCGTAGGGTTTTTGAGTAATCGTAAGAAAACACACGAAGAAAAAGTTTCAAAAATTTTCCTTGTTTTAAAAATGATCTATGGACTTTTATTTTTTTTTTATTCAATAATTCGTTTAGATAATCTAATTCCCTTTTATTTGACTTACCTAGGAGCCTTCTATGATGATTTAATCCTGACTTATTGTTGATCAAAGCAAAAAAGACCTTATTGACTTTGACAATTGATTTCTTGGGTAATAATGATTGGACAGAAAATCGAAGCAAGGTTTTATAAACTACGAAATATTCTCTATAAGAGAAAATTAGAATTTTTTGGTTCAACATTACTTTTTGAAAAGAAAATGCCAACTGAAGATAAGCTAAAAAATCGCATATACGAGGATATTTGGATAACTTGAAATAACTTTGCATACAATGGGTTAAGGAAGAATTCCGTCCATAAGTTTTAAACCCTAAGGTATACGACCATTTCCCTTAGAATAACAGCCTCTTGAAAATCACCTAAAAATTGAGTACCATTTTTAATGTCCTTTAATTTCTGCGTCTAGTGTATAATACATAAAGTTCTCGTAGCCTTATTTCGCATACACATAGTTCAAAACAAACCTTATATCTATTAACATCCAGCCTCTGGTCAACTGCCTGCAGGCCACACAAATATTTTATATTATTTCCAAGTGGGAATCGAAATCGGAACCCACACCACTACCACAGATCAAGTCAACCTGTTCCCAGATTTGTCAAAATATAATCATTAAATTAAAAATGTAAAACACCCGTAACCAATACAATCATGTAGCGATATATAACTCATTCATTGAGACCATTACAATGAGATCAAACACGATACTTTTGCTTTAAGTTAGAGAAAATTTGAGTATCATTTTGCTTCTGGAAGCATCTGGATGATGCTGGACCTGAGTCCACGTTACTATTTTATCATAATATAATGGAAATTACAGGATACTCAATTTCAGCTCGATTAACCCAGTACAAATAGTTAACATTCCTACAATAACTAAAAAAGAGCTCGATTAAATCAACGTTCAAAAAAAAATCTAAATTAAAATCGGTTCATGAGTTTAAGTGCTACGATGCCACAAACAGACATATAAATAAACAGAGCCACAGGTGCATGCAATAAATTTATGATACCCCTCTTTTTGCGTCGGGGTTTATTATTATATAATATTATTCTTATTAGAGTCTAATTCTAAGAAGAAAAAATAGTAAAAAGATTAGTCTATGTAGACACCTTAGAAAAATATTAACATAGATTTTGAGGGTTAATATTGCTCGCATATGAGGCGTCTACTTTCAAAACCCGCTAGAACGATTTTTCGTACAATATTACTTAGGGCGGCTTGCACTAACAAATTAAATCTAGTTTAGAGTTATATAAAATGCTATTTAGCGCTGATCTGTACTTATTGTCTTGCACTGAATCAAAATCTAGTTATAACAACTCTTAAACTGAAATCATTATTAAGATGGAATCAAACCAATTCATTTAATAAGCGTTTTATACAAGCTTAAACTAGATTAATTCATTAGTGCAAGCCGCCCTTAATAGTCCTAATAGTAATTTGAAATGTCTTTATCAAAGCAAATATTATATACTAGCTGTCCCGGCAGACCTTGTTCTGCCCTATTTCTCTAAAACAAAGTCATATTGTTTTTTTTAATGTTAATAGCTTCACAAAACACAACACAACACAACCGAACACAAACGAACACATCCGAACACAACCGAACACAACCGAACACAACACAACACAACACAACCGAACACAACACAACACAACCGAACACAACCGAACACATCCGAACACAACCGAACACAACACAACACAACACAACCGAACACAACACAACCGAACACAACCGAACACAACCGAACACAACACAGCATAACCGAACACAACCGAACAGAACCGAACACAACCGAACATAACCGAACAGAACACAACACAACACAACACAACACAACCGAACACATCCGAACACAACCGAACACAACCGAACACAACACAACACAACCGAACACAACCGAACACATCCGAACACAACCGAACACAACCGAACACAAACGAACACATCCGAACACAACACAACCGAACACAACCGAACTCATCCGAACACAACCGAACACAACACAACACAACCGAACACAACACAACCGAACACAACACAACATAACCGAACACAACCGAACAGAACCGAATACAAGCGAACAGAACCGAACACAACCGAACACAACCGAACACAACCGAACACAAACGAACATAACCGAACACAACACAACACAACCGAACACAACCGAACACAACACAACACAACCGAACACAACCGAACACAACCGAACACAACCGAACACAACACAACACAACCGAACCTAACCGAACACAACCGAACACAACACAACCGAACACAACCGAACACAACACAACCGAACACAACCGAACACAACCGAACACAACACAACATAACCGAACACAACCGAACAGAACCCAACACAACCGAACAGGACCGAATACAACCGAACATAACCGAACACAACCGAACACAACCGAACACAAACGAACATAACCGAACAGAACCGAACACAACACAACACAACACAACCGAACCTAACCGAACACAACCGAACACAACCGAACACAAACGAACACAACCGAACACAACACAACACAACCGAACACAACCGAACACAACACAACACAACCGAACCTAACCGAACACAACACAACATAACCGAACACAACCGAACACAACACAACACAACCGAACACAACCGAACACAACACAACACAACCGAACCGAACCGAACACAACCGAACACAACAGAACTCACCCGAACACAAACGAACACAACCGAACCGAACCGAACCTAATCTAACCGAACACAACCGAACACAACCGAACACAACCGAACATAACCGAACAGAACACAACACAACACAACACAACACAACCGAACACAAATGAACACAACCGAACACAACACAACACAACACAACCGAACCTAACCGAACACAACCGAACACAACCGAACACAAACGAACACAACCGAACACAACCGAACACAACCGAACACAACACAACACAACCGAACCTAACCGAACACAACCGAACACAACCGAACACAAACGAACACAACCGAACACAACCGAACACAACCGAACACAACCGAACACAACACAACACAACCGAACACAACCGAACACAACACAACACAACCGAACACAACCGAACACAACCGAACACAACCGAACACAAACCAACACAACCGAACACAACACAACATAACCGAACACAACCGAACACAAACGAACACAAACTAACACAAACGAACACAACCGAACACAACCGAACACAACCGAACACAACCGAACACAACCGAACACAACCGAACACAAACGAACACAAACTAACACAAACGAACACAACCGAACACAACCGAACACAACCGAACACAACCGAACACAACCGAACAGAACCGAACACAACCGAACATAACCAAACAGAACCGAACACAACCAAACACAACCGAACACAACCGAACACAACCGAACAGAACCGAACACAACCGAACATAACCGAACAGAACCGAACACAACCAAACACAACCGAACACAACCGAACACAACCGAACAGAACCGAACACAAACGAACACAAACTAACACAAACGAACACAACCGAACACAACCGAACACAACCGAACACAACCGAACACAACCGAACACAACCGAACAAAACCGAACACAACCGAACACAACCGAACACAAACGAACACAAACGAACACAACCGAACACAAACGAACACACATCAATGACGCGTGAGAAACTAACCTGCTCATAACAGAAAAGTTTTCCGATACTGAGATTCGAACCAAGGACCTAACGCACAAATTATAATAAAAACTGCCGATGTCGGTGACCGAGTAACAGAATTCTAAGAGGAATTAGGCAAGACACTTAGCCAGGCGAGTGGTGGCCCGGCCTGGGTAAGTGAAGCGTGCGACGTTCGGAGATGGGCTAACGTTAATCCATGTGTCGCGGGGCGTGCCTGGATACCATTAGCACTGGATCGAGGATGTTGACACAGTATGAGGGAGACTTATGTTCAACAGTGGGCTGAAACAGGCTAAAGAATGAGGACAAGGATCTGAATAGGGTGATTAGAATAAAAAGCAGGGAGTCGAAGCTGCTCGCGTCCGTAAGCTTTACCCTAGTTTCCCTACACGTGGCTCCTGGGTGGTGCTAAACGAGCAGCAGCGAGGTAGTAGGGCACCGGTGCCCGTCTGGATCGCGACCATAGTGCATGGTGTAAAGTCCGTCATAGTGACCAGTTTCGGCATGTCGCGTTTCGGGATCAGCTTGTGTATATCCAGTAGCTCATATACCTAGAGACCTTCAGTCGTGGTATATGTGGGCCGAAATGACGATGTAGACTATCAATGGATTTTCATCCTTTGATAGTCGCTTTCGTTTTTGGACTACACTGTACTTACCATCAGGTACTCTGTAGTCAATAGGTCGCGCCAGTGTAAAAAAAAGCAAAAATAATAATAACAAATGTAGAAATAATACTGCGTAACTGATCTGCCTATATCTGTTAATATTAGAGGTTTGTAGGATCCACTGATGATGATGCCGCATTTACATGGCGCCAATTCTTGTGATATTCCACTAAGTTAAACCGTTTTTGGCAATATAATTTTTTTTTCTGAATATTTTAACAGTTCCATTAAAACGATTTTTAATTTCATCTGAGTGGCTTTCGCCGAGTTTCAGAGACGTTCCTTAAATTTTAAGCCGTTTTCAAACACTGACAAAGCATAAATCTGTATACAATTCTCGGTTTATCATTTTTTTAATAAAAGGAACGTTTCTGAAACTGGGTGCTAATTGGGTTGACTTAAGAGATTATCTCACAAAATCGCTTCGCATTGATGCGGTTTACAGCTTAAGAAACGCAGTAAGGACTCCAATTTAATCCTATAGACTTTTTTATACTAGCTTAGCAAAGCCACTATACTGCTCCTGATCCTAAGCAACCCACAGTATAAAAATCAACCACAACTATCGAGAAACAGGAGACAGATCATCAATAGTCACAGTGACCATGCCGATCTAGTCAAAAGTCTCTTCACATTTCTTTTAAAGAACTCAATGTCATTGGAGGAAGGAAATATAAACTACTAGGAGATAATATAACTGCTAGGAGAGCATTCGACATCCAGGTAACACGGCCAAGATATGAATGAAAAACTTATTAATGTGTAACGGAGTAACAAAAGATATCACTTTTTTTGTACTGGCTCGACAAACTAACTACTCCGCACTGAAAGGAAAGTATAGTGTAGTCCAAAAATGATAGCTACCATCAAGGAATGGGAATCTATTGACAGTTGAAAGATAGAATGAAAGAGAAGGAATTTTTGTCTCACAATATAATAAACAACACTGAAGAATAAATTAATCAAGATAGAAAACAACAAAAGCAAATAATACCTTGTGTTGTGATGATGCGCCAAAGTGAAGTCATCATGAGCGAAGTTGCTGTCTTCATGACGGCTCAAATGTATCATGACTGTAGGTTTCTAGCAGGGATGTTACGGAGCTTCGACTACGACTCAGATAAATCGGAACTTCCGATTGTTATTACACCTCCGGTTCCGACTTCGGTTCCGAAACTTTTTAATCGGAAGTATTCATCGGAGGTCACCACCACTGTTGTAGTCAATTCATTTGATTTCATTTTATATGTTGTTAAAATATAATATCAATTAATCACACAATCAGTGCTACTTAATATGTAGAAGACATTTTAAAAAATTTAGATTATAAAAATATGATTAAAATTATTAAATTTAAAACTAAATGTACATTACTACTCGGTTTTTTTTATTTTACATTTACATTAAATTAAGTAAAATAGAAATTAACACAAAAACAACCCTGGAGCAAATTTGATTTAATTTGTTCACTGTTAATGGGAAAATGTTAATAAGAATCCGCAATTTTTATTGTCTGTGTATTTGTAAATTTATCACTTTCTAATTAAAAAGGTTCACTGAATAATGTTTTTATTGGTCCCTTAATAAAACTATTTTATTCAGCTGTCACTTGTGACTAACATTGCCTCCGACTCCGATTCGGACTTCAGTTCCGACTCCGATAAATCAAATTTAAAAACTCCGACTTCGGTTCCGATAAAACTGCCTCCATTACATCCCTAGTTTCTAGGTATATGCAAATAGCAAATAGCAAATGCAATAGGACATACAAAAGCTGATCCGAAAGGTTTCAGGCCGATGTGCACCACTACAACCGCTTTTGCACGTGTGTACTGTGGCTACAACTCAGTTCAGACAATCGCCTAAGAATATTGATAAAGATTACCAGGCAACAATACCCCATCAAACGCTAGAGATATGTTATTCGTCACCGTTAGTCCTAAATACCGATACGACCGTGGTTATAGTCGTTTCAGATTGAGAACGTTGTAATACGCCATTACCAAGTACTTAGCTTTGATGTATCGTTTAGCGGTATCCATGTAAGCTAGCTAGCTAGTTATGTAGGGCTGGGCCCGTTAATGCTATGTGCATTAGTGATGGGTAGTACAATTATCGACATTATAATTGGTAAATTAAAATGTATTTCCCTAATTACAGAGGATATGTGAACAACAAGACAAAAATGAGAATATAAAAGTATATTTTATTACGGTTTAATTCGATTTGATATTTAATTTATATTTACAGTAAAAAACTTAACATTAATATTACTATAGTAGAAAGATTTAAAAAACAAAAAATTAAGTTTGCGTCATAGGAATAAATCAAGTTAAGCCCGTAGTAACGTTGTCAAATATGTTTTATACATATGTTTTCCAATTATGCAAATGCATAAAGGAGACAATTTTTTGGTCCCCAAAATATGGGCATTTATAAATATTTTTACACAGATATTTTTTTTATCAATTTATCCTACTTAGCGAATAAAAAAATACCTAATAATCAAACCGGAATAAAATATATTTAATTATAGAATTTTTAACATAATCGATATGGATATTTATTTTTTATATTTTACTGTTTTAAATGTCACTGTTTATTCTTTGTTAAAGGCCAAATCATTATATATATTAATTTCTGTTTCAATGATATTCTGGAAGTTTTTCGTAGGAATTTATTACGAATGGTGCCAACAATTATTAATTGTAAGGTTGATATAAACTGTTTTTTTAAATACATTTGTCTATACGGAAAGGCGAAGGCTGTCCCATACTGACAAATTGTTGTAAACCTCATTTCTTTACTATCGTATTCGTCAGGGCTCCAATCAAATGAAACTAATATAACCATAAATTTAATCAATTATTGCCATAATGTGTAGCTGAGTCCAATCATCAAACAAAAAAAAGTGTATCCTTTACAATAACAATCAAAGTGTTGCAGGCTGTAGGTTCGGTTTTGGCATGGAACGTATATTTCCATGAGTTATAGTTACTTCTGTTTTGATGATATATGTAGTGTATGTGGAATTTATGTATGTAAATTCTTCAACAGTAAAATGAAACAAGGCAACAATGCGTGAAGTGATGATCAAATACGTATGTCAATACATTCGAAAATGTGGAGCACTTTTGTGCAGACGATATATATTTTTGTAAATACATTATTATTATTTTTGTTATATTTTATTGTAGCTTGTTGAAAAATTCGAAATACAAAATTTATAATGGGCCTCTTGACTACAAAAATTTGGTCGGTAAAATGATCAATAAAATAATAATGTTAAGTGAATAAGAGATTCATTCTTAAAGGCTTTAAATTTTAAACCAATAATATTGTGTATTCGAACTTATACTTTAACGGAACCAGCTTTCTTTTTGGTAGTCATGGCACGCCACAGCAATAATACTAGTGGTCAAAGTTAAAAAAAATATCGATAATCGATAATGCAAAGGCGATGCGGCCCGCGACAGGATCAGGGATACACGGCCACTAGCGCAGTGGGTCGGCGTCCGGACGGAATGCGGAAGGGCCCCACATCCAGCGCCTCTGCACATGGCCTCAAGACTCACAGATTCATCCCGAGATAAAACACTATACATGACAGATTCGACCTTGTTAGAATATTTTAACTTAAATAAATGTTTAAACCGTAGCACAAGTTCGTTGTTACAAAATATAACTTATTTCTTATATGAAAATCTGAAATAAAATAAAATATTACCTTATTCAAATGGGGCTACTTCCAAGCACTTTTAGTCATTGTATATTCAGAAAATACTATATATATACAATTTAATAATTGTACGGTTTTATATCTACTTATGCCTTCTAATTGCAAAATAGTTGATACTTTAAGATGTTAATATTATAAAACTACGCTTGTAAGCCTATAGCAATACAAACTTTGCGTTACTATTTATAACATAAATCATATTATGTTAGCGCAAAGTTGATACAGCCACTATTGTAACTCTGCTTAACCTGAAAGGGATATAGCGTGAGGATATATTATAATTATTTATTATCTGTAGCATATGTAAAATAGAATTTTAAGAAATATTGTAGATTGTACTGTCGATATAGCTGACAAAAGGTGATTTAACGAATTAAATACACATTATTTAAATAAGATCATAAAATTTGTGCATACATAGTAATGTCGTTGTAAATGTCGAATAATATAATTAAATAGCATTGTCATGTACCAATTCGTATAAAAATAGCTATCGACCTTGCGGTAGTTATTGGAAAATTAATTTGTTACTAATTAAATTCAATGTTAATATAGCTGTCCTTTAAATAACTTAAGTTGATTATTTATAGCTATATACATGAATACAAGAAATTATCAAGATATTTAAAAAATTTGAAAGATTTCGAAACCTGTCAAGGCTGTTTGAATTTATTTATAGTCTGAATGAGTTTTGGTTAAAATTTTCTTATAAATCAGATTAAATAATAATTAATCAGTCAATATGCCGTGATTCAAAATTGTAAAATATTGCCTTATCCTTTTCTTATTAAGAGTTGAAATATCCAATCAAAGTTATGAATTTGAAAAGAATAGCAATTAAATAATTTAAAATAATCATATGTGGCATACTCTCTACCTACCACTCTAAACATATATTAGTTATCTTTAACTATATTTTACAATAAAACCCGGCTTATAATTACTTTTTTATTTAATTGCCTTTTATAAGAAACCCACATATAACCTTTGACCAGCGTAAAATGATTAGAAATTTTCTATATCTTGGGATTTTTCACCGAGCGAATCAAGGTTTCTCCGTCAATGTGGGGCGTTCAACATTTTGTGTGTCTATCCGTCTGTCGGAGACCTATAACTTTTAAACCAAATAAATTAACGATTTGAAATTAGAATTTACTATATAAGGCTTTGACGCAACCCCAATACTGATGAGAATAATGTAATAAAAAATCAAATTTCAAGGGGGTTTCCATATATACAAAAGGGAATAAAAATCTTTTTTTTTCGCTTTTATTATTGTATACGGAGTATCATTAAAAATAATTTTTAAGCCGAGTTTGAAACCTTCTTTTATTTTATTTTTTAATTATACAGCATTATATCACTTTTTTTTATTTCGTTCTATTATGTAATTTGGTCATTTCCTTTAGTAATAATTTTACTTTAAAGATGCACGTTTGGAGTGTTATGGATAATGTTTATAAAAATCCTTCTTTCGTGTCATTACAATGTAATAATTTTGCTAGGTTTCAGTTTGCCACAAAAGTCTAGTTTATATTAAAATATAATATAAAGATTTTACACGTGTTTATGCTATGCATAAAACAGGATTAATACAATTTTATATTGTATATATTCAAGCACTCTAGTATAATAATTATTAATATGATTTTTTTATCCAAATTCAAAGTCATTACAAGTTTATCTAAAAATCTATTTCCACGAATCATACTCGTAGAATAAAACATTAAAATCAAATATCTTTAGAATGGAATGTCCGCGGATATATCCCGGAGGATTGATCTCGTGTGCGCCGAGTTCTAACGGTACCCATATAACTAAAATCAGGCGCTAGGATGGGCGATAAAAAATGGAACCTTCTGAGCCTATCTTGAAAAAACGTTCGAGTCCTGTTAACTTCGGCTACTGACCTCAAATAGATGGGGTGGAATGACCCATTTGGGTTGAATGGGGTCATTAAGGCATGTTTGGGTTTTTTAAAGCAATATAATGTTAGGAAAGATGATTAGTTGTGATGATAGTATTGAGGTGCTTTATACTTTCTGTGCCACAGTTCAAGTTTTTTCATATAATACATACATGGCAAGCGACAAAAATGCCAAAATTGTTACTCGAGCGAAATTAATTAACGCTTTTTCAGTAAAATTTCTGTAAATAGATATGCAGGATATTGAAAAAACAACTCTTTACTAAGGAAGCTTTGTGATTATTTATATATATTTGAATATTTATTTCAAACAACCTCAGCAATAAATAAACAAATACAAAAAATTATACATATATATAACAAAGTTTCCACAAAAAAAAAAAAACTAAACAAAATTCAAGCTCAGGGATACAATACAATAAGAAAAAGCTAATTAATTAATTATATTAAAAAAAAAACCATAATAAAAATATAAATTATATAATTGTTATTATATTATTAGTGCAACTTATTGTTGGTGATATTATAGAAATTGAAAATGAAACCTCTATAGCAGAATACGATTAGTTAAACAAAGATAGATATGTATATCTCAATAAATATCTCAATAAATTCAAGAATATTGTTTTCAAAATACAATTTAACATTTTTCAAATTATTGAGTTTACAGATTTATTTTGGATTTAATAATTTTATTGCAAAAGGTTTATTATTTACTCATTTTTCATAAGAATTTATTTTGCGTATGAATATATAAAACTAACAAATAATAATATTTATGAATGTAATATTCCCACATTAATATAGAACCAAATAAAGCATGTACCTAAACTATGGGTACAAGACATAGATATATCCTTGACCTGTGATAGACCAATCAGTTTATCACAGAACAATTTCAATTTGCTGGGCCGGAATTCGACCCAAGGACCTTCAGTGTCGCGGGCAGAACCACGACTATCTAAGCCATCAAGTCGCCAACTATTTTATATCTCTTATATTGGCAAAAATGTATCAGTACAATGAATATTACAATATACCAGTTTAAACGTTTATTAAAAATCATTCCTTCTGTAAAATTTGTGAAATGTCGTTCACATTGTTTTACCAAAAAAGGTAAGTTATTATAACAACATAAGTAACAGGTTTTTTTTATATGCTCATAGTAATAATAAGCACTTATTGTGTAAATTTTGTTTACCTTTAAGTTTTATTAAAAAACCTTATATTACACAATTACTTGTGTTAAGTGAATTCATTGAGAGCTGGCGCCTTATAGAGATGATCTGAGGGGTATAGATAGCCCTTTACGCCCAGAGACGATAAGCATAAGGCAATCTGATCGCCGTGTCGTAGAAGGAATGATTTTTGGCCAGTAAAAAACTGGCATAGTGCGCACGACGCGCGTACGGCTTCTGTGATCGTTCGTAAAGATTTTCCTCCGGATTATCAAACAAAAAGGGAATTATACACTAAGTAAATGAATGATATGAATTCACATTTATAACGTTAATGCTATGTATAAAAATATGAAAAATACTAGAGCTGGTACCAGTCGTATTTTTAAACGGCTTCATTAGTGCGTAAATTAAAACGGCCGCCAAGCGTTATAGTGAGCAGAGGTTTTAAATAAAGTAGCTTTCGATTAACATTGACAGAGAGGATCCTAATATGATTTCTAGATTAATCCTCGAATGCAAGATTTCGGGGAAGAGAAGCCCAGAACGTCTGAGACAGTAGTGGCTCTAGCGACATTTAAAGAGTGTACCGATCTGAGCTAGCCTTTTTAAAGAGCACATCGTAAGAAGTTTTATATATTGACCTTCAAACTTCGCTATGAAGATCGCGGCCTATGATGATGGTTCGATCAGTGATAAATCTACTAGAAAGAGACCAATATGTCATAATTGTCATAACGTAACAATGTGATAGTTCAACAGTTTATGGCATTTTGCACTAATTTGCTTGGATTATTATTGGTGGAATCACATGTCTAGGCTCTATATAGTACTACACACCTTCAAACATGTCTGGCCAGTCTTCATGGCTGAACGGTTTAGAGCACACGACTAAAAAAAGATGATTTTACATTTAAATCTGATATTTATTAATATTGTGGTATTACGGTAAAATCAATTCACATTCTCTGCAAGGTTCTAACGTAATGAAAGAACTTGGAATTAAAAAGAAGTATAAAGATGACATGTATAAAAAGGAATATTATTTCATTAATAATTGTTTTTTTTCACAGGACGTTCATTTCTTTGTATAACATTATGTTTAAAAGAGCAATTGCCAGAGTTTCTTGGAAACTCTTCGGTAGATTTTCTTTTCCGAACCGATGCTAGATTATTTTTTTTATTATATTTGAAAAGTCCTTGGAAATAGGTCTATTTGAATAAAGTAATATTTCATTTCAGAAATTATCAAAACTGATAAGTAAACTTGTTATATGGTAAGTTGAGACAAGAATAACGTATCGGTGCGGTATAAAATCATTTTTTTGTTTTGTTTACTTAAAAACACACGTGAGCACAAAACACAGTGTATTAATTATAATATTTTAAAATATTTTGGGTTCACCTATCATAATCTTTACTCCTTAGTAGAGATCCTTCTCGAATGCCAGTGAATATTTTATTTTTTAAAACTTTTCCTACCGATTCATGTACTAAGAGCAGTCGCTTGGATCGAAAAATAAAAATTATTTACTCAATTTAGGTCCAGTCATGTCTTACGACAAGGGAATCTTCAAACGACGTGTGAATCAGTATTTGTTAGGAGAGCGCGAGCGAATTACGGCTTCATTATCAATTTATCAGGTGTGATTGATGTCAAGCGCAAGTCTGTCTGTAATAAAAAAATTATTTAGCGTGACACAATATGTTTTTCTTATCGTATACACGACTAAAGGCAACTCGTGTCTTAATACAATAAGACTATTAGTAAAAGAAAAACTTTTCTGCGTTTTCATATTCAACCCTAGAACTTTCTCCTGTAGCTGCTGAATTATCTTATAATATTTTTCACTGAAAATTTTCTTAATTTTTTTTTTTACACTGGCTCCACAAACTTATTACCTGATGATGATGATGATAGTGAGTGCACCTGATGATAAGTACAGAGTAGTCCAAAAACGAAAGCGACCATCAAAGTACGAGTATGAAAGTCTGTTGATAGGCGCCGTCGTCATGTCGGCCCACATATACCACGAGTGAAGGTCTCTAGGTATATGAGTTACTGGATATACACAAGCTGATTCCGAAACGCGACAGGCCAAAGCGAGTCACTATGACGGTCTTTACACTTGTGTACTGTCGTCATGAACCAGTTTGGGCAATCGCCCTACTACCAAAAAACATTTATTTTTGCATAAACATGTTTTTATAAAATTAAATGTTAAAAACATACACTTTAGATACGTACGTACGGAACCACAGTTGCAATAAAATCACGCTTTTGACTGCCTCATTAAATTTCATCGTATGTCTGAATTCAGTGACGCCCGCTTGAAGACCTTCGTTTTGACTCAGATTCGAGTATACGACGCAAATCGTGAATGCCAATGTCAAATAATTTACCATAAATTATTATACTACAACATGCCATGACTTTTCTTCATTTTAATTTTCACTGATGCGGAAATTTTTAGTTGCGTATTAGTGGACATTCACACACAATTATATATCAAAAAATTCAAATATCAGCAAATCGCATATACATACATATTTATCAGTAGCGTTCATTCCATTAATGCATGAAAGCATGCATGCCCTTACGATAAATAAGTCTGGAATAAACTCCTTTAATTTAAACAAAAAAAAGGAACCCTTTATATTCATATCTATTCTATTGTCACGCCATCTATCTTCCCTATGAAAGTAATACAATTTTTATTATAGTTATATAATATTAAAATTCGTTATATGAATCTGCCCACCATGTCCAAATATTTTTTGCACGTAACTGATATTTATAGATACATAGATACATATATATCGACGGTATAACCAATTTTGTGGCTTAATTATCTTTGTACTTTTTTTCTTATTATTGGGGAAATTGACTTATATAGTTAAAAAGTGACGAAATATAATGTAAAAATATGCAATACATTCATGTTAGTATTTTGTTCCGTTTCGCAAAATTTACTTAACAGGTTTTTAATATTTATCGACAATATCAGATTATTAATAAAAGATGGAAAAGTTAAGTGTCGATGAATGAAATTGAAAGATATCACGAAAATTAAAACCAATATAGAATCTGCATCACTTATGCATTGAATGAAATACAAACAAAACAAGAAACAATGTGATTCAAACCTGGCGGCGCACGTGGGGGCGCCTGCTGTCCGGCAGAGTAGGGGATAGAGTGTGTGTGCTCACATGCTAACTAGTAAAGAGATAGTAAGGGGGTAACATCCATACCCCCTCCCAGTGGAGGTCTGCCAAGGCCAATCGCTTGCCGGGCTGAAGGAAATATACGGATACCCACGCCCGGCGAAGATGAAAAGTAGACAGTGCTGGCACCCCGGTGGTTTTATTCGATAAGAGTCCGGCACACCGGGACAGCGGCTCTCACCGGTGCCCTGATGGTCCATAAGAAATTCCACCTGGTTAACAAAAAAAAATGCTATGTGATCAGTTATATATTATAAATCGAAGTGTTTTAAATGATATATTATTGGAATTAAATGATATATATCAATTATATATTATACATCGAAGGGTGAAAGTGATGTAGTAATATATACATATATATATATGTCGACGCAAGACTCAAATTTGTTATAATTAATCTGATTTTTAGTATAAGAATGAATTAAGTTCAATCTTTTTGATTTTTAATCAGTTATTTTGTCAATAAACACTGAATCTGAGGTATGATCTGGCAATAGAAAAAGTTATTATCTGTTTTATTTAGGAAGAAATCTGTTTGCATAAAATCAGCAAATGATTATAATTAGTTTCTAGTTTCAAAATGAATATTTGAGATTATGAATTGATCATTAACTAAGATTGTAATTTTAACATATGGTAACCCTTGCTAAATAAGTAGATGTTTATTTTAGACAATAACAAATCATTACTTGAAATGCTGACTATTAATTATTTAAATAACCTTTAGGTTTATTTCATGATTTGTAAACTATAACTCAATAGGTTTTTACTTAATTTATGATAAAAGAAATGCATTGTGTCGTTTTCATTTCCGGGAGTTCCGGTCAGAAATTAATTGCATTTTTATAATGTTTCTGCTTGAACTTGAAACTATTAGAATTGTTTGATAACATTTAAAACTAGTTTAGTAATTATTAGTTGGTTCTAATAATTTCTGAGAAGTAAAATAGATCATTGTTATTTAAAAAGTTAAAAACAGATCCCCGCAGTATGGCGGCCGTAGCGATGTTTCGTTATGAGAATTTTGGTGTGCAGATGATCATTAAAAAGTCAACCTCGGCAGAGTAAAGTAGTGATCTAAAATAAGTGTTCTATATTGTGAAAATTCTGTAAGTACTTGAATTACATTTATAAACTTGTTACATTTGTTGCATTATGAGTGATCAGATAGATAGAGACGTCGGCCTAGCTGATGTCACTATCCCTAATAATCCCGTTAGTTCTTTGCCTTCGTTATATATAAATATATATAAATATAAAATGTCGCTTAAACCAAATAACCTTTCACCCCTCGATATGTATTTTAGCGCCTCGCATACATTTACTATAGAAAATCTTTATGAGCTTAAAAAGTCCTCTAGACATATCATCATTAGCACATATCTGTCCACTGCTGGACATTGAACTCTCCCAATAATCTCCACTGAACCCGATCTTCGGCTCTTTACCTCCACAATTACTACTTTGTGCAAATCCTCGCTCCACCTAAGCAGAGGACGCCCCAGATTACGCTCACAGGCACGCGGGCTCTACTCAAAGACACGTCTACATCAACGGTTAATCGGCAAACATGACCAGCCCACTGCCTCTTAAAAATATAACCGAGAGAGAATTCCTCTAAGTAAACGACGGAAAAAGTAATTTCCTAACAGAAATATAAAAAATGGAATATTATCATATATAAATAATTTAAACGCTTTCAATTATTCAAAGAGTTCTGAATACGAATAAATCGATTTTGGAAATTTCGTTTGATTCTATATTTGTTCAAACATCATGCACAAAATTATACAGCCTATATTAATCTAGACCATTCTGTTCTCGTATTGTCATTGCCAGCCCTATAGTTTCTAGAAAATATGTTTTGCAACTTAAAAATATTTGATTATAACAAGTTGTAAACAACATTTAGATATTATTTCAAAATTGCTCAAAACTGTTTAGACTCTTGTCATACGCAGCAACTAGGACGCGTCGACAAAAAGACATAGTATTTCAAAAAGAACCAGCTGTCAGTAGCTCAACCATTAAAAAATGCCAAAGGCAACTAATATAATGGTGGTCGCACATTTACCCACTGCGGACACACCGTAACGCCAGTAAGATAATCAAAGATAACACCCATGAATCATAGGACTTAGACAAAATAACATTCGATCATCAATAACGTTAGTAGAAAAGTTTCACATTCATGTGATGTTTCGACAGGTTATATCAATTTCATATATTTTTTAATTTTCTACTAGCGCTTTCGCTGATTAAATGTTGGTTTGTCTAGATCAGGGGTCGGCAACCTGCCGGCTCGTGAGCCAAAAAGATCTTTGAATGTGAAGTAGATCTTTAGTTCTATACACAAATATTTTTTATTTTATAAAAAAAGAAAACATTTAATAATCATTCTGAATCGATGAATAAAAAGATTAGTTTTTTTTGTCAATTAACATTAATTTTGCAAGTGTTTTTTATTGCTGGAAAGAAAAAATTTTGTAGCTCTTTAAAAACTTTGAAATTTTGTAAATTGTAAAAGTAATTTTACTATTCTGAGTCAAAAGGTTGTCGACCCCTGGCCTAGGCCCTCAATTTATTAGTCAGCCTAACTTTAAGTACGGTCAACTTAAAGCCTCAGTTACATGAGCTTGATGAGGATTTCCACTAAACCAATTAGCTCAAAAAGTCACACATCGATTTAGATAACTTGATGGAATTGTTTTTATTCGTTGATTGAAGGTTACAGATGCAGTGCCAATAATGGCTCAGTGGAATGCGCTGTCAAATTTCGCCGCGTAAATGTGGTATAGAAAAGGGATTTCAATAAGACACTAAGTCCACATTTGTTAAATCGGTATTTTGTGGTACATCATTGGAATAGATAAAAACAGAAGAAGAATAGATAAACTTCTGTCAGGCTCACCACGTTTGATAAAAATGTAACACGCGACAAAACATGTAATGAATATATACTGGTCCTACTAGTATTGGCGTGCATCTCGTAGAAACATAAAAAGCATTACCTCGTTATACTTTGACAATTAGGAAATATGTTGACTTGAAATCTAGTATTTCCTAGATTCAGAGTTTTAGAAGCCAAATTGGACGAAATTTCAAGAAAATGTCATATATTTATCAAATATATCCAAGTATGAAATAAATACTAACACATATAGTTCTGTTTGTGCCAAGTGAGCTCTTACTACTTTACTGTTCCAAATTGTTTTAAAAAATGAAAATATTTTTTTTATTTTTTATTTTAATTTTTACACTGGCTCGACATAGTGACTACAGAGTACCTGATGGTAAGTACAGTGTAGTCCAAAAACGAAAGCGACTATCAAAGGATGAAAATCCATTGATAGTCTACATCGTCATGTCGGCCCACATATACTACGACTGAAGGCCTCTAGGTATATGAGCTACTGGATATACGCAAGCTGATCCCGAAACGCGACAAGCCAAAACTGGTCACTATGACGGGCTTTACACCCGTGTATTGTGGTCGCGATCCAGACGGGCACAGACGCCCTACCACCTAACTGCTGCTCGTTTAGCACCACCCAGGAGTCACGTGTAGGGAAACTAGGGTAAAGCCTACGGACGCGAGCAGCTTCGACTCCAAAACCAACAAAAAACCAGAAATTTCAATGCAGCAACACAAACAACACACAGGAACAGAAGTAAATACAAAACATAAAAACATGGCGAAAATGGGACCTTCATCAGCCTAAAGCTACAGAGGAAACAAAACATAATGTTCTCATGTAAGTGATTTGTATCTTTATGAGAATAATCTCTTTGAACTGGAAGAAGATAACGCTTTTTTATGCTTCTATGGAATGCACGCCACTGCCCTAAAATGTCTAGAATTATAAAAGTATAATTGAATACATACGGCATTATAAAATTGTCGTTATTTTGGTGGTATGGCGATTGCCCGAACTGGGTCATGACTAGTGATGAAAATGCCCGGGAATACCTAGAGACCTTCAGTCGTGGTATATGCGGGCCGACATGACGACGGAGACTATCAACGAATTTTCATCCTTTGGTCGGTTTCTTTTTCGGACTACACTGTACTTACCATCAGGTGCACTGTATTCACTTTGTCAAGCCAGTGTAAAAAAATACGGATTGTTTTGATTAAAACCTTCTTTAGGTATATGTAACTCCGTTATTAATAAGGCTACGAATAAAAATATGTTCCGTTTGCTGCTATTAAATGTGCGTTCACCATAAATGCTGCTAAAATTACTTTTACACCTGCTCTAAAAGATGAAGTTAATTTGAGATAATGAATACACAAATAGAGCATATTTTTTTGTTATTTTAATGTTTTGTTTTTGTAATTTTAATGGGTACTATCACCTATGTTTCTCTTCTCACTTTGAATGGGTTATATCCTAAGGATATATTTATTTGTCAGTTAATATATCCCTACGGTTATTAGCAGTCAA
Organism: Automeris io; assembly: GCA_036320925.1. NCBI lineage: Eukaryota > Metazoa > Arthropoda > Insecta > Lepidoptera > Saturniidae > Automeris > Automeris io. Next base: position 12,906,878 of record JAUDJH010000005.1, read on the forward strand.
ACTCCATATTAGACTAAATTAGGTCTTCTATAGCAGTATTGTTTCTATCATACTTTCATAATCGATCCTAATAGGACCAGACTATGTTAAATAGATAGCGATATAAGAAAAATATACTATATATCTATAATTCGAAAAGAATCGCTAAGAAGTTTTATTTCTTGTTAATCGTGTTCATCAGAGATAGAGCTTCATAAAGGATATTCGCTCGGCATATCGTAGGAGGCATATGGATCACCAGGCCCAGCTGGCAACGAGTAGAGAAACAACCTGGGGGTATTTAGCCAGTAAGAGTCTGTCATACCAGGGGCGCCAACCTCACAGCAACCTTGATACTCTAATGAAGGATTTAAAAAAAGCTGAGTACCTCATGAATCATTAAATTTTGTAAACGCAACCGTATAATTGGAGTAAGCTTTAGGCTGGAATTTATAGACGTAACTTTAAGTTTTCTTAGACTTTACTAAGACATTATATATATATATATACATTATATATCGGGTTTTTCAATAAGAGCGCTACAAATGTTTTTTTTAATAAAACAAAAACGGTTTTGGATATCAATAAAATTCTTTATTCTTGTGAAAGTACGTTTGATGCCATTATGTATGGAACTCAATTTCTTTTGCATGGCCACCACGGGCACGCTTGCAGAAGACCAGACGCTGAACCCAATTTTCGACGGTTTTCAAGCATAAATCGGCCGATACTGCTGCAATTTTACGTTCGATATTCATACGAAGTTCATCAATCGTCGCTGGTTTGTTGGCATAGACCATAGACTTGACGTAGCCCCACAGGAAATAATCTAACGGTGTCAAATCGCAAGACCGAGGCGGCCAACCGACTGGACCATTTCGTGAGATAACACGTTCTCCAAACTTGGTTTTCAATAAATTGATTGTGTCATTCGCTGTGTGGCTTGTGGCGCCGTCCTGTTGGAACCACATGTCCTCCAAGTCCATGTCATCCAATTGGGACCAAAAATATTCGGTTATCATTGAACGGTAGCGATTCCCATTCACAGTAACGTGCCGGTCTTGATCATCACGGAAGAAGTACGGCCCAATGACGCCGCCGGCCCATAAACCACACCAAACCGTAATTTTTTCGGGATGCAATGATGACTCATGGAGTACGTGTGGATTGCTGCCTGACCAATAACGCATATTTTGTTTATTGACGAAGCCATTCAGCCAGAAATGAGCCTCGTCGCTGAAGATGATTTTTCGATGAAAATCTGAATCATTTTCAAGTTGTTGCTCAGCCCAATTCACGAACATACGACGGTTTTGGTGGTCAAGCGGCTTCAGTTCTTGCGTCAATTTGATCTTGTAAGGATGTAGACCAAGATCTTTTCGCAAAATTCGCCACAATGACGTCACAGAGATGCCCAACGCTTGAGAACGACGTGTGAGAGACACATTTGGGCTTTCTCCAACTGAAGCCTCAGCGGCAGCAATATTCTCGACACTACGGGCACTTCTTTGTCTCACTGGCACGGGAACACTTTGTACAGTGCCTGTGGATTCAAATTTTTCTACTAGACGCGCAATTGTTGATCTGCTAGGACGATTATGACAACCATAAATTGGACGTAGCGCTCTTAACGTTGAGGCCACTGACTCCGAATTTCCGTGGTAAATTTTAATAATTTCGACTCGTTGTTGGCTCGTATATCTTTCCATCATGAAATGGCAAACCTTACTAAAGAGAAATGTCAAAAGAGCGGCAAGAAATATGGCGTATTTTGCTGTCCCTTTCGCTCTACTTTTGTAGCGTCCCTGTTGAAAAACCCGGTATATAGTGTGATACAAGTAGATATACTGTTTTCAATAGCCTTTTTTTGACAGACCACGTGTGAGTCGTGTCATGCTGTCATGTTATTTTTGTTTAGTATTGTACATGTTTGTTTTGTTTTGTTTAGTACATTTCATTATACAAAGACATACGCGTGAACAGCTTCGCTCTATGAGCTCTTGAAAAGTTCCAAGAAAATCCGACATTTTCGAAGCCAATTTTGTTCAGCAATGAGTCTCATTTCTAGCGCAATGGGTATGTAAACAAGCAAAATTGCCGCATGTGAGACAAAGAGCAACCTGAAGAGATTCAAGAGCTGCCACTTCATCCAGAAAAAACAACGGTTTGGTGTGGTTTCACGTTTTGGGCCGGTCGATTGGCCACCAAGATCTTGTGATATCACACCGTTAGACTTTTTCCTGTGGGGATATGTAAAGTCTAAAGTTTATGCGGACTATGCCGCTTCGATTCAGGCCTTGGAGCATAACATCACGCGTGTCATTCGCCAGTTACCACTCGAAATGCTCGGACTAATCATCGAAAATTGGTCTCAACTGATGGATCCTCTGAGACGTAGCCGCGACCAACATTTGAAAGACATAATCTTCAAAAAATTAATGCCAAAGAATATTGTTTCAAATGATAATAAACATTCCCCATTAAATTTAAATTTTCTGTGTTTATTTCTTTAAAAAAGTAGAGAACCTTGAAATGAATCACCCATTATTACTCGATGAATGTCAAAGGATTCATCGCCCTATATTTAAGACATGTCTTCACAACACTGATTTTACAGGGTGCTAGTGCTAGCAAGGAATAATATAATAATACGTACTTCGTGGAGTACATGAATCCCAACGCATTCCGTCCAGTGAGAATCGCTTTCGATCAAACGCTTTAGTCCTTTACCGGTCCTATAAAAACTCCTATTAATTGTGTAACCGTATGTAATAAAGTTTTGGATTGGTTAAAAATAACTGAGCCAGCCAGCATCGACCGTCCGGGAATAAATTCTTAAAAAACATAAACCTCACACTCTATCCGAGGTACTAAAAGTCATCAGGCGCCATTTAAATTATTTGAATTTCAAACAAGACGCCATAGTTTAAAAATCAAAATGCAATTGCCGCCAAAACGGACATTAGACATTTATGTTCGAAAATTAGAAATCTAAATCTATGATTAGAACTGGATTCTAATACACAAAAAATAAAGTTTACTATCAGTGTGATGGTGCAGTTGAACTGTTCGACTGCATCCGAACAGTGTTGCCAATCCTTATTAAGATAATTTCCCCAAAATTATTTTAAATTCCTGTCAAACTATTTTATATATATTAAAGCTACTTCTTTGTTACAGAATCATAAATTATATAATTAAAAATCTTTTAAATAAGTATTTTTTAAAGAACTCGTGCTCTGTTAAAGGTAATTTTGATTATTTATTGAAAAAATATACATATTATTAGTTAAACTGAATGTAAAAATAGTCTCCAAAATGTACTTATAACCTTAATTAGTAATAATACTAATAATTAAAATTAAAATGTATGAAATCGCACATTTTTCTCCTAATTTAAAACCCATAAATAATTTTTACCTTTTACAAATGTCCCTTGCCATATAAAAAAATACCATAATTTAGAGGTAAAACCTGTAAGTTGACATCATTCCATCCGAACACGGACTAGGATATAGGTCATTGCTCCCCTAAACCTGCAGAGTAGTCAGGGCAGTTCATAAGTACTTCCATGTTTAAATTACCCAACTTGTATGTACTCTCAGTACAGGATACTCGGACATCATGCGCGAGGCCGACGAATGACCATCCTGCCTGCGTGATAACATCGGGTTTTAGAACGTCCTCTCTGGAATGAGGAGAGTAATTCCACGAAACGTTTTGAATTTAAATTTCGAACGAATACAAAATTACACACTTTATTGGTTTCTTATTTTGAATTCTAATTACGAATTGTTTTATAATCCACCGAACATGTATTATGACTTTTTGCCAGGAAATCTCAACACATCGTAATTTTTTTTATACATATTATAAATTGTGTGAATTTAGGCTGTTGAATGATTTTTCAGTTAGTGGGTTCATTTCATTTTATTATATCGGGTCTTTTGAACTACGCAGTAACTTTTAAGCAGCCCGGCATGATCATGAAAACCATCGATGAACGTGTCTTCTGTTTCTCGAAAGCTGCGTTCGGTTTTTAGATTACTTTGTGCAAATTGTAGTTTCGCCACTTTTTCGAAACAGTATAACAAAGTTAAATAACAAAATACTCAAAAAAATAAGCTAAGAATTAAATTCTTAACATATTTATTAACGCCACGACATTATGTAGGTACCCAAAGTCAAATTTACAGTGTTATGTTGGTAAACATTTATTCTAATTACAGACTAATTAACCAAACAGGAGCAACGTTTTTTGAATTTATGCGTCGAAAGCTTAATTTATACTAAAATAAATCACGCTACACAAACACTGTTGCATATATTTCACTTACTAATGAGCTCTTTTTAAGCAGTTAGTTGAACGTGGATATGGACGTTAAAAGTTCGAATTTCAAATTTTAATAGTTTTTTCTCAGGTTGTATTTCATCATATATATTGTGTCTTTTGATCACATTTTTAATTATACCACAGACCAATGATATACGTCGATAGCATAAAACTCTTTCTGATAACACATCAGTGAAAAACCACTAATGTGATGTCATTAACTTATCACTTTAATTACAGAACAGGCTCTTTTACTCTATGCCGACAACTTACTTTTGGCTCATAGATCATATTGGACAAGTTAATGTTTACTTTTGCACCAACATAATCACAATAAACCTTCAAATAATTTCGGAGAATCGTTACTATCGTAATCGTTTATATTTAATTAGATATATGACAAGAACAGTCAGTTGTTTTGTTTATGATTTAGACATAATTTAAATTATGCAAATACCTAAAATACTACTTTCAAAATAACATATCATTAAAATAACAAGAAAGTTGAATTACGTACTTGTTATTTCGGATGAGAGGGAGGTGGCGCGCAGTGCCTGGAGTGACGCCCGTGAGAAAGGTTAGGAGAGGTGGGCTTTTTACACCGAACCCTTCCAGAGAATAAGCTTGAATAGGTTATTCGCGCCACGGGCAACTGGATGAATTTGGTTCCCCAGGCCCTGGTGGAACGATTAGAGGGACACTCCGAGGGTTATTAGTCGGTAGGAGTCTGACACACCAGAGTCCTTACTCTCACAGTGACCCTTATGGTCTTATGTTGGATTTTTCCTCGTGCTACCAAAAAATGCATTTTTTATTTCAAATTAATACAACAAGCAAGTACAAGCATAGTATGTAATTTTAACACAAGAAATTACAATTATATGCTGGCAACTATTTAGGCTATTATTTACTTAGTAAACAAAACAAGTAAATCTTTAAAAAAATGTTTATTGGCAATCCCCGACGTTACCGATAAGTGATACAGCATCGCTATTAAATTTTTTAGCTGTCTTTACAATAACAGAATACAAAGCCATAATCAGCAATCTATCTCATCAGCATTCAAAGTGTGATTGACGCTAGGGATAACGATTTGAAATCGATTAATTGAATAATCGATTTTTCAGGAAAAAGTTAATGTTGTGAATCGATTTGTATCTCTGAACCGATCGCGTGAACAGATACTTCAACTTCGAAAATAGACATTCAATTTATTGGTTTGATAAAAATCATATGATTGTTCACGGTTACTTGAATGTATTAAAAACATGAAAATAAATATTAGTTCTTCACTTATCATATTTGTTTATACCTTATACGATTGTTAAAACAACGGTAATTAGTAAAACCTTATTGTATGGAATTTTAATTTATATTTATATGTCGGAGTGAGAGCGTCTAAATTGTTATTAATTGTAACGTCAGGTTTAGTGCCTGGATGGAATCAGAGATGGCGTTGCAATTGTAATCAACTATTCGATTTGGTACAAAATTGAATTATAAAATTGGCAACACTGAATTAAGGAGAGTTGGTCGGGATTAGTCATTTTCGAAGGCATTCATATTTGGACGGTCGCAACGATCGGATCGTTTCCTTTCAACAATGAGTGATGAAGACAGTGCACGTGGCGCCCTGACTGGCTGTATCCCATCATATATATAAATCCGAAGAAATAGTTCTTTGAGTAATTGATATTTTAGACCTCTATTATTTTGTGAATTTTATCACATTGTGTATTAAATCGATTCAAAACTCGATCTTTTTTAAAAGAATCGGCATCCCTAGTTGAAGTAAAAATGGGCTATCTGTTGCTGTCACGTCGACAAATAAAAATATGACATATTTATTAAAAACCAACCTTAACCTCTTTGTATTAAGAAGGTGTAAACGGATCCCATTTTGACTTGTCTTATTTTTTTAATTGTCATAACATATTGCGGTTTTTCGACATTCATCCCAAATTATACAGCCACGTACGCGGTCAACTTTTTCGAACAATCTACTTTATACCATAGATTATAAAGGAAATTTTGAATTGAACATTCGTTCTAACAGTTTGTTGCAAAAAGTTTTGATGCCAGTTTCCGGGTGTGAAATGTGTTCGGCCCATTTGGTTTCTGAACGCATTTGGTTTTTAAAAAAAGGTTCATAACACAATTTTAAAGTATTTCCGCACGGACTAGCTGTATATTATGTTTTTGTTACACATGTTTATAGTCTTTGGGGAACCATGTGAATACTGTCATCTTGTAATCTTTATAAGATCGTTCTCACACAAAACTACCAAATAAAAATTTGTTTTCAGTACAAAATATGCGAACTTTTCAAACATTAATGAATATATACGAATACTTTAAGTAATTCTTCTAGGACGCTACTTGATTGTCACTGTGATGCAATTCGTTTTATGGAACTTAATTTTCTTACCTACGTTCTTAACTAATTGAACTCAAACTCAAAATAACACTTAATGGCAGTATGTCTATGAAGCAGCAACATCACCCGCTGATATAGAAAACCCTATATCAGCAAAATCACGATCTCGGGTAGCGGATAGCGTTAATAAATCATTTTTAACTAGGATCACGCGGGACGTTTTTGTTAATTTTTCGCGCTAACCGATCCCTATCTGACACAGGATGCGTACGTAACCAGATGATTAACGATCGGTCGTACAGATGAAATTTTATATTTATTTATTTTATTATATATTATTTATTTAATGAAAATGTCATGCGCCTATAGAGCCTTAAGATCCGAGATCAGTTACGTTTTAAAGGGCCTACAATCTTGCCAACCCCAAAGAAAAAATCTCCCTTAACGTATTTTGTAAACATTATTTTTCTTTACCCTAAAACAGCAAATTAGGACGCTACTGGTCACGTTAAACTCGACATTAAAGCGCCAATTGGATACAGCCACTAATGTCTATGCTCACCCCGATGTAACCTAAAGATATAAAAAATAAAATCTTTTCATGTAAAGTCTACCAATATTATCATTTATACCGTCATTTATACTGATCTTTGAAAATGATAATTATTCGTGAAACTATATCCTTATCAATCACATTGACTAATTATTCATAAACCTAGCAACTTTGGTCATAGTGTATATAGATAGACATAATCACCATAGATGTGGAAAAACATGTCACCCGTGATTTAACAGTAATAAATGAAAATGACATGAACAAAGACCGAGATAGCATTATGACAAAACAGCACACGTGAATGAGATAAAACTAATAGCAAGCACTACCTGTTATAATTTGCATCAGTTCCTATCTATCAGTTACCATCTGCAAATACATTTATAATCGCAATAAACCTTTTCTTTAGTAACGTAGTTACAAAATTAGGGCTCTCCGGCTTTTTTCCTACACTTGTAAAATAAGACCTTGCGTTTTTGTTAAATTTAATTATTCCAACTCAACGGAAACTACCCTAGGCTGTGACTCCCTTGCTAAAATAGCAAAAACTTTAAAAATGTGACACAAACGGGTAGTACTTGTGATTACATTGACTTTAAAGTATAATTTTTCAGGGTACAAGTGACCGGGGACCTGAGTATTTAATTTCAATTTGATATCCCCAGGCGTTCCTGAGAAAAGAGTTCTGATAAACAAAGTAATCTTTTAAAGGATACGTTTTTCCCATTGAAGTGCGGAACCTTAAATAACCTTATTAACACTAGAATTAGATTAAACATCGTAGCTATGTTATTTATGTCGTTAAGCATAACTAGGGTATAATTGCTGAGAATGCACCACTGTCTTATTCAGGTTTATTACCTCGTCAAGGTGCGTTGGGGATATTCTGGATATCTAGATCGGATCTAGACGAACTGCGAGCTGTCAACTACACATTACCTTTAAATCCAAGTATGTACTTCAGTTATCGTAAGGAGGCGAATACTCCAGCATTATAACTTTAAGTGCTTACAATACTTTTGTTTATATTCAGATGAATTTATTGACAAATACAGTACAGTTCCAGATCGCTGGTGACTATTAGGAAACGAGATTTTAGTGACAGTTGCCGTCGTTATGACGGCCAACAATATTATATCGTTACATCGTATACATATATGAATTATAAGAATTAGGGGAACTAAGTTCACACTGATATTGAAACAAATATGTGCTTGTGGTTAGGCAAATCAGTCTCACGGGGAGAGGATGCAATATGATTAAAAACTCTTTAAAAAAGCCTTATATACATAGATGATACATGTATATAGGTTGAGATCTTTTTTTCAACAAAACTATTTTCTGTTTCCCGGGAAAGGCCTTTATAACTCCATCGGGGATTTTTTTAACCTAACTTGGCATAATGAATACACCACGCTTGGTGAAAAGCATGGTGGGTGCGCTCCACTCCTGACACAAACCGGGCGATAGACATTGAGAGCGTCCACCGTCCGGCAGAGAGGACAAGGCGTCGTGTGTGTGCCCTCATGAGGCCTCATTGAGAGGTAGTGAGGGGGTAACTATTGGCCCCCTCCCAGAGAGGAGAGCTGGCAAGGTACGTCGCTCTCCAAGGAAGTATACGGATACCCAGGCCCGGCGAAGGTGAAGAGAGGACATAGTTGGCACCCCGGTGGTTTTAGTCGGTGCAAGTCGGACGCACTGGGAGAGTGGCTCTCACCACTCCCCTGATGGTCCGAAGGGATTTCCACCGGATTAAAAAACATAATGATAGAAAGCATGGTGCTGTTCAAAAAACGATTGCAACCATCAACAGTAAAGAAAAACAATCGATAGTCGCAGACAACAAGCCAACCCACACAAAAACCTCATTAACTTAACAAAAAATAGACAAATAGACCTAATCCATACGCATACAGACACCGTCGTCAATTCAGTAACAACTCCATCATTATCACACAAATTTAATTCAAGTTTGAAAATCATTTATATCATTACAATACTTTAAAAAATTTATGAAGTTGAAATTACATTGACCCCCTGTAAGCAGCCACGAGTTCAACCCTGGTACAAGCTGCAAACGAAATAATGCGTTTATCTTACACCTACAATTAACTTTAGAATAAACCATTAATTACAGTCTTAAATTATTATGCTTACATTGATAACATCTTTGTCTTTGTTGATAAAAACAGCGTTCTCTCGCATATTTTATATCAAACTTTATTAGATTTCGTCATGATATCAAGGTCGATATAAATATTTTATGAAAACGCCAATAAAAGCAGTAGAACTGGTGAAGTTAAATAATTGCCGTACCCATCAACTCTGAGTCATGAACACGTGTGCTAAGCTAACAAACATACGTCATTAACTTAGGTGTGCCTCCCACACACTCATGTGAGCCTAGTACTTTAAGCCTGGCAAATCGATCCTTAATCTGGATTTACGTGGTTTGAACCAACAAAACATGGACAAAAAAGTTTGCGATTTCGCACTACTGAGTAAAAATCAGGCCAAACCAACATGCCAACAATCGATTAACATGATGGAGAGTAAGAGAAAAATAGCTAGAATTGTGTAGAATTGCATTTTCTTGATAATACAGAATCAGATCCCACTAACTCTGAGGTTTATTTATACATTATTGAATTAATAAGATATAGGTAATATTTTATGTGGTAAACTACCGACTACGTCAACATTAACTTAGCTTTGCAAATATTTGAGTTATACTCAAGTACCTGTTATATATTCATTTTATTCTTAAAGACGAGAAGATATTTTTTAAGCAAAATCAAATTAGCGTCTGTAAATCTCAGCCTTAGTAGGTACTTTGCGATTTGTCGAAGCCCCTTCAACGACATAACCTTATAAAAGAAAACGCCTTTCCTTGAACTTGTTCAATTAATTAATATTCACTTAAGTCGCCTCTAAACGGCAAGCTGTCGTTATTTAATTATTCATCACCAGTAATCAGACCGCCAGAACCAGATCAAGAGACTTCGTCAAAATATATGAAAATTGCGAAGCTATACCGTATGAATGATAAAATACATAATATTGAGATGTTTAATGATATAAATAAAGCTTTAATTTTTTTAAATGTATGTTTCTATAGCGAAATTTACAGGCTCAACATTTGCACGTGGCCCACTCTATTTCTTATGACCTTAATTATTCATGCCATATTTATATAACTAGTTTTACTAATACCATATGTCATCAAAAAATTAAATACTAACATAAGAGCAAAATTATATTTTCAACGAAAGTGGTATGAAACAACTTCAAATGCGTTTTACATGTCGTTTATTTTAATAGTATTCACACAATTCATTTCTAACTTCAACGTTAAATAGATGTAATAGATAAAGCTATAACTAAAATGGCTCATAATTATGCGTATGATGAAATGGTAATTGTAGACATAACATAACTCTTCAATGATTACTTTGTAGACTAGGGAAACAGCTTATATTAGGACACAATATCTACAGGTGTTCGAATAAACAGGTGAAATAGAGTGATTTCCACAAAACTATCGCATAAAGAGGACAGGAAAAACTGAGCTGTCTAAACTTAGTAAACGACTATTTTTGTAAGATATGATCATCAAAGTTTAAAATTAAAGCAAATAATTTTAATTTAATTTTTATTATAAGAAGTGTATCAAAATAAGTATTTAGTAGGTTCAAGTAGGCGTACTCCGACCTTAGTAAGATTTGAGTTTCATAATTCGAATAATTCTCAATAAAGTTTAAAATAATATTGTTTTAAGAGGTGATAATAAGCTTACAGTAGATATAAATGCGAAACATAAACTAGAGAGTAAAAAATACGTGAATATACATATTTCAGAGCGGACCAACCTACGTCTCTTTGAAGGATTATTTTTAGCTTTCGATAAATGTACCCTTTTCATTAAAAAAAAAACCTTGTTTGTATACTTTTTAAATACACAATTAATTACCGCTCGCGAAAAATTTTTAATTTTGAAAAATGGCTCTTACAATTGTCAAGGATTTTGGGCATCACTATAAATGTTAGTAAGAGGATACTACACACACGCAGCGGATACACGCGGCTAAAAGTAATACAACATAGTATCTAAGTTTTCGCAAGCTCATTCATACTTATTTTGATCTATTATATCTTTTTTTACTCTATAGCATTAAAAATCCAAAATGTATGGAGTTGACGTAAGTTTTCGAAATTATCACAACGTCACGTTATGTCAATCTCATACCATTTGCAAAATTTTATTAGCGTTATCGCAAACTTGATATTACTTTGTCTAGTTTCTCAGGTGTATATATTTGAAAAAATTATAAACAACGCGTAATATAAATTCCCAGATCCTAGCGTAAATATTTCGTAAAGTCAATATCAAAAGAAAACATTCAAGCAAAAAAATAACATCAATCGAGAACGGGTTTCTGCAAAAACATTTATAGAACTCCGGTCCTGAAAATTGGCACGTGCTATAATAGCGCAACATGTGTTCCTCAGTTAATTGCAATAGGCATATGCGTTTGCGTAGCAAATTGCTTGCAGTTACTTTAATCCTTATTCTTATTAACTTAAGAATCATTATCTAACGGATAGATGATTTGTATTAACCTGCGTTTATCGAACGTGGCGCTCGATAGTATATCACCTGCTAAATTAATGATCTCTTATTGTTTTTATAATTATAAAGTAACAAAAAGCTAGAGAGTTTTAAAGATACAAACATTTATTTTATTGAGATGAAAGAAGAGTGTAAGAGTGTACAAACCTGTAGATTAATGGTGGAAGCTTGGGACCTCTATCCTTACCTAACCCGTTTCATTTAAGTTATTCAAAACTTAACAGTATTTAAGAAATCATTATTAGTTTACTTATTGAGTGGATTCTTTTTCTTCGGCTATTTAGTCTTGTTTTGAACATATTTACTTTTTTCATCTGTAAAACAAAAACATATTTTTAAAACTGAATATCATTTAAAAAATATGGCGTCTCTGTCCGACTCACTAGGGATCCAGAGAAAGGCTCCTGCATTAAATAAACTCATCCCTAGTAACTCAACACACGTGAGTCTCTCACACTCTTATTCCAGTCCCACTACTGGAAATTAATGCAAATTCTTTCGTTTCTCGCAGTCAATGTCAGGCGAGTCATATTCTTTCATAAGGTAAGCAAAACTTATCGAAGAACAGTGACCGAAATTAAGTATTAGGGTTGTGTTACCTTAATTATTATTATCAATCCTTATTGTCCCACTGCAAGGCAAAGGCCTCACATCTCTTTTTCTACTCATCCGATCTCCAACTCGTTCCGTTATATCTGACTGGGCCGGCCGAAATGTCGTATTGGACCCACTGGGCGATCGTTTTGCCTCACAACTCATTTGACATGAGTCTGAAATGGCCAACTCATCTCAAACCATAGCTTTCTGAGCTACGTGCCCTATTTGCGTCTAGAAGCACAGTACCGTATTTTTCATAAGGTCCGTTAGTTTGACATCCAAGATATTGGATCCATAGCTCTCTGACAAAGTTCAAGGGCCGACGCGTACCTACATATCTATGCTACCTTAATATATAGCATATTTTTAGTATACTATCACTAAACAATGGGGCGCTTTCGATATTGATACTTATATTAGCAACAACCCAAAAAAAAGTTTTTTATTTTTTATTTAGGGGCTTTTATTCCAGCGAATATATCAGCCCCATTGTGCCCTAACCTACGTCCTTACATCCTAGGGGAGTCGCAGATGAGCAAGCGTTACTATCTGGTACAGCATTCTGTCTTCACTGGACAAAGGATCAGCCAAAATGCCGTGCCATGCTCCAATAATGTCTGTTAATTTTCAACTTGCTCATCAGCGACTTCCTTTGTGTCTCGTTCCGGGCACACTCCATCAGCAAGTGATGCACATCTTCAATCTTTCCACACGTGTCACAATTGGGTGACTCGGCTTTCCTCATGAGATATGCAAAACTTGTCGCCGGATAAAGCCCGGAACCGAGTCTTAAGCACAGCTTTACGTCTTTTCTGCTAATTTTAGCTTCAGTGAAATAAAAATTATAAGTTCAGTATAATCTGAGGCGCGGTGCGTGATGCATAAACATTGCACAGACGCTCGTAATATCGGTAATGCGTCGATAACACTGGCCCTGACATTTAAACATTCGTCACCTGCCCGGCCGCAACCTTATTGTACTGTCGCTTACACAAATGTTTCTGGTTACTGTTGCCATTTATACGGATTTTTAATACCTCATACGATAACTAAGTTTCTTTGCTTTAGTTACAAATATGCAACGTTAGTCGGAAAGGGTATATAAAGCGAAAAACCTAGGCAGGAGGCCATTAAAACAAACATCTTGTGTACTATAACTTTTCGCAAAAATGAATAACTAATGCGATACAGGTAGTATATATTAGGTCCTTACATATGAAATTGGCGTTTTTCGTACTGGCCACTTTAATCACAAATTTCTCTTCTTTGGTAAAGAATTCCAAATTCAAATTTGTACAGCTATAGACTCATGTATTTGTGCTTCGATGATCGTCATTCATTTGTTTTTTTCTTCTGTTTTTTTCTGTTTGCGTCACTCATTTTACAAAATGGAAAACTTAAAATATCGCATTATTTACGAGTACGAGTTCCGCCGTGGCACTAGTGCTGCGGAAACAACTCGAAGGGTGAATGATGTGTATGGCGGTCGTGTTGCAAAAGAAAACACAGTTCGTTTTTGGTTCCAACGTTTTCGTTCTGGAAATTTCGACCTGCAGAACAAGCCCCGTGGACGGCCTGAGACTCAAGTTGATAATGAAGAGTTGAAGGCTATTGTGGAAGCGGATCCATCGCAAACCACGTCCGAGTTAGCTGCAGGCTGCGATGTTAGTGATAAAACTGTTTTAATTCACTTGAAGCAAATTGGGAAGATTAAAAAGCTTGAAAGGTGGGTACCTCACGAATTGACTGAAGCAAACCGGCAAACACGCGTCGACTGCTGCGTTACATACTAAACCGGCACAATAATGAAGGTATTTTAAACCGAATCATTACCTGTGATGAAAAATGGGTTCTTTACGATAATCGGAAGCGCTCAGCGCAATGGTTGGATCCTGGCCAGCCAAATCCTGCCCCAAGCGAAAATTAACCCCAAAAAAGTTACTTGTAAGCGTTTGGTGGACTAGTGCCGGTATTGTTCATTACAGTTTTCTCAAATCTGGCCAGACAATTACGGCTGATGTCTATTGTCAGCAATTGCAAACCATGATGGAAAAGCTAGCGGCTAAACAATCTAGGCTGGTCAATCGCTCCACGCCACTGCTGCTTCACGACAACGCTAGACCACACACTGCGCAACAGACGTCTACTACATTAGAAGAGCTTCAATTGGAAAGTCTAAGACATCCTCCGTACTCCCCGGACCTTGCTCATACAGATTACCATTTTTTTCGAAATTTGGATAACTTCTTGCAAGGGAAAAAATTCAACTCCGATGGGGCAGTCCAAATCGCCTTCAAAGATTTTATTGATTCCCGTCCGACTGGTTTTTTTAGTAAAGGGATCAATGAACTACCTATGAGATGGCAAAAGTGCATAGAAAATAATGGTTCATACTTTGATTAATTAAATATATTATATTAAAAAATATTCGACTTTTTGTTCCTCCCATACAAAACGCCAATTTCATATGTAAGGACCTAATATTTACGTACTAAAAGTATAAAGAGGCAGCCCTAGAAATCATATGTTTCTTCGTGTGTCAACAAACCACCAAAGAATGGTGAAAACAAAGCAAATGTTGCAATGCGTTAACCCAATAAATGCCATTTTTTATACTAGTATTTATACAAGTACTAGCAGTTCAAAAATCGACCGCAACTACCAAAAACCGGAGACTGTTCGTTGATAGGCACAGTGATCATGCCGGCCTGCTCGAAAACTCGTTCATATTTCTCTTAAAGGACTTAATAGTATAGAGGGAAGGAAGAAAATCACGCTAGCGTCCGTAAGTGGGAGTCGAAGCTGCTCGCGTCCGTAGGCTTTACCCTAGTGTCCCTACGTGACTCCTGGGTGGTGCTAAACGAGCAGCAGCGAGGTGGTAGGGCGTCGGTGCCCGTCTGGATCGCGACCACATTACATGGGTGTAAAGGCCGTCATAGTGACCAGTGTCGGCTTGTCACGTTTCGGGATCAGCTTGTGTATATGCAGTAGCTCATATACCTAGAGACCTTCAGTCGTGGTATATGTGGGCCGACATGACGGTGTAGACTATCAATGGACTTTCATCCTTTGATAGTCGCTTTCGTTTTTGGACTACACTGTACTTACCATCAGATACTTTGTGGTCACTATGTCGAGCTAGTGTAAAAAAAAAAAGCTGGAAGAGCTTTCCACAGCCCAATGACACGACAGAGATAAGTATTGGGAAATTTTTTAATGCGTGTCGGAATCTATCTAGAAATGTAGCGGTATAACCTGTTGTTTTGCATACCAGCCCGCGTGGTTCTGTTATGTAGCTGAGAAGGTGGAATCAGATTAAATAACTCATCAGAACATTCACCATGATATAAACAATAGAAGATGCGAAAGACGGCAATATATCTGCGCAAATCCAACGACCCTAAGCGTTCAATGAAATCGGCCTCATTTACATCAGGAACAGCCCGATATTGTTACCTATCCAAAGCATCAAAAAGGTATTGAGCGGAGCCATACCAGAGGAGCGAACAATATTGCATACACAGTCTAACCTGGGTCTTATAAAGACGATGTAGCTGGTCCGCAGTCAAAAACCGCAGCACTCTGCTAAGAACATCCAGTTCCCGGGAGTTTGTGGAGATGACACTACCTAAACGAGTATAATCTATTGGGTTGAGGACACCCTGGATGGATATGCCAAGGACGTTGTGGCTTTCCAGTATCAGAGTGGAGAGTCCGGAAAATGCAGACTTTTTACTGTAGAATGCTCATACCTGAGTTTCCCGACTTCGAAATTAATCAGATGACTCACTTCTCAAAAAAAATTGTGATTTATGGACTAGTCCCGCTCAGCAATAAGATATATTCGCCAACTCTCTGTTTCTTTCCGACAACAGATGCTAATGCTCCCAAACATAAGAAGGTAGGAAAATAAATTAGCAAGCGTATTCCACATATTTGGAAACGTTTACATAGCCATAAGTGACGCCTATTGCAAGCATTGGATTACGTCATTCAGTCCAAATTTTCATTTTGCACTGATTAATTTTAACAATAAATAATCTGAAATTGTTTATGATGTGCACAAGTACAGATAAAATGGTCTAGTTAAAAACAAAATTCATATTTTTTTCAGATTTTGCTAAATCTCCTTATTTGTAAATATTTAAGTCTTAGACGTTAAGTTAAGATTGCAGTTTCATATTTGATTGAATGAAAAAATTAATTTGTTAAGGTATAGAAAAGATAGAACTAGAAAATAATCTACACTTTAATTCCACCAGCTCCATTTCATCATAAAAACCCTCAACACCGTGTCGGATACCATCCGTGGTGGACGTTCCTTGTATCCGCACGAGAAGATTCGCTTCTACATACATAATGCGAACAGCTAAGGAGTGGAATATATTTTCAGCGAGCATATTTCCACGATCTTGTGACTTGAGTCTTTAAGAGAAGAGTGAACTTGCATTTGTTCGTCGGACGCGGTTCATCATCGAACTCATCTTCACCTTCCACCAGGTGTTTGAAGGCAAGCGTCCACCTGTAAATTATAAAAAAAAGAAACTAAAAATACAGATTGTCTATCCAATGGAGTTTAAAATTCAACATACGGAAATGACATGGATTTTACAGATCCTTGAACGTATTTTTATAAATAAGCTTGACAACAGTTCTGATCATTCTGTCCATGCGAAACTGTGAGATACCTGTTACTGTGTTGTAACACGGTTACGCGTCACAAGCAATAACCGGAATCATTAATATCTTTAAAGTTTATACATTGTACCGTGTAATTGAATTTTTCGATTTACATCAACTCGGCAAATACTTTTTACAAATCCACAATATATTTTACATATTAAAACATGTCAAAATTTACTTAACTGAATTCGTAACAATGCCGAAAATATTATTGAAGTACATTTATATCCGTCACAATTTAATAATTTCTTTTGTCAGATGCCAGCGAAGCCAGAATGTAACTTTGAATCAAATCGACGAAATTACAAATAATTATTTAAAAAATGCTATTATAAAATGAAATTATAAATTACTACAATAGTTTCAAAAATAGATACTATCTCAAAAGATATTATTTTTAAAAATAGTGTTGTTGCCACATAATAAATAAATAAAATAACACATTTAGACGATATTTTTTCACTCGACTACTTAAACGATAGTGGCATTTCGACAAATACTATAGAAAACATGAACCCTTTCAGACCAGGCATCCACAAAAAAAGATACAAAGCTTGTACACCAAAATCAATAAATTCATATCTCAATTTTTTTATTGGTTTTAAAAATCAGACATAACAAAATAAATAAAACAGTTACCACAATAATATAGGAAGTATGGCCTAAAATAGCATTATATATTATATTATAGTACTAATTGCGCATATGCACTTCATCTCATTAATTTTATTTTTTTAAATAATGAAGTTAACTTTAACCCTAAAAAATAAATTAACTTAATCAGAGAGGAAAAATAAACCCGGCCTGAAAGGGTTAACGAAAACGCCACTGACTAGAAGCTAGAACGTGTATTTACAAACAGTTCTCACAAACACGTTCTGTGCAGTATGATAGTGGGTCATTCGCCTTCACAGTTCACTAACTCAATAAACATTGCAGTAGATAACGAACTAAGCACGTGACACCAAATTATGGATGATTGCTTAACGAATACCCCATATCTATCGATTATAGACTTTTGAGTATCCCAACTTAGGCCAACTAACTTAGGTCTCTTTGGATTTCTTTTACTAGCAGACAGTAAGAAACTACTGTCAACTATAACTGAATATATCAGAAGTATTGCCATTGTAAAGTCAACCTTAACAAACACAAAATATTCGCAATATATAATGATGATGTTCTAGCCGGGTTGGGTCACGGCGACTGTTTCAACACCGGTTAAGAAATTCGAGGTCCTGTTTTTGGAAACAGTCAATTACGCAGGAGATATTTAAGTGCATAACTGGACGCGCAGCCAGAAAAGCACTCTCTCGTCCGAGCTCCCTCAGGCCCGATGGAAAGGAGAACCAGTACGATCGGGAGGGAGCAGGATGCAGGTTTGGTCGAGTTTTCCTTCTCTAAACACCTGGTTGAATTGCGGTGTTCAAGAGAAACCTTAGTCGCCTTTTACGACACCTCAGCAAGAAGAGGGGGGTGCTATTCTATTCTGCCGGCAGCCACCACGGCTAAATAACAATAAAATGTAAATGGCAATATATAATAATGACTACTCCACTCAGACAATACATACATAATTACAATCAACAATGTACAGTTCCTATTAAAGCATCCACAACATACGTTAGAGTGGCCTGTTTTATATTGTATTAATGTTAATGTAATGGAAGACAAGATTATAATTCTGTGCATCACTCAACAACGCGAAGACCTTTCTCTTGAACCTCTGTAGGTAGTGCGCGAACAAATCGACCGAATCTCCAAGATTGTAGGTCCGTGATAATATTCAACAGTACTCTATCTGTTGAAGCCAAGGTTTGTTCGTTTAAGTAGTGGGTGAAGAAGGGAAAGAGCTCGCCTGGAATATTTACCGGGTGGGTTCTCAAGCAAATTTTTTGGAGCAGTTGGGGACTGTCAATTTTATTATTTAAAATGTTATCTAATTGTTTACGACGAAGCTCTAAAGATTTAATTTTAAAGTATATAAGATTATCCCAATAACTGTATTTGTATTTGCCACAATACAATATTATAGAGATACACATAATTATGTAGTATATTTGTAGTTCAAATAGATTGTATGTATAGTTTGTGAGACTACAAAGTACTCTTATTAAAAAATCTGAACTGTGGAGGGTTTAAGGCATTCTATAATACGACAGATTCGATAGTCCAACATCGACTTGCAAAACGTTTATCGGATAACTTGGGATCCTTGTAATTTTTAGTGTCTATAAATATTGCTCTAAGAGTAGGTAACTTTAAAGATTACTCTCGGTAACCTTTTGGCAGACGTTTAAAAGGTTATTTTATGATTAACTAAAGGCAAAGAAAAGCAATTTTATCTTTGATTGTACTAGGAAGCTATGTCTGTGAGTGACAATGCTAAAAGCCAGAATTTATATACATTGTAAGTGAATAAAGGCATTTACAACATTGCCAAATGGAATAATTATATTTATGCAAAATGATAAATTGATTGGTATTGGAAAACAATATATGGTCATTATTTTACTATAATATCAACCTTATTTTTTAATCATTAAATGTCATTGTGGAGGTGATACACACACGATCACCGGTCACGTTGGGCTCAATGTACAAGCGCAAAGTCAATCAAACAACCAATATATCTCTACTCACACCGATAGTGATATAGCGTTACAATAAATATACAAAAAACACCATTTATATCTCATTTCGCATACCAACAAAATTGCACAGTTTAAACTTGAAACTATAATAATTAATACAAACAATATAACCAAAACAAAAAAACAAATATAAAAATAGAATTAGACAACAGTGATAATTTAATTAATTAAAATATTAATGTCGCTATAATTATAATTGTTAAAATTAAATAAACTTGAAAAATAAAATTAAGTTATACTAATTATGCAAATCTACAATGTTAATGTGAACCGGGTAATAGCATTACAATAATATATTTATATTATATCTATGAAATATTAAATGGAGTTGAGCATAGGTTCTCGCGGTCGAAAGCAAATGCTTTCTATTTTGGTTTACTTTTTATTTTGATTTGTACATATAGGGAAACAAACAACAATATATTATCAATAAGGTTATATAAAACATGAAAAAAATACACAATACACGCTCTAAACGTGCTAATAAAATAAAAATTAAAGAATGTATATTAATAAATAAACAATAAATAAAAACTTGACCCATAAATTGACAGTCTTGCGACATGCTGTAAATAATCCTATTGTATTTAAACTGATGTGTTCCATAATGATGGAATTCTTTCGCCGTTTTGCAACAGGCACCAAAATGTCGCCAACGACATCGTACCTTGGAATCTTCCAAACTGCCTTATATAGACTGATTTAGATTCACTTAGACGGCGAAAGAAATTATATTTTAACAATTTTTTAACTGCCTGAATATAATTGGTAATATTATAAATGCTTTAAATGGTCTTAAGCGCTATGAAAGTTTCAATTTTCGCCCGACACTTCGACCAAAAGGCTTAAGCTAAGGTTTATAGACGCTGTCGGCGACGCGTGTATATCCACGGAGTAAGCGAGATATCTCCGTCCCGCTCTAACACACTAGATCGCCCATAAGGCCTAGTGTATTTCTTAATACCTAGGTGTAAGCATTTTGAAAATAGTGTATTAGGATAGGATTCTTTATAAGAAGTATTTTCATAGGTCATAGTTCGTTGTACGATCAGTAGTTTTCGAGATATTTCGATTTTAGTGTTTATTCCAATATTTCGTTGTGAATTATTTTGTTGTTAAAGAAAGGATCGTACAACGAAAATACATAGGATAGGTATATAATATGATATGTAATTTTAAAGATAAATTAATGGATATTATAGGGAAACATATTACATGCCTGTATATTAAGTAATATAAAAGATATTTAACTTTTTGTGTGCGAGTAGACAGAAATCGCTTGTAAAATAAGACTATTTTGCATTATATAATGAAAAGTAGATAAGTAAGGGTTATGTATCTTATATGAATATGTAGGTCTTTATGTAAAGAATAGTTTAAGATACGTAACATTGTAATAACTTGTATATTTGGAGAAATAAATAAAGAAAACTGGGAGCGGTGAAGTAAAAATGCCAGCAAAAGGGGACGATTATATAGGGTGCCTCGATAAAGTAGTGCTCGACCATTTATAAACGGGCCCATTTTCGAGTACGACAGGGGCAGTCTCAAGATCGCATCAAGAAAGGAAACAACTCAAGAAAGGAAGCACCTCAAGAAAGAAACAGTTCAAGAAGTCAGCAAGAAATCTTCAGCAAGAAACTCTGCAAGAATAATTCAAGATTAGGAAGATTTCAAGAGGGGTCTAAAATCGCTGGCTGGTCACCGCCCCTAGTTCAAGTTCCTACAAAATTGGGGTTTTTATAAGTTTCTATACGTCAAACGCATTCCCCCTCCCCTCCTCAGTTCCTTCACTCCCCCGGCTTCACGGGGCTGGCTGACGCGGGGTGCTCGCTCTGCCGTAGTCGGTAGACGGACCTACCAGCGCACCGAGGCGCGTTCTACGCCCTTGGTGTCGAAGGGGTCTGTCCAGACGGAGGCGGTGTCAGGGGCCGGGCAAGGACATCCTGCCCGGTTGAGAGCGCCGCGCTCGCTACAGCTGGTCCTTCGAGCCGGATCTATCCGGTTATCCGTCACCTCCCAGTCACCATGCCCCAAACCCGAAGCCAGTCAGGGGCCCAGAAGGAACAGACGCCGCCGGTTGAAGAAAGGTCTACAGTCGACGTTGCACATCAGGACGTCTCCACTGCCGCACTCAGCGCGCCCGTCGGGACCTCCAGTACCAGAAGAAGAATGGAAGAATCTTCTGGGACCGAAGAGGCAACGTCCTACGAGACCATAGCGACGTCATATGAAGAGGGGACATTGATGGCGTCAGAGAAGACCGAGAAGACCAAGAAGACCATAGAGAAGACCGGGTCAAAATCAAAAAAGAATCGTCGTACGTCATCAATAAGGACCGAACGACAACTGGAACTTGAAGAGCAAGACCTAGAATTTGAACTGCAAATTGCGCGGCTACAGAAAAAGTTGCTGAAAATTAAACAACGAAAAGCTGCGCTAGAAGAGGATTCCGATACTGAAGTTGAAGACAATGATCGGGAAGAAGATGTCCAGAAGTGGGTACAATCCACGGTGGAAGAAGCAAAGGAGGGACGTCTCCTGAACGGGTCCGGGAAGGGACAACCGCAGATAGAAATTAGGAAACCGGCGGTGAATCCATCAGCAGACACGCTCAGGAAGGAGCGACTCCAAGAAGACTCCATCAAGCCAGAAGTACCCAGGACATACAGACCGGTCGAAGCGATCCGGTCAGCACCAACCTACGTGCAGGAGCTGCCAACCTTTGACGGGGACTACAGGGAGTGGCTGTCGTTCCAAGGAGCCTACGACAGGACAGCAAGATTGTTCGACGAGATCCACAACATTTCAAGAATACGTCACGCCCTCAAAGGAGCATCATTGGAATCAGTCCGATGTCTGTTGTACTCGGATTGCACGCCGGAAGAAATTATGGAGACTCTCAGAAATGAATATGGAAGACCGGACCACCTGATCATAGCGGAATTGGACAGGATCAGGAACTTACCAAGGTTCGGCACCAGCGCGCAAGATATCTGCGAGTTCTCGAAGCAAGTGAACAACACAGTGGCGACGATCAAGACTCTGAAGAGGCCGAACTACCTCATCAGTCCAGACCTGATGAGGGCCATCATCAGCAAGATGCCAGAAATATTGAAGTTCAGGTGGCTGGACTACGCTGGCAAGAAGATGGAACCGGAGCTCTCAGACATGGCAGACTTCTTGAAGGAAGAAGCAATTCGTCACAGGCCACTCGCAGTAAAGGATGCACTTCCAGTCCAAAGGACAGCGCTGCCTCCACCAAGACCAAGGCAGACATACGGGAAGCAGGCATCACATGCAGCCGTCGAGCAGAAGAATGAAATAGTGTGTCCACATTGTGAAGGCGGACACTACCTGTACGAGTGCAGAAGATTTCTCCAAGCATCAAAAGATGAAAGGTGGAACATAGCATTGAAGACACGAACATGCTACAAGTGTCTCAAGGGTCGTCATCGAAAAGAGACATGCAAGAAGCCTCCGTGTGAAGTTTGCAGCCGTTGGCATCATCGACTCCTCCACAACGAGAAGCCTCAAGAGAAAAAGGAGGAGAAAAAGGAGGAGAAGAAGGAAGTTGCCAACAACGTCATGTTGCCAGTAAACGTAGCAAGAGCAAGAAGGGCCTACCTGAAGATGGTGCCAGTTGAAGTGTACGGACCAAAAGGATCAGCAGAGGTTCTAGCACTATTGGATGAGGGATCAACAGTCACTTTGATTGATTCTTCAGTTGCGCACCAGATTGGATTGGAGGGACCACGGGAAGCTCTTACACTGGACACGGTTGGCGGGAAGACGATAACGAAGAAAGACTCAATGAAGATCGACCTGAAGATAAAAGGAGTCCACCACCCAATCAAGAGGAGAATCACAGGAGCTCGCACCATAGACGACCTACGTTTGGCGCCTCAAGAGATAGAGAGGAAACGAATAGAAGCATGCGCTCACCTCAGCAAGATGGTCGACAAGCTGACGTATAAGGAAGAATCACCCAAGATCCTCATCGGTCAAGACAACTGGGAGCTGATCGTGTCAAGATCAACGCGCAAAGGAAAGAAGAATCAGCCCGTAGCATCCTATACGCATCTGGGATGGGTGCTACATGGATCTGATGGAGAAGCAGATCGAGTCAACTTCCTCACCTGCGCGCACTTGTCCAGCCGAGAAGAAGAATTGGAGAGGATCATCAAGGAGCACTTCGCTGTGGAGTCATTGGGGGTTCAACCACGTCGACCAACCATGGACATCGAAGAAAAAGCGCTGGACATATTGAAGAAAACGTGTCGAAGAATGGAAAATGGACGCTTCGAAGCAGGCCTTCTTTGGAAGAATGAAAATGAGAAGATGCCAGATAACTACAAGTCCGCAGAGAACCGACTAAAGAACATCGAGAAGAAGCTCGACCGAGACGCCGACCTGAAGGAGGAGTACGAGAAGCAAGTACAGAATCTACTCGATAGTGGATATGCAGAAGAGGTCAAGCACGAGTCGTCATCGGACCGGAAGTGGTACCTTCCTCACTTCGCCGTCACGCACCCTACCAAGAAGAAGAAAAGATTGGTATTCGACGCAGCGGCCAAGTACAACGGAAGGAGTTTGAATGACGCTCTCCTGCCGGGACCGGACCTCCTGCAATCCCTCTTCGGAGTGCTGCTTCGATTCCGCCAGCATCCGGTCGCAGTGGTAGCTGACATCAAGGAGATGTTCCTGCAAATCAAGATCCGAGAAGAAGATCGCGACAGTCTCCGGTTCCTGTGGAGAGGCGACCGTCGTAGTGGAGCCCCGAAGGAATACAGGATGACGTCAGTCATCTTTGGCGCGGCGTGTTCACCAAGTATCGCAATCTACGTGAAGAACGCAAACGCCGCCGAGTTTCGAGATCAGTATCCGGAAGCAGCGAGGGCAATAGAACGTAACCACTACATGGACGATTATCTGCAAAGCTTCAGCAATGAACAAGAAGCTATAAGGATCTCAAGTGAAGTGGACAACTTGCACAAGAAGGCTGGCTTCGTTCTCAGAGGATGGGCGTCCAATAGATCGACAATCAAGAAGAAATGGGCTTCTGAAGATGTCAAGAGCGAAGGTGTGGAGCTGGGATCCAAAGAAGAAAAGACATTGGGCCTGCGATGGTTCACACAGGAAGACGAGATGGGATTCCGCTCAACTGTACCCAACGCTTGGCAAGAAGACGGTCCATCGGAACCCGGGATAAAGGAGATTGACAGCAGACGAACGCCTACGAAGAGAGAAGTCACGAGCGCCGTCATGTCAACCTTCGATCCGATGGGATTAGCTTCGCCAGTGCTCATACAAGACAAGAGGCTCCTGCAAGACATTTGGAGAAGCGGTGTTGGATGGGACGAGAAGATCATCCCGCAAGATAGAGAAGCATGGGAGAGCTACTTGGAGAATCTACAGCTGCTCAAGGATCTTCGTGTTCCAAGATGCTTCACTTGTTCCAACACCGAAGGGGAGCTGCACATCTTCACGGATGCCAGTGAAGGAGCATACGCCTGCGCTGTATATTGGAGGCAAGAGGAGGAAGAAGGCCGACATCGAGTCACGCTTCTGGCGGGAAAGGCGAGAGTCACGCCGCTAAAACCGGTCTCCGTCCCGCGACTGGAACTCCAGGCCGCTCTGCTGGGGACAAGAATGGGGAGGTCGGTGGAAGAGGAGCTGGACATCAAGCCTCGGACGAAGACCTACTGGACTGACTCGAGCACCGTGATCTCCTGGATCAAGTCGGACCCAAGAACCTTCAAGCCCTTCGTAGCACATCGTCTGGCCGAGATTGAGGATACAACGAAGCCTCAAGAATGGAGATGGGTTCCAACAGCACAGAATCCAGCCGACGATGCTACCAGAGGAATCCCGAAGGACTTCAACAGCAAGCACAGATGGTTCACCGGTCCAGAGTTCCTAGAGAAAGGAGAAGAGCACTGGCCGAAACCGAGGACCTTCAAGGCGGAGCCCACTGGAGAGGAAAAGGAAAGGCAGCCCGTCGCAGCCGTGAAGATTGCAGACAAACATCCTACTCCAGACCCTACAAGATTTTCAAGCTGGAATCGCCTGCTAAGGACCACAGCAAGAGTACTGCAATTCATAGATACGTGCAAGAAGTCGAAGGAAAAAGTGAACGTTGTTCAGAAAAGTGAAGAAAATGACACGACGTGGAAAAGGAACATGAAAAAGAAAATCAAGAAACACGCTCGTGTCGCGACAAATAAGCAAGAAAGGAACTTCCGGCCGCTAGAAACGCATCACTTAAAAGAAGCCGAGAAGTTATTACTGAAGAGGTGTCAAGACGAAACATTCGGTGATGAAATAGATTGTTTCAGGAAAGGGAGACCCCTCGAACGAACAAGCAAGATAAAGAAGCTTGACATCGCGATGGAAGATGGGCTACTACGTGTTCGAGGAAGGATCAACGCAGCAACCAACTTAGAAGAGGACTTCAGACAACCAGTGGTGCTAGATGGGAAGCATCACATCACAAGACTTCTCGTTAAGCACTACCACGAGATCTTCAACCACGGAAACCATGCTACGGTGATGAACGAGATCCGACAACGATATTGGGTGTTCGGGCTGCGATCCGCGGTTCGGACCCTGGTTCATCAGTGCCAGTGGTGCAAAGTGTACAGAGGGGCACCACAAACACCACCGACAGGAGACCTGCCCAAGGAGAGGTTGCAGTACGGCGAGCCACCGTTCACCTGCTCAGCCGTGGACTACTTCGGTCCCATGAGCGTCACAGTGGGACGGCGCCACGAGAAGAGATGGGGCGCCCTTTTCACCTGCTTGACGACCAGAGCCGTCCACGTGGAGCTGGCCGCATCGCTGTCTGCAGACTCCATGATCATGGCGCTGCGAAGAATGGCCGCAAGAAGAGGAACGCCGCGGACCATCTTCAGCGACAACGGCACGAACTTCGTAAGGGCGAACAAAGAACTCCAAGAGGCAGTCGGGGAGCTGAAGAACGACGATATCATCACCAAAGCAGAAAAGTTGGGAATCCGGTGGAAGTTCATACCGCCGGGAGCTCCGAACATGGGGGGCGCCTGGGAACGCCTGGTCCGCTCAATCAAGACGGCCCTGGCAGTCACGCTCAAGGAAAGAAGTCCCAAAGAAGAGGTCCTACATACGCTGCTGCTGGAAGCCGAACATATAGTAAATTCAAGACCACTCGTCGAGGCGGACAACACAGAAAACGAAGCTCTCACTCCCAATCATTTTCTCATTGGGAGATCCTGCGGCGCACCACGAATCGGCGTGTTCACCGAGGAAGACGTCGCGACGCGGAGAACGTGGAGGACATCGCAGCAGCTGGCCAACCACTTCTGGAGCAGATGGGTGAAAGAGTACCTACCAACTCTGATCCCGAGAAGAATCGACGGGAAGGCGACTACGCGAGACTTGCAGCGTGGGGACACAGTCCTCATCGTGGACTCCACGCTGCCGAGGAACGTGTGGCCAAGAGGAGAAGTGCTCCAGACCTACCCCGGACCAGACGGCCGCACCAGGATCATCGAAGTCCGTACTACACATGGCATCCTGAGGCGTCCGAGCTCCAAGGCAGTGCTGCTGGTTCCCGCCGTCGAGGCAGAGCAACGAGACAACGAGCAACGAGTCGCCGAGACCGGAGTTGGTGCTTCGCACGAAGGGGAGGATGTCGGCGACGCGTGTATATCCACGGAGTAAGCGAGATATCTCCGTCCCGCTCTAACACACTAGATCGCCCATAAGGCCTAGTGTATTTCTTAATACCTAGGTGTAAGCATTTTGAAAATAGTGTATTAGGATAGGATTCTTTATAAGAAGTATTTTCATAGGTCATAGTTCGTTGTACGATCAGTAGTTTTCGAGATATTTCGATTTTAGTGTTTATTCCAATATTTCGTTGTGAATTATTTTGTTGTTAAAGAAAGGATCGTACAACGAAAATACATAGGATAGGTATATAATATGATATGTAATTTTAAAGATAAATTAATGGATATTATAGGGAAACATATTACATGCCTGTATATTAAGTAATATAAAAGATATTTAACTTTTTGTGTGCGAGTAGACAGAAATCGCTTGTAAAATAAGACTATTTTGCATTATATAATGAAAAGTAGATAAGTAAGGGTTATGTATCTTATATGAATATGTAGGTCTTTATGTAAAGAATAGTTTAAGATACGTAACATTGTAATAACTTGTATATTTGGAGAAATAAATAAAGAAAACTGGGAGCGGTGAAGTAAAAATGCCAGCAAAAGGGGACGATTATATAGGGTGCCTCGATAAAGTAGTGCTCGACCATTTATAAACGGGCCCATTTTCGAGTACGACAGGGGCAGTCTCAAGATCGCATCAAGAAAGGAAACAACTCAAGAAAGGAAGCACCTCAAGAAAGAAACAGTTCAAGAAGTCAGCAAGAAATCTTCAGCAAGAAACTCTGCAAGAATAATTCAAGATTAGGAAGATTTCAAGAGGGGTCTAAAATCGCTGGCTGGTCACCGCCCCTAGTTCAAGTTCCTACAAAATTGGGGTTTTTATAAGTTTCTATACGTCAAACGCATTCCCCCTCCCCTCCTCAGTTCCTTCACTCCCCCGGCTTCACGGGGCTGGCTGACGCGGGGTGCTCGCTCTGCCGTAGTCGGTAGACGGACCTACCAGCGCACCGAGGCGCGTTCTACGCCCTTGGTGTCGAAGGGGTCTGTCCAGACGGAGGCGGTGTCAGGGGCCGGGCAAGGACATCCTGCCCGGTTGAGAGCGCCGCGCTCGCTACAGACGCTATTTCGACTTTGTTTAGCAACGTTCTCAAAAAGTAAATTCGATTTGACATAAAAACAGAGAATATAATAGGAACTTGAGTATAGACATACTATTCGCAGTAAGCCATGGTGGCTGCCGGCAGAATAGAATAGCACCTCTCTCTTCTTGCTGAGGTGTAGTAAAAGGTGACTAAGGTATCTCTTGAACACCGCAATTCTACCAGGTGTTCAGAGAAGGAAAACTCGACCAAACCTGCATCCTGCGGGAGCAGGATCGGGAGGGATCCCGATCGTACTGGTTCTCCTTTCCATCGGTCCTGAGGGAGCTCGGACGAGAGAGTGCTTTTCTGGCTGCGCGTCCAGTTATGCACTTAAATATCTCCTGCGCAATTGACTGTTTCCGAAAACTGGACCTCGACTTTCTTAATCGGTGTTGAAACAGTCGCCGTGGCCGAAACCTGCTAGGACATCATCATCATCACTATTCGAATCAAGTCCATGTTGACAAAATCGGTGACTTACCAAATTCTTTGACATTCATTGAGTAATATAAATTGAAATGTTTTAGTAAAATCTGAAAAAAACTTAATGTTACGTATATAAAACTCAGACTGAGTATTCCGGTCATATTATTTAAAAAAACAGAGTAATCTCTACATGAAAAAAACATTCGCTGATAAATTTTAAAACCTTTGTTTTGACATTTTAAAAGTTAACTCAAAGGTCACATAAGATTGGTAAGTACGCTTGTAGAAATATTCATCCAGTTTTTTATTCGAGAATATGTTTATCGGTAATATGACTAGACTATAGACAAAGTAAAATGCAATCGACAATAACACTAGTGGAAAAGTGCAAAATTTATAGAATTTCATGACGTGTTGACATTTTGCACCAATGTTATCGCTGATAAAATATTACTTCATTTGAATGCTAGCCCTTCTGGTTACTAAAGCTGGAATGCTACGTTCTTCGTTAGGAGCAGGAATTTCTTTCTCCACCCGCTTTGATTCTTTACAGTTTCTTCGCAATTGAGACCCGTTAAAATATTTATAATATTCCGATATTTTATTAGTGTATGATTTAATTCCTCCCTCCCCCTTCCACCATAAATGATCAAGACGTCGTGTGAGTTTGCACCCTTATGTGGCTAACATTCCAGCTGCTCGCGCGAAGCGATTCGCCTCCTCCTTTTTGCTGCGAACCGCCAAGGAGTGGAATTCGCTTCCTTCGTCTGTGTTTCCGGCATCTTATGACAAGGGTATCTTCAAGCGTCGAGTGAATTGGTATTTGCTGGGCGAGCGCGCTCCATCATCGGCCCCATCATCACTTTGCATCAGGCGAGATTGAGGTCAAGCGCAAGCCTATCAGTAATAAAAAAAATTAGAACGTGATAATTTTAAATGTATCAGTTGCTAACCTTCCCTGCGTCGCTGAATATCCATGATTCGATACTTGGTGGTGGTTTTTTTTCTATGATGGGCAGTAGGAGTACCTACCACCATATCTTAGAGTAGTAGGTAATATTTTTATTTCAGTTTCATAATATTTTAATGGTTCACGTAATAAAGTTAGATGGCGATACGATAGCAAATTTATTTTTTACTAGCTCACCCCGCACACGTTGTTTTGCCATATAAGTTATTTCTAGGTAATTTCTAGTGTAGACAAATATATAATAACTAACTTATTGTAAATGTGTAAGGACAAAATAAAAAAAATATAAAAAAATGTTTAGGGTGATCAACCATTATCACTTAGGAGTATGAATAATAGATAGTGGCCGATTCTCAGACCTACTGAATATGCATATAAAATTTGGTAAAAATCGTTAAAGCCGTTTCGGAGGAGTAAGGTAACTAACATTGTGACACGAGAATTATATGTATATAAAGATTATTCGTCTTGTATTACGTATTCTATAATGTATGCCTTTGTCCAGTAGTACAAGTGCAAACCTAATTAAAGACCAGATTGCTTAAAATGTCCATAAAAAATCGAATAAACGTATCGCTCTTAAGTAATAAATTAACCATAAAAATATCGTTATGGATCGAAGTGTTTATCTATTCATTCATTTAGCCCACTGCACAAATGAGTGACTTGAAGTAACTGAGGATAGAAAACGTACAGCGTCTGTCTAAACCATATAGATCAGTGTTTTGATCACATTGTACGTAGAAGGGTCTGTCGCCAGGAACGGCTGATATTAACTAGGAAGATAAAGGGGAAAAGATCTAGATAAAGGTCGGCGCCCAAAGTGGTGCTTATGTTAGGTCTCCAGACAGCTGGAGCTTTCCTTTAGCATCGCGCTTCACCAGGCGCCAGAACGAAACCGATGGAGATAGCTAGTTAGCCGAAAAAATCAGTGTCACAATCCTCAGTAGTCACTGTACGATGAGGGAGAAAGATCTATTCATGATAACACATGTACATGTGAGTAACAAAAGTGCATATTAAAAATAAACGGTATTCATTAGATTAAAATCATGCAAAAACCTCGTCTGCCACTTGGCAGGGTATAAAATATGTATCTCTAACATCTTTGCAACCAATTAATTACACAAACATATGTTAACAACACCACAGTATGGCGTTAAGTGGTTACAGATTAAAATCTATAACACTCAAATCAACCTTTCCGCAAATCAGACAAAAAAAACAATATCCTGTCAAATATTTAACAAAAACTGTTGCACTAATTAAATAAGCGCTAAATAACTCTTTAGCATGAATAAAAGTGCATTTTAGACAATAAATTCGTAGGTAAAACACTCAAAAAAACAACCGACCAAGTGGGAGTTGAACTCGCTTACTGAGGGCTCTGTAATTTGTCAGTATATCTTTATAATAGCAAAAAAATATATATTTTTCTTTGATGTAGCTAAAACTTTAAAGTTTTCGCATTTATTGTCCTGATTATGATATATAAGATCTTGTGGCTTGCTAAATTTCATGATTTTAGTTCATCGTTACGTATCTTTTTTTGTATCCCGGGGGAAAATCCTGCATAGGACCATCAGGGATGCTGTGAGGGCAGCGACCCCGGTGTGACCCTCTGATTGCTCCACCCGGGCTTGGGAAACCAAATTTGTCCAGACGCCCAGGGAAAACGGTAAGTACCCTACAGGGTTTGATTCCCTTGCGAAAACGGCAAAAACGTTGAAAAGTACGAAATAAACAGACATGTATTTGATTGCTTTCATTCGGAAGCATAATTTCAGAACTACTAGGGACTCTAGACCCTAGTATTTAATAATTATTTCAACTTGATAACATCACGCGTTCCTGAGAAAAAATCTCAACAGATAAACTGACAACGAAGCGATTCTTAGGTTTCCTTTTTTCCTTTTGAGGAACAGAACCCTAAAAACAGTGAACAGTAAAAAACTTCCAAACCCTTTCGGTATAGACATCTGCCATAATCAATTTTACATTTTTTTACTTAAAAAGTACGGGTGCGAAATGGTTGTTATCGAGATATTTTTTGCGCTGCAATGTTTGCCAACCCTTTGAAATATGGCGAGCGTAATCAGATTTCAACATGTGCTATCTTTTTTTAAAGAAACACGATAGTTCTTGAGTGTGCCAGTCTTTTGTGGCTGATAAATGTATTTGCTTTCGTCTGTCGTGTTCCGCAAGAAAAAGTTGGCACGAGGCACCTTTGTCGGGCACTTACGGGATTGTATTGTAAAAAAAAATTGAAGAATCTATTTATCATTGAGCACATGCCATCTTAAAGAATTCCCTTTTCATAGTTATAAATTTAATAACATGATATCAATGTGCACATTTCGCTTTCACTGTCGTAGAATATTTTTGTTGTGTAACGATATTAGTCGTTTTTCTTCTGTTTTCTATATTATAATAATAGTATTACCCCTTCTGGATGTCTCTATCGATGATGACACCCTGGCTATCATGTGAAGAATGCCCCAATGTGACCGGAAAAGCCAAAGGTCTTAAAATCCAGCATCTATATTGTGAATCATATAAAATAGGGTTCAACTTAAGTTGTCCATGCGAACACAGGTAGGAACTACGTTTGTATAAAGCGTGACGCGAGCGAAGACGCGAGCACAGCTAGTTAAGAATAAAATCTAATAATGTGTTGTTTAATAATTATACTATATCGCCACGCTTTAACCCTTTCGGGGTGAGCAGAGATACATTAGTGGTTGTATCCACGCGTCTTCTACACACATGTCTTAAATAATAAAAAACCTTGTAAACAACTTTGTGCAAAATAACGAATGTCATCTAAGTTTGAATTGTACAGTTGTATTGTTGGCCGTATTGTTTAATTTACAACGGTCGATTTTCTATCCGATTATGTAGCTTGCAAAAGGATTACGTACCCTTAGTTCGAACACCCTTTCAGCGGGCGAGGGTGAATAGCAGAGCTGTTATAATCAGACCGAACTGTCAGTAGGTACATCAACATTAGGAGATTTATATAGGTTTTTTTATACTAACTTGACAAAGCGACCACACAGTTCACAATGCTACGTAGTCCAAAAACAAATTGCAACTATCGAGAAACTGAATATCGTGTATCGATAATCGTGATCATGCTAGCCTGTTCAAATGACTTTTCACATTTATATCAAAGAATCTAATATCGTAAAAGAGTGGGAATACGCTTGCGAGAGTACATCTACTTATTAATTTAATATATTATATTTACAAGATATATCTTAATTTCATGACACGATGAGGCATGATGTCATAGTATAATTATATGTATATGATATATAGTGTAAAACAGACATAATTATTAGTCTATATTAGCACATTGACAGGGCCCAATCTTCATTTCTTTTCACCCAACAATTACCCGTCGTATTGCGCAAATTGCTCAAATATATGATATTGTGAACCAATATAATAATAAAAAAATTAATAAGGAATATAAAGTATATTTAAAATAGATGCCTACAGTAATTCAGGCGACAATGGCCGCTCAGCTGTCAAAACAAGCTCGGCACAGGTGACAGAACACCTGACACGCGTAGTGACGCGTAGGCGGTCGCTAGCCTACCGACAGTAACTCACTGACCTATTCAAACTGCCAATTCACTTCCATTATCGCCACATTACTAATAAAAATAAATTGTTCTATGCCTGTGTGCTATAATCGATTTATTTTATAAAAAAAATCATAGCATTTTACATACAATTTTAAATCCATACAAAAATAAATTTATACTACTAACACAGGACATATAATATTAAAAACTTAAAAATTATAGATATTCTTACAAGTATAATAAATAAAATAGGTATTTAGATAGTAATACATATTTATTTAAAGAAAATTTACAGCCAACAAGATTTCAATAACAAATGCCAAAAAAAGCCTTATGGAAGTAATATCAACTCCTAATTAATCAGCGCAGATGTCTTTTGAGGACAATATTTCCTCAGTCGTTCTTGGCAGAGTGAACGTGGTCTCATTATAACGCATTTTGGAAAATACGCCGGTAAAATAATATAGTTTTTTTTATCTATTTGCCAAAAACAAAGGTTATTCTAAAGACCAAATCCACAGACTATTTCAAAATACAACAACAGACATAATATTAATTTTCAATACCTTAATTTAATAAATAGTATTTTAGCTAATAGCTATAAAATAACAAACTAAAATATAACTGATACCAAAGATTGTTTTAGTTAGAAAATTTTGAAAATCTCGATATAATATAACATAAAATCATACATTGTACCTCATTATGACCATTTATAAATCAAAAGCCAAACTCAAACGACGGATTTTTTAATAAAAAGGTAACAGACGAAAAGATATTCGATCAGCAGCAAAAAACAGCTCGAAATCATCTAAAAATTTTATTCGGGAAAAACTTATTACTTTTTTGGTCAACATCTAATGACATACGAAATATTTGCAACGAAAGAAATAAGTGAAAATAACAGGCTGGAATGCACCCAGTTTTTGTGGCTACACCTTTAGTAATGCTTGGTGTGTTACAGGTATCCTGTAGGACAATGGTGGCCGGCCTGGAATTCTTTCAAATCTGGAAGGGCTCTCATCAATATACCAGCAAAAACCGAAGCAAAAAGGATTCAAAGTGATTTTTATTTGACAGAGTCCTTCATAGTCCAACAGCTTGCGTCCCTTCTAATTACACCATGCACGAGAATTCAAATAATTAATCACATTATTCTCAAAGTACATACTCATTTATTATTAAACATACTATCTTTCCAAAAGTAGCAAGTCTCAACTTCTAATTTTTGTAATAGGCTCTTTAATGCCTATTCATATTATATAATATAAAAAATATTCAGTACTACATAATACAAGGTCACAGAAAAAAATACAAATACAGTTATGTATAAAAAAAATGTAATTTATATTGATCCTAAATTTATTAAACATCAATATTTTCATCAATTAATAAGACCATTTAAGTTAATCTCGTAATTCAAATGACTAATTATCAGCATAGATGGGAAAAATGTAATCAGATGAATGAAAAACGATTACGATTACATTTTGAGTTTGCATTTTGCTCATCTATGTTTTAAACACTACGGAATCATCAATTGCATACACATTTATGACTTTTTAATATTTTGAAGGGTTTTAATCATGATTACAGAGTAACAATATTAAATTACGACTAAATTTTATAATTGTTAATCACTAATTAGATTACATTTTGT
Source organism: Automeris io (assembly GCA_036320925.1). Lineage (NCBI taxonomy): Eukaryota > Metazoa > Arthropoda > Insecta > Lepidoptera > Saturniidae > Automeris > Automeris io. Next base: position 12,942,142 of record JAUDJH010000005.1, read on the forward strand.
CCATCTTTGATTATCAGTTATAATTATAATTTAGTAAATAATATCATAGAAAATCATCTATTAAATATGATTCACAAGCTGCTTTGTAAATTTATGAATTTTAATGAACAAAAACTGAGTTTGAATTAGTAATATAGAAATATATCGAAGAAAAAAGATACTTAGAATTCATCTAATATAAAATCTATAATTACGTGCTCACCTACTTTAATCCAATTATGATATATCCTTTGAATTAGTCATAAAGAATATGTATAATAAAATCTATAGCTAGTTTTTTACCAAAAGCAACTATGATTCAACATGACTGTTTTGTGTTTATCCTTGTACTGGAAACATCACCTGTAAGGAAATGAAAGGGACCAAAGTTTTACTCATTGTTTCGATTTTTTTTACTATTTATTGATCTTCAAATACCGCAGCACTCAGACACTATATACCCATCTTTAATTAGTGATACTAGAAATTAAGTAACTCTTGTTTGACGTTTATCGCTATTAGGTACAGATATATTTTTATAATTATCTACTAAATAAAAGGAGATTTCATACGCAGATAAGCAGTTATATCTATCTCTGTCAAATATGTGCGAGTGAAATAGAGCTTTCAGTAGTTGCCTTAAAGTTATTTAGGGTGGCTGGAACTAAGAAATTAAGTCTAGTTTAAGTTTTTATAAATCGCTATTTAGCGTTAAACTGCACATAAGTGCAGGTAATGTTTTCAATCATGACATTATTGGTTTTAACAAATGTTAATTGTTAATCATTCTTGAAATCAAATTAAACTGCCTTAATCAAATATAACTTCCACAAGCTTAAGCTTGCTCTAACAAATTAAATCTAGTTTAAACTAGATTTAATAAGGCAATAAAATTTTAGCAAGGCGCCCTTAACTTCACACGATAAATCATGTTAGATGAAACATTCCTGGCTCTAAGCTTATTAAATCGGTTTCAGTCTCGCTTGGTCGCCAAGCGGACCGCATCGGTAAAAATGTGCATAATTGGGGACGAAAAAGCCCTTCAAAAAGTCAACCTCTTATGTTTTGAAAAAGTGCATTCTATACAGGGCGCGGTCAACCTTGCATTAATACAGTCCGAATGTTTTACGCTTGACTCATATGTACAGGCAATAAAATATGCGGTTAGCTTATGTTATGAGTTAATTGTGAGCAATAATTTTGTAAATGCCCCAGTCATACTTTAAACAAAATTTTATTTTATAAAAATTGAAAATATTTGTTGCAATATTGATTTTTATACCAAACAATTGAATTTATTAAATTACTGCAATGTAAACATAATATATTTTGCTTATTTCAAGTATGCTGATATGTCATGTATGACAGATACATCTGACATTGATCTACATTGCAAGAATTTTAAATTTCTTATCTCAAAATTATGACATATTTATTTTTTGTAATTAATACTAAATCACGGTTTAACTTTTAACCTAGATAATATTTTGCTTTTAAACAAGTATTAAGTTGTTTTAATTTCTCTTAACTTAAATTAAGATATCTCATACGCATTATTTTTTATTTACTCGTTTGTAATGATAAGTATAAACATTGCGCTAACCTAAAACTAATCTTGTATTATGGGTACTAGACAAAGATATACGTACTTACATATATATATATATACATCCATGACATGCAACAAACTAATCTGTTTATTAAGTGTAAGTAAACCAGGCAAGTCCAGGCAGTCAAGCCCAACACCGTCATAGGTAAGAATTAAGACAAACTGCAGTATCAAGGCCGTCTAATTATTACACCAATTAATTCATAATCTATAATATAAAAATGAATCGCAAAATGTCTTGATAAGCGCGAAACTCGAGAACGGCTGAACCGATTTGGCTGATTTTTTTTTTTGTTGTGTTTGATGAAGTCTGAGAAAGGTTATTACGGAGAGAAAAAATTTAAAAATTCCCTGCAACTGTCTAAAAATAACACTTTTCTGTATTCTCATACAAAAAATTCGTTATAAGTCATTTTGAACTTTAATACCACACCATAAAGTTTAAATGTTAGTGGACGGGTTCCGGGAAGGCAAAACAATTGAGTGACGTATAAATATTAATGTCAGTATTTGTCAATTTTTATACATATAGCATTAAGGCCAGGTTCCTTCAAACAATTTTCAAAAAACAGCCGACAGGCCAATAGGTTTTGGCAGAATAAAATCTGACGGGGAAGCTTTAGTTTTAGAGAAATAGGGCAGAACAAGGTCTCCCGGGACAGCTAGTTAAATATAAATAAACATTTTTTTTTGCAAAATGTCTTAATTGTTATAAAGACTTAAAGGATACAGTTCTTAATTTTTCTTCTTTGAATATACAAAAGATTTTATTTTTTAGTTGAAAACTTTGAAACTAGTGGAATGATTTTGATTATCATCATTAAAAATTTTTATCATTAGAAAATTCAATATCCATATGTCTCAGCATAGTCATTTCATTTCATGTCATAGAATGCCTTCTTCATAATGAAGTTTGAAGATCAATAGGCAAACCGTCTTGAAATCCCATGCCGTGCTCTTCAAAACAGGAAAGCACAATTCGGTCCACTCCAAGATGTCGTCTAGGCTCTTTTGTCTCTGACGACCTGGGTTTCGTCCTCGGAATCTTACCTTCGAGGGTCAACCTAGGAAACCCACACTAAGATCCTCTTTGCATATGCCCAAAGAAGGCCAGTTTCCATTTCATAACCGACATCAGTTCTCTTTTGCAATAGGCCATTCCTGGACTTTGGCGTTTGAGATGATACTACCGCAGATAATTCTGAACATTTTCGGCAAGATTCACATCTCAAATGCCTGAATTCGATACCAAATAATCAAGATCATAAAATTTCTGTAATAATGAGATTTAAGCCAGAAAACATGGTATGTTATAAGTACTAATTATATGCGAACGGAGTCGCGAATACAGTCAATGCTATCGTAAAATGTTTATGAAATAAACTATAAAGACATATTGACTTCTTTTACCAATTAACATAAAATATATATACCAGTAGTGTTCATTCCATAGATGCATGAAAGCATTGCATGCACTTACGATAAATAAGTCTGGAATAATTTGTTTTAATTTAAACAAAAAAAGGAACTCTTTATATTCATATCTATTCTATTTTCGCACCATATATCTTCCCTATGAAAGTAATATAATATTTATTATCATTATATAATATACACATTAATTATTTAAATCTACCTACACTGTCTAAATACCCTATGCACGTCAGTGATATAAACATATATATCACGCCGTATCATTATTAGTTTAGGCTGTAGGCACCATATAAATCGACAAAAAAATACAAAAAACTCAAATACTAATTGTGAGCTATGACGCTTGCGCGGAGTGTGGGGACATTCCTGTAATTCGACCAACGTAATGGACACTTTCAGACGTTTTTGCCTATCACTGTGTCGTCAATAACTGAGTAATCGTGTCATAGTCGATTACTATTTATGAATCATAAGATTTTTAACAAAATTAGTCGTAGACTTTTGCGGCTTAAGCAACGTCACGGTATAAACCAGTGGCGACTGTGAGAGCTACAATTGTGCGGTTCATTCTAGAAACGGGATTGTACTACGTCCATGGGGACGCTATTTGTCTCAGAAACATAATTTTAATATTAAATAAAAAAATAAGCGTCAAAAGTAAAAGTATTATATTTTAGCCAAAATTATACACGTTTTATAACAAATATTGCTGTTACATATGGGCTAAAATTATGTTTGAATTTCGTTAAAATTATAAATATTTGTAAAAATTTCCTCAGTGACGCTACATATGTTGAAACGTATGGGAGGACACGGTAAGGCATATCTACAGATAACTAGAAATAAGAAGCGCTTATCGGAATTAGAGAGATGACCTTAAGAGACAGACAGCTAATTATTGAAGATAGGAGATAGCTATCTGTTTGTTATCGGAGGTTGAATATTGGGAACGGCCGTTAGTGCATTTTAGAGTAACGGAATGAGCCACCAGGCTTAGGCTAGCGTATTAGATGATAAAGGTTGTATTTCGAAGGAAACAGTAGCGAGCTGCATGTAAAATGACTGGTTTGTAGAAATTCGTGTATTCCGATCAAGCGGTAATATTGTCTGTGACTACATTCCAGCCCTGAATACTGTCAATCCGAGTCCCGTGCCTATGGCGTTTAATTCTAGGGTCGACAGACGAATACATCACCCGACGTAAGCGTTAATAATATAGCTGAAATATTGGACCAAACTCTATAATAAATAGCCTGACAATTTGTATAAGAATTTTAAAGAAAAAGTTAACTCAAAAGTGCCATAATATACCGTTATGACGTATTCACAGTCCAAGGTCAAGGAATTTTCTTCAGGCTGCTCGTGACCATAGCCTGTGTAGCCGGTTCGGAACGTCGACCTATAGTTAAAAGTAAGTTAATTCGTGGTTAAGACCCGTTTAAGTATCTAAAATGGATACAAAAGCCGAAAGTTTAAAATGCGTATATGTTATATTTATGTATATAATATAATATAATATATGTCTTTGTCTAGTACCCATTGTAGAGGCGCAAATTAGTTCGGGGTTAAGATTGACTTAACCCGTGTGTAATTGTCCGTAAATATAATTATAATGAAAAAAATAAATCAAAATTAGTGATGTTACAAAAGAAACAACCTGTGTAACGATGCATTTCTATAAGGGACTGATTTATTCAAATCGAAATGCTTTTGATCGAGCCTCAACTCAGCCGCGGGCCGTCGATTATTTGTTTTTCAATGGCAATTATATTTTTATTTTATTATATTAGAAGCGCACCGTTTCTCGCATGTTCCCGCTTAAATATCTAATGTTTCCGCGAAATCTGTCTGAGATAGCCCGCGTAGAAAATTAAATGATCACATTTGTATTAAACGGCTAATGCGCTGAACATTTTGGAATGGTAATTATGTCTTTATTTTAGAAGATAAACTGCAAGCCGAATAACTGTTTGATATTTTGGCAAAGCACTCAAAAAAACTATAGTACATTTTATTTTGTAATTTTGTAGTCAATGGATATTAAGCCCTATATTTTTTAAAGTATACAATTGCTAAATATAAAACTGTATGTGTTAATTTAATTACTCTAATCAATTCTAAAATAAATTATTTATAGTGCTTAATCAGACAATATTACTTCGTAGCATGAATATATCTTATCATAGTGCAAATTATTTTTGATTTTTGATAAAATATGAATAAGTTTATAAATGCATATTAAGTTTTGAATGTTAATGTAGGTATTTATAATTTACGTACAGATTTGGCCTGCAGAAGACCAGATGTCGCTGGGTGCTTGGGAAACTAGCTCGGCCTTGCCCCTAACCCCAGCAGACGGGTAGGAGGAATACCGGGGGTTTTAGTCGGTGCAAGTCCGACACAATGGAGGGCGGCCCCCATCGCCCCCTGAGGTCCCTAGGGATTTCCACCGGGTTACCAAAAAAATAGAAAATATTTGTAATTTAAATGCTTAAGACGCGAAATTAAATAATTAACAAACATCATTTTTTTCTTTACATGTAACAAAAAATTGAATTTTGGAGTATCATGTAAAAAAAACGCAATTAAATTAATCAGTATATTATTAACATAATTCAATATTCATAAATAACAAATAATTGAAACAGGTGATAATGTTTCCAAAGCTGAATTATTAATGACATTTTTTCGCCTCTCGCGTATTAACTATAAAAATAAATATGCAAACCATCTGCTTTCAAAAAAGTCCTCTATCTGCCGACAAGCCACTAAAAATCGCACGGAGTCAAGAAAAAAAAATGTCATCTGCATATAACATCTGGTCAGTATAAAAAGGTGCCTTTGCCTATGATGAAAAAATTACTTGCTAAAAAGAGCGCGACTCACAAAAAAGGTTAAATAAAACGATAGGTTTTTTCACTGGCAATTCCTGATGCTTTTTTAAATGTGGCAAGCGGCATGTGCCGAACTTCCGTTATTTGGACGGATGAAAAAAATACGCCCATCCAGCGTTTACTCAGATTAATCGATAAAAGATTTAACGCTTTGTTTAATCGATAAACAATTGATTTTAATTTCAAGTTGTTCTGCTTCAATCATTAAAAAATCAATTATTCTAGGTCACCTTTTTATTTAGTTAATTGCTTTAAATTCAGTAAGAAAACAACTAAACGTTTATCTTAATATAAGGGTCCGTATCTTTTTATTATTATTATTATTTATAGGCGAACGCTTAACCTCAAACACACCTGGTGGAAGGTGAAGATGATTCCGATGATGAAACGCGTCCGCCCAACAAATGACTATTCACTCTTCTCATAAAGACTCCCAGGTCATAAGACCGCGGAAATATGGCCGCTGGACGTATATTCCACTCCTTGGCCGTTCGCATGATGAATGTAGAAGCGAATCTTTTCGTGCGGATATAAGAAACATCCACCACATACGGATGGTATCCGACACAATGTCTAGCGGTTTTATGATGGTATCAAAGAATGCAGTTCCTGAGAACAGTCTCCACTGTGCAACCAGTAAAAGACTGTGAGGCAGGCAACTCTACGTCGATGCTCGATGCTCTGCATTTTAATCTAAATCGCAAGCTAAATGAAACAATTTTTCTGATCGGATTTTGTTTGAATGAGAGAAACTTGTGTACCACTGTCACTTTACGCCTTTTCAAACTGCTGTCAAATATGAATAATCACATGTGGTAAGGGACCGATATCCATGAGCGGCAAAGCGAATGGTCGTAGATACGAATCCCGGCACATACCTCTCAGTTTCTTCAGATTATATATGAGCAGAGATGGGCAAAATGTAATCTGATTAATGATGAACGATTACAAAATGTAGTCGTAATTTTAATTTTATTGCTCTGTAATCATGATTAAATCCATTTAAAACATTAAGAAATGATAAATGTGTATACAATCTGGGATTTTGTAGTGTGTAAAACATAAATAAGCAAAATGCAGTCATATGAATGGTAAAAAACGTAAAATGTAATCGTTAATAATTTTTATTAATCTGATTACATTTTGCCCATCTATGAGTACGAGGAGGCTCCACAGGCTCACCGATGAAGGAAAACATCGTAATGTAACCCGCATGACGTCTAATAAAAATGTTGAAAATGACGATCAGCTGCTCTATTAGTCACGTTCGTCTCCTTCCACCAGATTCGATTGAGGTCAAGCGTTTGTCAATAAATAAGTAAGTGTATATGTGATATTAAGTTATTGGCTTGGCAATGCCTGACTACTATTATGAATGCAAAAGTCTGGATGGATGCTTGTTGTACAACCATACAAGAATGACAGAATGTATTTGAATGAAATTAGCACAGAATATAAAGATATATTATTTCTATATTAATACGTGAAGCAAAAACTTTGTACCACTTTTTACGAAAATTGTGCAGACGGAGGGGTATGAAATTTGGCATACTTATCGTCTATATAGAGAAGGAGTGGAGAATGGTAATATTTTTTAAATAAATAATGCATAAAAAAACATTAAATCAATTTTTAAAAATTTATACTCTACCTTGCATTTGACATACAAATGCATATACTCTTTTGTTTATGATAAAAGTCTATGGTTAAATTGAGAATAGATTAATATTGTTTTTTGCCAACACACTGACACTGGCAAAGTCACAAAGGCCCAGTCCTTGGAATAAAGCCATAAATTAAGAAAAAAAAATGTTTGTAACATTATTTATCTATAATCTTACTGGATATCAAACAAAACCGTAATTATTATATAAAAGATATTTGTGCTTCACATTGTAACGAAATTCATTTATAACAGTATATTAGTTATTTTAAATTAATTAAGATAGAATTTCGACCACCGGGCGATCACTAGTATTCTATAATAGCACATACTTTTTTCCAAAAAAATTATATAATCGGTTCCCGTGGGAATGCGTATGGTACCATATGGTGGCAGCTAATCTCTAAAACAATGACCTGGAGCCTAGATAAAACTATCTACCCGAGCAACGCCAGGCCATCATATCTCGTAGTCAATATTTAAAAAGAAATTTGCATAAACAGTGTTTTATTTTGATTACATAAAAAGCAGCTGAATATTTCGCATCTGCCTGTCGCAGTCCACCATTAACCATATGCTAGGTAACATTAATTTCTCGGCATCTCGCCGAAATAAGAAAGAAAAAAACACGAACCTCTATTTCCGTAAAAAACGAAAGTGCAGCGCGAGCCATGTTTTGTTAATTTTCCCTTTCCAAACATACTGCATGCTGCATGCTGTATGGACAAATGATGATTGAATTAAGAAAAAAGTGATATTTATGCGATGCTAGACTATATAGACATGCAAACAGAAAATTCACAATAATATTTTTACTCTATATAAAAATGCATTTTCGTATCACAGTAAAATTCTTTTCGTGCATGACACAAATAATATCTACACAATGTTTTTATGCAGAATATCAATAATTAACTAACGTAAGTTACATAAAAACTTTAGAAAAATCATGTCATATTTATAAAAAAAATCCAATCAAAATTTTTTACTTGATTCTTTTGTTTTTAATAATAAGAATAATGGTACAATACTTATTAATCAGATTATCATAATAGCTAGGCACTAACATCGGTACTTGTTAATAGACTAGAAGGCTTTTAGATTGAACGCGAAAAACATTAAAAAAAAACAAGAAAAAGATCACCAAAAATTTGTTTTTCAACATTATGAAGCAGAAAAAAGGTCAGTTTTTATAAATAGCCCAGAACCGTCCGATGCAGAAAATTTCGGATGAGCCATACATCCAAACTAGACTACCGTAATAATGATTAAAATAATGATTATCGATAGTTTTTTTAATACAAATAATAGCCAAGAGACAAGAATTTATTGACAATCGACGTCGTCACGCCAGTCTGCGAAAGAGAGCCTCTAGAAATATGAACAATTTAAAGTACACAAATGAATCCAAAAAGGGACAGTCCCCAGCAAACCATTATGACGGTCTTTCCACTTGCGTACTCTGATGACTCACTCAAGCAATTGACCTTCCCCTAAATCCATTTACTATACGTAATAGAATAGTTTTTCGACCAACACGTCCACACTATGACAAACGTCCGTATCGCGGAGACCGCGGAAATGGCCACAAACTACCGCCTCTTCCTGTCTTTTTACCTTCCTTGCTAATCGTTTTTTGTCAATTTTTTATCTTATTCGGCAGAGGTACAATTAAGATTGATACAGCGCATGGCCCGTGCCATTGACAGCTGCTTTGGCCTTTTTTATGTTGTCATACGAACAGTTAATCTGTCATGCAGAATTTTGATCAATCGAAATATATTTTTATTATTATTTTCGTTTTTCGCCTGAGCCGCACCTGATTCTACGCACAGTGTACTCCAAGAATAGCAGCGACTACCATAGATTGTGAGGTAATACGCCGTCGGCATGCCGGCTGGCCTAAATATATTACTATAGAAGTCTATATCTATCTGTCTGTCTATCTAGTCTGTCTTGTAGAGACTCGTTGTTTCGAATTTTCGAAACAACGCAACGCAATTCAATAACAGTTAGTCGACAATGCAAAACGACGCTCCTTGTATTGCTGTCTGTAGGCGTAAGTAACCACTTACCATCGATAGGGTCGTCAGTCTGTTCGCCAGCAAAAGAAAAAAAGGCAATAAAGCTGAAGTAAGTCACTATAACGGGCTCTGCCACAATGTATAAAATATATAAAACTTCAATAAATTTAAAACGTAAAAAGGCTAGCTAATCAGTAATTCAAAAGAACTTTCGGTGATCGTCAAACAACCTTTTATGGTATAGTAGCATTGTTTCTATTATTCTTTCGTATTTGACGTAAAAATAGCAAATTTATCATCATCAATAAATATATAATTGAAACAAAATGGCTAAGCAGTTTTATTTCATATACACAGAATTGTCCCTATTTTTAAATCCCTATACGTGACCCCAATGCCAATAGAAGGTTGTTATACGTTTACCGCATGTACATATGGATCTATGCCTCTAAAATTATGTGTATTTGTATGTCTATCTATGGCATAGTAGCTCCTAAACGGTTAACCGATTTTGAATCCGTTTTTTTGTTTGAAAGATGGCTTGCTTAAGAGGGCTCTTAGCTATAATTGGAGAAGTCTGATCAGCAGTGTCAAGATTATCTCTTTTCCAATTGTTGAAGGTATGTAAATAAGTTCTACTAGTCTGAACGATTAAAAATGTATTATCTTGTGACCTGAATGATATTTCAATAGTAAGGCTCACTCGAACAGATGCTCCAGTATCATCTGGAATAAGCAGAGCACTGAATTGTTCACTAACTTATAGCAGAAGTATTTTGATTGAGCTCATGAGACTTGTCTTAACAAATAGATTTTAGATATATAATAGTTGGAGGATTTTTTTTATTTATTTACTGGCGGTCGCTTGACTTTAATGACACCTGGTGGAAGGTGAAGATGAGTCCGACGATGGGCCGCGACCGCCCAACAAATTCCTATTCACTCTTACATTAAAAGCTCCCAAGTCACAAAATTGTGGAAATATGTATGCTCGTTGGAAGCATATTACACTCCTTAGCTGTTCGCATCATGAATGCAGAAGCGAATCTCTTCGTACGGATATAAGGAACGTCCACCACATACCGATGGTATTCGACACGGCGTCTAGTGGTTTTATGATGAACCCCATGGTTGGTGAAATCAGAGAATATGACGGCGTTTGGCTGTGTTACTGGTCACGTTAGGCACGACATATGTAGTGGGGCTCCGGCGAATTGATTACAGGACCCGCAGTCTCCACTAATTCGCAGAAGTGGTCATCTTGGGGTTTTTCGCTAGTAAAAGTCCGGCACACCCCGGCTGCTACCCCCTTGTGTGGCCGGAACAGTCCTATGAGGATTTTCCCCAAGTAAAAAAAGGCATGACATATAATAAGTGCAAAGTGAACGTAACTCACCCCGAAAGGCATGTAATGTGACGATATATTATATTATTATTATTAGTTATAAATATAGATGGGCAAAATGTAATTAGATTAATGAAAATAATTAACGATTACATTTTACGTTTTTTAACATTAATATGACTGCATTTTGCTCATTTATGTTTTAAACACTACAAAATTCCAGATTGTACACACTTTTATCATTTCTTAATGGTTTAAATGTATTTGATCATGATTACAGAGCAAGAAAATTAAAATTACGACTATATTTTATAATCGTTCATTATTAATCAGATTACATTTTGCCCATCTCTGGTTATAAAAAGGACCATCTGAAAATATCGGAAAGAAATATAAAGATATCACAAGCAGTCTGAATAACACTCAAACATTTAAGTATATTGGAGAACACACAATATTAATGCGAACAAATGGCGCGGAACAGTGACGGGCAGAACTGGTAAAAAACGGCGATCTCGTGCCAGATAATTAAGGCTTTGAAGGAATCCATTTTTATTAAATAAAAAACGTTTCGCCTTACCTGAGCTATCAAAATTCTTGCTCCATACAGGTGGATTGTTTTACGATCTTCGTTTTATATCACCGAGAAATAAGTTACTAGCAATGGTGACCCGGCGCTGCTCGCGTATAAATAAGCAGATAGGCGGATTTTAAATCCTTATTTCACTGTCTTATCAGGGAATATAAAAAATCCGACGTTAGTGGGTGTTTTTATTATATAAAGAACGCTATATCAATGTTTCATATTTCAAGCTTCAGTAATTTGGCTTTTAATTTTTCGTATTTAATACAGGAAAAATAAACGTGCAAGTTTTTTGTAAGTTATTCTACAAAAAAAAAGAAAAAAATAGAAACGTTTATTAAAAAAAAAAGAACAACATACATATTTATGTAAAACAATGAAACATTGGAAGACAAGAAGACAGAAGAAAAAAAAGTAACAGAAATCATCAGAAAGTATCATTTCTAAAGGCCTAGACAAAGTAAAGTTTAATAAACGATAACGCTTGTTTAAAATTACAAAATGTATAGATATGACTAAGCCGATGTTTCAAAAGATAATGTCAATTCCATATATTAGGTCCTTACATATGAAATTGGCGTTTTTCGTACTGGCCACTTTAATCACAAATTTCTCCTCTTTGGTAAGGAATTCCAATTTCAAATTTGTACAGCTATAGACTCATGTATTTGTGCTTCGATGATCGTCATTCATTTGTTTTTTTCTTCTGTTTTTTTCTGTTTGCGTCACTCATTTTACAAAATGGAAAACTTAAAATATCGCATTATTTACGAGTACGAGTTCCGCCGTGGCACTAGTGCTGCGGAAACAACTCGAAGGGTGAATGATGTGTATGGCGGTCGTGTTGCAAAAGAAAACACAGTTCGTTTTTGGTTCCAACGTTTTCGTTCTGGAAATTTCGACCTGCAGAATAAACCCCGTGGACGGCCTGAGACTCAAGTTGATAATGAAGAGTTGAAGGCTATTGTGGAAGCGGATCCATCGCAAAGCACGTCCGAGTTAGCTGCAGGCTGCGATGTTAGTGATAAAACTGTTTTAATTCACTTGAAGCAAATTGGGAAGATTAAAAAGCTTGAAAGGTGGGTACCTCACGAATTGACTGAAGCAAACCGGCAAACGCGCGTCGACTGCTGCGTTACATTACTAAACCGGCACAATAATGAAGGTATCTTAAACCGAATCATTACCTGTGATGAAAAATGGGTTCTTTACGATAATCGGAAGCGCTCAGCGCAATGGTTGGATCCTGGCCAGCCAGCCAAATCCTGCCCCAAGCGAAAATTAACCCCAAAAAAGTTACTTGTAAGCGTTTGGTGGACTAGTGCCGGTATTGTTCATTACAGTTTTCTCAAATCTGGCCAGACTATTACGGCTGATGTCTATTGTCAGCAATTGCAAACCATGATGGAAAAGCTAGCGGCTAAACAACCTAGGCTGGTCAATCGCTCCACGCCACTGCTGCTTCACGACAACGCTAGACCACACACTGCGCAACAGACGGCTACTAAATTAGAAGAGCTTCAATTGGAAAGTCTAAGACATCCTCCGTACTCCCCGGACCTTGCTCCAACAGATTACCATTTTTTTCGAAATTTGGATAACTTCTTGCAAGGGAAAAAATTCAACTCCGATGGGGCAGTCCAAATCGCCTTCAAAGATTTTATTGATTCCCGTCCGACTGGTTTTTTTAGTAAAGGGATCAATGAACTACCTATGAGATGGCAAAAGTGCATAGAAAATAATGGTTCATACTTTGATTAATTAAATATATTATATTAAAAAATATTCGACTTTTTGTTCCTCCCATACAAAACGCCAATTTCATATGTAAGGACCTAATATTTTGCAATTTCTATTAGTGTTATAGCTTAATAGAATATTACTTTATTTAGACCCTCTAGTAAAAACGTTTTAATTTGTAAAAGTTTGTAAAGTTTCGCTTCTACATCCATTATGTTTTCCAATATGTTTTCATTAGCAAAAGTATAAAAAAAAACTACATCACATATGAACAAATATAAATATAAAGTTAGTGGTCACAATATGCAGAGCAGTAAACTTGAGGGAGTCTGCTGCCCGGATGAGAGGGAGGCTTTGGAGGGGTGGGCTCTTCACTAGCACCTCTCCCAGAGAGGTAGCCTTAACGAGGCTTTTTGTACTCCGGGCATCTGGATGAATTTGGTTTCCCAGGCTCGGGTGGAGTGATCAGAGGTACCCCCCGGGGGTTTTTAGTCAGTAGGAGTCTGACACACCGGGGTCGCTGCCCTCACAGCGACCTTGATGATCCTATGCAGGATATTACCCTAGGTTACAAAAAAATAGTGTTCACATCGAAAGCTTAAAAATACCTGTAAAAATAATACATCAGTTTTTTTAATGGATTGTAGATTATTAAATCAGCAATTTCCTGCCTCTGACGAAAACACCTCAGATCCTGTCAAAAAGTATCTCGTATAACGCCCAGTTTCGAAAACGCTCTTTAAATTTTAAAACGCTTTAAACACTAAAATATTATATAAAAGTAAGTCCGATTTTCCTTCCTGACGCTATAACTCCAGAACGCACAAACCGATTTCCACGGTTTTGCATTCGTTAGAAAGGTCTCGGGCTCTGAGAGGTTTATAGCAAACAAGATTCAGGAAAAATTCAACAGAAAAGTAGGAAAACGGGGAAAATCATTTTTCACATACAGCACCATCTCTGATACATAGCATGTACTACAAACCAATATGGTTTTGCATGGTGGTGGAGCAGATCGCACCAGTATTTTAAGTAGATGGCGCCGATGCTTTATACATTGTTTGACAGCTACTCAATGTACTCTGCTCAGTTAATTTCATGTTACATTTATTATGCGTACGTTCTTTCAAACGCTAACTAACAACCAAAACGAAGCCATCTGGTGGCGAAACAAAGTTCGCCGGGTTTGCTAGTGAGCTATATATTATACTAGCTGTCCCGGCAGACCTTGTTCTGCCCTATTTCTCTAAAACAAAGTCACACTGTTTTTTTTTAATGTTAATAGCTTCCCCTGTCGGCTGTTTTTTGAAAATTGTTTGAAGGAACCTGGCCTTAATGCTATATGTATAAAATTGACAAATATTGACATTAATATTTATACGTCACTCAATTGTTTTGCCTTCCCGGAACCCGTCCACTAACATTTAAACTTTATGGTATGGTGTTAAAGTTCAAATTGACTTTTAAATATTATTACGATTTTTTTGTATGAGAATACAGAAAAGTGTTATTTTTAGACAGTTGTAGGGAATTTTTAAAATCTTTCTCTCCTTAATAACCTTCCTCAGACTTCATCAAACACAACAAAAAAAAATCAGCCAAATCGGTTCAGCCGTTCTCGAGTTTCGCGCCTATCAAGACATTTTGCGATTCATTTTTATATTATAGATTTGTATGACATATGCAAAGTATGCTTCATTACTATTTAAAATATTTTTTTTTTATTTAAGAAGCCTAATGAAACTTGCCGGTTTTCTGGTAAGAATTTACTATTTGTATTTCGCCCACGTATCACCTTTACACGCTTTAGCTGGTTGGGTTTTGAACTTTTGAGATCAGCGGTTGTAGCACAGATTTTGTAGCAGTTTTGTTTACATCATGAATTCATATTGGACAGTAGTTTGACAAGGCGCAATAGTCAGTCACAGAGCTATATGAAAATTATACAATATCACTGTCACTCAAATAAAATCCACGCTACAGTTTAGTTAACGCAACATTAAGGTTTCATTACGATGTTAAACGTTATTAGATTGTCGTCTCTTGACAGTCACCGTTATTCTTGGTTCGCTTTGTAGTTACCATCATGGCCCGTACACAAAATAACATTCCTTTATCGATGACGCTTATAGAAAAGTACAAAATCTATGACATTGACGAAAGCTTTCAAAATATCACATTGACTCGTTATGTTGATACCATATATTCGTACTTTTCTACAAGCATTAACGATTAACGAATGTCACTTTGTCTAGAAGCCCGGCAATAAGACTAGTGAAAATGTGTAAAAATTATATATTTGGCATAATGTGTGGGTGTGACATTTCGACAGTTTATGTAATTTTTTTAACCTGACTTGGCAGGGTGACCGGATTATGACTGATGGTAAGCATGTTTCAGTCCATAAAACTATTAAGACTATCAACAGTAAAGAAAAACCTAGAAAAACCTACCAGTAGCCGTAATGAAAATTCCGTCCTGCACAAACGCCTTCGTTTAAAGGAGCCAATATCAAGGTCGGTGGGAGCATGCACGCCAGATGACCCTTCCACAGCTTAACGACTCGACAAAAATAAAAGATAGTTTATGTATGTGGATACAGCCATTAATGAATCTCTGCTCACCACGCAAATGGGGCCATCGTGCTGATAAATGTCAATAGTATACATTTTAGACATTTTTAATAAATTTAGCGGTAATGTAGATCTAGCTGCTTAAAATACTCTATCAGTCATGTTAGGTATTAAAAAAGAAATCCCAATAGTGTTTCTACAAATGAAAATAATATTAATTAAAGAGAACACACCGTATGGGAGCCATTATGCGGTGCCTCGTATGTACACATACATACGCCGATATATAGGATATGTGATCGCCAAAAAACCATCTGAACCCTTAGTTTTTTAAGATCGAAAGAAATTTTAACATATAGAAAAACGATCGATTTCGCAGATGTTGGTATACTTGCACGTGTTTTGAATTTTTTGTGTCCGCCGACGTGTGGTCCGCGCTTATTATGGAATACTCAAAAAATCCTCTTAATTAAAATTGTTTGAAATATTGCTCTGAATGCTACTCGCATCTGCCAATATAACGGCATGTATATTCTACTATATTTCAGCAAAAATAATCAAAGTGGATAGGATACGATAATGTTCGCCTCGAAGATTTAGCTCTTGATACGTCTAGGTGGTGCTAAACGTGTAATCAAATGTTACAATAATAGAGAAGCCCAACAGCAAATATCACTAATAAGCTATGATGGATATAACACAAATAACTATTATTAAATTCTAAATATTATTGTCAACACTATTACCAATTCATTTATAATCTGTAATAATTATATTCTGAGTTGGCAACTATATAAAGTGACAGAATGGATACGAAACTGTGACAGGAAGTATTTAAAGGTGGTGGCTTAAGTAAAAATATAGTAGAGTGATGTTGATATTAAGTATTAATATTCTGTAAATAAATAAAAAATAATTACGAGGAGGATAAAATGATCAGAACAGGTGTCCATCGATTCAGTACGAGGCCAAAGGAGAATCTAAATATAAGAGTTGTTGTACGGCGTGTGGTAACCAGATAAGTTTTAGAATTATAGCAATATAATATTATATACCTATGATACAATATTTTAAGATATTTATTCTCGACTGAATTGTCTCCAAAAACAGTTATACAACGTTACTGGTAACTAATGCAAAACCTCTTAAAGGTAACTTAGGTACATCAAGACTAACAACTTTTGTTCTATGACTTTGTCAAAACTTAATACATCCTAAGACATATATTTTTTTAGTTTAAGTAGTGATTTCTATCAATCGTTAGCTCTATGTTTAAAGTTCAGTCAGCTGATGGTACGAAATCGTCTGCCCCAGTTGCATCGCGCCGCCTTTCAGAGTATTAAGAAGATCAGAACTGCAAATTTGATTTTTTTTTTGTATGGGGAAATAAAGATTGAATTATAAAAAGTCGTAAAACAAAAGTGGTTAGTCTTGATATACCAAAGTCACCCTTAAGAGGTTTTGCGTTAGTTACCTGTATCCCTGTAGACACAAGCGCCGACATAGTATCTCGCTTCTCATTAGCACGTTACGGTATCTGCTTGTGTACCGTACCTCCAGTTGTTCATCTAGCTAGAAACCTTAAATCGTGGCATATGTGGGCTGATATGACTACGGCGGCAAACAATATATTCTCACTGTTTGGTGGTCGCTGCCGTTCTTGGTATATAATTTACTTTCCACCAGGTGCAGTGTAGTCACTTGCTAGTCTGAACACACAAAAACGATATATCCACACCCAAACTGGTAAGATTAATTATTGGTTGCTGAAACCATTTATTTATTGTTCAAATAAGCAGCGATTGTCTTTCTTTACAAATATTGAGAAACAGAGAGAGACAGAGATTTCGGATTCAAAAATAATTTTATCTAAATGAATTTATACCTTTATTTATCACTCAACTATTATTATTCTTTACAAATATTGCCCAGGTTCTAAATAGCTCACATAACCTTTTACTATCTACGCTATTATACTAAAAAGAAACCTATCTATCGAGAGCTCATAAGTTTATATAGACCAGGTGATCTTAAAAACTATTCTGGATATTCAAAAATCAATAATAATTAGCAGTCCTTCAGGGTAGACAATAGACATATCTATATGTAGCTTATTATTACGCGAAACGTGATTTCAAGTGAAACCGCGGGCACAACTGGTATTCTGTATTCTGAACTGTATTTGTAAAACAGATATAGGACGGTTTAAAAATACATAATGTAAAGGTATCTAACTACCTATTTTATATTATTTTCAATTTGTAGTATTATTATATAAAAAACTAAAAAAATAAAATTAATTTAAATAATTAAAACTAAAAAATCATATAATAATTTTATTTACTATCAAGGATATTCACGTGAGATAATAAAAGTAATTTTAAATTTTGACAATATTTTTTTTCTTTTATATACTCGTAAATAAAATTAAATTGAGTGTATTCTCTGGTAATAGCCCTCTTGTGGTAAAAGTCAGAACCGGTAGTCAAGGTTCCACTTTTTATAACAGATGGCGCTTTATCGAATATTAAAGTTATGAAAATAGTTCTAAAGTTTGACACTAGATGCCATTAATTTTTGTAAATAAAACGTTTAAAAAAATTGAACAAATAAATTAAACAAGTTTTACCTATTTCCAATTATTTAACACAAATATTCTATTAGTTAACACTAAATCCAGTACTCTTAAATACTATTTAAATTAAAGTAATAAATATGGGAATCTAGCCGTCTCATTATACTTTTTTCTCTCTTTATTTAAGGCTCAGTCACACGTACGACTTTATTACCGACATACAAATTACAGGTACACGTTATAATCAGTCTAATTACCTAGTCACACAATGCAATAATAATACATATTTTTTTTAACTTTCTCACTCTCTGTTACAATCTAAACCAAGGATTTCTTTGTTTGAGATAGAGCACACAGCTTTCTCACCATTATAAAAAGATTGGTTGTAGTCAACATTAAACCTTTTAACGTCATTCAAAGTGTCCACCAAACAAGAGCATTGCCACGGATTACCATTAAAATAAAACTGATTTAAAGTAACACCGAAATTCACCAAATCTTTGTAAAAATTACTTTCTAAATATGTGAAAGAATTCGATGCTAAGTTCAAATTTTTTAAAGAATTAACTTTAAATGCTTCAAGGGGAATGTAATTTATAAAATTATGCGCCAGATCAATATCTTTTAATTCCGGTAAATTATAAAACATCTTATCTGGTATATCTTTTAATTTATTATTATTTAAATAAATCTTCTCTAATTTCTTCATCGGCCATAAGAAATATTCGTCTATTTCCTGAATTAAATTGTAACCTAAATTCAAAACTTTTAGATTATACAAATTAGCGAATGTACTTGGATCGCTTACTTCGGTGATCCTATTTTTAGTTAATGATAACACTTTCAAATTTTGAAGATGTGCGCTGGTTGCTATTCGTGGTACAATATAAAATGAACACCTATCTAAATAAAGAGAATCTAAAATCTTTAAAGACTCGAATAGCTTTTCAGAAGTTTCGTTCATATTATTTCCAGAAAAATTAATCGACCTAATTTGTTGATTTTTTTCAAACATTGACTGGGTTAAATTGCTACCCTCAAATCCGTTGTTTGATAAATCTAAATGCTTCAACTTGATAAGCGCCTCAAAGACATTCAATTTAGTTGGATCCAAGCTGTTTCCCATTAAATCGAGCACTTCTAAATTTTCCTTCCTGGCGAACAAACTCAGTGAAAGATCAGTCAGTATGTTGTATGATAAGTTTAAAGAGACAAGATTTAAATTAGCATCGAAAACTTTCTCATCTAGCCTTCTTATTTTGTTACTTGATAAGTCTATTTGTTTAAGATTTACAAGCGTTTTAAATGTATTAACATCAACATCAGTTATTAAACAATTACTTAGCGTTATATTCATAATTTTGTCATTGTGTGATATAAGGTTTCTATCGAGAACGTAATTGCCCTCTCCGGCTGTACATTTCAAATATAATTCGTTGTTAGCTTGGCATTTTGGTTCACTTCTTATGACCGAAATGAATGTCAGCAGGAGAAACATCCACCAACATGCCATTCCTGGAAAGATAAAAGATTACTATGAAACTAAATAATAAAATATTATATCAAACCCCGTAAGTCGCAACCCAAGTATATCCGAGGTTTAAGTAGCTATTTAGTGTAAAATGTAACATTTATATGATTTTCTCTCTATCTTACCGAAATTAATTTTAAAAAGAGCCAAAATAGTTGTAAGAATTCATAATTTATTATTTTATTTGGGTCTTTTGTTTCATTCTCCATATTCATATTTCATGGACATACAGACTTTTGATATTTATCGATATATAATATTATTGTGATACGTTCTAAACTTCTTCCTTGATTTTAATATTTTTTAACAAAGTTTTACATTAAAAAGAATAAAAAGTTATTGTAATTTTTCCTTATGTTACATACCATTATAATCTGCAGACTTCGACTATTATAGGAATGTATAATTTTTACATTTACACAGCTATATTAGGAAACAATAAATACCTTTCATTTGACGTTTATATAAATAAAATATATCTATGTTATAAATGAATAGAGCTATATAAATTCCAAGAGTGGAATACGCTTCCATCTACATTGTAATGATTTGGAAACCTTTATGATAAGAGTGAATATGGATTTGTGGGGCGGATGCATCATCGCTCTCATCTTCACCTACCATCAAGAGAGATTGAGGTCAATAGTCTGCTGGAAAATCACAAAAATAACCCTATAGATATGACATTTATAGCAAACTAGAAGGTAATACTAAATAATGTCATCCAATTTAAAAAAGTGTATTGAAATTAACAAATATAAAAACCATGCAAAAAGTATTAAGCATTTACTCTTACATAGAACAAACAGTCTTAATCAGTATCAAATTAACATAGACTGACCTTTGTCCTATATTATAACAATTATGGATCTATTAATTGATATTCACCTGCAGAAACAAATCTTGTTCCAGTAAAAAATTACCACTAATCACGAAACTAAGATACAAACGCCGTATTACATATCCATTTGTAATCAACTCACAAATAGGTTCAACAGGAAAATATACAAAACGTGTTTTGTAGCCAGTTCTTGACGTAGTAATGAATAAATATATTATCATACAACAGAGAAACCGAATATCTTTCAACATGTTGAAGAAAATATAGATCAGACGTGCAATGAACTTTAAAAATACTACAATATATGTCTATACTACAATTCGCCAATTTGCGCATTGTACTCCAGTTTAATGAACTGGAGAGCACCATCGATGTATTTGCTGACAGTCTTTAAAAGGAAAGTGATGAACATGGAGTAGGTGTGGGCAGAGATGAGCAAATGTAATCTGATTAATGATTACAAAATGTAGTCGTAATTTTAATGTACTTGTTCTGTAATCATGATTAAATCCATTTAAACCATTAAGAAATCATAAATGTGTATGCAATCTGGGATTCTGTAGTGTTTAAAACATAGATGAGCAAAATACAGTCATATTAATGGTAAAAAAACGTAAAATGTAATCGTAATTATTTTTATTAATCTGATTACATTCTGCCCATCTATGTTCCTATTAGATGGCATGCAGGTTTCCTCGTGATGTTTTCCTTTACCGATGGTGCCTAAATCCATACGAATTCTGGAAAATCCACAGGTACTAGGCTTAACTAATAAATCCCAACTAATAATATTACCTCATAGTTAATCAGTTTAATAAGATTAAATAGGTTTTTAATTTACACCTAGACACGCCTACAAACCATATCACATTTAATAAATACAGGTGAGATTGTACAACCTTGACCAAATTCCAAACGAGCTTCGTAATAGATAATTATACATTGTTTACGCTTTAATTTACAAGTTACCAGACTAAACACTTTTATTTTTACTGGCAATACTCATTCATCTAGGATAATTTAATCAACTGATTCAAAATATACTAATCTAGTGTTTTTACTTTGAAAAATTAATAATAAATCTTAGGCCATAAAGGAGTAACCATTTTACTTGCTATTGGTGTCCCTGGGTAAAAATCAACATCAAGACCGCTGTGAGGGTAGCGACCCTGGTGTGTCAGACTCCTTGTAGCTAAAAACCCCCGAGGTGCCCTACCAGTCACTCCACCCGGGCCTGGGAATCCAGATTCTTCCAGACGCCCGAGGAGCGAACAGCCTGTTTAGGCTTCTCTACTAGAGGGGTGGGAGTAAAGAGCCCAAAGTTTAAGGAGCGTTTTTGAAATAGAGCTTAAGTCGAGTATAATGCCCCCCCCCCTTATAAATGACACAATTGTAGCATAAGAAATAAAAAGCAGTAAACTTCGCAATTTTTAATATGGTTTATCAATTAACTACAAATATTATCAGAATTTTTATTATCAGAAACGTCGCGTTGTTTTTCTATGACGTCATTCATTTGATCATTCTTCTCACCCGATTCAGAATCTAGCAAATCGTCGGAAATGTTAAAATCAACTGAACTGCCTTTCAAGCTGCTGTTGCTTTCTTCTAAATTCTTTGAAACGTTTCTAGACAAATCCAATTCGCTTTTTAGTCTTTGTATTGATTGTACTATTTCACTTTGAAAATTCATATTCAGTTTGTATAATTGTTCTGAGTGTTCTTTTTCCCTTCTGATTTCGTTTATCATTTGAGTGTCTTTGTACTTTTCAAATTCTGTCATAATCCTTACTTTCGCTTCATAAGCATGTTGCACCATAGTCACTAATTTAAACAATTTCTCTATAACCTTATCTTTTACTTCTTTGGTAATGTTAGGATCAGATTCTAAATCAGTTTTTGCATCCAATGCTAAATCGTTAGCCGATGAAGGGAAACCGAGAAGATATTTACTTGTTCCATTAGATCCATTATTTTTCGTAACAGGTACAATTTCTACATTCGCTGTTTTATCTTTGGTTGCATTTTTCGAGGTAAAAGCACCGTGGGTTACCACTTCTGTAAATACTCCAGAGCTGGGTTTGTTTGACTGATAATCAGCCGTCTTTTTGTTGACTTTCTGCATTAATTCATTTTGTTTCTCCTTTTGCTTTTCAAATTGTGTTTTCTGCAGCACCTCTTCATGAGCTATTACTTTTTCTTCTTTCGGTTTATTTTGAAACGGACTGCCTGTCCTCTTGCTGAAGTTTGTCACAGTCAATTTAGACATTTCCTTTTACTGCCGAAACCATACAAGGGTATGTAATATGCATAAAACACTGAACTAAATTTTAGTGTGTGGCAGTTATTTTGTCCAGTCGGGGTGCTGTCGATGAAGCTACTAAACGATCGGTTATATTAAATATTGAATGGCTGGCCTCTGACAGCCAAGTGTGGGCTTCGCTCCATAGTTTTGGTTTGTCAGCGCTTCCTAGGCGTGGCAATGAATTTATTATTAGTTTTAAGCGTAGAATGGATTCGGCGTGGGCTTAAATGCACTTGCAATGTATTTACTGCGTTAGCTTTAGGATTAAATGATTAGATAACGACTATATTATAACTTAACTCATAATTTAAGAGACGCAATTACACTGATGTCACCATTTTGTTTTAGGGTAAATAGATTATTTTAAGATTATCATGATGTCGCTCAGTTCATTAATAGTGTATTTTATAATTTAACCTAATTTAAGGTCATTGCTAGATACACACTTGCTCCAATACCATAGTTTTAATGGTTAAGCAACCAAATAATCTAAATTTTAAGGGTTTTCTCGTCTTTCCTAGTGCTACAGTAGATTTTTCCTGACTAACATTATGCCAGTAACATCGAAAAAAAAAACTTTTATAAGCTTAAATATTTATAAGCTTACAAACACACATACAACATTCATATCTTTACGCAGAATCATTCCACATATGTGCATACTTACAAGGGCTGAAATTGTGATTAATATTTAATTAGAACAATACTCTATTATTTTTTATTTATTGGAAGCATAATTTAAATAAGGATAATCATTTTTGGCTATTTATTTTTTGTTTAATATGTTTTAAAATTTCTGTAATAAGCTGTGATTTTTTTTTAATAAAAATAAAAGATAAGCATAATTTTAGATTTCTGATATTTTAAATGTTTTTAAAATTATAATACAAAACTTTTTCTTACATATGATTAACAGAATTTTAAAGATCAGTAAAGACCAATATCAACCAGGGCATTTTCGATGCTAGCGAAAAGAGATGTCTTTCAAGTTACAACCATCTATGCGAAAACTTATATATCCTCTGTATATATAACATTAAAAACTTTTAATTCATATGTAACCGCTGCAAATTTTGCAACATAAGGTGCGAATTCCATAGCAACTATACCGGGTGAAATTCATTAATATATAATTAACGTTGTTTTTAAACAATCACTTTCTCCATGGCGGAACTATCCTAAACATGGGTAGTTCATTTGTATTCCACACGTTCCGATGCGCTGGATCAATAATAATGTTTAACCGATAACTAAAGTATTTAGGTCATCTAAAATTTCAGATTCAATAACGTTAAAAGACGTTGGAATACCACATAATATCGCCTGGATGAATTTGGTTTCCCAGGTCCGGGTGGAGCAACTAGAGGGACACCCCGTTGGTTATTAGTCAGTAGGAGTATAATTTTTGGTTTTGGACATCTTTCCTCCTCGTGATGCTATATTCTTATCGCTAAAAGTTGCAGATTCTCATAGAAAACCATCCATCCTATAATGGTAACCCTCTCTTTCTCTTCTGTCATTGGTATCAAAAAGAACTTTATGTAGTTCTTTATGAAAAGTATCGCAGATATGACCTTTAGAAAAATGAAGTATTTTTTGAAGCAGGCGCAGAGGAATTAATTAAAAACCATATTTAGATCGCACTTTTGTATATTACGTATTTTATGACACCATAATTTTCTTATGTGACACATTCTAAATTCATCGTGATATGACTTTTCTCATTTGTATAAAAACCTTATGAACCTACAGACGTCGACCTCTTCAACACCCCCCCTCGAAGTCGTAGGTACAACTGTCTTCATACGTACACACATCTTTAATTCTTAGGTTATATATAAACTGACAATGTTCTATACTACTAAAGCCCTTAGTTAAAATATCCGCAGTGACTCTCTCTGTGTATAAGTAGTTAAAAAGCATTCGATAGCTTTCTCTTCAAACTTGACTGACGCAAAACATAGAAAGACTTTTTCAGCAAACATACGACATTATTACAATCTTTTTCACCATTACGCAAGCGTTTAGCAGTATCAGACATTTTCTTGTCTTGGACAACCTTTTTCAGGTTCCAATCTTGCTAATAATTCGTCAATGACAAACAAACCGATTTCTTTAAGCTTTTTTTAAAACATAGAAGAAATCCGCCAACTGTTGACGCAGGTCATCTTCTGCCTGCATTCGTGTCAAAATTAGCCTTTTTAACGACTACGCTTTTCGCGCAACTGGTACATGCATGCAGCTTGTCCCATACCGCTTTTGACGTTACCAAGCCATCTAACGCAATCAACTCACTTGGCGATACAGCCAATAAAATTTCTGATTTGGCCTTACCATTCATTTTAATCCAGTCTGCATAGTTAGAATCAGTGCGATCCGGTTTAGATAAATTTCCATAGGTCATTTTTCTTCAAAATTTCCTTCCTGTGAATTGGAAAATTCCATAGGTCATTTTTCTTCAAAATTTCCTTCATGTGAATTTTCCACGTTAAGTTTTCTCCGTTAAACGTCTATCTATTTTTATAGAGGCCATTTTTGTGGCCTGGGCCCATAACCTTTTGAAGCAGGCGCAGAGGAATTAATTAAAAACCATATTTAGATCGCACTTTTGTATATTACGTATTTTATGACACCATAATTTTCTTATGTGACACATTCTAAATTCATCGTGATATGACTTTTCTCATTTGTATAAAAACCTTATGAACCTACAGACGTCGACCTCTTCAACAGTATTTTCAGTTTATACAACAGTTATACTAGTTTTAAAGTATAGCGAAAACCCAACAGATCACCGAGACAAAAGTACCTATTCATAATTGCACAAGGAGTGTGCTGTTGTAAAAATAACAAAGCAGAAATCTTCGTCATACGAGTATTTCGATATGCGCATGGACTGATTCCACAAATCAATATCTTTATGTCTAAAGCTAGTGATAACCTTTGGTTAATTCATGTAATAGATTAAGAAGCACTACACGTTTGCTATTCAATTACTATTTGTCTAATTACAACCAATTTGTTGATGATATTATCTCCGAAGCTCCAAGTTCAATGATGTCAATTTAGATACAATCACGCATGCAAAGCGACGCGTGCGCTGCGCCCGCCCATCCATATCAAACATTATTTTCCACCACCAATCCTGCCTCTCACTTCCTCCCATCAAAACAGCCATGTGCGAGTGAAGGACACATAAACTGGATCGCACTTCTTCGAATCAGGGTACGGTGTCACAAACAACAGAAAAGGCGCTTCCAAATGGCTGTTCTAAAACGCATGACTGACGAAAAGAAATGTGAGGACATAGGCCTTTTTAACATGAACTACTGAAGAGGATTCGTATCGAATAGCTTTCCCTTACACTTGGACCCTACTGGTGGCAGAAGGTCGAAAGCGCACGCTCCTCGCGTGCCATGAGAGACAATGCGTACCGGAACTACACAATACGTGCTGAATTTGAAATAGCTGTATAAAAACCGAGGACTCCTTGTCGAAACTATCACAACTCATCCGACTATCTTTAAGTCAACACTTGGAGTGTAATTTAGCAAAATGGTGTCCAGTAAAGTGGTGTGTTTAGTCGCCCTC
The DNA here is from genome assembly GCA_036320925.1 of Automeris io. Classification (NCBI taxonomy): domain Eukaryota; kingdom Metazoa; phylum Arthropoda; class Insecta; order Lepidoptera; family Saturniidae; genus Automeris; species Automeris io. Next base: position 12,968,829 of record JAUDJH010000005.1, read on the forward strand.
ACCCTGTTTGGGAGCGCCGTAGCGCAGCCCGCTAAAGATGCCTTCTGGAAAGGCACTCCAATGGACAGCATGGTCGAGGAGATGAGAGCTGGCTGCGTTGAAGGATCTGACGCCACCGCTTGCATTAAATACAAGGTCATGTCTTTATTGGACACCATCTTCAAAAAGGACACCTTCCAGGTAAAGATGTACATGTAAATCGTTCAAAATAAACCTCAACATGATTCTAAATTTAGTACTTTTACAGATCTCAGAAGCAGTCGAAGTGACCAAGAATGGTGCAGCCAACGACGTCACGGGCCGCTCCAACGGCGATTTCTTCGACAGCATCGAGAGCTACATTCAATCCCACGATGTGACCTTCCAACTTCCCATCGCCGACACCAAAATCACTGTTAGCCCGAGAAACCTTGACAATGATGAGCTGACCCTCAACGTCAAGTTTAACAAGGAAGGTGCCCGCTCTGTTGGAGAGGCCCGCAAGGCCAAGCTCAAGAAGATCATCGTCCCTATCCTAGTGTTTGTTCTCCTCAAGGCCATGACCCTCATCCCCTTGGCTATTGGTGTCCTTGGTCTGAAAGCCTGGAACGCCCTACAGCTGTCTTTCTTCTCCTTCGTTGTCTCCGTTGCTCTGGCCATCTTCCAGCTCTGCAAGAAGGTGAGTTAAAACAAATCTTATTTACTTAACTACGAACAAACTAAAATCTATAAACACTAGCACAGAAAATTTCAATTTCACGAATGAAAGGCTGCTTGGAAAAGTAACCGAAGATGTTTTGCTTACTTCGGATGAAACGATTGGAATAATCTTAATTAATAATACAAGGCAATCAAACAAAAGTTTCTCTACTTGAAATATCTGAATAAAAAGATCTTCCCGAGAATCGCATGTTTGTTGTGATATCGACCATGTATGACATGGTTTGTTTTGCCAAATAACCTTTCAAATGTTTGCACTCTTATAAGCACTTGATTGTATTAACTTTACTATTGTAATAACTCTAGTCATCAGAGAGGCCAGACAAGGTAATAATCTATCAACTATAACGTTATTATAGGCCCGATATACGCTAAAGTCTACGCTATAAGTTTACCTGCGCAGGCAATTGCTCGTTCATCAGTGCAGTGGCTGCCATGCACGCTCAGGTTTTCCTGAACGATTTACCTATATAACTATTTGATAAGTTTTAACATATATAACTCCGATAAGACAGTCCAAAAATGGGCAGAATTGACATAAACTATGGAAATATCAAATTGCCTACATTATATCAATATGATACTTTCTGCCAGCGTTACCGCTAATAGTATTCTTTTGTCTTGGCCCTCTGATCTTTGACTCTAGTTGTTAGAAGCGCTAAGTGGACTAACAAGCTGTCATTACCTATAAACTATCCATGCCTAACGTTGTAGTTTACCCAGATTGCGGCGGACAACTCGCACCCTCAGATCGCAGCGCATGGACCCTGGGACGCTGCATATGCTGCCACCCGCCGTAGGAGGGACGCTGAGCCTCAAGAACTCGCTCAGGAACTAGCATACAACGCTTACCACTAAACGATACCTCGACGACATCGTATCCGACACCGTTCCGATCTACGATCGACTCCAATCGACCAGTTAAGAACGGACCTAGAGCAGACCAAAAATTGGCTTCCTTGTGAAGCCGTAACAATGTAAATAATATATACTTATGCAACTTATTTATTTAAATTAAATGTGAAAGGTTGACTGTGTGATTGTGATGTATGACTGTTATTTATTTATTTATAATAAAAATCATTGATAAAACACAATATTTTATTTATTGCGTAACCAACATTCCTGTTAAATAAAAATTTAGAATATAAAAATCAGATTTTTCGTAATTCCTACAAGGAAAGTAATAATTCATGTATCTCGATTCTTAAAAATTATAGTAAGTTAAAAAACATCCCTAACTATTTAGAATTAATGAAAAGGTTAAAGTCCTGCTTTTTTATTACATCACCAAAAAATGTCGCTTTAACCAAATAGCCCTTAACCCTCGATATGAACACCTCAGTTATCGCCGTGCAGTATCCTATTTATCAACAGTTGCGGACGACTTTTGCACCGGGCTATGCATCCAGGTTCCATGTCGTTTGGCCATAATAATACAAAAATAAATACTGTGAAATGTTAAATTTTAATGTATCACTTTCTCCTGAAGGCAAATCGTACAAAAATTAGTTTTCAGATCAAGTACAATCAGCTTTCTACAGACATGCCGCGACAAACTGATCAATTACCATCACACGTAGAATGTCGATAGAATCGTTGACGCCTCTGTTTACATTTTCACTTACGAAGAGAAAAATGTACGTCATTATCTCATTTTATTTATTTATTAAGAGGGAAACAAACAATTATTATAATATATTTAAACAAATACATAAATTGATGCGGGAAGTTCATATTTGAATCAATGGCCCTACTTTTAATTTTTTTAGAAGTTCCTGATAGTTATTTTAAAGTCCTTTGCTAACCAGTCCCTTGTATACTTAGTGAATTCTTTTTATCAACTTGTTACGTGACAAAAGATTATAAATTCTGGATTATATTTCCGTTATTATATCTTGAAAGAAGTAAGTGGATAAGTACGAACGTTCATGTCTTTTTTCCGGAACTAACATCAAAAACTGGTGGTTTTGTCGAAGCCGCAATCTTTTAGTTTCAATCGCAGTATGGTAGTTACACTTTTTAGAGTATTGGACAATGCTGAACTGTATTTTGGAGATTTGCTGCCTACAAGCAGAACAGAGTAAGGGTTAAAGACTGACTATAACTTTTCTATTGACATTTCAAGATATATATTTATATATGATATTTGGGAGTCGAAGCTGCTCGCGTCCGTAGGCTTTACCCTAGTTTCCCTACACGTGACTCCTGGGTGGTGCTAAACGAGCAGCAGCGAGGTGGTAGGGCGCCGGTGCCCGTCTGGATCGCGACCACAGTGCACGGGTGTAAAGCCCGTCACAGTGACCAGTTTCGGCTTGTCGCGTTTCGGGATCAGCTTGTGCATATCCAGTAGCTCATATACCTAGAGACCTTCAGTCGTGGTATATATGGGCCGACATGACGATATAAGACTATCAATGGATTTTCAGCCTTTGATAGTCGCTTTCGTATTTGGACTACACTGTACTTACCATCAGGTACTCTGTAGTCACTATGTCGAGCCAGGGTAAAAAAAAAGCAGTAAAACGTAAGTAACTGTATTCCAATCCGAAATCTATTCTGATTTCAAAGACTCAGTTATCATGTAAATCATGGGTCGGCAACCTTTTCGTATATAAGGGCCACAAATATTATGAGTATATTGGTGCGGGCCACATTTCATCTAATAAACACATTTTTTTAGCTCAAACTAATTTTTACATTTTTAACCATATTTATTGTTACTCTCATTTTGAAGTAATAGGTACAAAATTAACTAAGACTTATAAAACTAATGCGATTTTTGAGGCTGTATCTGTTTTGCAAGTTATTTAATGTCTGCTTCCATTTTAGACATAAAAATGCACAGTATTGCATCTAAATGTTCATCGGTCAATCGAAAACAATGCTTGTTTTTTCGATAGTTAATTACTGAAAATTATTCTGTGGAACGGCTTTTACTTGCGCGGGCTGCACCGTAGTAGCTTACGGGCCGAATGCGGCCCGCGAGTTGCCGACCCCTGATGTAAATAACAAGCTTTCGCCCGAAATCAATCATAATAAAATGAAAAAAATAAAGGCCAAGTGCTAGCGACCTAGCGCACGTAATAATGGTCCGTACTTGTAGGTATAGGTTTTTTTATATAACTACAAAACTATTTTCCCTGTAATTGTGCTATAAGACAATGCTTATTTCCAAATTTCATAATAAGTCAACGGGAAGTACCCTAAAGTTTTTAATCTCTTGCAAAAATCTATACTAATATTATAAAGCTGAAGAGTTTGTTTGTTTGTTTGAACGCGCTAATCTCAGGAACTACTGGTTCAAGTTGAAAAGTTCTTTTTGAGTTGAATAGACCATTTATCGAGGAAGGCTTTAGGCTATATAACATCACGATGCAATTATTAGGAGCGAAGAAATAATGGAAAATGTGAAAAAAACGGGCAAAATTATTCATCCTTGAGGGCTTCCATTGAGTGCGCTGCAAAAACGGTTCAAGATACCAAAAATATATGTAAGAAAGAATTATTCCTCTTGAAATGATCTAAAAAAATGTCCGCGACAGTATATGTCTATCTTTTAAGATTAAGTCACTAGAACCGTTTTTATGGTAAACAAATTTGGTCGAAATTAATGCATTATTTGTTAAGAGTTGTATCAACGTAATAATATTAACCTTTATCCAAATAAATGTGTTCTTGATAAAGAGTATTAATTGTGAACAAAATTGTCTTTGACATCACTTAATTTCAATGAACATCTTAGAAGATATTACAAAACCTTATATAGCAAAACAACGTTTGCCGGATCAGCTAGTGTAAAATATGCAGCAAAATGGGCCGCACCTTTTGATTACACTGACGCCAGGCATAAATACAAAAAAAATAATAATATAATATAACGACAAATTGATACTTGTATATCTTCTAGAGAAAAAGAGTATTGACTGGCGGGCGACGTATAACGGAGTGATCCTCTAAGGGTTTCTATATTGCTTTTGAAATAGGAAAACTAAAAACGGACAGTTAAAAACTAATTTTAGTAAGTCATGTGTCAGAAATATGGATGGCTACCATAATCGAATGTTATGGTGTAGGAATCCGTTCTAATGTGTTCTCAAGTAGGTCAGGAGGGTAGGAAAGGCATGCTACTGTCGCAGCCCGTCGTATCCTGAGCAACTATGCAGAATATTAATTAAGAGCACTGTAGCTGTTGTTTATGAAAGCCTGTGAATACTTTATTTTTCATTAAGGCAAACAGGCATACCAGGCATAACCAGTGGGAGTACCATCAGCGGATATGGTTACTGTCACGTATAACAACTAAAACACAAAACATATACACAGGAAATATACTTCTTTGAAAGATTTAAATGATGAAGCTCTTCACGTGGCTGCATGTGAGACAGTCCATGCCTGTAAAATTTTATATAAACTGTGGGCATTGTTTTGAAAATTTTGACCGAGATTCGATCGACCGTGGTGTTTTTGAATTTAGATAAAGTGTTTTTCTTAATTTAGGATAAAAGGCATACAAAATAAACATAACTGTCGTTACTTTGGATTTTCAGAGCAACTTCAGAGTTTGTTTTTTTTTAAACCGTTAAAAAACTTTAAATATCTTATATCATAATTTTTCCGCCGATTCAAAAGAACTTTTTTCACAACTGTTCTAAAGAATTCGATTATAATACAAAGAAAATATTGTGCCTGGCAGCTCGCAATTATAACATACTAGATGATCCAGCAAACATTGTTCTGCCATATAAGTTATTTTTAGTGAATATTTTGGATGCTGAATAAAAAATAAAGAATGTATTGTGTGTGAGGAAGGGATCTGAGGCATACGTGGAGCCATCTGTCATTCAATAACATTAAAAAATCGTTCTGTTTGGAATACGAACGACGGTCAAATTATTTGGATATTGTGTATACAAAAATATTAAAATCACGATTAAAAAATGGGAGGACTGGGTTAGGATGGTGATTATTTGGGTTTAAAGGTATTTTTTGATACCAAATCATAAAAAAGTACAAAAAAATTGTTTGGCGAAAAAATACAAAAATATTCTTGAAAGTTACATCATAATTCCTAGTGCTATGAAACTTTATGACCTATTCTCATACTTATTAAATAAACATAAAAAAATCATTACAATTGGCAGAGCCGTTTCAGAGTTGTGCGACCACAAACATTGTGACACGAGATTTTTTTATATATGTATAGCTGGGACTGGAAAGTTCTAGAGAACTGCATTTTTGTTGCGTGACGATTTGCCTTTAAACTTTGGGGGTGTGCTCTGACAGCCAACGGTGTAAATGAGTACCCAGGAGATCAGAAATCTCTATGAGAGCATCAGATCGAACAATCTCTCTCAGAACACTCCTCATTTCATTTTTTTTTAAACTGACTCGACACAGTGGCTGCACCACACCTGATGGTAAGCATGGTGCAGTCCAAAAACGCCAACGACTATCGAAAGGTAAGAAATAAACCATCAGTTGTCGCAGCGATCATGCCGGCCTGCACAAATATCTCTTCACGCTACGCGTATACGTTAAATACTCGTATGCAAAGAGAACCGAACTTTTATTATTAATACTAATCTTTGTCCCAACCTAACAAACCCACAGTTTTTTTTTATTAGAAACAAGCTCACGCTTGACTTCAAATAATCTTGATAAAATTGATGAGGATGGTGATGAAACCAACAAGTAGAGATACAATCGGCCAATCAGGAGCCTTTCGCCGTAATTATAGGTTCGCCTTTTTGTTTTTGAAGGCTAGCAGCTCAATGACAAAGGATTTATCTAAACGTCATGCTGAGAATCTAAGCATTGTTATTATTTGGTGACTAAAATATTCGCTAGTAAATAAATAAAAAAAATGTCATAGTAATAACAAATAAGCAGGATTAACTATCTATCAATGGTTAAAGACATTAGAAAGGTTAATTCACCTATTTGTATCAAGTTCAGATAGTCCCTGCTTTTGAATAAATATGTCGATGAATTTGTATGCGTATCTAGTCCTCCGTCATGTATAAACAACTTTACGCACAGAAAATAGTATTTTGTTTTGCATTCAAGAATGTTATTCTACATTTTTTAAATGGTAAAAAGGTAAAAATAAAAATGGTAAAAAGGTTCTTCCAACTTGCCGACTTATTGAAGAATGGTATGTCCTTGCGGAGAGGATCCTAATATTAGTTTGTTCAATTGATTATCGAAGACATTATTCTAGGGAAGAGAAGCTCAAGTTGTCAAAGAAGAAAGGGAAGACATTAACATAGTTATCATATTTTGGAGAAAACACTGAATTGCATAGCATGTGATAGCAGATTGATCTCCAAACTGTATTACAAAAAAGGCACCCAATGATGAATCCAGCATTGAAATTACGTAGGCTGTTAAGAAGATTAACAATATTCCAGAGTATCCTCATTGCCAAACGGAAGTGAAACAAGCAATTTCACAATCCAGACATGGCGACGGATGCAAATACAGCGATGCGTCATGCATGCACGATAGACGGCAACCCTTATTGCATAATGGAAACACGCTCGGCGTAGACAACGCAAACTTTTTGCTAAACAAGACCACGTCTCACTTTCTACGCAAAATGTACGATTTTATGTAATAGATAAATACGTGTAACGTAAGATTTGTTGATCTGAATCTATTTTTAACCCCAACGCTAGCAAGGGGTGTTATAAGTTTAAAATATATGTCTACGGTTTCACGTAACCGATATCTATCTTTGGCGTCATATTTTCTAAATAGATGAACTGAAAAAAAATAGAAAAGAAAACAGAAAATCCGTATAGTCAAACAACGTTCAAATAACGGTTCAATCTTTCTATTGGCGTGTTACTTCGTCAATTTTATTACATATCGACAATGACTAGAATTCTGTTTTCCTGCATCATAAACATAGGAGGAATCAAGTAACGAGTGAATTGCCATGTGAATGAACGCGCTCCATCGTGCACCTTATGTTTTTCCACACAAATGGGATTCCCTTAATTAGACGAGATTGAGGCCAAGCGTAAGCTTTTTTATAATAAGATAAATAAGCTGGTTTAAAGCATTCTGTTCATTAATGTTTCCAAAATAATTTCAACTGGAAGTTATTTCTGTAATCTTTTAAAGTTAACTTTAAAATAAATATTATATATTATGTAATTGTAATAAGTAGGTGCAATATTTTTTTCTACTCTTTCCAAAGCATTTAATTGTAAACTATTTAATTAACATCACGTCCAAAATTAAACTCACAAGTGACGTCACAAAAACATTAACATATTACCAGCAGTAAACACTGGGTGCACGTTACAAATTACAAAAGAAGTGAACGAATAATTCAGCAGCCAGCGCTTTTAAACCTTGAAACTAAAAACCCATTTGGATCGTTACAACTTTAGATTTGATTATAAAAAAAAGTAATTAATGGAAAAATATTTTACGTCACTTTTAGCTATATACAGTGACGAACATAAGTATTGGCACAGTGGGGTAAACAAAATTATTATAGTGCTAGCAATTATAAGAATACAAATAAGATCTGTTTTATTTATTATAACAATACTTCCATCCTTGATACTTCATTATATTAAAAAAATCGATTGAAAACAATTCCGTAGTTCAGGAAAAAAATAATATAAATGGCATCATCTATTTTGGCCGCAATACTGTAGATACTTGTAAAAGTTATTGCAAAAAGTACAAAAGTCACAATGATATTACAGTAGCTTATTTTAGTATTAGATTTTACTAATACAAATTAATATTTAAAACAAGATATTCTTCTGAATAAGAACATTTATTTTAAATTAATTTTAAATGAGTACATTATTTCCTAAAAATTATAACTAATTTCTGTATAATCGGTGTCTATAATTCTGTAAAATACAACTAATATCTTAATCAGGGATCGAGTGATTCATTTTCGATTAATCGAACATGAAGAGTTCTAAATTCAAACAACTCTTACTGGAGCTTGATAAACAAGACGTTGACAAAAACGTTTTATTAAATATTTCTTATTTATTTATTTATAAGAACGCTTACATAGTCTACATTACAAACAAAAAAATATAACACATGAACTAGATACATTATAAATGCGACTATATTTAAAAGTGTAGACTACATGCACGGAAGGAACGAAAAATGAAAATACGAGCAACACACGGACAGGAACTATATATATAACACAAAGAAAAACACTAATTTAATTAGCACAAATAAAAAAAGCAAGCAATCAGTTACCTATTCCAAAATATTCTCGAACAACAACCTTTTTATGAGTTTAAAAATATTTTCATTAAATATATCGAGATCAATAGATCTCAACATAGAATTGTACAACCTTGTTATTCTGCGTAGGGGTGCATTGTGGCTTAAATTTGTGGAATAATTTGGAATTCAAAATAAGTTAAAATTAGCTGCTCTGTTAAAATTAGTTATTCTTAATCTAGTAGGAGCAGAAAATGCTATAGATGGTAAAATGCTAAGAGTTTCAAAAAGTTTGTTTTTAATCTAATATACAAATAGTATTCTTTTATTTTGTTGGTTTATTTTTATCTTAAGTCGGTATTATAGCGACCACAACGCTGATATCAATCGTGGTGCAGTACAACAAAATCGTTTAAAGTTGTAGAAACACTGACCCACGCGATTGGTATGTAAGTCGGGACAAGTGAGAGCATTACTTACACCTACGAAGCATTTCAATTTACTTGACCGATGATTTATTGCCTAATATAGTTACATTGTATTCCCACAATTTCGTAGATCTTATAGGTGCAATAAACAACGTAATCATGAATCGTAAAATGATGATGATGATGTCCTAGCCGGATTCGGCCACGGCGACTGTTTCAACGCCGATTAAGAAAATCAAGGCCCAGTTTTCGGAAACAGTCAATTGCGCAGGAGATATTTAAGTGCATAACTGGACGCGCAGCCAGAAAAGCACTCTCTCGTCCGAGCTCCCTCGGGCCCGATGGAATGGAGAACCAGTACGATCGGGAGGGAGCAGGATGCAGGTTTGGTCGAGTTTTCCTTCTCTGAACACCTGGTTGAATTGCGTTGTTAAAGAGATACCTTAGTCGCCTTTTACGACACCTCAGCAAGAAGAGGGGGGTGCTATTCTATTCTGCCGGCAGCCACCACGGCTAAAAAAATCGTAAAATATAAAAATTATATAAGGACGAGTCACCGAAAAACCGACGGGAAAGGACTGAAAATTTGAAATATAACTATCAACTAACCATGGCCGATTTAACCATATACAAGAGTAGCAATTGCTACGAACCTCGCACTATTAAACTTCTGCCAGAGAGTAATTTTATGAAGCGAAGCTATTTTATACCCAGTAGATAGATATAACAAGTTAATACTCGGAAACGAGACTGGTCGCAGTTTCGAGTCACAGCACATACCTTTGAGTTTTTTCAGAAGAAGTACAGACTAAGGCACCGCATATTCACTGTGAAAGTGAAACCCGAACGGCATCAAATAAAAATATCTAGTGTAAGTGTCTTGAAAACTAAGCACGTTGGCATAACATATAAACGTAAAGGAGACAGCCATTAATGTACTTCTGCTTACCCCGAAACGGATATAGTAAGAAAGAAAGAAAAAGCATTTAATCCACCCTCTCCCTTCCTGAATAGAACCACGCGCGCGGGTTTACGGGGTCACAGCTATACGGTATCTCACATCCCGGCTAGGACTAAGAAGTTTTCTAACTCCTTCTTTTGCCGTGTCGTTGGTCTGTGGAATGGTCTTCCGGCGAGTGTATTCCCACATTCCTATGATATGGGAACCTTTAAGCGTAGCGTGAAGAGATATTTGTGCAGGCCGGCATGATCGCTGCGACTAACGATGGATTTTTTCTTACCTTCTGATAGTCGTTCGCATTTTTTGGACTGCACCATGCTTACCATCAAATTTAGTGTAGTCACTGTGTCATATCAGTGTAAAAAAAAATTGACATCAACATAACAAATAACACAGAAGGATAGTTACGATTTATTATCATATGTTAAAAAGCGTAACATAACAGATGTTTTTTCTCCACTTTAATTTGAATAATTTATGGTGAACCAAGGGACATTCGATTAAATTAGCTGAAGGGTCCGCGCCAGCTTATACGGCATTAAAATTTAAAATTAAAACTTTAATCTTAACTTGGCAATACCAGCATCCGTAGATCTATTTTCAATATCCTACACATGAGTTCCTCAGGCGACAAACAACTACTAAGCTTTAGGACGTCAGTACCAGAATGGATCACGACCACAGTTCCTGGTATAGGGGTCCGTTTGTAATAATCCTGGCCAATCACATTTCTAGATAAGACTGTATAGATCCTTCTGCTTTTTCAAGGTTGGCGGAATGAAGACAACACTCCTTGTGCTACATTCATTTATAGTCGACAACAGTCGCACCTATTAAATGGGATATGAGCTTATTTGTTATCTATTTGAAAGACTACCAGTTAAGACTAGAATCTAAAGCTATACCTTTTAAGGGAGTAAAAGAGGATTACAAGATTACATCTCGTTACCGAAAAAGGTCACAGTTTACAAACAACACTATCTAAGGTTATTTTTATAGACCAAAATTACCGTAGTAAACAGAGTCAAATTCTTTAATCTATCCACTTCATGCTTGCGTTTATTCGCAGTACGTAATATAATCAATAACACAACTGATAGCAGTTATCATAAATAATATTTTCCCATTAATACTTCACTCTCACCGAGCAGTACTTTCTTTAAATGAAAATAAATAGTTCGTCGGATATGATAATAATTTCTATTCAGTACACGCGCAGGTTCCGCGTGCTTCGCCGCCCAAAGGATCACATATATAAACCAAGCCCATTGAAAAATTATCATTGTTGCGCCATTAGCCGCAGGGGCTGTACGTCTAATTAATCATAAATGACTAAGTGATCCACAAAATGAAGTGTTTGTGCCTCCTCCTAGCAACCATCGCCATTGCGAGCGGTTACAGCATCAGGGATAACGAAATTGAAATACCCCGTTTACGGACAAGTGATGATTTACTTGACAGTGTTATCAGTGATTGTTTCGAAGCTGAATCTTCAATGTCATGCCTCAAAGTGAAAGTTCTATCATTCCTGGATACGAAAGTCGGTGTCACGTCAGAATCAGCGAGGGCTCTTGAAGAGAAGAACATTGATAAGGTCATCTTCGATCGCGTCGCGAGAATCCTGAACACGAACGAGTTCAGAGTCCAACTTCCCGAGTTTTTATTTCAAAGCGCCGAGATTTCTTACAGGGCTGACAGAGGTCTAGATGTGGATTTTCCTGAGGACAACAGCGACAATGGAGAAGGTGGGAAAATTGATTAAATAATGATTTAATATAATTCAAGATTTAATTAATGGGTTTTGTTGCAGCTCGAGGCATCTTGAAGAAGAAGCTCTTGCTGCCAGTTCTGCTGCTGTTGAAGTTAAAGATGAAAGCACTGATGCCTATCTTAGTCGCAATCATCGGAATCAAAGCTGTAAAAGCTCTGATACTCAGTAAACTAGCAATCACCTTGGTCCTTGGCTTCCTCATCTACAATTTGGTCATGAAGAAAGGAGGTCAGTTTGTCATAATTCTATTAATATTAAAATTGCCATTCATTTTACAATTAACTATAAAACCATACCAGAGTAATTCTGTAGATTCACAACGTTTAACAAAAAGTGAATTAAAAATAAAGCAATCGAGTTTCTCCATTTTAAAATTCTTAAACCAGTCAATATCAATGACAATAATCTTTAACACTCTCTTCGCTATTTAATTAGACATTCTTTATTACAATACTGATATGCCTTAATTATTATGTCTAGATTATGATCTAGAACTATTTCAAAAGTGCTTTAACAAAATTACTGAAGTTAATTTAATTTACAGCTATGCCTATGATGATGCCACCAACAGACGCCCCTCCAGCGCCTCAGTACGGCCCTCCATCTTCACAATATGGGCCTGCAGCATCGACTCCAGCTCCTCAGGACTCTTACAGCCCTCAATGGGAGCCAGCCAGCTCTGGTCCCTACGCTAGAGTCTGGGACCCGTCTCAACTAGCCTACAGCTCTTACTACCCAAGCGATTCTAGCCCGTCATCTGCTAACCAGTCCCCTAGCTACTCCAGCGTGGCCTCAATCTCGTCATCATCATCATCATCACCCACCTATTAAACGATATACCTCATGTAAATGCCACCGGACAATTTTGTACATAGACGCACGCACGAACGAAAAGGTTAGGGTTTAGTTTATTCATTAAACTATTTATTATTATTTATTGTACACAATAAAGATCTGTTGTCTTTTTTAATAGTCTGTTATTGAATAAACCTGCTTTCCTGTTCAAAATTATAAACCAATATTCTATATAACCAAATACAATTAATTGATAGCAAAATTTTAGTATAGGTTTTTCATTGATATCAACAGAAGTATATTACTCATTTAAATACAATAATATATTTATTATTGTTATTCCGACTAGTCGGCAAAAAGGGCCGATTATTCGGCTACTTACTTTCAAATATATCACAATGAAATGTAGGAGGAGTATATGTATTATTTCTTGTTATAAATATAACAATTTTTAACAGGGCTATAATTCTCAGTTCAAACATTCACAGTTTACAAAAGTAAACAAAATATGTACCGACACATTCGCAGGCGACAGTTGCGAGCTAATCGGTTATAAAAGAATTGCCGAATATCCCCGAGACCGTGATCGACTTGGCAAGTTATAATCGACACATCTCTAAAAATAATAGTAAAATATTACCAAAATAATACTTAAGCCGTATAAAACCATGGATTTTTGTGGAACCTAAAACGTAATAAATGTGAATAGATTTTGCCGGATTTCTGAGTTCCTTTGAAATTTATAAATCTTTTTACGAGTAAGCTTGTTTAAAATAATAAGGGAGAGAGTAATAAAATGTTGTAATATATTAGGAACATTATTAATGCATCAACAATGTATGTGCAACTAATAGAACTAAGCAATTAAAGTTCCTGAAGCAATGTGGTCTACATTATAACAATAGTATTTAATCTGACATCATTACCATCCTAAGGGATTCATTGACATGAAAGTGTTTTAGGCTACAAACCATAAATGAAGAGAAATCGAACTAGTAACCGCATAAATTTTCACCCCTTATTAGGGGCGAGAGTTTTCACTAAAATATAATCAGGTATCAGACAATGGGGCGATGTAGGTAGTAGATCGGTAACTTCTATGGCATCGTATCGATAATTTAAATCAAAAATTATATTAAATTATCGATATCTAAAAAATATATTCTAATAATATTTTTAACGTTCTGACAACGTTATTTCTACGCATAGATGGGCAAAATATAATCAGATTATCGATTGTGATTACATTTTGCCCATTTATGTTTTAAACACTAATGAATCCTTAATTTTCATTAAAATGTATGTCTTATTAATGTTTAGAAGGGTTTCAATCACGATCAGGGTGGTGGGTTGAGTGACCTGTCGCTGCCGGCACTCGCTCGCGCGATGGTCGGTAGCGACGGAGCATGGCAGGCGGTCCTCTCCTTCACGGAGGAGATAATGCAGGTGAAAGAAAAGGCGGAGCGGGATCAGGAGGCAATCTCTACCCCCGACAACCCAATCCGCCGCCCAGCTCGGATTGGACGCCGGAGGAGGGCCTACGCCGACGGCCTTCCTCCGTGACCCGGACATACGCCGGGCGGCGCGCTTGAGGGAGTGCGTCGCCCAGATCCTGGCGTGATCGGTGTGCGATGTGTTCCCGCACACCGCTCCAATGACTATTTCAAGGAGACGAGGGAGGGTTGGCACTCTACACCACTCTTCCCGAAATGTGTTAGGTGTACGCGGGGTGTGGCGACTATTTAACCACCCCCCGCCTAGTAGGTGAAGCCTGCACAAGGCCGGACGTCGCCGGATGCCGAGGAAGATGGATCGGCTTTGCCCTTACCATCTGGCAGACGGGAGAAGGAACACCCCGGTGGTTTTAGTCGGGACAGGTCCGACACACCGAGGGAGCGGCCCTCACCGCTCCCCTGACGGTCCGTAGGAATTTTCACCGGGTTAACAAAAAAAAAAAGGTTTCAATCATGCTTACTGATTAACAAAATGAAAATTACAATTACATGTTTTAATAATTAATCTGATTACATTTTACCCGTCTATGTTTGTAAACCCTATATAAAAAGATAAATTACCAGCTTTGACTGCATATTCATAATCAAATCTTACAATTATTAAAGCCATGAACTCACCCACTTTTAACGAATATATTCAGCTAACTGAACACCAAGTCAGGTACTTGAGAAGCCCAGCCGACATAAGCGAGGTAGCGCTCTGAAAAATGAAGTGCAATTCCGAACTTGCACTCAGAAAAATCCCGCTTTGCCGTGATGAACATGTTCCAACTCGTCATAGCAGCGATACCGTACAGTAACAAGATGAGGAATATTAAATTCCACATATCTTTCGGTGGCGCTGCATCCATAAGTATACAAACTTCTAAATTTATTGGATCAAATAAAAAAAAATACAACGTTGTTTAGCATTTCTACACTATTATTTGCAGAGTACCTGTCTGACAATCACAAATTGGCGGTGGGGAAATTCTCTAACCACTGCTTCATTGTTAGTTCAAATAAATCTTAAAGAATCTTAAGATAAAATACTTCTTGGTTTGTATCATATTTATTACAATAGTGTAAATGACTTAGGAATTTGCAACAGTTTTTGAGCTTTTATCGATAAACAGCCTAACGGTCCACTTTATGGTTATTCTATTCAATTGTCTATAAATAACTGCTTCACAAGGAGTGTTGTTTGCCGAAATAAGGAAAAGGGTAAAGATATTAATACATACGTAAAACTCTCAAGGAGAATAAATTAACGCGCTTTTATACACTGGCTCGTCACATACACTACATTCGACATTAAATTCACCTCAATAGCATAAAAAATTGCTGGTTTATTTATATTTTATTGGGAACCTCCACATTTTTATAAAATTAATGCTAACCGTTGATACGGATGACTGCGTGGTGACTAATTGTAGCTCTTACACTAATAATACTACCAATTTCATCAATTTGAAATCTTACAACGTTCATTGGTTATGCTCGAGCCGGGATAAGTTGATAGACTTATGCCATTGCACAAATGCACCCTCGTAGGCGGGATAATTTTATAAATAAAGATTGCGACAATTTGAGACAGTTAAAGTACTTACGTTAGTAAAATCACTCACTTTGTATGTATTAAAATGTGCGATGTGGAGTATGGTGTGAGGATTTGCGATGTGTATAGCGAGTTAGACTTGGTTATATGCGATTGTAATGGAGAAAATAATGCGAGCCGACGTTTGCGATTTAAAAGCGAGAACTGTTAAGTAAGAAGTAAATGTTCGCCAGATGACGATGGCGTTTACATTTTATTGAGTTAAATATTCAGGGATTGCATCTTTTGGCGTGACTAGGTTAGGTTTCGAGTAAAACAAAATTCTGTTCTTTAAGTTTTATTTTATATCCAACTTTTTAACCACTTTCAGCATTTTTATTCGTACTTCATAAATACTTATAATTATAAAAACATGCATTATATTATTGAATGTGTTTATATATTTTCTTGGAAATATCAACTTTTCAATTTTAAATAGTCTATTTATTACAAAATATATTAACAATGAATATATAGCAAATGAAGGGGAAGGTTGCTCAAGTTGTATCACTAGCGTTTTATTATCCGCAAATGTGTGTTCATGTGAAAAGAACCACGAAATAAATTAAGTTTTAGTTTTATATCCATATTGGATATGTCCATTTAATATATATCATATTTCCTATTTCTACGAAAATCATAAAAGTAAAAATAGCAATTAAATAGATATACTCAGGAGTATCTCCATAGCACTTTCATAAACAAAGCAAGATTTAAAATGGGGCTACTTGAACCTGAGGAACAAGTAATTATTAACCATTTCAATATATTTTTAGATTATTATTTACTTACAAAGCCTAACAGAATAAGCTACAAGTATCGTCAATAATGAAAACTTACACTTATTCTTTAAGTAAAAAACAATTTAATTATAATACTATTCAATTGTCTGGTTCAATTTAAGCAACTTTACCCTATGAAAGATATGTTAGAAAATTTATTTAAAAGTTCAAAGTTTATAGTTGTAAGTAGAAAGTGAGGTATAAATATTATAGTGAAATATCTGTTATTGTGCTATTTGTATAATATTATCGATAATTATTCTATATAACAAGGAAATAAATACGTGGAATTAATTTAAATGCAATAACTTAAGATTTAACACCTAATTATAATTTTACTTATTACTTAGCCGAGTCTTACACAATTACAATAATATACGTTAGCAACAATAAATACGTATTACATCGTGAATTACCTATCAATACAATTGAGAATATTTACTTTTGAGGAAGATCATTTTTTTATAAATAGTTGAAATAGTTATGATCCTCATGAGCCCACCTTACTCCGCATATATTATAAATAAACAATGGGTACTTTAATTTTTACATAAATTAAGTTCTATATACGAAGTTACGGCTTGAACTCTCTTCATATAAAATTATTATAAGCATTCTTTAATCTTTATAATATTTGATGTCAAATCAAAAGTTACAACTATATTTTAACTCCATTTATAAATATATAGATATAGCTCTGAAGATTTCATTTACCTTAATACGGCAAAAAGGTATTTAAAATACTTCCTTATTGTCTTAGATTACATTAATATATTCTATTGTAATTTTTCTTAAAGTTCTCTTACTATTACGCATTTTACTGCTTTTTTATTTTATTAAGAAAATTGAAAAAAAGCAAAATCTCAAAATCCAGTGGACGTGGTCGTATTATATTTAAAAAAAAGCAAATATCTATAAATACATTCTAGTGTTGTAATATAGAACGGCGGATATTCTAGCGAGTATATATTAAAAGCACCCAGGCACTAGCGACAAACCAATGGAAGATAGATAAGGCACCGAGATCCTAACTAACAACACATAAGCATAATCTATAAATGATATTAAAAAAAACAACTGAACATAGAACCTCCTTCATTTTGAAGTCTGTTAATGACGATTTTCTCATCGGTATGTACAGGCTATATGTTTTTATTGACAGCTATGTTAAATACATATCTAATAATCCAAGTAGTGCGTAGGTATTTTGTGTATAATCCAAAAATTACATATCTGAATAACATCTCTTTATATTCGATCTACTTTTAGTCTTGCGTAATTTTTTCAGTTTTCTTTATAATAATATTTACAGAAAATTACACACATTTACCTAGTATCAAACTAAGCTTACGCTTGTACTATTGGTGCTAGATAAAGATATACATACTTAAATACATCACAGAAAAGATTGCCGCTATAGGGACTCGGACCCAGGGTCTAGCAATATAAATTGTGTCACTACATACCTATTGCGCTATTCGGTTGTATTATTTACAATGTCACTTTTGACATTTATGAGACAGAGATTGATCGAAACAAGACTTTGAACGTTTTGAGGTTGATGAGAATTGACATTCGGGTTTATTCAAAACTAAATTCTCTTTGACAACAATCTAGTTACAAATTAATGTAATTTTCGAACGCTAACGGTAAATAAGGTAAGGCATAAAATATGTAAACACTATTAAAAGTAAGAGAAAAACGAGAAAATCATATAAACGTAATGCATCAAGGAACATTGGAGATTTTAGACAATTACAAGTAGGCACTAATCAAATTTTAAAATTTGTATATTAACAAAATTTAACAAATTCATTTTACTACCCAAGCAAGAACAGAACTATATACAAAGCAATTGCACTATTATTTTTGACTTTTACTGTCTTACGTTATAATTTAATTTTAAATTACGCAAGTTTACAGATTCAAATCGATATTGTAAATAAATATCCTGAGTAAACGGCACCACTCGAACTTTTCAGCAGATGAACGAATGCGCGATGTATGATAATGCTAGTGGTGTGAAAATTTTAGTTGAATTGAAATTACGCCAAAGCAAAAAAAAAATGCTGCATAATAAAGCTCATGAAAGATAAAAAATAAAAGAAAAATAATTTAAAAAAACATTTTACTAATACAAGTAATATAAACCTAATTACACTTATTAATTGAAAGTGTAAACAAATAACTATATATGTTTATTACTTTTGTCGATGAAAAATTATTATTTGGTCTTAATCATGAACACACATAGAAAGAAATAGTGATATAAAAATTATAATATTGAATTTTAACTGAAAAGGAATCGGGTCGCATTTTATTCTAGTATGAACTTTTATTTTACCACAACATCAGCACAATAGCGGCCCTATATTTTTACACTTTCTTGCTAAACTATATAAATAATATAAGCAAAATAATCGCTGAAAATAACGAATTAATTAAACTACACTCAAGTCAATAATTATAAACACAGAACCTTGATTATAAATTAGCATGACATTATCATATTTTACTTTTACATTTTATTAATATTAAAATTTAGCATAAATATTTTCGACTTATTATATTCCTCTGGGTATATTTCCATTGCGGTTATTATTACAAAAAAGCTAAGATTCAAAATAATTGTTAATCTATATATTAATATCTGTAAAAAATACAAAAATGATTGTTAAACATTTTCAAACATTGTGCGTTCAACTATATCATAGTAATGATTTAATCTTGAATTTTTATATAATCTAATATATACTTTCATTATATAGATACCAGCACTTTGAATTAGCCATTGTAATATACCTAAATGTATACATATAAAGTCGATATCAAGCTATTCTGAATACCAGGATCTAAATCTTATGATTTCAATATATGATTACAAAATGAATCTTGTGTATATCAATTACACTACTATATAATCAGCTACACTTTCCGTCACATATATTTGAGGTCACAATGCAGGATTTTTTACGACGGAAAATCATAATGTTTTTCTAAGTATAAACAGTGTTAAGGCACATATATCTGTCTACCACAACCCAGCTAGACTTGCTAAATTCGTGAATGTTCGATTAATTTTGCACAATAAACGTGCCTATTACAAAAAAAAAATGCTAAGTACAAAATAACAGCATAGCTTGACATCGAATAAAGAGATACAATATATTTCCTTATATATATATAAAAAAAAGTAAACAATGATTTTTTGTATCATAACACTATATTACTATAACATAATAATCTTATATATTCAACCATTTGCACTAGATACAAATATATTAAATATCTATGCTCTTACAAACATGAACATTATGTAAAACTATATAGCAATATATAGCACTAATCCTAAGACACAATTATAATTCTTTGAGACCTAATTTCTATATTCTCGAACAAATATGATTATTTTTAATTAAATAGCTATGAAACAAATTTAACAGCTGGAACAGTTGGGAAGTAGGGGTTGGTTTACCGTTTGACTGCTACGCGGCGCAAAAGCGCTGCGTTCATTTGTCTCGAAAACTGCGACGCAGCACATTTGCGCTGCGAGTTTCATTGTGTCTTTGTTACTCTGTGGCAGTGAACATAGTCTGACCTCACGCGTATTTTGTAACGCGAGCGCATTGTAAAATAACTTTTTACCGTTTTCTATATAATACGAAAGGAGTTATCAAAATTGATTGATATTTGTCTAAATGAGTGTTTTATTTGGCAACATCAAATCAAAATATGCCCCGCAGTTTTCGCGCGTTCTTGCAAGAATTGCGTAGCAGTGAAACAGTTAAGTCTAATTAAACAAATAAAGGATGTGTTGCCCATCGTTAAATATAATTGTGTCTGGAGGATAATTTTAAATCAATTACAGGTACTTTTAGGACGATACAAAATGGTTCAACGTTTTTTTACATTAACCGTAACACTTGATCGTAGTCAGCAATTCTTTTTATGTGAGTCACCATTTGTCTGTACTAAATTGCTTTCTCTTATAAAATCTACATTTAATATTTATTGTTAGCAATATTAAGCATTAGAAAGTGCTTTAGCCATATTTTTATAAAGATTTACTTCAAAATTATTTCTGTGAGAGTAATGGATATTTTATATTTAATACACCAATTATTTTTATTCAGCTTCCGACCCATTTAATCACAATAAAAGACATGATTTTTAATATTACCCTTAAAACAAATCAACCAAATGTTGATACTGCATAACCAAGTTTAATTTTTGGCTTAAGCATAATGTATTTAAATTTTAAAACCGTATCAACTTATCAAAACTTAAAATGTTTTTTTATATTATAGATTTTAAACATTTTATACTACATGCCTCAAATTATATTGCTATTTTAAATGCAATAAAATGCACTTGTATCAGCAAAAAATCAACGGGACATAAAAGTTTTGTCGTCTAAGTTATAATCTCAAATCTGTACTTAGATTTCTTCAAGTCCTACTTAAAATTAACATCGGATTGATAAGTCATAATATAAAAACATTCACTTCCCTATTTGTGATAACTTTAGATAATTCGTTTTAAACTTAAAATTAAGACTAAAATTTGTTTATAGTATGACCATGTAACCGTTCCATCCCACCTTAGACGTGCGGGGGAGAGGGGTCATACATTGATATACTAGTACAAGGGATGTCAATTCTACTCTCCAATGACAAACAATCAAAAGAGAAATAAGACGCAAAAAGAGAAACAATTGCTCCTCATTCTCCAACATATCATCTCTTTCTGCTGTTGTTTTTAAAAAACTTACGTCATTATTGTTGTTATATGTATATGTGAGATTCATGACTTACATGACTAATTAATATATCAAATCTTACACATATATATACGGAAAAGGGGATTAAATACGAAATAGTTAAATAGGTTGTACCTTAGTTTATATGATGTAGGCATGTTTCAGAGCATTCTAGCGGAACCAAGCTCTGGTATATTAGTTTATAATTATTTATTTTTTGTTAGATTTACAGTTTTTTGTGTATTTTTAGGGTAAGGTATAATGAGACTGGCATGTTTTAGAAAACAAAAGTCCCTTTAAAAAATAAGGAAATAGTTATTTTTCCATAAAAAAAAATCGTATAAAAATAGAACGTACTGGAAAAAGCATCCCTCGCAATTAACGGATCTGTTAACAGTAAAAAAAATATACTTCTAAAATATGTATGGTAAAATATTGAGTTTTCTTTGACGAGACAAATGTTGTTGCCTGTGGGGGTGTTTACAACTTTACTAGGCGAGAGGGGAGAGCTCTTATGGTCCGCGAATTTTATGGGTTGATAACGCAAGGGGGTCGGACCTCGTCTTCGGCAGCTATGAAAGAAAACTACTAAGCGTGGTCCACTTTCGCTTGGATACTGAAGGGCAGAAAGCGTGCCAGGATCGTCGCCGCCTCCAATGAGATTGTTCTGTAGCCGCGTGCGATCCGTATGGCCATTAACCGCTGCAGGCAGTGCAACTGCTGTCTGCAGCGGCAGAAGTGAACGGCGTCTAAAGCAAGCTATGTCGCTTTCCACTATTTATTTACACGTTTGCTTTAAAACCGTTTAATCCGTCCCCCCCCACACTGCGCCGCTACCTAAGGTGGGGCATAACAGTTATGGTCAAACTATAACTACAACGGTTAGTCATACGGGGAGCTTATTTTGGTCTTAGAACAGTCTTAATATAATTAATTATCTATGGTAATAATGAACACTCATTATATCTGTTGATTAAAGGCGAGTATACATTCAAAACCAGCATTTTACAAGCCATTGCCAATTCTGCTACAAACTCAAACGGATTTATTACAAAACAATGTTTATAATTAGAACATACTTAAACTGTGGTTGAATCTTACTTTTAGCAAAAAATTTTATTGACACACATAAACAAACACAGAGAGAGGTAAAAAAATAGGTAAAGAGGCACCAATAATACAACCATATTCGTTTTATGTCCAATTCGTTTCCAAATAAAGTCAATAGTAATAAAATTATCTTTTGTAATAACAACAAAATTAGTTTAAATCCGTTCTAAAAATAAACTTGGGTTTGTAATAATCTTGACACAATTTTAACACGAACCGTCACGTCGCACTGACTCAACCGCTTCGTCGCTGCGCATGCAAAAACATTTGCCCCAACATTGGGCCCAACCCAGACGAGGTAGATTCAAATATAAACACTTTTAGTCTCGTTTCACTGACCAAACCACCTGACTGCAACGTCCCAGTACGCGCTGTAGTGGTTGAGCGAACGCTAGATACTTTTCCATAACTCCATTGTGACGATTTCTGGGCACACTCTGGTAAATGTGATGCCGAAAACTATTCCAGTAACGAGAGTGGCGCCGCCTATCATACCAGCGATTGAGGCGTGCTCCGGCGCGACCGTGCTACAAATTAAACATATTTTATTATACTCCCCCACTGTTACCTGTGTCGGTCATTGAATTGCGGAAAGTTCTTCCGGCGAGCGTGTTCACATCTTTTTAATTTTTTTAACTAGCACGACAAATTGGCTACACCAACCGTACGAAAATCAAATTGGAGTCCAAGAACTCGCATATACAGGCTGATTTTATAGACGAGGGAGATATTCAAGGAGGATTTCAGCATTCGATTCAAATTCCAAATACATAGGAATAGCGATATCTTAATATTTCCATTAAAACAAACTAATTTATAGTCAACATATTAAGAGGCAATTACACACATGACAGAATAAATAACAATTTATTATTAAGTAGGTATTTTGTCTCTCCTAAGCCAGGATAGAGTGCGAAAGGGTAACGAGTCAATTAACTGTTTACCTAAAATTATGTAAAAGGAATTTTATCTACATGCCATTCAATCGTGCACCACACGCGCTGCGGTGTCCAAACTTTTTACGGATCAATTCTCATTTGTTCAACAATATTTCTTTATGATTTGTTAGGGAATATTGTTATTTACATTTTTATTAGTTATAAGAAGATACAAATTATTGTATTAAATATCTCCCTCGTCTATAAAATCAGCCTGTATAAACGAAGTTGCAAACCATAGTATCTACGGAACGTCAGAGAGGTGGCTGTGGAACGGATTTATTATGTACTAGCTGTCCCGGCAGACCTTGTTCTGCCCTATTTCTCTAAAACAAAGTCACAATGTTTTTTTTAATGTTAATAGCTTCCGCGTCAGATTTTATTCTGCCAAAACCTATTGGCCTGTCGGCTGATTTTTGAAAATTGTTTGAAAGAACCTGGCCTTAATGATATATGTATAAAAATTGACAAATATTGACATTAATATTTATACGTCACTCAATTGTTTTGCCTTCCCGGAACCCGTCCACTAACATTTAAACTTTATGGTATGGTGTTAAAGTTCAAATTGACTTTTAAATATTATTACGAATTTTTTGTATGAGAATATAGAAAAGTGTTGTTTTTAGAATGTTTCAGACAATTTTTTTAATTTTTCTCTCCGTAATAACCTTCCACAGACTTCAATAAACACAACAAAAAAGAAATCAGCCAAATCGGTTCAGCCGTTCTCGAGTTTCGCGCTTATACACATTTAACGATTCATTTTTATATTATGTATATTGATACTCACCCACTAACATACATCATGCCCAATGAGCTGGCATGTCCGGAACTCCATCCTAGCAGCACTGACGCAGCCCAGTACACCCAGTCGTTGTTGACGAGTATCGGTAACGTTCTCTCAGTGGGCTTGTAGTTGCAGAACAGGAAGAAAGGTATGAACAGGATCCGAATGGTCGTCATTATACAAAGACAACGTGGTCTTGGCTGTAATTAGATGAAAAAAACTTTATATAATCAAACTACCCTCACTGTCTCACAGGGAAAGAATGAAATTGGAATTCGAGGCTCCATGGCCTTATACTGTCAGCTTAAATATAATAACAAATTGAACTGTTAATTTATAGAAAAAGTATATTAAAACTCTTGTTTAATAAATTAAAACGAAGCGTGAACAGATATTTGTGCAGGCCGGCATGATCGCTGCGACTACTGCGATACTCAGGTTTTTTTTTTTAAGATTTCAATATGTAAGATTTTCCAAGATCAGAAATTCAGAGTACTTACAAACTGGCACAAGCTAGCAGTTATGTTCCCAATCATCGCCGTTAAGTTAAATGTCAAATAGCACGTGATCAACTCAAACTTATTTCCGAGAAAGCCATCCTGCGATGGTTTCACATCTGGAATTTAAAAAAAATGATCAAACATGCATTGCTGGCTGTATTCACAACAGTAAAGAAGGTAAGTTTTTATAAAGAAAAACATTAAAATAAACATTTATATAGCCTTACGTTATCACAACAACAATCGATGACTATGTTATTCTTGAAAATGAACTAATAATTTAAAATTTTTGTTTTGTTCCTTTAATTTTTGCAACGAGTGTAGTAAATAACTTTAAACCCTGCTTTTTTTTTCGGCATGTCCTACGTTGGTGGCCTGGGAAAGACCTTCACATCAAAACCAGGCTTGGTGGGCGAACGCAGAGGGCGCTCAGCCGCGCAGAGGGCGCTCAGCCCGCACAGAGGGCGCTCAGCCGTGACCTCTGCCTTACGATTAAATCTCAAAGAATAGTACGCGTGCAGACAATTAAATTAGCGCAACTGTATTAAGGGCAATTTAGCTGGAATATAAAAAAGACCGTGTGCAACAATAATTATATTTTTATTTTTACAAGTTTAAAAAAATCATTTGAAAAAAATATACTGCGGGCGATGCCTATCAAATTCGAATTTAGTACAGAAAATCTAGACGTCATTTCCACTCAAGGGGTTAAATACAGTATGTCGTCGAAGCTTTTAATTATTAAATGCCCAAGTATAACAAGATAATGCTTTATATGGAATTCACGCCACTGCCGATGACATTCATATGGCTATATTAAAGGCTTATATTATTATACTAGCTGTCCCGGCAGACCTTGTTCTGCCCAATTTCTCTAAAACAAAGTCACATTGTTTTTTTTAATTTTAATAGCTATTGGCCTGTCGGCTGTTTTTTGAAAATTGTTTGAAGGAACCTGGCCTTAATGCTATATGTATAAAAATTGACAAATATTGACATTAATATTAGGTCCTTACATATGAAATTGGCGTTTTTCGTACTGGCCACTTTAATCACAAATTTCTCCTCTTTGGTAAGGAATTCCAAATTAAAATTTGTACAGCTATAGACTCATGTATTTGTGCTTCGATGATCGTCATTCATTTGTTTTTTTCTTCTGTTTTTTTCTGTTTGCGTCACTCATTTTACAAAATGGAAAACTTAAAATATCGCATTATTTACGAGTACGAGTTCCGCCGTGGCACTAGTGCTGCGGAAACAACTCGAAGGGTGAATGATGTGTATGGCGGTCGTGTTGCAAAAGAAAACACAGTTCGTTTTTGGTTCCAACGTTTTCGTTCTGGAAATTTCGACCTGCAGAACAAGCCCCGTGGACGGCCTGAGACTCAAGTTGATAATGAAGAGTTGAAGGCTATTGTGGAAGCGGATCCATCGCAAACCACGTCCGAGTTAGCTGCAGGCTGCGATGTTAGTGATAAAACTGTTTTAATTCACTTGAAGCAAATTGGGAAGATTAAAAAGCTTGAAAGGTGGGTACCTCACGAATTGACTGAAGCAAACCGGCAAACGCGCGTCGACTGCTGCGTTACATTACTAAACCGGCACAATAATGAACGTATTTTAAACCGAATCATTACCTGTGATGAAAAATGGGTTCTTTACGATAATCGGAAGCACTCAGCGCAATGGTTGGATCCTGGCCAGCCAGCCAAATCCTGCCCGAAGCGAAAATTAACCCCAAAAAAGTTACTTGTAAGCGTTTGGTGGACTAGTGCCGGTATTGTTCATTACAGTTTTCTCAAATCTGGCCAGACTATTACGGCTGATGTCTATTGTCAGCAATTGCAAACCATGATGGAAAAGCTAGCGGCTAAATAACCTAGGCTGGTCAATCGCTCCACGCCACTGCTGCTTCACGACAACGCTAGACCACACACTGCGCAACAGACGGCTACTAAATTAGAAGAGCTTCAATTGGAAAGTCTAAGACATCCTCCGTACTCCCCGGACCTTGCTCCAACAGATTACCATTATTTTCGAAATTTGGATAACTTCTTGCAAGGGAAAAAATTCAACTCCGATGGGGCAGTCCAAATCGCCTTCAAAGATTTTATTGATTCCCGTCCGACTGGTTTTTTTAGTAAAGGGATCAATGAACTACCTATGAGATGGCAAAAGTGCATAGAAAATAACGGTTCATACTTTGATTAATTAAATATATTATATTAAAAAATATTCGACTTTTTGTTCCTCCCATACAAAACGCCAATTTCATATGTAAGGACCTAATATTTATACGTCACTCGATTGTTTTGCCTTTCTGGAACCCGTCCACTAACATTTAAACTTTATGATATGGTATTAAAGTTCAAAATAACTTATAACGAATTTTTTGTATGAGAATACAGAAAAGTGTTATTTTTAGACAGTTGCAGGGAATTTTTAATTTTTTTCTCTCCGTAATAACCTTCCTCAGACTTCATCAAACACAACAATAAAAAAATCAGCCAAATCGGTTCATCCGCTCTCGAGTTTCGCGCTTATCAAGACATTTTGCGATTCATTTTTATATATAAGATTATATATGCTTCACTTAAATAGCCAACACTCCACCTGATTTCACCTTATCCCTTCCTTAACAGAAGCACGTGCGCTGGTGTACTAGGCCACAGTTTAACTATTACTTCTATTCCAATACTAGTGACGTGCATGGATATTTGGACCGGGTAAGTAGAATTCGCGTAATTAATTTTAATATTATGACAGTAAATATTATATTGCTTTCATAGGAGAGATAAATGATGTGAATATAGAATAGATATGAATGTAAATGGTTCATTTTATGTTTAACTGTAAGCAATGTATTCCAAACTTATTAATCATTAGGACATGCAATGCTTTCATGCATTTATGGAATGAACGCTACTGTCCAATACGCACTCTTTTTTTCTAATTCTTACATTTGCCGTATCATCCAGCTGTGGCTTACAGCCAGTGTACTCCTTTCCACCTTTGATATTGGATCTTTAAAAGAAGTATAAAGATTTGACCGGCCGGAGATATCACGGCAGCTGTTGTCGAACTGTTACCTGTTTTTTGACATTTATAAACGACTAGCTGACTCGGCAAACGTTGTTCTGCCATATAAATTATAGCAGACCAGCCACGCTTTGCTGTGACTGGTTTTTGAATAATTACTCAATCCAGTCAACGGATAGCGCCATCTTTTAGAATCAGTTGGAACTAACTGTAAATTATGACTGCTAAATAATAAACAAATAATTTGCAATAAAATAATATTGCGACTATGATTTGAGATGAAAACTATCCTATCTTTTAAAATAGATCAAACTTCACGTGGTGTGTAAATTTCATTAAAATCGGTTTAGTAGTTTAGGAGTCCATCGCGGACAAACATCGTGACAGGAGATTTATATATATTAAGATTTATGGTCTGTGGTGTGCTTAACATCTGTTGCCGTGTAATTACTTTGCCGAGCTAGTTAAAAAAATACATCTCTAGAAACTTACCTGAATGCACTGAGGGGAACACTGCCAATGTGACAAAGAACGTGATGAAAATGTTGTACAGCTGCCCGAGCGACTGCAGCAGGATGTTACAGTAAGGTATGCTCTGTTTCGCCCTTCCCGCGTTCGGGTTTGTAGCTGCGAGCGCGGGGTTTACTCTAAGGGTGCGCTGTTGCAGGGTGTCGTGATAGCGGTAGAACCTCTAAAAATAATATTCTAGCACATAAAAAAATCCATTTATCCGTAATCCTTAGTACAGAACATTCTCACGCGTGTATCTAGAAAAATCTTCTTTTTTTATTATACCATATATGAGCTTACGCCTGACCTCAATCTCACCTGATGGAAGATGATGACTGACGACGATGAGGCCGATGATGGAGCGCGCTCATCTAAAAAATACCGATTCACTCGTCGTTTGAAGATTCCCATGTCATAAGATGTTGGAAAAACAGACGCAGGAAGCGAATTCCACTCCTTCGCGGTTCGCAGCAAAAAAGAAGAGACTAAACGCCTCGTGTGAGCTGCTGGAATCTCAAACATGGGTGCAAGCCCGCACGGCGTCTATTCAATTTATGGTAGAAGAAGAGTTTGCGCTTACATATAGTCGGGTGAAAGGCTATTTGGTTTAAGTGACATTTTTTGGTGATATAGTATTATATATATTTTTGGAATCAGCGTTTTTTACCGATTTCAAATATATATAGGGATACAGGTAACTAACGCAAAATCTCTTAAGGGTGACTTTGGTATATTAATACTAACAACTTTTGTTTTACGACTTTTTATAATTCAATCTTTTTTTCCCCATACAAAAAAATAAATAAATCAAATTTGCAGTTCTGATCTACTTAATACTCTGAATGGCGGCGCGATGCAACTGGGGCAGACGATTTCGTAGCATCAGCTGACTGAACTTTAAACATAGAGCTAACGATTGATAGAAATCCCTACTAAAACTAAAAAAATATATATCTTAGGATGTGTTAAGTTTTGGCAAAAGTCATAGAACAAAAGTTGTTTGTTTTGGTGTACCTAAGTTACCTTTGAGAGGTTTTGCGTAAGTTACCAGTAACGTTGTATATTACTATATCACCAAAAAATGTCACTTAAACCAAAAGGCCTTTCACCCGACGATATAATTTCAAGTGCTATAAAATTTGAAAAAAAAAATCGGCGCGGTAAAATGCCGCAATGCAGCCTAAGCCTAAGAGAGTACTCACATTAAGCGGCAACGCGAAGTATGTATCGAAGCATATGAGCAGAACGAACATGCCTCCGATGAAATAGTATATGGCTGACGTGCGCAAGCTGTCGAATAGATCCGAACTCCAGCTTAGAAACACGACAAGGGTCCCGCATATGTTCGAGCCAAGGACAACGGCTCCCGTGTACTGGGGGGGTAGGCGGGCGGCCACTCCGTATACAGAGTTCTGGAATATTGCGTTGAATGCTACAACAAAAATAAATACAATATATATGTAATTCAAAATATCTTAAATGAAGTATTTTTGTTACTATCACAAGTATAACTACAATGATGTTATAGATGAGATATTCCACTAAAAACTCGTATAATTCCAAATTTTAATTATCACAAATAGAAATTTCTGACTAACGTCAATATTTGATTTCTTTACCTCTGGAACATGTTAACGTTGAAAAATATTTAAATGTATTTAAATTATACGGGGCACTAAAACGTAAGCGCGAACATTATGTTGAAGGTAAATCCTAAATAAGGCTTCTCGGTCGCCATTAGGGTAACAAACGGAAATGTGTTAAATTCCTACAGACGAAAAATTCCTAATCCGCCAAAAACTCGTCTACAAGTGGAGTTGCTTATAAGATTAAAATTATTTGATTTCATTAAGTTAACATTATTATTCATTTTCAAGAAATGATTAGTTATAAAATATTAGATGATAAGCATGTATTCAATATAATATAATAATATTTTTAAATTATTCGAGATTAATTTAATTACAGCTTTAAATTGTGTTAAAATAATGAAAGTTTTGAACTAATTAATCAATGAAATTAGGCCCCTAATTTATGTTTAAAAATAATATTTTCTATTTTGTTCAAGACACGTCTTTGACAAATTGACCCCTCAATTTAGAACTTACCGTTCAATAAAAACACCGATATCATTGTAAGCCAGAAGAAGACCTCGGGCCATTCAGAGCTGTCCAACATGGCTAGTATAACCGTGAAGACAAATATCCCGACTTCTATAATAAGTGACCACACAATGCGCGTCGCCAGGTTTCCGCTGTGAACAACATTGCCTATTTATTTAGTCAGCGATAGGTTTCGCACCGTGTTTTTAATCTAAAAACATTTTTACACATTTTTTAATATATATATATATATATACATATATATATATATATATATATATATATATATATTTTTTATTATACTGTAAGGGATATTTCAATATAGAAAGTATTTCCGACTATTAATATTAAAAGATTTTTCTTATAAATGGTTCATTATAACAAGTAACTAAGAACTTGTTAAAAAGATTAATTAAAAATTCGAAAATATAAAAAAAAGTGAAGGCGAAAATATATTCAGCCTAGAATAAGACAATTTCAACGTTTTGATGAGAGTTGAGGTGTAATCTCATAATTATATTATGCAGTTTCTGTGAATAATTTATATTAAGAAAAAAAATATATTGATTAAAAAAAATCAATAGAACGAGATAAACTTGAATGAGCTTACGAAAACAGAAAATATGTTGCTTCGCATTGATTTGTGTTTTGAACTACATTATTCTTTCAAATATTTCTTAATTCCATAAAGCAATTTAATCATAATGACAAAGATTATAACTTTTAGCGTACTATCCGATAGTACCCGCACGTACTCACCCCCCAATCTGAACAAAAATGTTGAACCAACTGAACAGCAAGTTGGGTATTTGACTCGCCCAGCCCACGTACGCAAGATAGTGCTCCGAGTACTGTGGCGCATCTTTGAGCTTGTACTCAGTGAAGTAAGACTTCGCCGTGATGAACATGTTCCAAGCGGTCAAGGTTCCAAGACCGTGAAGTATTAGAGTGATAAAAATCAGATTCCACCTGTCTTTCGGTGGCGCCAAGTCCATAGCAATGCCTGGAAATTTGGAAAAAAAGGGACATTTTTACAAAAATGTATAGTAGCATCATAGAGATTTTTTTTTTTGTATATTTGTATGTAATAATAATATTAATATATCGTCTCGCTATATCTCTTTCAGGCTGAACAGAGATATATTGATGATGATGATGAAATCCTGGCCGGTTACGGCCTTGGCGACGTTTCCAAATAATATCAAGTAGGCGCGGGCTGCAGCCCCAACCGGCGAAGGTGAGCCTGCTGAAGACTTGCGTAGCTCACCATAGCGCTATGTCCTGTTGCATAATGGACATGTCACGTAGTTATAGAAAACGAACACAGGTGGACGGGCCTTGTAACGATCTCGCTTATCATCCAATACAAGCCTACGTCTGGTCACGAATTCAGAGATATATTAGTGGCTGTATCATCTTTACACTTATATGTCGTGCCCAATGTGACCAGTAGCACAGCCGATCACACATGACATGTCTATCAGGTGCCATATGCGGGCTTCCTCGCGATGTTTTCGTTCAACGGTGACCAGAGGTGCCTAAATCCGTTCTTAATCTGGAAAAATCCAGAGGTAAGTGTCGGGTTACGAGCCTACGGTCTCTCACATTGCCACGTATGGATGCTGGTCACTTATCCACCTTATGTTTGTTTGTGATAGATAAATTGAAAAGTGTTAGAGCAATTTTTAAATTCTTGTATCTATCAAAAGCCGCATTATCAGTGACGTAACTTTTAAAAACGTACGTAATATTAAAAAAATTAGAGGCAAAAAAGCAATAAAATTGCAACTTAGTGTTAACTATAATAATAATAATGAAACATATCTTTATTCCAACCTGAGCAGAACCCGGTTACCACGACTAATAATTAATTTTAAAAAAATCGTTTAATATGTAATCACACTCCCCCACTTGTCACTCGGCCTTATCAAATTCATGTAAATTGCTTGAAAAGCTTTTTAAAATTCGCAATATAATATAGATAAACTAACAATTTTACCAAGACATTTAGGCGAAATGATTTATTGTGTATCAGATTTTTGTCTAATTGTCTTTCGATTTATAGCAATGCCTAAAAAGTTTTTATTCGCCGAATTTTATTGTCAAAAAATCAGCTAAAATTATTATTATTATTCTAATCAGATTTCGTCCACTTTACGGATATATTGATTCACTTATATTTTCGTTACAACCAAATCCTAAAAATGCAATGCTGGACAAGTTTTTATTCTAGAAATAGACATGGAAAGACCAACGATAAATAAAAAATACGTGTAATAATAAATAAAAGAACTTTTTTATTACATAGATTATCTACTTAATGCCTAATTTATTTTTCCAAAGCAATACCATAGGCAGTGATAATTTTAAATATAGATATCCTATTTCAATGGAATGTATTTAGGCTTTTTATATTTTACAATATTTAACATATCAATATTTACATACAAAATCTCGACTCAAATGTCAAAGCTTGGGCCTAGTTCTACTACTGAATTATGAAACAATTTCGGAAGCCAATAACCCAACAGTGTAGCCCATAAGGCAATAGGAGGTTATTGCACTAAACGCCTTGGCCTTGATATCGGCATTAACCAACACATTGAATAGTTTCAAACCGCTTGCGATGCGTGCTACTAATAAATCACAAACACATTGCACTCCTTGTTTATTTTAATTGATCGAGTAGAACTAATTGATACGTTGTTAATTAAATAGTCTATTACAATGTATAATTACTTCGGTTATTTTTTATCAATATTGATCACATAGCCGCCAGTGACGTGCGGTAACCGCTCGAAAAGGTAACAACGGCTCGTAGACTTGAATCACAGCTTTTCAGTAACTCACATCCCGGCTAGGACTAAAAAGTTCTTACTTTTGCCGAGTTGTCGGGCTGTGGAATGGTCTTCCGGTGAGCGTGTTTCCATCATCTTATGATATTGGGTCTTTTAAGCGAAGCGTGAAGAGATATTTGTGCAGGCCGGCATGATCGCTGCGGTTATCGATGTTTTTTTTTGCTGTTGGTGGTCGTTGTCATTTTTGGACTGCACCATGTTTTCCATCAGGTTTAGTGTAGTCACTGTGCCGTGTCAGTGTAAAAAAATGAAACCAGTAGACACTATGTCAGATACCACCCGTACGTAGTGGACATTCTTAATATCACAGCTAAAGAGTGTGGAATATGCTTTCAGCGACCATGGGTCCATGTTCTTATATCTTGAGAGCCTTTCAGAGAAGATTGAATAGGCATTTGATCGTCGCACTTATCTTCACCTTCAACCAGGTGTGATTGAGGACAAACGTCCGGCTATAAATTATAAAAAAATATATAGTCTAAGTATCAATTCGATATTTTTGCGCTATAACTTAGAAATACTATTAGCGGTAACGCTAGTATATTATCCGGAAATGTATGCGATTGACATAAGCTATCGAAATGTTATATTATCTACATCAAACCTCATACATTTTTTAATTTTCTGCCGACGTTAATGTTAATAGAACAATAGACTTCATAGACATATCATTGAACTCTAGCTTCCCTTCGTAACGTGCGGTTACCGCCCAGAAAGAAAACTAAATTTTTAAATGCGTTCTGATATAAAAAAACTTATGTCGCAATACTTAGGTGCACACAAGTTTATTGATGAAACTTGCGTGTGTTTTAGTGAAGCTTTATTCTACCCACTGAAATATTGTGTCCGTCGTCCATTTACAGTCGAGGCACTGCGTTGGAAGTGGGCGCTAGTTGTAGTTGAAGTAAATGCGCTACTTTGTATTTATGCTGTGACATAAAATAATTTCAATAGCGCGATGTAGGCTTGTAGCATGTTTATCTTTGCTGATAAGAGATGTCGCCACTAACATTATTTACTAAACATTAACCAGATCAATTTTAATAAAAATTGCTACCAGCTCACAAAGAATTTAGTTTTTCATCTCTTTTTTTTTTTTTTTTTTTTCAACGTTATAATACAGTAGGATTTACTCATTACCAAAGTGAGTTTACAATTTCAGTAGCTCTACATATAAAATATGTAAATATGGTTAAGAGTGGAAATCATAACCGCAAAAGCCATTGGCTCTAGTCATATCGTCTTTGCCTTATTTAAATATATCCATTAAAATAAACAATTTGTTTTATTTACAAAGGTTTATAATTTTATGTTCATTTGCTTCGATAATATTATCAACATTCAGCGCATACAAATTAGAATAGTGCAGAGACCATCAAAGGTGAAACTGGTACGTTTGGAATCTTCTATACATTCATAAAGTGGATCTATTTTATAGTTTCGTGAAGCATACTCATATATCTTTTGGCGGAATTATAACAGCCAATAATACGCCCAATTTTAAGAAATCTCCTAAAATTGAAAAACACTTTTGAACACTAATAAATCGGCATTCACAATCAAAATGTTTCATTAATGTTTAAAAGCGACTTATTATTTTCCTGACATTACATTAGTTAATCTCTGCCTTTAAATTACAGATCACAGAATATCACTTAACTTTACGAATACAGTTTAGACATCGAACGCATCTCATAGCAGTTACCTTTAAAAGTGTAATGTGTCATAAGTCTGCTTACCTTTCAAGTTGAGCGTGTCATTAGGCAGGTTGGTAGCCTCCCACGCCGGCGTTAGCCTCACGGGCTCATTTCGCAAAAACGGAGCTTTCTCGCCGTCCGTTTCCCACCCTGAATCACAATTACCTCATTTACTAAGCAAATACTTTTATAGTGTTTGTGCATCTAAGTGTAAATAAGCCAATTATAAAACATTTTGTATGGTAACTACTAGACATGGGCAAAATGTAATCTGATTAATGATGAACGATTACAAAATATAGTCGTAATTTTAATTTCCTTGCTCTATAATCATGATTAAATCCATTTAAAACATTAAGAAATGATAAATATGTATACAATCTGGGATTTTGTAGTGTTTAAAACATGAATGAGCAAAATGCAGTCATATTAATGGCAAAAAGTGTAAAATGTAATCGTTAATAATTTTTATTAATCTGATTACATTTTGCCCATCTATGGTAGCTACGACGGCACAAAATATCTTTCTTTTTAAACGTATAATATTCAGCAAAGGTCTCTGGATCTTTCGTAACCGCAATCTATCACAGACTTTCAGGAATAACCAGATGTAACTGTTTTTAACGAGTTCGTAAAGAAAACCAAAGCTGCTTATAAAGATATTGTAACTTAAAATACATCAATACAAATCATTCTAAGGAACACGTCTCTTGTAACGAAGGAATATTAGTTTAGAAAATATTTGTCTGATAATGTGAAACAAATTACAAGAAATAAGGAGCTCAAATAAAAGTAAATAGTTTAAAACATCCGACTCATATATTGGTAAAATTTGTTCAATCCCAAAGCGTTCAGACATGGGCATACATTTCCTAAACAAGTAACAATTAAATGGTCACATTGTTTTCTCGTTATTACATCTAATAAAGATACGAATAAATGTTGCAATTAACAGAAAAAAACAATGATTAAAAACGTTATCGTAAAATCCTTATTTTCTACATTCTTTTAGACAAAACTAAATTAATCAGTAGAAAAAATATTCTTACTCCAATTCCTAAAAGGACAAAGAAAAAAAGCAACGTATATAGGTCACAAACTTTCATCAAATTTTTTCTAGACCGAACTAGAAAAGTTACGTTGTACACATAAACACTATTTCTTTCTAATATTAACAATGATGAAGACTACATGAAACACAATCACATCAGCCTCAACAATGCCGGGTTATCGCACATTTTAATGTGTCGTATAATTTATACTACTCAAATTGGTACTTTTCTGATCAAAATTGCTTTTACAGTGATTTGTTTTGCACAAAATAGATCAAATCATACGAAATCACTATAAAAACGGTTAACGTTGTATAAAAATAAAAATAGACTCTCGAATAACGAGCGACCGATAGGAAATCAATAATCTTGAAATAGAATACTGCAATACGTTTTATGTAATATTTTTTCTTATATCGGACTGTTAAATGTATTTTAAAAGTGTATTAATTTATTATAGATATAAAATACTATGAATATTTATAAACAAGAAGTGGTTAAAAATTATACTTAATAAACACAAATTCTGAACTTTCTCAAAGTACAAAAAATGATGTATGCAATTATTTTTAGTTAACAAAGTTGATAATTTATTTAACATTTTTTCAATGTAGTCTTAGTTATGAGAAAAGATTAAATTACAAGCAATAGCTTTATATGTCATTGCTCCGCATATACACGACGGCTTTTTGATAAGCTATTCGGCGAAGCCATGCCATTGTAGCCATACTACACCATGAGTATAAACATTCATATCTTTCAATCTCTTAACAATAACATCTCACTAAAATATAAAACAATTGACGATATTTTGAGCCCACGGAACTTAGTGGAATATCTCATCAGATGTCAGATGTTGCTTTTACTTTATAACATTCTTTCAATTTCTACACATTTAACCATATTTTCAAGGATTCACCCCGCTGTGGATAACGAAGAAATCATATTATTTGAATTATGGTTACCTTGAAACAACTTAGGTAAACTGCTATCATTATGAACATTACATTCACCTTCTTGCGTTTTGCTGACAACTAAGAAAAATAATTCCAAATATTCTCTTCTGCCATCCAAGTCCGTTTGAAACATTTTTTTGAATTTCACAATAATTTCATTTAAACACAAAATCTATAAGAAGATGTTGGTTACTATATCCCGATTACAAAAAAATAGTAAGGAAGGTTGTATTTCTTTTATTAACCGTAGCCATCTTTTAAATAACTTATGCTATTTTATTTCGACATTAACACACACAGAAATATTATAGACAACTGAGCTCTAATTATGAGAAATATATAAATACATATATTTAGAAGTAATGACACTAATACATAATTGCGACTCGTTAGCTACACAAATGTCCAAATAGAGGGTCGAATGACTATATCGCTGAGATCAAAGTACGCTTGATAATTATTGCCAGGATGTGTGTAGTATGCTCTAGCGGCTAGATTACAGGAATTTCCTTACTAATGCTTCATACTCGTCACACTAAAGAAAATTATGGAGCGTATAATAAATTCACATCTTATCCGCTACCTAGAAGATCACTCCATTTTAAGTGATCGACAATACAGTTTTAGACCGTATCGGTTGACGGCTGTTCTTTTAGCGTACGTATTGCACCGCTGGGGTGAGGTAATGGATAAGCACGGCGAGTCTTTGGCAGTTAGTCTAGACATAGCCAAGGCTTTTGATAGGGTCTGGCACCGAGGTCTTCTCTTCAAGCTTCGAGCGTACGTGCATGCGAGGTATGGTGCAGTCACTGTGTCGAGGCAGAAATAAAAAAAAAAGACGCGATTAGGATTCTGTTAGCCGATGCTCGTCAGCGGCGGTAACCAGACCACGAAGTACCGGTCTGTAATGTATGTATTTATATGAAAAGACGTTCGATTTAAGCGGTTGCATGGCGCTGTCAGCTGTCACGATCGCTACTTAGGCATGCCACCTGACTGCGCTGCGCTGTCACCAACACCAGACGCCTTTCCATGTAAATGCATAACATCGCTATCTGGCAGCCATTGTTGGGTCGCGAGAGATTAGCAATATCGTACCTTAACGGACGGGCCGAAAACTACACCACAAACAACAGGCAGATAGTGCTAACTAATGGCACCAAGAAAAAATTCTGTATAATAAAAAAAACTAACGCAACGTACCTAAAATTTAAGCAAAAATGTAGCTCTACGTGGCCCGTCCTAGGAAGTTAGAATGGAGAAACGTAAATCTACGGAGCCCGTCCGTTAAGTGTTAATATCTTGCGTGGAATGCCTAGTTTACATGATCTTCATATTTGTCATTATTTCTTACTAAACATACGAACTCGCTTCGTGAGAATTGAGAAGTAACTATTCACTGGTTGGTATTAAAAAAAGAGTATTAGTGTCCCGACATCGGACATCGACGAAAAACGTCATTCCGATATTTCGACAATTCGATATTTACAGATCGAACTGCCCACGGTGTTTGTATCTAACGTAAAGCTTTTGATGCCAAGTGTCTGGTTGTTATACCAAAGTATAAATAATGTTATTCTGTGTCTATATTTATAACTTCACCTAATACACAACTAATAAGGTAATCAATCCCTTTTACATTATTTATCAATGACATCGAGGAAAACATGTAAGCTCAATTGTCGGCGACGCGTGTATATCCACGGAGTAAGCGAGATATCTCCGTCCCGCTCTAACACACTAGATCGTCCATAAGGCCTAGTGTATTTCTTAATACCTAAGTATAAGCATTTTGAAAATAGTGTATTAGAATAGGATTCTTTATAAGAAGTATTTTCATAGGTCATAGTTCGTTGTAAGATCAGTAGTTTTCGAGATATTTCGATTTTAGTGTTTATTCCAATATTTCGATGTGAATTATTTTGTTGTTAAAGAAAGGATCGTACAATGAAAATACATAGGATAGGTAAATAATGTGATATGTAATTTTAAAGATAAATTAATGAATATTATAGGGAAACATATTACATGCCTGTATATTAAGTAGTGTAAAAGATATTTAACTTTTTGTGTGCGAGTAGACAGAAATCGCTTGTAAAATAGGACTATTTTGCATTATATAATGAAAAGTAGATAAGTAAGGGTTATGTATCTTATATGAATATGTAGGTCTTTATGTGAAGAACAGTTTAAGATACGTAACATTGTAATAACTTGTATATTTAGAGAGATAAATAAAGAAAACTGGGAGCGGTGAAGTAAAAATGCCAGCAAAAGGGGACAATTATATAGGGTGCCTCGATAAAGTAGTGCTCGACCATTTATAAACGGGCCAATTTTCGAGTACGGCAGGGGAAAGTCTCTCTCGCTCACCCGTGGCAAAATCAGTATCGCGCTATCCCGTTTTCATCACGTTATCGAGGCATCGCTGCTCCCCGCACCGCATACTGCGCACTTGCCACGCCCGCGCACGGGACCGCAACATCTACCCGACGCGTCCCATCTTTGCAATTATTATTCAATAATACCCGAAGATTGGGACATTGAACTGGACCCTACCAGTTCCACGAGCCGCTCCAAGGGAGATCCCAGACGCCGGGGCCATGGCCTCAGGTCCGCGCTGAGTGGAGACCCAGAACATCGCTAAGTACCCAAGCGCACCATCAAGAGGAGTTCCCGGGCAATGCCGCCCGGGGACAAATCAAACTATCTAAAAGGCCCTTTTAAGGGCCAACCATCAACTACCACTGCCAGGGGTGGAAGGCGCACTCGGCGCACCCCGTCGGCCTCACAGCCCGACGATGGGAACGCCAGTGCACTCCCCCTGTCAGGAGAATCGTCATCTTCATCGTCCTCGGAAGCGCCGCATCGGGTCGCCGAGTCGCTGCGTGCTGCCACCGAGTCGCCGAGGAGCATCGCCGGGCCGGATTATCCTGCTGGCGAGCCGACCCTAACCGGGGGACCACCGCACTCCGACGACGGCGCTCGGCGCCGGGGCGGAGGCGCGATCCCGCGCACAGGTGTGCAGCGTCGCCGCGCCGCCTTGCCGCTGGGCCGCAATTCCTCCTCCTCATCGTCGCCGAGCCCCGTTGCCGGACAGCGCTGCTACGCCGGGGGTTCGCCTCGCCGATCGCGGAAATCCGACACCGCCGGGGATGTATCGCCGGTGACCGGGGAGCCATCGCGCCGGGTCGCCGACTCGCTGCGTCGCTCCGAAGAAAGAACAGCCTACAACCTGTCCCCTCCCAGCTACCAGCTTGGAGCCGACATCGCCGCTTCCGCCGAATTATCGGCGGAAAACATCATGGAACTACAGAGGCGGTTGGAGCGGCACATCGTGTTGCCTGCCCCCGCCTCCCCCTCTGACGTCCATCAGTCGCCGCACGCCGCCCGCCCGCCGCCGCCAGCGGATTATTACGCGCCGTCCGCCGGTGTGTCGACTCCGATAAGAGTGTACGAGCGTGATCTCGTTACGCTCGCCCAGTTCGTGGAAACTGGGCTTTTGTCGGAGTCGATGCTCAGGTGGATGGCCCTTCTCCTACGCATCAGAGAGGCACGTATGGAGGGTCGTGCGTTAGACCCCGTTGACATCTCAGCCCTCAAGCTGGCAATCGATTGTACAATCGAGCTGCCGGCAGTCCAGCCAACCGTGACGCGCCGAAGCCCTAGGAAGGGGAAACGCAAGGAAAGAAGCAGCGATGGCGATGAGTGCCTGGGCCGCCTGGTCCGCCCTCGCCTCTCGCGCTCCGCATCGCCGACACCGTCATGCCGGGATCCCTTCCACTGGCATTCGCGCGCGTCTGTTTCGCCGCCGCAGCCACCGCCGCGGCCACCGCGGCCGCTGCTTTCGCCGCCCCCCATCGTCGAGGGTGACGGACCGACACCGGGCGAAGTCCCGACGGTCCGCACAACCGTCTTCGCCCGCGAAGAACCACTCCCCCCAAGGGAAAAGCGACGCCTGATGAAGCGCCCGGCGGAGGAGCGGACGGCCGCCTTCATGGCCGGCGCCGCTGCTGTCGCGCCGCCGCGGGTCGCACCACCGGCGGTCACAGGACCGCGCGCCGTGCCCGCCGCCGCTGCGACGCCTGCGCGCCGCGACGCTGCGCCGCCTGCCGTGTGTGCCGCCCCGGACTCTGCCGCGCGCCCACCTGCACCTACAGGAGCCACCGCCCGCCCCGCCTGGACGTCCGAAGCTAAGGACAGCTACGCCACCAAAACAAAGGCCGGTAAGCAGAGGCCCGTACCGTCGGAACATAAGACCTCCGTCCCGGCCCTTAAGGCCGCGCCCGTCGGCGCGCCGCGTGCGCCGACTCAGCCGGCACGACCGCCGCTCGCAGCGAGCGCGACATCCCGCGGCGCCGCCGCCGCGCGCGCGCCTACCGCGCCGTCCACTGCGCAACCAGCCTCACTGGCTGCGCCTCAGCCGGCGGGACGGACCTCTGCTGACACGGCCGCTGCTGCGCAGCGACAACATAGATTAGGTCCGAAGCAACAACAGAGGAAGACGGAGACATTCCCCCCTCTGATTGTAGAGAAGTTACCTGAGTGGCAACGCCACTTCAAGCAGCTTGCCCAACTGCTCGGACGAGCACCGAACGCGCGCCCCTACGGGAAAGGGGTGCGGTTTTCACCAGAGAGCGAGGAGGAGTACCGCGTTGTCCAGCGCTACCTTACTCAATTAGAGAAGGATGAGCGGGTGGCGTGGTTCACCTACTCGCTCCCGGCCGAGCGAAGCCTCAAGGTGGCCATACGAGGTCTCCCCTCGGATACAGATCCGAGTGAGATCATGGCCGCCTTACAAGAGCGGGGCTTCACACCCGAGTTTTGTAAGAACGTCAAAGCTCGAGGAGGCAACCCTGGTTGCCTCTTTTACGTCATTCTGAAGCGGCAGGAAGGCCTCACCCCAGCGATATTTGAGCTCAACGAGCTCATGTATATGCGGGGTGTGGTTGTGGAGGCCTGGCGCGGTAGACTGGGTCCCGCACAGTGCCATAGGTGTCAGGAGTTTCGGCACAGCTCCCGACAATGCCACAAGCCGCTAGCCTGTGTCCGTTGTGGCGGTGAGCACACCGCCAGGGATTGCGGGCGCCCCAGGGAGGAGCCTCCCACCTGTGCAAACTGCAAGGGGCCTCACCCCGCAAATTTCACACGGTGTCCCGTCTGGAGGCGCGAATTGCGCAACAGGCGGGCTGGGACGCTCGCAAGGACGGGCATGGGATCAGAACGCACCGGGCAAGCGCTGCCGCTGAGCAACGCCGTAGAGGAGACAGCGCCAGCGTCGCTGATGGCGCCTGCCAATGATCCTACTGGCCTCAGCGGGACGACTGGGCAAGGTAACAAGCGTTCGAGAGGAAAACGCTTATCGAAGAGAAAATCCGCCGCGGCACGGGGCCGAGCCGCGGCGACAAGCGGACAATCAGAGGGGGAGGACCTGCGCCCCCCTGCACCTGCATCGCCACAGCCGGCGCGAAAACTGGACCACCTCGCCAACACTATCGGTGTAATTCGGGAGATACTCGACGCCGTGCAGGAGGGCGAAGGAGCTCAAAAGGCCGCCCTTAAGGGATTGTTTAAGCTCTTGTGCAATGGACAATAAGACCTTAAGGGTGGTACATTGGAACGCCCAGTCACTCCGGAGGAAGAAGAAACTGCTGACGCACTTCCTCCGTGAGCAGAACGTCGACGTGATGTTGATATCAGAAACTTACCTGCGTGATGTCGACACTTTTAAAGTGTCGAACTACTACACGTATAGGAAAAACGAGAAGACGGCCGACGGCGCCCCTTATCGCGGGTTGGTGGTGCTCGTTAAAAGGAACATTGTACATCAAGAGATACCATATAAAGAATACCCATCACTCTACGCCCTGGGAATACTTCTGAACGTTAGAGGGCATCACCTCAAGTTCTACGCGGCATATAGACCACCGAATCACCAGAATAGCCAGTCTTTCTGTGCGGATATCGGGGATATATTGCTGCGAGACTCGACTCCGACGGTGATAGCCGGTGATCTCAACGTGAAGAGT
Organism: Automeris io; assembly: GCA_036320925.1. Classification (NCBI taxonomy): domain Eukaryota; kingdom Metazoa; phylum Arthropoda; class Insecta; order Lepidoptera; family Saturniidae; genus Automeris; species Automeris io. The sequence continues at coordinate 13,011,912 of JAUDJH010000005.1, forward strand.
ACCTACTGGGGCTCGAGTAAGGATACCTCGATGGGCAGAGCGTTCTATTGTCACTCTGTAGACAATAATTACGAGATAATCGGGCCGGACGCGCCGACACGGCACGGTTATAATTCGCAGGAAGTATTGGACATATGTGTTTATAGAGGCCTTAGAGCACCACCGGGGCAGACGGTTCTCCCGGACCTGCCGTCGGACCATCGCCCAGTCCTTCTCGAGTTTTCTGATTCTCTACCAACACGGATCAACGCTCCAACATCACGTCAAAGGGTAGATTGGACCGCATTCGTGAAAGAGCTTGAAAACACAAACATCACGAGACCGATGTCCTCTCGTGCAGATGTCGAGTGGATGACGGGTGCCTTGACGCGTAGCATTCAAAGCGCTCTCCGTCGATCTAGCCATACGGTTCCGACCGGGGGTCGGCTTAGGCCACTTCCCCGGCGGATCCAGATGCTAATTGATGAGAAGAGGGCGCTGCGACGCGCATGGCAACAGACCCGTTGCCCTTTCATGAAAATTAGATATAACTCGATGGTAGAGCGAGTTAAAGCGGCCCTCGATGACGACGCAGCGGAATCGTGGGATAGCTTTATAGAAGAATTAGGAGATTGCAGCACACGCCTGCCTTCTATTCACCGCTTGTGCCGGAACTTGTCAGCAGTTCCATCGCCGGTCAGACCTCTACTGAACAAAAACGGTCACCCACGATTCACGGCAAACGATCGGGCGGAGATATTTGCCGAGTGTCTGGAGAGACAGTTTTCCCTGAACCCGGTATCGAACCCCCAGCACGATATCGATGTCAAAAGACATCTGGATCGCTTCTTCTTAGAGCCTATAGCCGGTAGCAGCGAAGAAGGCACCGCTCTATACGTTAGTCCGCACCAGGTTCTGCGGACTATCAGAAAATTACCGCCTAGAAAAGCCCCTGGCATGGATCAAATCACGAATACGATGCTTCGTCATTTACCGTTTAAGACCGTTGCGGCAATGACACGATTATTCAATGGAATCCTGCGAAGCGGCCACTTCCCACAAGACTGGAAACTTGGGAAGGCCGTAATGATACCGAAACAGGGCAAACCCCTGCAAAAACCAGAGAGTTATAGGCCTATCACGTTGCTTTCTACGATGTCTAAACTGTTTGAGAAGGTTCTCCTGGGGTTTTTAAAACCCCACATCACACCGAGAGAAGAACAGTTTGGTTTCAGGGAAGAGCACTCAACTGTCCTACAGCTCACAAAAGTCATCGACACTATTGCCCGAACATATGATAAAAATGAGTACTTCGCTGCAGTACTACTAGATATGGAGAAGGCGTTTGACAGAGTATGGCACGAGGGGCTGCTATACAAGCTGTCAACGTCATCGGCCCCCAAGAAGATTACCCATATTATAAAGTCATTCCTGGAAAACCGCCGCGTCGTGGTAGCGGTGGAGGGGATTACCTCCAGGGACTTTCCTGTGCGGGCAGGAGTCCCTCAGGGCAGCTGCCTCTCGCCGTTGTTATACGCACTGTATACCGATGACATTCCGCTGGTTGGTCGGGCGGAGCTCGCGTTGTATGCAGACGATACGGCATTTTATGCAACAGCGTATAATGCAAAATCTGCCGTCTTAAAACTGCAAAGACAGCTCGATGCTCTACCTGAATGGCTGGCGAAGTGGAGGTTGTCAGTCAACGTCGGGAAGACACAAGCTCTTGTCACCAGAGTGAAGACAAGAGCACCGCCACCATTGACGTTCCAGGGACAGACTATTCCTTGGTCGGAAAGAGTCAAATACCTGGGCGTCATCATCGATCGGAACGTTACCTTCAAGAGGCACGCGGAGGGTGTGATCGCGAGGGCTAAAGTAGCCAGGAGAATGCTGCAGCCAGTGCTTAGCTCGAGGCTCCCACTTCGTACGAAGCTGGGACTCTACAAGACATACATCCGGTCGCGGCTCACGTACGCGGCGCCGGCATGGTACTCTTACCTGTCCAGAACAACGAAGAAGCGGCTTCAAGCCCAGCAGAACCTCTCTCTACGCGCGGTGTTGGGTGCGCCGTGGTACGTGAGCAATGCCACCATAGCCCGCGACGTAAAAGTCGAAAGCCTGGATGCTTTTGTTAGCAGCCTGGCAACTAAGATGTTTAAAAGAGCGGACTCGTCGGCGCACGTTCATCTTCAGAACATTGCGCCGCTCCACGCAAGACCCCCAGACGAAGGTGAACGTCATGTGAGACAACCAGAATCCCGAAAAGCCAAAAAGAAAAAGCCTAAAGCCCGCGATCTAGTCCATACCTAGACTGCGCCCTGCCAGGAGAGGGCGCGCTGGAGAGTACTAGACGGATGTGCGTACAGATCGCTCACCCTCAGATTCCGATCCCAGAAGAAACGCCCAGATGGACTCCGGTAGATTTTCCACCAAGAAGGACGCGCGAGCTACCTTCGATCAGTGACCCGTCTGCCGCTGCAGACGGAGAAGAACGCCGCCGTCAGGAGGTCCGCCTCGAAACGGCTTCCCGCCCCAGATCCCCTTTAATTTATTGTATTAGGCTAAGTGTTAAATTTTAAAATAAAAACTTCCCCTGTTGTTGCTTTTATTCTATTTTTAAGACTTAGGTTAATTTTGTACATACGTTAGTTAAGGTTTAGTTAGGTGCTAGTTGTTGGGAAAGGTGTAATAGACTCTTAAGTTAGCTTTAAGTTTGTATTATACTTTTCTTAAATAAATGGCACCACCCAGACCTTATCAGCGGATGGATGAAAGAACGATGAATGAAAGGCAGTGGAATGGGGTGGTGTGAAATCTGAATCTGAATCTGAGTACGGCAGGGCAGTCTCAAGATCGCATCAAGAAAGGAAGCAACTCAAGAAAGGAAACAACTCAAGAAAGAAACAGTTCAAGAAGTCAGCAAGAAATCTTCAGCAAGAAACTCTGCAAGAATAATTCAAGATTAGGAAGATCTCAAGAGGGGTCTAAAGTAGCTGGCTGGTCACCGCCCCTAGTTCAAGTTTCTACAAAATTGGGGTTTTTTATTAAAGTTTCTATACGTCAAACGCATTCCCCCCTTCCCCCTCCTCAGTTCCTTCACTCCCCCGGCTTCACGGGGCTGGCTGACGCGGGGTGCTCGCTCTGCCGTAGTCGGTAGACGGACCTACCAGCGCACCGAGGCGCGTTCTACGCCCTTGGTGTCGAAGGGGTCTGTCCAGACGGAGGCGGTGTCAGGGCCGGGCAAGGACATCCTGCCCGGTTGAGAGCGCCGCGCTCGCTACATCAATAAATTACATTTTCTACTCGTACATCAAGACGACAGACATCACTAATAGAATATTCAATGACTACCGATAATTGAATTACAACTGACGGAAGCCTTATATTTCGATAGAGCGTCACTGAATTGCTAATGTCATAGATGATAGCGAGTTACGCAAGATATAGAAATGTCATGTGATCGACTTCAGGTTTTTTTGAATTTGCTACCAGCGTTATACCTGATCAGACGTTATTTTGTCTTAGCTTTCAGGTCTATTAAAACGACACAATAAATCTCCTTGCGTGCGTTGATGATACATTTTTTTTTTCAATTTTTTCTACATCTCTCGCTTCTCATTTCATATCGCATAATCAAGGGAACACTCCTAATAATTATTACAAGACTCACATAACATTTGTCAATGCAGGTTTCTATATGTGTTGTTCGTGGATGTGTGAAAGAGTGGTTTACTGTGCGTTCTTTACCTGGAATTTTGTTTTGTCTAATATTCGACTATGCATTATTTTGTTGATTTTATGTTTCTCTGTCTGTTTCCCAAAATAAATAAAATAAAAATGCCTAAATAAAAAGCATAAAATAAATCATTTTATCAGCTATAAAATTAATTGAAACATCGACGTTTGTAGTTCTAATAAGACACATACGAAGCAATAGCTTTCCTGTTACTTTAAAACTTTCTAATTGCATCAACTCGTATCCATGCGCCGTATTTGTATAGTAAACACAACAAAACGATTCTAGCTAGTTAGGTCAAGGGATGGCATTATTTATCGATATCAACTATCGAGATATAAATTTGAATTGTTAAACTATATGGAAATAACAATTAAGAAAACTAATAAAAGCTCAATTGAAAAAAAAAAGACAGTTTTCTATAAATTATCCATTAATAATATTTTTTCTTGTGCTATCTGGACAAACAAGAGTTGATTTTTATTGATACCATCGAGTATGCATTTTTCGTAATAGGAAAATACTCCAGAACATTCTTGTCGCACACTTTGCAGTTATGGGATATGCTTATACAACGTTACTGGTAACCAACGCCAAACCTCTTAAAGGTAACTTAGGTACACCAAGACTAACAACTTTTGTTCTATGACTTTTGCCAAAACTTAACACATCCTAAGATATGTATTTTTTTTAGTTTTAGTAAGGATTTTCATCAATCGTTAGCTCTATGGTTAGTAAGTTCAGACAGATGATGCTACGAAATCAACTGCCCCAGTTGCATCGCGCCGCCTTTCAGAGTGTTAAGAAGATCAGAACTGCAAATTTGATTCATATATTTTTTGTATGGGGAAAAGAACGATTGAATTAGAAAAAGTCGTGAAACAAAAGTTGTCAGTCTTGCTATACCAAAGTCACCCTAAAGAGGTTTTGCGTTAGTGACCTGTAACCCTGATTAAAATTATCAATGCAATAAGCAAGCAAAAAGTGCAAGCTGCGCGGGTAGTCTGAGTAGAATGAATCGCTCGCGGCGCCTTAGCAACAATGTTACAGCAGGTCATTGATGCGTTACTAATTAATTACTTTGTGTATCCATTGCCGTCAGCTCGATCGACTCGCCGCGATGCACTTTACCAATGGTAAAATCGGATAACGAAAAAGTGACTCCACAGTCTTACTGAGTAGGTTGCAAATAAATATAATTGATTTGAGAGTGTTTTGAATTTTTATTTATAAACGAGTGTAATAATACTCTCAGCGTGATTCTTATAACAATAAAAACAACTAGTATTACGTGATGTTAAATAATTCATCGATAATTATAGAATAACCCGCCATCTCTAGTAGGTCGGGTACGTCTCGACAACGAGCTTCCGAGAAGCCTGACGCAGTTATCTGTAGACTAATAGGAGAGATAATAAAATATGTTGTGAACGGTTACGCCGATAGCGCGTGACACTGCGATAACCTATACACGTGTCAGAATATATTATTTGGATCTAAATAATGTAATAGTTACCTTTCTAGGCCCGTTATCTTTACATAATATCGAATTTTTGTAACGAATTATATTTTCACATTACGTAATAAAAAGTTAATAAGTTTCCTCTTAAAGCAGTAAAGTGTTTTTATAAAAGCATATAAGTTTTGCTCATTAATTACGTTATTAATCAATTTTGTGTCGTTTTAAAAGCGCATTTTGAGAGCTGTAGTACCACTACTACATTCAAGGCATAACAGCCATTAAATACTGTTCATATGTATAAGAAACCTACAGACATATCTGGCGAGCCAGAGAGGCCCAAATGTATCATGCCTGTATCATGGCGAGTGTTCTGACTTGTCCCCCCCCCCTCCTCCCTGTCATAATAGAACCATGCGAGTGAGTTTACGGAGTAACAGCTATACGGTAACTCACATCCCGGTTAGAACTAAGTTCTCTAACTCCTACTTTTGCGGCTTCGTTGTGCTGTGAAATGGTCTTCCTGCGAGCGTATTCTCACGAATAGACGCCAAAGAGCACCGACATTCCCGCTTCTTGCTTTGTATGTATTTCTCAGTAAAATGTATATAAAAGGAATTACATTAAATTAAACCTTTATTGTTATAATAATGACAAATCTTTATTTCACAACAAGTTTTTATATCCAATATATCAGGATGATGGTTCCCAGAATTGTACAAAAACACCCCTCTTTGACCCTATCAAAACCGAAAATCAAGACGTAAATGAAACACATTCCGACACGTTCACAGGTGGCGGTTATGACTTGCACTCGCATCAGTTATAAATGGGTTGCCGACATCGTGATTGACTAGTCGGCCAAAATCTTATCGGCACATCTCTAGTGAAAATCATAATTTATTTTGGTCTCTTGATTAATTTCCTACATTTTACTCAGCATAGACATACAGGTTTTTATATTTATCGATACAAGTAATAAACACATAAAATTGGCATAAGATCCCAGAACAATCACATTTACAAAATCACAATCACAATTAGTAAAGTCATCAAAACGATGACGCGACACGAGACGCCTTGGGTAAAGTTGAATCAGAAAACATGACTGTAATCCCTTTACAAAGCGAATATATTATGCATGATGTGATAACGAGTGAGAGAAAAAAAAACACAATGGGCCTAGACAAAGCAAGAATCGATCAGCGACAACACTAACAAGTGAAAAGTTATCGTTTATTGAACGATCCCTTGTCGAGGCCCTCAGGACTAAAATGTCTTTAAACAATTACTTCATAATTTTTATCACAACTATGTCATTAGAAATTTTTAGAGCACTAAGAACTCGAAACATTGTGATAGACACACATTAGGTCACCATAACCAGAGTAGCCCAAGTGACAATTTTGTGCTTGAAAAGTTTGCTGAAGAAAAATGCACTAAAAACACTATTGATGCAGCATTATTTGTTTCCGTTGAATAAATTTATGTAACAAAGGCTGGTGTCTTATTACTTCTAGCCGGCAATCCCTTATAAAAACAGAGAAGAACACGAACAGAAACCAAATGATGTAAATTTGGTATCTTAAGGTACGCGTTGAATTCTGGCAGTCGTGGCTCGGCAGCGGTAACCCACCATCGATTGCCAAGTCTCGATGTATGCATTAATATGTAAAGACGTCCGATGTGGACGACCGTGTAGTGTTGTCAAGGGATGTGTCCAGCTCGCGACCATGCGATCAACATCGGACGCCGTAAAAAATACATAATTTATCCTATTTCATGATATAAGATTTAAAAATCAAAATATAGCTAAAAAATAAAATTAAAATAAAGATTATTATCAATACGTATGATTCATTTGCAGTAATTTAACCGAGCAATGATTTCGAAGTTAAAAGCCAGTAAGGGAGGCACGCCAAAACGCAATACTTAGGCACTTGAAAACATCCCAGGAGATCTGTATTTAACCAAGAATAGAACACTGATATTCCAGTTATTTACGTACAACAGAGAGCTTATTAATTCAATTTAACAATATAAATTTCTATTTGAATTATTAATTCCATTATAAGACAAATTATATAAAACATATTTAACATGGAACTTGAATGTTCTTATCAAAAGGCGCTATTTACATACAACAAGTATGTTTTCTGCTACTGTGCTACAAGTATGCAGATTAGGTACATATTATGCAAACGTGTAGACAGACATTATCTTAAAAAAAAAATGTTTGAGAGAATAAACAAACAATACAGCTTCATATGTTGAACTTGTTAATTTTAGTGAATATTTTTACAAGATAACGCCCGCAGTTATTGAAATTATTTTTAAATTGTTGACGAATCCAATATACATGGATATAAATATCGTCACGCTATATCCATTACGGGGTGAGCAGAGATACATAAGAGGCTACATCCACTTTGCGCTTATATGTCGTATGTTGTTAAGGATAATTGTGAATTTAATTATACTTTTTAACGTTTATTTTATTTGTATATTGTCAAACGGCAAACTATACCTTTTTCACTTGGAAACACAAACTGCTTAGGTTTTCTCGCCTTGTTGTACCATATATGTAGTCGAAATAAACGGGTACTTAATTATTGTTTTTCATAATTATTACAAGTAGGTATGGTGAAAACTGTATGTAATTGAAATCAGTACTATGTAAGCTACCTAGCGATAAACATTCATAAAACTGTTTAGGGTTTTCTTATAATAATAGTCTTGAATAAACATTCTGAAATATAGCTAATATTAATTAATTCACGTAAAACAAAAATTAATTAACACGAACCATAGTTGGTGTTAATTTGGGAAAATACCAAATAGACCTAAATCTAAACGAGGACTCATTTCGTCATATTTATTTTATTTCTTGTATTTTCTGCCTCTTTGTTTTTTGTTTTTATTTTTAATTGTTTGATTGTTTTTATTTAACTTCATCCTTTCTTTATACAGCAAAAGAAACGTAATTTTCTTTCTATAAAGTTATAAATTAATTCACAACTCTGGCTCCAAAGACTAGAAGAAAATAGCCATAACCATAATAGAATATAATCAAATAAATAAAATAATCACATTATTATTAGAGAATTAAATAAACAATATCTAAAACGCGACCACCTATCAACCTAGAGAATAATCATAAATCAAAGGATACAGAAAAATATTTTGAAATACGACTTGCTCTGAGCTGGCGCAAATTCTACATACATTTTTGTAAAAGCATTTTCATGCCTTGTCCAGTCCAGAAAACATACTCTTTCGTTTCTATTACAACATTATGTCCCCATAAATTAAGTATATAACCGTGTTCTAATAACATAGACATACCGTACGTAACATAGGCATTTCCGAAAAGGCGAATTTACATAAATAAAAATAAACAATCCATTGCCACTAGCGAATTCTAATCATTATTACATTATCCACTGAACACCATACCCATAGAATTAAGAAATATAAAGAAACCGAGAAACCAAGCCAGAAATATAATCTTAAATAGAACAACAAGAAACAATTAACTTTTGCGAGTTACCGCGTGATCTGATTTTAATTATGCTGCTTTTGTGTAATTGCATTAAAAAATACCCCGAAATTAAAGAAAACACACGATTAAACAAGATTATCATGAATGAGCTTAAGAAATCATAGAAAATATCTTGCTTGACGTTAATGCGCGATTTGTACTAAATAATCCTTCCATAAATTTGTTAATCCATGTCGTAATCGTATTATGAAGCTAGTAAACAAGAAGACTGGTCGAATACAAGTATATTCAACTATAAAATTAATTATTCAATTGAATTTGATAAAAATGGTAATCCTACACTTTTTTCGCTTTTTACAGATTTATACTAAAACCGTTGCATGTGAATGTACACTGAACAATAGTCAACACGTTACGACCTATAAAATTTATCGGCGTAATAAATGTATCAGAAGAATAAGGCCGTATCGACAGTAGATTACTGTTGTTACTAAGGGATTTCTTGAAACAACGGTTCTTCGTAAGCTACTTAAAGGTCTATTATATTTATATGATTGAAGGAAACGATCAGAGAAACAATCTTTAGTAGATCCCATTAGGAACTATCTTATATATACGTAGTTCTTTCTAGTTAGTAGTTAGTAGCTAAGGTTAATCTGTCAACAGTACATAACTACTTTCCAGTTTCACTTTTTTCTTAAATTGTACCATACATCACATCAATAACTTAATAATAACTATATCTTCGCGCTATATCTCTTTCGGGGTGAGCAGCATTACAATAGTGACTGTGTCCACTTTTAGACTTATTTGTCGTGCCCAACCTGATCAGTAGCGTAGCTGATCGCCGTTCTCAGGGTACCTACACATGGCATTTCTATTAGATGCTATGCGGGTTTCCTCACGATTTTTCCTTCATCAGTAAGCATGTGGTGCCTATACCAGCACTTAATCTGGAAAATCCAGTCCCTTATCCACTAGGCTACCATAGCCATAATAACCTTACCCTTTATATTAGAAATATGTTATAATAATATCTTGTTAACAAACTTAGGCTGAGATTTATAGACATTATTTCTACTTTGCTTAGCAAAGTTCTCGAGAAATAAATTCTGAATTAATAACTGGAACTTGAGTATAGCCATAGTATTCGCAGAGCCTAGTTCATGTTGACAAAATCGGTGACTTACCGAATCCTTTGAGATTCATTGAGTTATATAAATTGTAATGTTTCAGTAAAGTATAAGCAAACTAAAAGTTGCGTTTATAAATCTCAGACTTAGTATTGTATCAAGGACTCGGAATTAAATATCAGAGGAAAGAGAATATAAAAAAACTCAACTTGATCATATCATGATTACAACTAACAAATATGCACAAAAAGTACCGACATAAAGTTTTTTTTATCCTAGCTCTCCTTCTTGGAATTGTATTCCAAATATAATAAATACACACAGCATTTCAAGTATTATTGTATTCGTATGTAATGAACGTTATTTCCGTTGTAGTTTAGTGACACGTTAATGAGCGTTAATGAATATACTCATTATTTTTAGCATTTCTTGTGACTGAGTGTTTTCCGATCCGAATGAGATTGCGTTCCAGTTCAATTTACGCTAAATCTTCCAATTTTATAACATCTTGTGTTGTAACGGTTTAAAATAGGCAAAATCGATGAACAACCCTTAACAAAAGACACAATAAAAAAGATATCGTCTTATCATGTCATCGCGTAGGACCTTTTTGAAGGCCCTAAGACCATAAGCAATGGGAAAAAATACTCATACCTACTACAATCATTCACCTAAATCTGAATGCCAAAAAACAACTGGGCACCGCTATGAAGACTCCAATCACATCCTAACAGACCGTAAACTGGAGTGCCCAAGAAAAAGTGCGATTATCCTAGTCCAGGGGTCTGCAACCCTATGAGTCGAAAGAGTCAAAAATTACAATTTATGAAATTTCAAAGTTTCTAAAGAGCCACAAAATCATTTTGTGGCTCTTTTATTGTTTTCTCAGTAATAAAGTTTTTTTGATAATAAAAAAATCTATTTATTCAACGATTGACAACGATTATTATTATTATTTTTTATAAAATAAATCATATTTGCGTATGGAACTAAAGAGCCACATGTGGCTCGCGAGCCGCAGGTTGCCGACCCCTGTCCTAGTCACGTCTGGGATTGTTATTGTAGTTAATGCAAATAAGAGTAAAACAACTATCGTGTATATCTAGCTTTGCACAGTCTAGTGCTGTGACAGTGGGGCACAAGTCCCTGCCTTCACAGAAGAGCATTTATGCTCGTTTGAAGCGACAAACACAGTATGCCGAGAACCGCGGAACTGGACACCAACGGGTGCAATGTGTAGCTAAGAGCCAATACAGTACAGTTATAATAAGAACTATTCGCCTAAAATTCACGCTCTGATAGTCGATTATTCGCATTTATAAACGTTTCTCATTACAGCATTGTTATGAAGATTGTGGTGGATATGCCATAGATAACTAATTTGATATTAGGGTACAATCACATTGAATGATTATAGCAATCAAACCTATATATTATTATCACGAATAAAACATCTTATTTTCACTCTTTATTTTTAAAAAACCGCTTTGTGCACGTATTTCCAAAAATGCCCGACGGGGTTTTAGCCAAAGAGCACATGATCGAGAAAACCACTACAATGTGAGCTGGTCATGCACACAAGTTTATCGACTCGCGCCGCCAAGTATTTATGCATTATGATGATTACGAGAAATATGTATTTTTATTATTTTTTAGTATTGGAAACTCGCAAAAATTAAGCATTTTCCGCAGTCTTTTACCGGCCGCACCGAGGAGAATGTTCTCAGGAACTACATTCTCTTATTCCACCAATCCCAATCCATCATAAAACCACTAGACATCGTGTCGGATACCGTCCGTATGTTGTCCATGTGTGTGTATGTGATGTTCATTATATCCGCACAAAAAAAATGATTTGCTTCTATATTCATCATACGAACAGCTAAGGAGTATTCCACTCCATGATTATATTTCCGTGATCTTATGACCTGGGAGTCTTTACGAGAAGAGTGAATATGCATTTGTTGGGCGGGCGCGGTTCATCATCGGACTCATCTTCACCTTTCACTAGGTGTGATTGAGGTCTAGCCTCCGTCTATAAATAATAATTAAAAAAAAACAGAAAGAAACTTCCAAAAAACGACATCTATGTTACTATATGAAATAAAATATATATCCACCTTCTTTGACCTTACCTTCCTTCGTCTAACCCCTGTCACCTCGCTCGATTTCCCTATAGAAACGGTTTCGTCGGGCGATTGTAAAGACTGACACCCGTGAGTTATGATTTTTCCAGACCGGCATTGCTGTGGCATCAGGTTCCAGGTCTCATAACGTTCAATAACAAAACTAATTGAATTAGTGTAAGCACAATATACTTGCTGTACATCTCTGAGGAGTTTAAGTATTATCAATAGTGACCTTTGCCGCAATATAAGGTTCTGGTCTCGTAACGTTTCAAAACAAAACTCTGGTTGAATTAGCGTATTGTCCAGACTAACCCTACTCCAAAGTCAGATTCAGGTCTCGTAACGTTTCATAACAATTTAGAGTGCACTTACAGACTCAAAATAGGTAATTACTTGTTTAATACACAAACACTGGAAGCCTCGATTTTTTTTTACCTCTTGCAAAGGACTACTAGACAATCTTTCAAAACAGTGTCACGGGACGGACTGAGCATTCAAAATGAACTAAATTTGTATGGAAGAAACATGGTGTTTTCTAAGAATATTATTTTATTAAATTGATGAATGAAATGGCAAAAAATATTATTGAAATGTAAATAAGGACCTTCTCTCAATTATTCAAAAATTAATGTGTATTTTCTTTATTATGTACGAATTAAGGAACGCATTTAAAACGGTTATGCCGATTCAGAGATTAGAGGACACAAATGCGTTATACAGATCGGTTAACGATTCCCATACTGTTACGAACAGCGAGCCCAGGGCGCCGGAGACGCAAGAATAGGGGTGCGGGAGAGGAGCACGTCGACCGGGGCGACAGCAGCGACAGCGGCGGCCGGACGTAGGAACTACGGCGGAATCCGGCGTCGCTATTGGCGGACTTAGTTTTAAGGAATGCTTTGTATATAGTACTAGTTGTTAGGGTAGCCCGAGGGGATATATATAGAGACCAAACCTTTGGTCGGCGGCGAAGATCGAAGACTCGAAGAATTCCCTCGGAGCTACCCTCAAGAATAAAGAAGCGAACTGCGAACGAAGAAGTGTTTTATTACCAAGAACCCCTGTTAATAGTCATCGAGTGTTGTCCATCGTGTACATCCTGGTCCATCGGAAGCCGAATAGAAGAAAGAAAGTAGAACCAACGCATCGATTTATCGAAGATTGCATCAAGAATTTGGGAAAATGGTCAAGACTCGATCGCAGGGGGCCGATACTACGGACGAGTGTGACATGTACGCACCGGCCTCGGTGCGTCATGTTGAACCACCACGCTCTCCGTCAGTGCGGCCTGCTGTTGAGACTACGACAGGGGCGTCAAACGCTACATTGACATGCGATAGGTCAAACGCTACATTGACATGTGACAAGTCAAACGCTCGATTGTCAAACGCTAAAACGTCAAACGCAGTTTCTTTCCCTACAGCAGCAAGACAACGTTCGCCAGCGAGGTCACGCCGCACAAGTACAAGCTCAGCTGCCAGATTACGGTTGCAGTTGGAGCTGCAAGCGCAGGAACGTCTCGCCGAGATCCAACGGCGGGAACTGCGCATGGAAGCGGACCTAGTCAGGAAGAGACTAGAAGTGGACCTCGAGATCATTGAAGAGGACGAACGGGGCAGCAACGTGTCACAGACGAACGAACGCGTGAATAGTTGGCTGCAACAAGCGACCGAGGGGGATTCAACGTACCCGGCCGAGACACCGTCAGCAGAACGAGGAGGCAGAACGGCCCTCCACACCTCCGACGATCAACGGGGGGAGCTGACCGCGGCCCGAGTGACCTTCGAAGAAGAAAGGTCACAGCAACGTGATGCGACAGAACGGCGTCGCACACGTTCGCCCACGCCCACGAGGGGCAGATCAAGGGCGATCGAGGAACTGGCCGAGGCACTGAAGAGGATGACGGCACGGGAACGAGTGCCGCCACGTCAAGCCTCGGACCTACCAGTATTCACCGGGGCACCGAACGAGTGGTTGCCATTCAAGGCAGCCATGCGAGATAGCACGAAGATGTACCACTTCTCGGCGGCGGAGAACCTAGCCAGGCTACGGGTGTGTCTCCGGGGAGAAGCGAGGGACGCCGTGGCGCCTTTACTACACACGGCGGAGAACCCGGATGCCATAATGCACACACTGGAGCGCTGTTATGGCCAGCCGGACACCATCATCAACGACGCCATGGAGAAGCTGCGCCAGCTGCCACAAGCAGGAATGACAGCGCAAGAGCTCAACGTGTTTGCAGTACGAGTGCAGAACATAATCGCCGTGCTGAAGAACGTCGGCCACAGCGGTTATCTACGGAATCCTCAGCTGGCGGGAGAAATCATGGAACGAATGAGCCCGCTGCTAGTCTCAAGGTGGAGAGACTACGCACATCTGCACCGAGGGATGGAAGAGTGCGAAGTGATCACTCTGTCTCGCTTCCTCACACGCGAAGCGGACTTGGCGTTTAGCTACACGCGCCAATCCAGTACATCGGGCGCCGTCAGCACTGCAAAATACGCCGCGCCAGCAAGACCGAGGCAGCAGAACACGAAGCCAGCACGCCGAACGACGCGTGGGGCAGCCGTCTACGCAACGGTAGAGGAGCGACGCGCACCACAAGGGTGCTTCTGCTGTGGAGCGGACCACGCTACGGATAAATGCAAGAAGATCAAGAATATGAAGATCAGCGCCCGCTGGGACTGGGCAAAGTCAGCGCGCGTTTGTTTCAAGTGCCTGAAGAAGAGGCATCGTCGGGCCGACTGCCAAGCTGATGCATGCGGTGTCAGCGGTTGCCGCCGGCCGCATCACCCGCTGTTGCACGACACCGAGCAAGTGCGAGCGCAGCCAGAGGTGCGATCCAGCGATGAGGAAGAACCACCCCGCCCGGCCAGAGAAGAAGCAGTGATGTCGATAGCAACACCCAGTGAAGACAGCAGCGTGTTGCTAAAAGTCTGCAACGTCATCATTACAGGTCCTGGGGGAGAAGTAGCTACGTACGCGCTCCTGGATGAGGGGTCATCAATAACCCTCATCGACCAAGAACTGGCAGACAGCATCGGCGCCAAGGGGACTCCGGCACCACTGAGGCTGCGAGGTGTCAACGCGACGGAGCACGAGAGCAGCAGTCAGCGGGTCAGCATCAGCATCCGAGGGCGGCGAGAACGCGCCGCACACGAGATCACCGCTCGCACGGTCAAGAAGTTGGACCTGCGAGGACAGCGGGCGCCGCGGGAACTGACGCGGTACGCCCACCTGCAAGATCTCCGGGAGGCCTGCTTCGAGAACGCGAAGCCGAGGATCCTGATAGGTGTCGACAACTGGCACCTGATGGTCTCCCAGCAGATAAGGACCGGAAAGAAGAACGAGCCCGCTGCATCACTCACCAGCCTAGGGTGGGTCATCTACGGCATCGAGCCTCGCCTGCTCCATCGACGGGGGGAGAACACGGTGCTGCATCTGCACGCGGCGGAACGAGACTGCGGCAGCACCCCCTCGAGCACCGAGCAAGAAGACGACGAGCGTCTTCAAGAACTGGTGAAGAAGCACTTCACGTTGGAAGCGCTTGGTGTGTCGCTGACCACCAAGGAGAAGCCAGAAGATCGACGAGCGATCGAGATTTTCAACAAAACGGCGCGCCGAGTGAACAATCGATTCGAAGTCGGGTTGCCGTGGCGCACCGATGACATCGTGCTGCCGCCGAGCTACAGTGAAGCATTCATACGCCTCAGGGGCATAGAGAAAAAGATGGATCGCGACCCGGCATTTAAAGAAGAATACACGCGCCAGATTGAAAATTTGTTGAAAAAAGGATACGCGGAAAAGTATAGCGAGAGTGAACGAGACAGCGCTATACAGTGGTTTCTACCGCACTTCGCCGTACGAAACCCGAATAAGCCAAACAAGATACGGCTAGTGTTTGACGCAGCGCACCGCGTACAGAACAAAAGTTTGAACGACTTTTTACTCGAGGGACCGGACTTGTTACAATCACTTCCCGGAATATTATTTCGATTCCGGGAACGGCCGATCGCCGTAACAGCGGACATTTCTGAGATGTTTTTGCAGGTGAAGGTGCGAGCGGAAGATCAACCGGCGCAGTCATTCTTGTGGAGAGGCGACAACAGAAAGGACCCTCCGGAGCAGTTCAAGATGACTTCGATGATCTTCGGAGCAGCCAGCTCGCCCTTCCTGGCCCACAGCGTGCGGGACCGGAATGCGCAGGATCACGCGCATTCGCACGCCAGGGCACTGCCGGTCATCACCAGGAGCCATTACATGGACGACCTCGTGCACAGCTTCAAGACCGTGGAAGAAGCAAAGAAGACAATAGAAGAGGTCATCGCCGTCCACGCTCAAGCAGGCTTCACGTTGAGAAGCTGGAACTCCAACTGCCCGCTCCTGCTGAACACCGTCCCTCGAGAGCTGCGAGCCCGGGAGCCGACCGCTCTGGGCCACGAACACCACCAGGAAAAGACACTTGGCATGCTGTGGGACGCCGAGAAAGACGAGCTGGGCTTCAACACGACCCTGGCACGCGTCCCAAAACAAGTCCGTGAACGGCAGCGGGCCCCGACGAAGCGAGAGGCCCTGGCGGCGGTCATGTCGATTTTCGACCCGCTGGGGTTACTCAGCTGTTACAGCATCACTGCCAAGATTGTGTTGCAGGATTTATGGCGCATCCAGATAGGATGGGATGAGCAGCTTCCGGGCGAGCAGGCGGATCGCTTCGACCAATGGCTGAGCGCGCTGGACGACATAGCTCAGCTGCGCCTGCCGCGACGATACGTCACCAACGACGATGCTGCGGAACCGGAGAGGCAGCTTCACGTGTTCGTCGATGCCAGCGAACAGGCATACGCAGCGGCAGCATACTGGCGGCTGATGCACGAAGACGGTCGCGTCACGGTGACACTGGCCGCTGCTAAGGCCAGGGTGGCGCCGCTGCGCCCGCATACGATACCGCGGCTGGAGCTACAAGCAGCTGTCATCGGAACCCGGCTGGCTGGCATGATAAAGCAAGAACATCACTGGAAGGCTGATCGCGTGATCTACTGGAGCGACTCATCAACGGTGCTGCAGTGGATAAGGACGGACGCGCGGCGCTACACGCCTTACGTCGCGCACCGGCTCGGCGAGATAGCGGAGGCGACTGACATAGAACAATGGCGCTGGGTGCCGACCGCACACAACGTCGCGGATGACGCAACCCGCGACGGTAAGGCGCCAACCGACCAGCATGACCGCTGGTTCACCGGACCTTCTTTCCTGTACGGGCCTGAGAATACGTGGCCGCAGGAAAAGGCACGACCGAGCAGCACCGGCAGCATCGAGGAGGCCGCGTGCTGCGCAGCGAGCATCATCGACAACGCGAGCCCGTTGCCGGACATTAGCCGCTTCTCATCATATGAGCGGCTGATCCGGGCGACGGCGACGGTGCTCGCCTTCATCGACAAATGTCGCAAAAGAGCGACCCGACTTGAATTGCAGCACATCGAGCGAGCGGAGCACCTATGGCTACGCAGGGCGCAGGAGGAAGACTTCGGCGAGGAGATCGCGAGGCTGCGCGCTGGCCGAACCTTGCCAGCTGCCAGCCGCCTCGCCAAGCTGGACCCGATGCTGCAGGACGACCTGCTGCGTGTGCGCGGACGGATCGATGCCGCGCGCGCGCCGTACGAGACGAAGCGGCCGATCATACTGGGCGGCCGTCACCCGCTGACAAGACTCATCGTGCTACGAGAACACGCGGCTGCGGGACACGCCAGCAACGAGCGCGTCCTCAATGACATCAGGCAGCGCTTCTGGATACTGCGCGCGCGCCCCACTGTGCGCGCGGTTGCCCGGGCTTGCGCGCTCTGCCGGGTGCGCCGAGCGAAGCCCCGGGTGCCGCCGATGGGGGACCTGCCGCCGGCGCGCCTGGATCAGCATCGCCGACCCTTCACCAACTGCGGGGTCGACTACTTCGGGCCGATGACCGTCACTATCGGCCGCCGACGTGAGAAGAGGTGGGGCGCGTTGTTCACGTGCCTCACTACCCGAGCTGTCCACATCGAGGTAGTGGGCAGCCTGTCTGCCGACTCCGCAATCATGGCGCTGCGACGGATGGCAGCGCGACGCGGATGGCCGCGTCAGCTCTGGAGCGACAACGGGACGAACTTCCGTGGAGCCGACGCGGAGCTACGGGCAGCATACAGCGAGTGGGAGCCGGCGCTGCGTGACTACGCGCAGCTGCGCCGAATGGAGTGGCGCTTCATCCCTCCTGGCGCGCCGAATCAAGGCGGCGCGTGGGAGCGACTCGTGCGCTCAGCAAAAGCTGCGCTGAGCGCGACTCTACACGACCAAGCACCGCGAGAGGAGGTGCTAACGACGCTGCTGGCAGAAGCAGAACACGCGATCAATTCGCGACCGCTGACACACGTCTCCGTGGATCCGGCGGATCCGGAGGCATTGACTCCGAACCACTTTCTCATCGGGACGTCGGCAGGGCTGCCCCAGACCGGGGTGTGCTCGCCGGCGGATAGGAGAGCATGGAAGGCGGCACAAGGGCTCGCCGACCAGTTCTGGCGACGGTGGGTCCGGGAGTACCTGCCGACGCTGGTGGCGCGTGGCGGAGCGCACGATCGACAGCGCCCGCTACGCCCCGGAGATCTAGTCATCGTAGTCGACGCTGCATTGCCCCGCAATACATGGCCTCGAGGCATCGTGGAGGCCGTGTACCCCGGGCCAGACGGCGACGTGCGCAGCGCTCTCATCCGCACCAGAGGTGGAGCCTTCGTGCGCCCTGCTAGGAAGCTGGCTGTTCTCCGGCTGGAAAAAGAAGGCTTCGACGAGCTACGCCGGGGGGAGGATGTTACGAACAGCGAGCCCAGGGCGCCGGAGACGCAAGAATAGGGGTGCGGGAGAGGAGCACGTCGACCGGGGCGACAGCAGCGACAGCGGCGGCCGGACGTAGGAACTACGGCGGAATCCGGCGTCGCTATTGGCGGACTTAGTTTTAAGGAATGCTTTGTATATAGTACTAGTTGTTAGGGTAGCCCGAGGGGATATATATAGAGACCAAACCTTTGGTCGGCGGCGAAGATCGAAGACTCGAAGAATTCCCTCGGAGCTACCCTCAAGAATAAAGAAGCGAACTGCGAACGAAGAAGCGTTTTATTGAAGAACCCCTACGAGTAGCGATCGTGTGTTGTCCATCGTGTACACATACATTTTTACTAACTTAAATCGCGCAAGTGAAGTTTTTCTGGGCACTCGCATATATACACGGAGTTGCAAATCACGGTATCTGCTGGCTGAGCACCTTCTGTGCTCGCCCCCTAAGCCCGGTTGAGCTGAAAATGCCTTTCCCGGCAATCAGTAGTTAGTCCGCTTCAAAATTATCACGGTATCTACGGAACGTCAGAAAGGTGGCTGCGGAACGGATTTATCTAGTATATATATATAGTATATAGGATTTATTTATATAGTGATTATGCAGTATTGTTATGTATATATTAAATGTTATATAATGTCAAAAAATCGCTATATGGTATTTACAAAGACGTTTAGATATTTTTTCATAATATTATTCCGCTCGGCTTATGCAGTGTAGACGCAATCTAAACCATAATTAATACGTTAGCAGATTGCACGCTTGAACTCTAATAGGAACAATTAAATTATATGTCATAGTTCCTATCACTGAAACAATGATACTCTTTAATTCGCAGTCTGCGCGATATGATCATTTATTTTTGCACAGTGATGACTCAGAACATAGCGTAGCCATGTGAACGCATATCAGCGTTTGGCAAAGAATATTTATTAAAACTGGAACGAATTAACTTAGTAAACCGGTTTAAACTGTATATTAAAAACCTAACACAAATGTACTGAAAGTAAAAATAAGAATAACTTGTTTATTATCTTACGTGACAAAACAAGTTTGGAAATGTATAAGAATATATCATCATCCTATATCCTTTTCAGGGTGAGCAGATATTAGTGATTGTATCCACTTTGCACTGATTTTATGGATTGTTCAGTTAAAAATATACTAATTTTATTTAGATCGTATTAAAAGCTAAGGCAACATTCATTTTACGGTAAATAAAACGTGCTAATATGCTTATTAAAACTGCTTATCGTTGCTATGCAGGTTTTATCTGTTTTATCTACTTAATACACCAATACTTTAAAGATTCTGATAATTTACGACATACAAGATAAATAATATGCATTGACAAAAAAACGAAAAAAAAAAGAAATAAATAAAAACATGAACATTAAATCCTATTTCCAGCATTTATGTAGTTTCAGGGCACCGCACTTCGTCGCTTAATATATCCAGGCGTTTGCGGTGCGGGGTATGTTCCCGTGCACCAACCGCAAATGTAGTAGAGAGGAGGCCTGGCCTTGGCCAGGGTCAAGGAACGGCTTTACCAGTTTTTATGGGCCCGGTTACGTCGGGCCTAAAGATAAGGCCAGAAGCCCAGGACGGCTGAGATATATTGACACAGACCAAATAAAAAAAAATACAATAACGTTATCATAAATTTATTATTTTAAAATTAAATTATTTTACAATTAACTACTTTTAAATTTATTTTAATATTTTACGTGCCCTTACATCATTAGGCACAAAAATCTAAATAAATCACTGTTAATATCTTTAGAATTTCATATTCGATATGTACGTTATTTCATTTACACAAAATATCACCTCTCTTTTGCGGAATTATGGCTGAACAGAATGTGTTTATTAATAGCATCACTCGACACGACGTTCCCTATATCAATGTCATAAACAGGCGACCCACCGGAGACCTTGTTGAGTATATATTTATTAGTTTCGTATCACTAGTGTTTAGTCAAACAAACCAAACGTTTTTCAGACCGTTAAACCATTTGTACCTTTGAAACCATTTGAAACAAGGGGAATTATTCACTTGTAATAGCGATTTATTGACCGTTCCAGTAAACATTGTTTGCATAGGAACTTTGACAATAATTATAATATCAAGATGTAATATTGTCTGAATGTGGTAGTGACGACGTTCTGGCTTTTTCTCCTATTTTTTTATATGCAAATATAACTTTCACACAACAGCCATACAAAGGGGGAAAGCAATATCCATTGTTGTGTAATTACAAATATTTTGCATAGCAGAGTCTATATGAATAGCTCATATGAGACCTTATTTCTATGTGGCATTGTTCACGACCATTCTATGCATGTAATCGATGATCCAATGACTCATGTTATAACTGATACCGATTCTGTCCATTGCCGGGCATGGCTTATGCTTATGTTTTTTTTTAATTATTATCACTTACAGGCTTGCGCTTGACCTCAATCACACCTGCTGGAAAGTGATGATGAGGCCAACGATGGAGCGCGCTCACCTAGCAAATATCGATTCACTCGATGTGAATGTTATGTCAGTATACTCGTTCCCGAGCCAATGTCATCCCTTTATGACCCGCAAATTTAACCACATCTTCCACCCGGACGTGTAGCTTTGTTTTACCAATTTGGGTCACTGCACACTAACTTCCAAGCTCCATCTGCCATCACCTTGTCTAGAAAGATGTCTTGCCCAATTCCACTCAAAAGTCGTCATGTGATCTCTAGCTGACAGCTGATACGAGTATACCTATCAATACACCCGCTTTTTATTTTTTTCATATAACTCGAAGTATCCAGCCAATTTCTCCGTCGAGTTTAAACAAGTGATACTAATTTGAGTAAACATTTAATCCGTTCAACAATATAGCTAGTGTATTAATTTTTAACGAACTCGGTGAAGCAATCTCGACACAGCTAAGTAAATTATACGAGGTTAAACCGATGACGCTTTATACCGTTTAGCACTATGAGAATTTGGCCTAGTTATACAAGAATAGCCATGTTATTATCTTTTATTTTTTTAATACTGAGCATATTTTATTTTTACAAAAAAATATTTTCGACTTTTAACGCTTCCATAACTACATGCTTTCGGTATAGTCAAATGTATTTTAATATTCACAAAAATGTGTAAAATATAATGTATTTAAAAATATTTGGGAGTTATTATATCGTTCGGAATTGATGTTGCATTCAATGGAACGTTGATAAAGTTCAGTGTGGACTCGTTGCTAGCCCGGAATGTACTGTCTTGCAGAGATTCTCTTCTTACAGGCTTGGGTCTAACTGAGCCGGTCTGCACGCCAGATGTATGTTGGCAGCAAATTACACAGCAAGTCCCGTGAAAAATTGGCTATTGCGTTATTTCGAAAAAGGTAATAGCAAAAAAAGTGGCCGGATAGACCGAATACCGAATAGTTGCCGAATATTCGTGACATTATTAATTAGAAGTAGGCAACTGCAGCGCTGTCAGGTGGCGTATCAAGCTCGTAATCGTGACAGATGGATAGACCTATTTGCTTAATCAGTCTGGACATTTTACACGGCTCGGACGTATTTTCGAGTGAGATTTAGTTTTTTTTTCCACCCGCTTATTTCGTAGTCTGTTCGACACCATAAAGGTGAAAAAGTCAAGACTTCTGCACTCGTAACAATCTAGTATCCGAGCTAGCCACCAAAGCATTCGTGCACTCTGAACAACCACTAAGAAAGGTTTAATTCGTATTGTTAAAATATAATTTCTTTAGAATGATTGAGATTTAAAACTCGATGAAACAAAAAAGAAACAAACACATAAATCTATAGGTTTAATCATGGGACAGATTGAGATGTCACTGCGCGGTATCCCTGAGAATTTGTTAGTCTCACAGACACACACTTTATTTTATTACGAGAAACTAATAAGCCTATGGTATAGTTTTCGTAGCATTTTCCATAGGATAATATTCCTTTTGTATATGTAAAACAAATTCAATAAACTTAATGTAAAACTCACGGGTCGGCCGTTCCCCCGGCATCAGGACGACGTTCCTCTGGTCCGGTCGAAGGAGGCTCTCGGCCTCCGTTCCTCCTTGGTGTGTCATTTCCATAGCTTATAGCGTCACCAAAAATATCATAAAACTGATACGGGCATCTGTGCAGTGTTCATGCGGAGAGAAATCTGCGAACAAAATATTAAAAATTTCAGTTTGATTGATATCCGCTGATGGCGACTTTTACCGATTCCGGCAATCAGCTCCTCCGATATGATTTAAGAAACAGTGTTTATTTTTAAAAGGTGAGGTCATAGGTAATGGTACGTTTTGGATTCTGGCAGTCGCGGCTCGAGAGCGGTGACAGCAACGACTGCCGAGTCAAACCATCCGATGTAAGCAACTGCGTGGCGCTGTCAGGCTTGTGTCCATGCAGCCTACACCGAAAACCTTTACATATAAATGCATTCAGAGCGGTACATCGCAAACTGGAGGTCACTGACGAGCCGCGACTGCCTGAATCTAAAGCGCGCCTTAAGATGCCGTAGAATTTTAGAACATTGATTGTGGGCCCACAGTGCCCATCAACGTGCGAATGTAGTTAAGTGGGTTAATAGCTGATATATTTTTTATACTGACTCGAGAAATTGATTACAACGCACCTGATGGAAATCACCGTTCAGTCTAAGAAATACAGCGACCACTAAAGGACGAAAATCCAGTAAGATTCGCCGTCGTCTTGTCGGCCCTTATACAGGGTGCACGGTAATGCGATACATTCCTTGATAGACGTTGTAGTACAGCTTATTTGGAGTCATTTAAGTCATATGACACCATGTCCGTAACTTGATAATTTCTGAGATATTCAAGATTTAAGTATTTTTAAAAAAACTCCAGTTTTTATGTTAAAATGTGCCCTTGTAGTGACGAATACAAAATAATGTTATTGTTTATGCTGTATTCGTATAGCTAAATAATAATAATCTCATTTTAAATTAAAATTTGCAAGATTATTACTTAAGTAACAGCTAAAAACCAAGTATCATTTTGCAAAAAAAAAAATGTTTTAGGTAAATAAACGAAGAATTTCCAAGAAAATATGTATGGAATGTTTCGTACAAATTACATAATTCTATTCCTTGATTCATTGGCTATTCAAAAAGGTACAGGTGTCAACAAAAACTACATACTTATTTTTTTATTTGAATTTTAAATGTCTAGTAGATACTTCAATAAAAAAATGAATAAATAAAAAGACACACAAACAACTAGTATTTTTGGGCACTAATTAATGAAAAACTTAGTATTTTAATAATACATTTATTGGCTAATTATCTGGGTACATTATTTCAAGTCCTGCTCAAAATGTGAGCCCCATCTTCCAATACAAGCTCGAAGTCTGTTTCTCATTTCTGTTTTTGTGACTCTTGTTGTCAAACTTTGCCGGATATTTTGAGCTGCCCTCTGAATGCGCTCACGAAGCTCTTGCTCGTTGTTTACGGGGGGTTACATACACGAGATCCTTCATGTGACCCCATAAATAAAAATCGCAAGGGGTCAGATCCGGGCTTCTGGCTGTGGCCAAGGAATAGGTCCACCGCGCCCTATCCAACGAAGTGGATATTGTTGATTCATCCAATGGCGTACACTGAGCCGAAAGTGAGCTGTACAGCCATCATGTTGGTAGATAAGATTTCTTCTCGTGGCTAAGGGGACGTCTCCCAATAAAAGATTCACTTGGTTTCTTATGAAAAGTTCATAAGTTTCCCCATTCAAATTTTGAGAAAAAAAGAACGGCCCAATCAGTTGGCCATTAATTATTCCCATCTAAACGTTCACAGATAATCTTCTTTGATGTGCCCTTTCTTTTTTCATCCTTGGATTCTCTCTTTTCGGTGCCCAATAATGTGAATTGTGATTCCGTCACGGTCAAACTTGGACTCATCAGTACACAGAATTTTCTCGAGAAAATGAGGATCTTCCATATCGACATTTAGCATGAAACGACAGAATTCTATTCGTCGGGCGGGATCCCCTTCTTCTAGAGCTTGGACCGGTGTGTAGTGATAAGGATGTAATCTTGCTGTATGTACGGTAAACCAAACCATCCACTGGGATAATCCAAGGCTTCTAGCTGCAATCCTTGTGAAGATTGTTGGATTTCTGCGAAATAAATCAAGTTGTTCTTCTTCTTTATCAGGAAGTTGAACTCGAGGTCTACCAGAATCGCTTGTTCGCGCTGCGAAACGCCCTGTTTCACGGACGCGTCGATACGTTCCCGAAAACACTCTTACGTTTGGTACACGTCGGTCAGGAAAACGCAGCATGTACTCTCTTTGCGCTGCTACAGCGTCGCCGTCGTATTATTCGTAAACGTACAGAATGTCCGCGTATTCTTCATTACGGAAGGCAGCCATTTCTCATGTTTTTAATCAAGAGAGAAGTAGTTAGAAAGCAAAGATAGGCCTGTATTCAGAAGATAGTTGTAACTAACTGAAACAGATAACTAAAATTTCTACGAGCAAATTGTCCTTCATATTAATAAGTCCTATTGTTGTAGCAGTGTCAAGTGCAAGGCGGTGTCATCAAACGAACAAAACCTGCTCACGTGCGCGGTAACATAATGAAGAGGATTTCTAGGAAACAGGTCACTTCTTCTATTATTAGGGTTGCAAATCAACCTCTTAGTATTTTGTTATGACATTTGTACTTTTTTGAATAGCCAATGAATCAAGGAACAAAATTATGTAATTTGTACGAATCATTCCATACATATTTTCTTGGAAATTCTTCGTTAATTTACCAAAAACATATTTTTTTGCAAAATGGTACTTGGTTTTTTAGCTTTTACTTAAGTAATTGCGATTCCTTCTTACAAATTTTAATTCAAAATGAGATTATTATTATTTAGCTATACGAATACAGTATAAACAATAACATTATTTCGTATTCGTCACTACAAGGGCACATTCTAACATAAGAACTGGAGTTTTTAAAAAAAATACTTCAATCTTGAATATCTCAGAAATTAACAAGTTTCGGACATGGTCTCATATGACTTAAATGACTCCAAATAAGCTGTACTACAACGTCTATCAAGGAATGTATCGCATTACCGTTCACCC
The DNA here is from genome assembly GCA_036320925.1 of Automeris io. Taxonomy (NCBI): domain Eukaryota; kingdom Metazoa; phylum Arthropoda; class Insecta; order Lepidoptera; family Saturniidae; genus Automeris; species Automeris io. The sequence goes on from JAUDJH010000005.1 coordinate 13,037,820, forward strand.
TGTATAATACAGTCAAAACCGTTTATGGTGACATCATTTGGAACAACATACTGGTTATATTGACCCAGAACAAGAAGTCCAGGCAAAAAAATAGGACTTCGATAGGATCCCGAAAACATTACCGATTGTTATGACTAAATATGAGTAATCCCTTCGATGTCCTTTTAACACATTTTGACTGAACATAACACGGCGCAAAGTCTCTAGGAATATGAATAACTGAATGTACGATCTAAACAAGGTAACCCCTAAACGCAGCAAGCCATCGCAAACCACTACAATGATCATTTAAGTAAGAAAAATTACCTCTTTTTAATGCTTGAGGTTTTTGGTAATGTACAGTAAAAAATTTCGTTTATATCCTATTTAGTTAATAGTTTTAGTATATTTTATACTAAGTATTATGTCAAAACCAGAGGCGTGCTTAGGGTATTTGGACATGGTAGGCAGATTCACATAATGAATTTGAATATTATATAATGATAATAAATATTATATTACTTTCATAGGGAAGATAGATGGCATGACAATAGAATAGATATTAATATAAGGGATTCAATATTTTTTAAATCAAAGAAATTTATTCCCGACTTATTTATCGTAAGGGCATGCAATGCTTTCAGGCATTTATGGAATGAACTCTATTGGTCAAAACCCTAACGTTTCAATAAGAAGTACATCTTATTTTAAATAATTTCAATTACATTATTCATGTTTTCACTGGAGCAGAAAATAAGCTGAGCTTCGATTTTTTCGTCAAGTTCGTATGCACTACTAGCTAAATTAAATCATTTCTGTTATCAATATGTAAGATACTTATATATCTATCAGTAGCATTTTTTGGTATAATTTAATTATGAAATTGCGTTTTATAAGTATTATCGCAAATGATAAACGACTTCCTTTGTGTTTAAGATAGCGTATCACTATGCAGTAGTTACGTCGGGTATTTCTGGAATGTAGTTGCTATGCCTTGTCTCTAGACATACCTCAATAACATTCCGGAATGGTTAATCTTGATACTTGAGTTTTACTGACTCAAAAGCATCTAATGTTAATACTTTTCAATAAATAGGTAAATTTGTATATTATTATGTTAAGATTTATATTGTGTCCTTGTTATCGTTTCTGCTTCACTAAAATAACTCTTTTTTGTTGTATATTTTGTTTTAGTTAGTTTCGTGTTTTTTTAAGTATTTCAACTGGAATTACGCCTCATCTCAATGTAATTTTAATTTCTAGTCAATACAGGTCAACCTTCCTAAAGTACTATAGTCACAATTATAGCACTGACATTGGCAAAATTACAATGGTCATACTCTAGTCGAAAAGCCATAAGGAAGGAAAAAATGTATAGATAATAAATATATTATATAGTGAACGGAGAAAATTTAAGTTAGGAAAATTGTAAAGAGACATACTAAATAGACTTAACTATATATTTTATGTGTATCTACTATATTGTGTTATTTTGTATGCACACTAGGCAGTAGACTTGAGTCTGCTGCTCGTATAAGAGGGAGGCAGTGCGCAGTATACATTGCTCTGCCTGAGAAAGAAGTTTTGGCGGGGTGGGCTCTTTACTCCTACGCGTCCCAGAGAGGTAGTCTCAACAAGGCTTTTTGCTCCCTGGGCGTCTGGATGAATTTGGTTTCCCAGGCCCAGGAAGAGGGATTAGACGGACACCCCGGGGGTTTTTAATCAGTAGAAGTCTGCCACACCGGAGTTGCTGCCTTCACAGCGGCCCTGATAGTCCTATCCGGGATTTTCCTCCTGGATACAAAAAGAAATGTATGCACAAGTATACAAATGAGATATAATCAAATTACATCATTATATAAAGTTAGTTTATAAAGATAATATTAGCAGCATATCATATATAAAATTCGAGAAGTGATGTCACTAGTAGACATATCATTATTGTACTAAATATATAAGCAATCCTATATTACATTAGAGTAGACATGTGAATATCACATTTCTTAATAGTTTCTTTAAACTTCTAGACAGCAAGGATTAAATATGTTTGAGTGCATTATAAAACAGCTTACAAGCTATGTATTACAATACATTAGAGTTGTTTTAGATATAGATTGTGGAATCTTTGTTTTGGTTTCAGACATGTACATTTATGTATACCCGAAATCATAATAATTTTGATTTATTACTGTTAAGAATATTAAATATTTAGTTCATAACATTTCATTCATTTTTAGTTATTTAACATGAGATTATAGAATATATTTAAGTAAATAGTAGTATGTAAAGAAGTATAGTTTTTTTTATTCAATAAATTTATATCAGATTTATTCATTTTGTTTATGTGATAAATTATGGATACAAATATCTAAATAAACTCAATGTAAATATCTTTGATATATTAATGTTGTACATACTATATTGACATATAATTGCTTATTCCATAAAATTCCTGTTAAAAATTTAACTAAAAATCCTATCAACTTCAATAAGAAGAGTGTCACCCAGATAGAAGTGACATGGCAATTAATTTTTTAAAGGTCATGCCAGTAGAAAATATTTCAGTATGTTTTCCTTCACTCTTGAGCTAGTGTTTATTAGTGTCCGACCGAAAGTTCGGTTTCGGTTTCGGTTTCGGCCGAGTTTCGGCCAAAAATCATGTTTCGGCGGCAGTTTCGGTTTCGGTCAAAATTGGCCGAAACTTTTACCGAAACCGAAACTGATTTCGGTAGTTGTCGTACATGCTTGCCTAGCTTCGTTTCTCGCGGCAACGCTTTGACGGACGCTGGCGGCCCTGTTCGGGATTCGTGCGCCGTTCGCATTGCTTTTTTTTTTCGAATTTACGCGTGTTTGTTGACCGGGAAATGTCTTCACAACTTAACCGGGCGGGTGGGCGAACACTGAGGGTGCTCAGCCGGCTATTTATGGGTTGGGTGGCAATGCAAGGGCACCCCTGTGGGTACGAACCTCGACTTGGACCGCCAGCCAGAAATACGAAACCTAACGGTGATCTACTAGCGTTTCGGAAGCGACTACCTTGAGAAAAAACGCCGAAAGAAACTCAAGGCTGCGTCGGAATGTAACTGCGTCGTTTAGACGACAGTTGACGGATATAATTCGCATTGCTCTATAGCAACACAACTTAGTCAGTGCGTTATCACCCGACGTAAACATTCTTTAGAAGTTATACTTTGATGGTACTGATTACATGTAAGTTTTTGTTTCATTTTTTTACTTGACCACGTTGACTTTTATACTTGACCACGTGAGTTTCGGTTTCGGTTTCGGTTTCGGCCGAAACTGAAGCCACGGCCGAAATTTCGGTTTCGGTTTCGGTTTCGGTTTCGGCCGGAAAACCAGTTTCGGTCGGACACTAGTGTTTATGTTTTATAAGTCAGTTATTTTTAGCTATTTAGTTAGTTTTAGTATATAATCATTTTTATTATGTTTACACTATTCTAATTAAAATAACAAAATAAATCAGTTACTCCTTATAGATATCCCAAAATGTACACAGCTGATAATTATTTCTGCTTTGATTAAATATTATCATCTAGGTCCTGACCTTACACTTTCAATAATATGTAGTAATAACATGATGATAGTGACTATTTATTTATATATATTGCAAATATTTATTCAGTTATTATGATATCTTGGTAATTTTATTGTGCTTTAGGAAATATATCAAACAAATTTCAAATAACAGAATGGGCATACACTGAAACATTTGAAAGAGAATTGTTTAGGTAGATACAGAATCAGCAGGTTACTTTGATAGTGTAGATATAAAAAATCTAGTTTTAATAAAATCTCAATATCATTTTTTGACTATAAATGACATATTTTGTAAGGAGAAATGACATGTGTTGAATATGACATGAGCTTGAAATGAAAACAGAAGTGAGAAATAATAGAATCAACAACCTGAATAGCAATTCTCCTATTTTAGTTTTAAATAATTATGAGGTACATTTCAATCTTACATTACATTTGACTTTTTTAATATAAAGCAATAGTATAGTATATATATATAATAGTAGTTTTGATAAACGAGATACTGAATTTAGACCCAAATAAGTTATTAGCTATCAATGTGTGTAATAAATGAAAATCGCCCATCTGATATCAATATAACTTTTGTTTTTCATCTGATCATTTAAATATTTAATGTTAACACAAAGCTTATGCACATTATGACTCACATTATTACTGTTTGTGTCACACATATATTGCATTACAATGTAAAAATTTCTTAATAATAACAAAATAAAATATTGTAACACTGTCCCTTTCAGGGTGAGCAAAGATACTTTAGTGGCTGTATCCACATAAGCTTAGGCATAACTATTATTCCAGTTTATTTTTCGACAGAAAAATTGGTGGCAGTCATAATAGACCTTCACAAATAAGCCAGGCGAGAGAGCCACCACTGAGGTGCTCAGCCAGTTATTTATGGGTATGGGTGGCAATGCAAGGGCCCCTGTGAGTATGGACCTCGACTTCGGCCGCCAACCAAAATGCGAAACCTAACGCCGATCTACTAGCGTTTTGGAAGCGACTACCTTGAGAAAAAACGCCGAAAGAAACTACTGGCAGCGTCGGCGTTAAATTAATAAGGTGTATATAATAATGTTTTCCCCATATAAAACGCAATAATTCGTCATAAATTTTACATTAAAAGTACTATTGGAAGCACAGTCAAAGCTATGTAAAGTAAAATTGAATAAATGTTAAGTCCTTACAAATAAAACACAATGTTTTCTTTCCGATGTTTGACTGCAAACTTTTATAAAACAAAACTTAAACCATATATTAGTCTCAAAACCGTATATAAAATACAACAATTAGTATTTAATACAAGCTTGTATTTCATAATATTGGTTTCACGAGATCACTGGCGAATGTAAAAAAACTTTCGGGAAATTTAAATTATGATAAAATTTAAAATGTATCACGCTTTTTACACTTATGTAATTGGTTGTTTTTAGAACGATAATAATTAGCGTAATTCAAATATTAAATTAAAAAAAAAACAAGTGGTGACTTCCAAATATACTAAAAATATTTTAAAACGTGCTTTAGTGAGCGCGTGGTCAAATTATCAAGGAGCTTTAACACTTACCAAATCACAACAAATCAATACAGCCGACCTGAACAATAAAATTCACTTTTAAATCTTATAAGATATTTAACAACACTATTATTATTTATCATAATCTGTACAATAATGGATAAAAAAAGATACAACACAATCACCCTAGCCCGCAACGTTCATTACACTTTTTTTTTAAATTGATATAGTGCTGCCAACGCGTCCCTAAATTTCTTCCGTTAATTTTAAAATATATTTTTTTTACATTTCCAAGTAATTTTTTTATTGCGTAAATCATCATTTAAATCAGTATTTACAACATAATAAACAATGTGTGCATTATCAACCTAGTTTTAAATATTTATATTCATTATTAATTTATATTGTTATAATGGATTGTTTACATTAAGTCAATTAATTGACGACCTAGACCTAGAGCATTTGATGGTAACAGTGTTACGTAAGTATGTCATTTATACGAACGAGTATTATGGACAGCGATTGTTACGCAAACCTTTCTTACGATGCCGCAACTTACTGTTACGGTGCACATGCCAAAGAAACAAAAAATAAATAGCCAAACTTTTTGATACGGTTGAATGTAATACGACGTAACATGTTACGGCTTATCTATAACAAATGTTTCGTAAAATATCTATAAGTATTTTTTTTTCCACGTAATTTTTCATTATTATTTCTTTCATAGTCGCCATAGGTAAATAATAACTTATGTATGCAACACATTGTGAGAAAGACAAAAATAATTACAAATACTTACACAGCATAGATGGGCAAAAGGTTATCAAATTAGTAAAAAAACAATTACGATTACATTTTTCATCATTAATATGATTACATTTTGCGCATGCGTTTCAAACACTAAGGAATCCTCAATTGCATTAAAATGTATAACTTCTTAATGTTTATAAGGGCTTTAATCATGATTACAGAATAAGAAAATTAAAATTACGACAGTATTTTCTAATCGTTATTCATTAATCAGATTATGTTTGCCCATCTCTGTTTTACGGTGATAACAAAGACATATATATTTTGCGATAAACGAACCATTTGCTATACTCAGGCCTTTATAATTGTAGATAGTGATTTCTGCATAGTTATTCTTAAATAACACGTGTTTTAAACCGACCACTTCTACACAAAAGTCAGCCTTTCCGGACCGTGCAAAGCGCAAAATTTGTTGCATGCGAGCTCATTAATTTCTGTCAGGAATTACTTCACAGCATTTAGCTTGAGATTGTGTCAGGAACCATTCACATTTACCATAACAAATCCTTAGCGATATTCTGCTTTTGATTCGATGCAGTGTTCAAGTTTTAACTCATCTTTATGATTTTGAGTTGGCAGCCCTGATAATGACAGCGTAGAATAGGGATAAGTATTTTTATAAATCAAAATCTATTTTAAATCGATTCGAAATGTAATGTGATATGTAAATTCGCAAAAAAAAGTTAGTGAATATAAATTTTTCCAACTTGTATTAACAATATATGTTTTTTTTTTACACTGGCTCGACATAGTGATTACCGTGCACCTGATGGTAAGTACAGTGTAGTACAAAAACGAAATGATGAAAATCCATTGATAGTTTTAACTAGACTAAACGTTTATGGCCAGGAAAGTATTTTACAAGTTCACCAAGCTAGAGAAGCAAGCTCTTGAGTTGTTGAACCCGTGAGTTATGGGTTGGGTGGTAACGCAAGTGCACGCTTATGAATATGAATTTTAACTTAGGCGGCCAGACAGAGAAAGGGCCTAAACAGATCTATTAGTGTTCAGTAACTATATTGAGAAGAAACTGATATTTGTTTCCAGCGTATATTTAAATAAACATGAATAATTTCACACTTAAAAAAAAACAATAAATAAAATGTCAAGTTTCTAGTGTAAAATATCGATTTTAAATATTTAATTTTTTTTACGTGAAACATAATATTCTTATAATCGATTTAAGAATTCCATCCCTATTCTGGAATTATTTTATACTCTCTCTGGTATGACATTCCTGAGACGATGTAATACTGTAGATTGCATAATTTGTATTAAATTCCTAATGTTTGCTTCCACTTATGCTACTGTACTCGATATTGTTATTTTTATCTGGCATGTAAACAGAAATAATTCTCTGATTCGGAAGAAATAAATACGCCACCATCACAATATTTAAAGCAATAAGCTTGATATAATTAGTTTTCCTTGTACAAATCTAATATGCTAGCTCTATTTTATCAAATGAAGACAGCAAAGAAAAAAACCATCATAGAAATTGAAGAATATTATAATTCACTCCTTAACAAACGGAAGATGACAACGAATAATAGTGCTTTCATTTGCAGAATTTGTTTGTCGGAAGACTCTACAAAATCTGTTTACAATGCTGAAAGCACTACCGGTATTGTAGAAGCGTTACACATTTTTGCAGATATAAGAGTTTCTAAAGATGACGAATATTCCACATACTTGTGTAACACATGTCTAAAATTCATTAGAGGTGCCATATCATTCAGAAGGGTAGCAAAACTTAGTGAGAAGACTTTAAAGCAGTCAGTGATGAATGTAACTTGTATTGAAAGTGATCACTGTGGTGAAGATTACTTTGAAAGTAATGAACCACAGAAATATACAAATGATGATCTTAACACATTGAATGATATAAAAACAACAGTAAAGGTAAAAGTTAAATGTACACCAAAAGTCACGTGCCATGTCTGTAACAAAGTTCTAAATAGATCATATTATAAAGAACATATGACAATGCATGATCCAGACCACAAAAAATACATTTGTGATGTTTGTGGTAAATCATTCAGGTTACGTTGTGCTTATCATAACCATAGTTTACGCCATAGAGAAGATTTCCCTTATAAATGTCAGTTTTGTCCTTATAGAGGAAGATACTCAGAGTTATTAAAGACACATATGCGTACACACACAGGTGATTATCGTTATATGTGTACAGAGTGTCCTGCACGATTTTTATTTAAGAGTAACCTAAACAGCCATATGTTGAAGCACAAAGAACCTCTATTTAAATGTGATGCATGTAAAAGAGCTTTTCATACAAAACTAACCCTTCAAAGGCATTACGAAGCAGACCATTTAAGAATTAAAAATCATGTTTGCAATATGTGTGGAAAGGCATTTGGATACAGAAATGCAATGATGAAACATCAACGACATGTACACAAAAGAGAGAAAATGTTGTATGGTCGTATGCCATCCTATCTAGAAGCAGAACGTAAAAACCAAGATAATTAGTAATAAACATTAAATGCTTAACAGACCTTATTTAATTATAGTGGCATAGACCACCTGAGTCTACACTCAGCATGATAATTTAACTGGAGGTTATAATAATTCTATGTCAAACTGGTATTACAGTACTAGACTATGGTGTAATACTATACCAGGGATTCCAAACTTGGGGTCCACCAACATTCCTAGGAGTTAATAGTCATTTTAGAATTTGTAAGTTTAAAATAATAACAAATATAAGTAAATATTGATTGTGAATTTATGGGAGGAGTGAATTTCCTATAATTTGTAATAACATAATCTGTACAATCTTAAGAATGGTGTTGTTACATGTGCTATGTGACTTGTGGGTACTTTATTAGTATTTTTAAGAATATGAAAGAAAATGGTATATGTAATGGTGTATGTCAGTTTTGTAATTTTTGTATGAAGGGTGTAGGCTACTAAGCAGTAAACATTTATGAAATTAATCTGTTTCCTTAAGCATAATTGATATGAAAAATGTATAATATGCAAAAATGATATGTGCTAAGAGTTTTTATACCTATATTGTTTGTGCTAAATGTATAAATAAAATATAAATCTACTTTTCTACCAAAGGAATTCATGACAATCTTTATTGATTTCCTCTATCAAGATGCAAGAGTGATTAGGATATGCTTACTATATTATAAATTATGATTCCAATATTTGTTGTAACAATAATTAGTGAGGTGGTAATTTTAGAGACAAAGGTTTTTTTTGGGTCCTTTTCCTAAGTAACTTAAGTAGATTTGTCCATAAAAGATTTATTTAAAAAAGTATTTGTTTGTGAAAAAATAATATTAGGATTTTATGTGGTAGGGCAAGTGCCCGAACTGGGTCAGGAACACAGTATACGTGTGTAAAGACTGTCATAGTGACTCTCTTAAGCCTGTCGCGTTTTGGGATCAGCTTGTGTATCTATACACAATCTATGTGGGCCGACATGACGACGAATACTATCAATGGATTTTCATCGTTTCATGGTCGTTTTTTTTGGACTACACTGTACTTAGCATCAGGTGCACTATAGTCAGTTTGTCGAGTCAGAGTAAACAAAATAAAAATTTTAATTTAAAAATTATTCAATACATCAATAATAATTACTGTAATATAGAATTTCTGTATGTACTTAATATTAACAATCTACTTGCATCCCATCTAAAAACGTTTATTGCGTTTTACTTTGCTTGAAAACGCTGTCATATCAAATACCAGTAAAATAAATTTACACCGACACATTTTTTTCTTTATTGTCTACTCTTTCGTCCGGCAGCAAATGTTTCGTTAAACATCTGTTTATCTTTTCTTTCTCGAATATTTGCAATTATTTTTTTCTTTTACACACGCCATTGACAAATCTTGGGCTTGTGTATATAAAACATGAGAAAGAGCAAACCAACTTTAAATACACGAGAAAAAAAGACAAGCATAAGTTTAGCGAAAAAGAGACATTCACTCCGTAGAAACACTATAAAACGCACTTTATTCAACAAGAATCGGCATTTATGAAATAAGGCGAATCGGTCCAGAAAGTATTCTAGCTAAGGTCAAACCCTAAAATCACTAGATACAGTAAGCGCGCAGGAGAGTTTCAATGAATTGAACGTATTAGTACACCACACGCTTCTCATGAACGACAGTTGTCATTTAGATAGGTTGCCGTGTTGCGCTCCGTATTTTTTTTTATTACTGCGTGTTTTTTCTGTCAAATTAGGTAGAAATTTTTGGAGAAATTTTAGAAGCAATGTGATAATGTCCGTTCAGACATAAGCAGTGAAATATGTTTGTATTTCTTTGAAAAAACATCATTATAATTTTCAATTATATAACAATTATTTTTAACTGCTAATGTTGCTAGTTTTTCATTGTATAAAACTCCCCAATTTTAGGGACTTATTTAACCTGTGTTTTAATATGAAAATATTTATATTTACTGTCTTTTTCTGGCATTAAGTACGATATAGCTTTTATCAATAACGTTAAAGAAAAAGATACCTATTATTTGTGTAAACTTTATGTTAGGCGCTAATTGCACCTATTAGCCCGCTCAAAATACAAGGTTATGTTAACCACTTACAGTAGAAAACCGATAATATTCAGTATTTTCTGAAAACTCGATTTATTAAGTAACTATAATTGTTTTATTTCTTGAAATAATACATAAAATAGTTACATGGTAGTTCGGAATAGCACTATACCTACATTGCGACATCTATATAATCCTTGGCTGGTGCCTGGGTAGTAGTAGTACCCAGAGATAGGCAAAATGTAATCTGATTAATGATTAACGATTACAAAATGAAGTCATTTTTTTGTTGCTCTATAATCGTAATTAAATCCCTTGAAAACGTAAAGGAGTCATAAATGTGTATGCAATTTGGGATTCCGTAGTGTTTAAATATAGATAAGCAAAATACAGTCATATTAATGATGAAAAACGCAAGATGTCATCGAAATCGTTTTTAATCTGATTACATTTTGCACATCTGTGGCATAATCACTATCTATTTATTTATTTCTGTCCTTAACGTTATCTATTTTCTAATTCTTTATACTATAGTAACCTATAATTAACAACTATTTTAAATAACATTATTATATCTTCAGTTATTTATCTTCGTAATTTTGTCAAGACATTTCATACTTTGTATTTATTTCTAATATCGTGTAGTGCCGTGGAAACGGCTCTAAATTAGAGAGACGTAGGATACAGGTGCGCGCGAGAACTGCGTATGTGTACGCGACGCAAGAGCTTAACCGTCCGTGCAGCCGTAAAAGTAGTCTTGATAACACACTCCACACGCCTCCACGCATCACTCGCTCGCTATTTATAGTTTTCACGTTATTGTTATTTTTGTGTTTATTTCGTGTATTCTGCTGTGAATTTTACTTCTAATTATTATACACTACTTATGCTTGCTTATTCTTGCTGTGGCTTTTTACTGTGCTGTATTAAACCTGCTTCATCTACTTGCTGTCTGGACTTTCTTCCTTTCTATCATTTCTCATGTATCACGCTACCCTGCGCTATAGTGTAAGGCAGGTCACTACCTCCTCCATACCTACCACGCTAAACATCTATGGTTTTACCTCATCCTAAGTATTGATTCAAAATTATGGAAAATTATTTAAGTCATCATGTATCATAGAACCGTTTACAATTCTTTCACGTGTATTAATTATATAAATGACTTTTAATTTAAGACAAGTCGAGTGCAAACATAGTATGTTTGACAGAAGTATAGCATTATTCCGTATTGGAATATATAATTAATTTTAAGGGTATATAGGTTGAATGTGGCAACTCTATTTTTGGTGGCGCCATCTACAACAGCGTATCAAAAATGCAAATTATGGCGCGGGAATTTTATGGTCGACGTATGAGCGGACGCCATCTTGTGATCTTAGAGGTAAACTTATATCTGTCATCTCGATAATTTCATCTTTGAGGCCAGTCACCATACTTAATTTTTACAGATTTTCTGGTTTGGTGTTTGCTATTTATTGTGATTATGAATTATGGTTAACTCTAGCTTGGCGTACGAGATACTCTTGTACATTAATTCATTTTATTTCGGTCTGTTCGCAGCATGCGAACTAGGAACTCTTATCCTCAAATCTGTACTAATCATAGAAAAATACGATGTGGGCAAAGATCCTACGAAACTTGGACGCGATTATGGTGTATTACTTGGTTTGTTTGTTGTTGAAGCGCTTAGATTAATTTTGGGAAGAAAAGGCAGCCTTAGTGAACGAGGTATGTAATGAAACTGATTTTTCAATTTTTATTTAAATGTGTCAACAAAGTAACCACATAGCAGCTAATGGACAGCATTGTGTAATCCAAAACGGCAGTGACTGTCAAGAGAGAAATCCAGTGATAATCGCCGTTGTCATTCAACTCATATATACCATGACTAAAGGTCTCTCTCTGTATGCACCAGTGGGCAACACAAGCTGATTCGAAAATACGACAAGCCAAAGAAAGTCACTATAATGGACTTTACAATTTAGTGATGTGGTTTTAAGTAGTTTGGGCAATCGACCCCAAAAAAAGAAACCAGTCTGGCTTTGGTATAATATTTGTAAAGTTATAATAAATTCTATTTGGCCATTTTCGACTTCAAATTCCACATGCAAATGTAAAACATAATAGTTTTTATATGAGTGTATGATTTTCTTTAAAAACTGTTTCTTAAAATTTTTGATTTACACTTAAACCTCCATTATTTGAGTTTTCTTTTTTAAATTGGCAGTATGTATATTAATTCCTAATCTATCCTATGATGATATCAAAAAGCTGATATAAATCAACCTGCATATTTTTTCCTCTAATGATGAAATTCAAATTCTAATAGTAGCTGCCTAGCCACATTTAATCACATTGTATGTATTTATTTGGAAAAGTGTCCAATATAGACAACTGTTCAGTGCTGTCAGCTGCATAGTACATCGGATGCTAGCATATATAGTCTGATAATGGAATATCCTGTTGTTACAGATATACCGGTGATGTTTTCTGTGCTGCTGACAGTTCCTTCAATAATCGGGGTTCTTTATCTGTTAGTATGTCAGGTGGTTGTTCTTAGGATTGAATACATCTGGTGTACCCTAATGTTGTCGCTGCAAGTGTTGGAGTTCATTTTTGCCTCTATGTTTATAGCTACTATGTGCAGAGGCCCATCTTATGACTGAGGTAAAAGATGTTCACTGATTAGGTTCAGGTTCAAATGGGCTCATTTTATGCAACTCAACGCCCAAGTGTGCCTATTTTGCATTGAGATATTCAATGATTATTCTGGATATATGAGCTCTAATGACAATAACCCAAATACAAAATTCTATGAATTAGAATTTCCTATACAAATATACTCTTAAAAAAATCTTATAACTTATACATACAGCATTGTGATGTATATGCATTATTACAAGGCAGAAATAGTTTATTTCATTTTGGACACTGCCATTTCCATGAGATCATTCAGGCTATTCTCTTAGAGATCTCATATTGTTATAATTTTATCAGCTAAAAGCAAGAGAGGACTAAAGAATACCTTATTCTTTTCTTAATTTTTGATATAATTACAAATTACTATCCTATGTTAATAATGCAGAAGACTAATTCAACATTAAGACAAGTTAAACATGTAATAACATGCATTTAACAGCATATATCATAATTAATGTTTTTAGAACTTTTTACATTGTTGCTTTCAGCTGGCAATAAAACATGTTGTATCTACATCATAAGTACCTGGAATTGGGTTCTGTCCAGCATCATCTGGGAAGTTAGTCGTGATATGTGACTATGTTCTATTACGATTTATTCAAATTATGTGGAGTTATTATGCACAAAATTTGGTGATCTTTTTGGAGAGCCAATTGATTATCAAGCAAAAATCAGTATGGACTCTGAGCACCCTCTGGTTCACTTTGTGCCTTTTATATACTTGTAGAAAATGAGAAATAAATGTATAAGGAATAACTCCATAGAACCAATTGTCCTGGGGCTTTAAAACAAAGAAAAGCTATTAAAAAGTATTTTCTATGATGGAAAAAAGAAAATAATTACTTAGTATATTTATTCATGTTATTGTGTGTGTGTAAATTGATGTTATATATGGTCTATGATTGAGTTGTATATCATAGACAAATTAAGTAACAATTAAACCAAAGATTTAATGTTATTATACCAAGAGGCCTTTATAAGTATTTTACAACAATTTTACTGATATATTCATGAATATCTATGTAAATATACACTGAGAATCCATATTAATATTAATTTGTTCAGTTGATGAACACAAAATGAGATTCAAACTTTCATGGAGTAATAGCAGCTATTGTTTCTTGTACTTGAGAGTATAGAAAACCTCAGTACACAATTTTTATTGTCTATGGATACAACCATCTGCTGCTTTGTATGTATCTAGAAAAACATTTGTCTATGACTCCATATCTAGTCCGATTTGTTCCTAATTTAAACATAAAATATAAGCAAATACCCAAAAATGCACTTAGTAATTTAATTTATTATTTGTTTACCTTACTATTTCAATAAGTTTGTATCCCATTTAGCTTTATTTTTATTTAAGATATTATTTATTTTTGTTACAAATCAATTTTGTTATAATTGAGTTAGGCATACTAACTCAATATAACTAGGCAATATACAAGGCAAATATGCATAGATATTTACTTTCAACAAAATTTTTATATAGCATGCACAAGTTTTATGTAGGTAAAGCAATGTTTTGTACTGGTGTTTTTAGTATTCACATATACAAGAATAATTTGCAGCTGACACCCCTTATAATTACATCATTCTAATTATACATTTTAATACTGAAACAAAAATTAATTCAATATATTCAAGGTTTTTAATGATTAGAAATATCTCATTAAATCTTAACTTTTACTTACAATATCTAAAAGAATTAAATGTATGATGATGTATTTTATAGGCTTTTATAGCATAGTATTTATGAATATTTTAGTTTAAAATTAGCTTTTCTAAACACAAGTGATAAAGAGGCCTTTGTATAGAGAATTTAAATTATATATTAATATACTAAATCTTTCATTATACTACTAAATGTTCAGATAATTATTATTGACATTAAAAATACAATATACTGTAGGTACTTATACTATATTATATATTTATATTAGTCTACCAGTATTTATGATCTGAATACTTATTATTGTATACAAATAATTATTGTATTTATTAGCAGTTGTACTTTTGTATAACAATTGTCAAGCTTATATTAACTTTTTAGCAAAAAGGCAGGTATAGGCTGATCAGTGATCACTGAGGCCAAGCAATTGCTATATTGTAATGTAAGTATTATACATGTTCTAGTCTTATCCTGTTTATATTTATGTGATTATACAATGTGTCTTTTTGTGGTGTATTTCAGTATTCCTTATTTATTCTTATATTAAAGCTTTGTTGTTTGTGAAATAAATATTGACATTATAAGTTTTGGTTTTAATTCCTTTGCTATAAATAAATTGTCTTAAAATAATACTATAGGAGCAATATAAATCTGAAATGTTTACATTTTTTTTTAAATATTGCAGTAAAATACATTTGTAAAGCTATTTTATCTGAATCCTTTTATCTCTACCTAGAGAAGAACAAGTGTGATTGATGATATAATTGACTTAATGAAACTGTTTTACATTATTATAATAATACATATATATCTACATGCATTATATTTTTCAGAGTAAGCAGAGATATATTAGTGGCAGTATTCTTTGTTTCTTTAATAATACTTATAAAAAACTATTTGATTGTAATAATCAAGTTACATTATCATTTTCTCTATATTCTGCTTGGAGATATAAAGGCATACGTCCCTTAGCTAGTTTAGTTCTTTTATGTACTCTTAATTCATGCCTCATCAATGCTTTTCTTGCACCATACTTATTTCCACAAAGTTTACATTGAAAATCTTTAACACCAGCATGATCTGACTTAAAATGCATATCCATGTCTCGTTTTGTGTAAAACCCTCTACTGCACTCAATACATTTGTAGGGTTTCTCTTTCTTGTGTACCAAGAGGTGTCTATTAAGGTTACTTCGGGTTAAAAAACGTAATGTGCATTGTTCACATGAAAATGGTTTATCTCCAGTATGTGTTCTTATGTGGATTTTAAGTGACTCTGGAAATCGCCCTCTGTATGGACAAACTTGGCATTGGTAAGGTAAATCAAAGCTATGGAGTTGTAAATGGCGTACTAAGTTGTCTTTTCGAAACATTTTGCCACAAACTTCACAAACTAGATGTGATTCAGACTTGTGGCGGGCTATATGCTTTTGGTATAAATGTGATGTGAATACACCTTTGCAAGTTGAGCACTGGACTCTGGTGTTTTTGTGTGATTTGGAATTCTTATGTGCTATAAAATTATTAAAACAATTAAATTTTAATTTACATATATTACAGTCATAGGGTTTTTGAAAAATTTCATTATTTTCATCACAGTCTGGTTGGTCATTTTCTATTTCAAAATTATCCAAGTCCAAACTCAAATTTTGTCTCGCTTTAAGGATTTCATCAGAGTTTTTTGCAATCTGTCTAAACTTAATAGCTCCTTGTAAAAGCACATAACAAGATTGACATAAATAACTTGGAAAATCATCATTCTTGTTTATTTCTATGTCGCCAAAAATCCTTATAGCTTCAGGTAAGTCGAAGGAATTTTGTGCAGAATATATAGGTATACAGCCATCTTTTAAACATATCCTGCATTTTTTTTCACTTAAATGAGGCGAGTAATGCTCATATACTCCAGTTTTTCTAGAATTCTTTATAATCTTCAACTTCTTCCGTTTAAGTAATAGCAACTTGAAATAAGACGATGACATTCTTTTTGTTTTTCTGACGGTTTTTATAGGAAGTTTTGAAAATGCATATAAGCAGAGATTCTTTTGCTTTCGGAAATTTTTTTATGTACTTTAATATAATCCTTAGACATTTATTTATTTTGTTCCTTAACCTCCAATATTACCTACGTTTTTCTTAAATTATTATTTTCCTATTTATCTTTGCAGGTCAATGTTCACTTGCTCATCACTATGCCTTGTTAGTTGTTAAATATAGGTGATAATTTTGACAGCTGACACTAAGAATGCGGACTGTGTATAATTGATAATGAACCTATTCGATTATTATTCTGAATAACTTGATATCGATAGTTGAATAATTATTTTTTATGTAGAGTTTTTTATACTTGCAGTAACCTTTTTTTAATATGACAAAAGCCTCTCAGAACGACGATTTCAACTCGTGTATATATTATTCGGTCAGTCAGGCTATTCAGCGTAAGTAACAAAAAAACTATACAGAAGCGTATACAAGGCACTAACAGTATCAGAAGTCGTACTTATTACTAAATACAAAATGGCTGACTAACTGAATAATGGCTGGCAATACTGCAATAATAGTAGGGCAATCGTTTTGGCACAATTTGGAGTCTATATATACAAATTGTGTTTTCCTTTTTTTTAAATTAACAGCTGACTATATTTGTTTCACCATGCATTACATATCTACGTATCAGTTGGCGGCTTTGGACTCGATAGATCGTAGAGCTCGTAGACTTATTGGTGACGACTCTTTGACAAAAATTAGAATGCACAGCATCGAGCATTGACGTAGAGTTACCTGCCTCTCGGTCTTTTACCGGTTGCATGGTGGAGAGGGTTCTCAGGAACTACATTCTTTGATTCCACCAGCCCCATTCCATCACAAAACCACTAGACATCGTGTCGGATACCATCCGTATGTGGTGGATGTTCCTTATATTCGCACGAAAAGATTCGCTTCTACATTTATCATGCGAACGGCTAAGGAGTGGAATATGCTTCCAGCGGCCATATTTCCGCGATCTTATGACCTGGGAGTCTTTAAGAGAAGAGTGAATAAGCATTTGCTAGGCGATCGCGTTTCATCATCGAACTCATCTTCACCTTCCACCAGGTGTGATTGAGGTCAAGCGTTCGTCTATAAATTATTAAAAAAAAAATATATATATATATATTACAGTTTTGTTATTTACATAATTAAATCTAAAATTGATATTAATAATACCTCCTATAAATTAATGATGAATCATTTCCATTTATGAATTTTTAAAACTCTACACTACGTGCAATTATCATTGGTGAACAATTTTAAAAAGTGAACTTTAGAAATATTAAATATATTATGGATTTTTTTTCCATTAAACGTGATAGATAATTGCAAATAACTTATATATTTACAATCAATAATATAATTTAACCTAAATGTTAATCGATATGTTCTATTTCAAATCGATTTTCAATAGTCTGTAGTTGTTCGTTATGAGTAGCACTTCACTAAGGGGGCGGTACCCGTCCATAAAGTATGATATTACAGAAAGTACAATTTACTCGAAAAAAATATAAAATTTCATGTGCGTGAGCTGTCTAAATTATCAACCTATATTTAACAAAGTATAATCTGATAACACTTGACCTCCAGTGAACTCCATAATGACTTACACAGCCACAAAGATAACATAATTATAATACATATTATTTTTGGGTAAAATAAGACTTGTATCGCATCTAGGTATGGGACGTTTCGTGCATCAACTGCTATATAATAGTGACAAAAACCAGTTATATGCCCCACCTTCTACAAGAAATTATAACATCTGTTTAATATCATACCAGCATGACTGAGAAAATATGTCAAAATTACATGTGCAAAAGAGTAAAAAATAACTGCAGACATGCCGCCTTTTCTTTGTAATGTGGGGTAAAAATCCTGCTTAGGACCATAAGGTCCGCTGTGAGGTTAACGATCCTGGTGTGTCAGACTTCTGCTGACTAAAAACCCCCGGGATGACTTAATCACTTCATCCGGGCCTGGGAATCTGAATTCGTCCAGAAGCCTGAGAAGCAAACAGCCTTGTTCAGGCTTCCTAGTTGGGAGGGGGTGAGCTAAAGAACCCACCCGTCCGGAACCTCTTTCGGGCATCAGACTCCTTCATGTCTACTACCCGGAGCATAAACGCCTCCTTTTACAATTTATTTCATGTCAATTATTCCAATAATTGGTTGCTATTTTGAGCCATATAACGATGTTTAATTTTGGTTACTATTTTATTATAAGAGCATACATAATAACTATAACTATATTAGTGCCTAAAATATATATGTATTTATTTCGTTGTTGGCGCACTCGAGGGAGTGCATCACCCTATATATCCAGGCGTGAGCAGTACGGGATGTGTTCTCGCGTACCGCTCCAGGACAATGAAGTGATAAGGGGTGGGTTTTTAAATCCTTCCCCCTCGCAAATGCAGAAGGTAGCAGGTCTGTGAAAGGACCGATGTCGCCGAGCACTGAGGAAGCTGACAACGCCGTTCTCTTCACCCCAGCGTAAGGGTAGGAAGAACAACCCGGTGGTTTTAGTCGGTGAGAGTTCGGCACACCTGGGTGCCGCCCTTGCGGTCCATGAGGATTTCCATCGGGTTACCAAAAATTGTGTATTTATTCTATATTAAATTTGAATTTTAATTCTGGCGCCACTTTTTGACAACTTTACTCGATCTCATTCCATATGATTTTAACTTATCAATGCTACAAAACTATTGATGTTTAAGATATCATTTTTTTAATTAACAACCAAGGATAATGATTGTCAAAAGAAGGCGCCCCCATATATATTTAAATTTTCTGTAAGGCTGTACAGAATTAAAAGGAGCATCACATAAAAATACAATAAAAAGTCGTCACTTTCGTACAGAGATGGGCAAAATGTAATCTGATCAATGATTAACGACTACAAAATGTAGTCGTACTTTTAATTTTGTTGCTCTGTAATCATGATTAAAGCTCTTCAAAAGATTAAGGAGTCATAAACGTGTATGCAATTGAGGATTCCGTAGTGTTTAAAACATAGATGAGCAAAACGCAGTCATGTTAATGATGAAAAACGCAGTCATATTTAATGATGAAAAACGCAAAATGTAATCGAAATCATTTTTTAATAATCTGAATACATTTTGTCCATCTATGCTGTCGTAAAAGCATTGGCAATAATTTTTCACCTGCTATATAACCGTGACAAAAAATATAATTTTATATTGTTACAGTTATGAAAACAAAAGTAGCAATAATTCCTTGCTTAGCCATTTGGTCAATGTTGATAACTGGAAACTTAAAGACATTAACATTGTTTGTAAATGTAATCTAAAAATTTAGCAAGTATTTATCTTTGGGATATTGATATAAATACATTTTTATACCCTATTAGAACAATAATCTTTGTTTTGTATAGTAAGGTGCTAATATACAATATTGCTTATTTTTATTACTGAAACTAATGTTTAAGTCCCTATGTAGGCAAAAACTATTGTACTTAAATCAAAATTTAAAAAAGAAAAAAAAGAATACTATACTAAAATAATTTATTTCATAAATTACTATAGAATTGATAGAATACCAATTTTATATAAATAATATCGACAATAAATGAGCAGCAAATTAGTTTAATTGTAAAATAATTTATGCTATGTCCAGTATTATAAAGTAAAATATGTTTCATTTTCACCTGGAAGAATATAATTTTCGACATTATTTCATTAATTAAACTACAAATAATATATTTACAAAGAACACACATACTACATGCTATAAATCTAATTGGAATCAACATAAATTTTGAATTCAAGAGTTTTTTTGCTCAGATGCAACTTTCAAATATGTTGGTAATCTTGATAAAAGTCTTTTTCTATTATGTACTTTAATCTGATGACTTAGCATACGGTCTCGGTGGCTGAAACCCTTCCCACATATCTGACATAAAACATCTCTAATGCCCAAATGTTTAGTCTTATAATGTTCCTCCATGTTACGTGCTCGATAAAATGTTTTGTCACATTCATAACATTTGATATGTCCAGGGCCATTATGCCTCAAAACATGCTGGTTAAGATTGCTTTTAGTTAAAAATTTAGCTGGACATTTTGGACACGGGTAATTGTAGTCACCTGTATGTGTTCGTACATGGACTTTTAACAATGCTAGATGTTGTGCTTTGTAGGGACAAAATTGACAACTGTACTTTAGCTCTCCACCGTGAGTCAAACAGTGGGTTTTAAATGCTGATGGATAAATAAACTCTCTAGCACAGTGTTCGCACACATATTTCCTTGGAGGTTTCCCATGTCGTGCTAAATGTTCATTGTATTTATTTTTCCTTATATTCCTGTCACATACTGGACATGGTACATGCTTCTGTTTCCTACAGTCAAAATAATCTTTTAGTGGTTCTCCAAATGATCCCACTTTATGAATGTGTTTCAAGTGATCATTGTAATAAGTGTTACTTATGTGTTTATTACAAACAAAACATAGGCGCACCCGTTCTGCCTTTTCATCCTCTGTACCATGCATTTTCATGTGAATTTTGTAATATGATTTATTTATTATCTTATTGCACACTTTACATTCAATCTTATAAATTGTCTTCTTCTTTTGTTTATACTTTTCTCTGTGGTATTCCATGTGATATTTATATATAACTTTGCTCATAACTTCATTGCAAACTGTACATTGCACTTTATCAATTTTCTTAATATTATGCTCCAGTTCAATATGATTTTCCAGTACTCCAATAGAATGAAAACTTGATAAACATATATCACAAGTGAAATAGTCATCTTTACCCTTATTTCCGTGGTCCACTTCATCAGACACTATTAACATGAATGTATCACATTTTGTGATATCACATTCTGCATTTCTTGTCTCATTTTCTATGTCAGACTCATTTACAATTAAATATTCCTTTTCTGTACCTACATCAATAATACTACTGTTGTCATCACTCACTGAATCTTCAGTTTTTTGTAGTTTTTGACTATGTTTAAATTCATGTTTTGTTTCATAGTAAATATTACTCAGATACTTTGATCGCAGGTCAGAAAGATAATATTTATTATCTAGGAGCTTATTAACTACTTTTAAATATTGCAAGCTGTCGCTATTATCAATGAATGCTTTTGAATTGGGATTACGAAGAAGATAATCTGTTTTTTCTGCTGTTCGCCTGAACAAAACTGCAGCCTCTAGCAGCAAGTTGCAAGTCTCACATAGATGTTTGGGATAGTTATCTTGCTCGCTTATTGTTATTGAACCGAATTCAACTATTTTACTAAGTACATCATTTTCACTAAATATAGCAATTTCTCCAGGCTTCAGACATATCCTACATTTGTCAAACCAATAGTAAGGAACTATGTCTTCAACATTTAACGTAGTATCTTTTTTATTCTCTGTTAGCATCCGACGTTGTTGGTTTTGATTCATAGCATCTCACAATTGTGTACAGAATTTAATATCAATTATTTTTTATGGTTATTAAACAAAAAGTCCTAATTTAAACAGCTCAATTCATACTTGAGAAATATAGATAAAAATGTCATAAAATATATCTAATACTACAAAATGTTTATTTTTAAACAAAAATTTTAATTCATTTTATTCATATTTTAAAATAAAAATTATAACGACTCAATGACAGATTGCAAAGTGGAATCTGTACACACAGACCATATAGATACTGTGCTAGAGGTGAGACATAAATATTGGATTAGGTATGTGGAACGAATATTTATGAAAATATTGGATTACCTAATACTTAATTAGAAAATACCTAATATTTAATATTAGTGTATCTCCTTTGTGCACGCGAGATAACGCTTAACGTAAAAGAGAATCAATCATCCAGTATTTATAAAATATTTGTCGTCTATCATTTTCTGCACACGACATGGCACTCATAAGGGTACAATAATATTAGTGATGTAGCTTAATGTAAATGACAAGTCCTTAATATTTATAAAATATTAATTCTTAGCTTAGTATATTTTTATCGAGTATTTTGCGAAACAATTAAACAAATTATGGGCATTATTAGTTCGCAGGTGCTTATACCATTGCAGGGTTTATATTATTTGGTAAGATCCTATCATTGTTATGAAATTATTGCCTTATTTTACAAACCATTGTTTCAGAAATATTTTGAAAATGTTGCATACCCTAATCCTTAATTTGACATGAGCCTCAGTGAAGGCAAATAAAACAATATGTTTATTTTTTCTCTTAACATTGATTTACACCAATTTAAACAATAAGTTACATTTTAGTAAAAAGATTGAATAAAATAATAAAGTTAATCGTCCGCTTATAAGCCTATGCAAAATCTTGTTTGATTATAAGTGTACTATCGGATGCACTCTTAAAGTATGAAGGATAATTTTGATTATACTATAGTAATTAAAATACGTTAAAAAAAATACACCACTTATTATTAAGTATTCATTACCGACTTACATATTATATTTACTCGTACATAGTCATTAATACAGTAATTTAACGTTTCCGTACTCTTATTATATAACGACATAAATGAATAATCTAAAGATGTCTTGAAACAAATGATCACCAAACTGTTGGAAACTATTTTATAGTTTATTAAGTTGACATGATGAATTGCTAATTAAATTGTTAGATGTCGTCACTTATTTAATTGTTCATACGAATATAAAAACTCCCAGTTTTTTTTATTGAAATTAATGTGTTATAAAATTATAATAAATTGATCACAATGTAAATAAAGATTTATGTATATATTTTTTTTCAACCTTTTCACCAATGTTAATATAAGCCCATACTTTAAAGTAAAAGAGAAACACCTACAATTTATCTCTTTCTTTCCTTTACATGTGAGATTATGCCTAATGCAAAAGATAACACCCACTGTTTAGAAAATATTAACATAACAGTTTTACAGTATACTATAAAACTAAGTACATATAATGACCATTTTTAATTGGATATTGGCCATAACAAATATTGAAATATAAAATCGTATTTCAGTAAACGGACAAAAGAAATGACGCAAGAGTAAGTAGTTTATATTTTATCGGTTATACTTAATTCCTTCTTTCTGATTTCCCTTAAAATTTCGGACCTATTAAAAAAACGAATACAACCCACCTAACTAAAAAACATAATATAAATGACTAATATTTTTTACCTCATCAACATAAAAAGCACAATATCGGTAACAGATCTAGCGTCCGGCCATTATTGAATAAATATCAGGAACAGGTATTTGGTAGTATTTTAAAATATTAGTATTAGGTGGATTAGGTACGAGTTTCACCTAATCCGACCCATCTCTATACTTTGCATATGAAAAGTGAATGCCAGTGCTGCGAACCCCAAATAAGGAAATCCTAAAATTATTTGACTATATCCTCCTTAAAAACGTTTTATAAGAAACGAAGTAGTTTTTTTATTACCTAAATCATAAAATGCCTATTGAATAAGTTTTTTTTTTCAATGGGGGTAACTAAATATAGCCCCTGAACACACACTTATACTTACACACTGAACATGAATAAACAATCTCTAAAACACAACAATCAAAAATGTATTTATTTTAACCAATAAAACGTAATCATCAGTAACCATGAACAACGCTTTATAAATTGATACAATGTGTGTGAAATTCTACTTATTCACTTTAATTTTTTAAGTTCTCTGGAGTTGGCATCTCTCGGAAGAGGTGAAAATTGACTGTTACGGGTTATAAAAATAATATAGACGCAAAGTATGTAATGCATACAGCCATGACATTGATTAATTGAGTTCTTAATAATCATAACATATTCCAGGTTCTGCTGTTATATTCTCAATAATAATCTCTCTCTATTGTAATATTATACACAAAAACGTTATACCCTTAATTTAAAATGTTCCTTCAGGTTTCCATAATATTTGCCTACATAAAGAGATCACTAAGGTCATCATTGTAAGGCGGTATTACTCACTTTGATTTTTTTTCTTGAGCTATTATCAGATCATTTGATACGATTCTACAGAATGGGTAACGTGTGACTCAGTTGGGTTGAAAATACTAGGACTGAAAAATTTAATGTCCGATTTTCTAAATTGGAAGGTATGGGTAAAAATTTAGGCTGTACTTAATATTATCCCATTAACTATTTAAATTGTTGGGCTTAGATATCGACTTTATAAAAATAAACTACATGCTTACTATACCGGCATCCCTTTCATATTATTATGTTCATCGCAAGTCTCCGAATAATAATATATTTGCGACATTTATTTCTTCACCATTACCACAAAAAAAATGGCTGAAAAGTCCTTCGAGCTTTTATTTTGACGCTAAAGAATTTAAAAGTCTCATAAGATATTGTTGGCACTTTTAAGCTATCCGAGGTCTGGCTTTTCGTGAATATTTCGCTTCCTATGAAATATTTACATTTTGACACAAGTCGGAAACACAAAATGTTCTACATGTTATATTGAAAACATTTTATGACCTTTTTTTAATCATCCAAGTCATGTACTCCATGAAATACAACCAAACAGTAGTCTCGTAAGATGAAGCTGTAAAAGCCTTCCCAGGCCAACAACAATTTGTCACGTAGCGAAAAAAAGGTAACGAATCATGCTAGTGTTTTTAAATAATTTTTCATTATCCAGAATGCACTGTGGATTTTAATAAAGCATAGTAAATACACTATATTCTTCAATAAATTTGTCTGCTTACTTCGTAAAAAATACTTCTCATTTTTAATTAACTGAATAATATTAAAAATAAAGAAACACATAATTCGTCAAAAGCATAAAATTTATTCAAAACATAATCACAGGCAAAAATAATTACAATTATTATCTATTTATATAAATTATATTAGGAATGCCAATATCGAATCTAATAAATAACTATACTAATACCATACAATAATTCGTCTAAACAGGTTTGCTATATAATTTGAACTATTTCCACTTTTAAAGCGTTAAGTTATTACTTACACATCAGTCAAACGAACAACAATTGGTGATGGTTATACGCATAGCTGGGCAAAATGTAATCTGATTAATGATTACAAAATGTAGTAGTAATTTCAATTTTATTGCACTGTAATCAGGATTAAATTACATTTTGGCCCATCTATGGTTATACACAAATGTTATAATTCGCTCATACGCCCGTAAATACATTTTGTTGGTTTATAAAACATTTTTTGAGACGAATCTAACTTTGAACAATATTCTACCTAACAGTAATAATTTCAACTAAAATTAATTAGTGTTGTATAACTGACGTATAAATATTATGGATTCCTTGTTATATCTGAATCTATATTTAATTATGTTAGTTCCGGCGTTAAATGTATGACAGTAAAATTGTCGGCGGGTCCATATCGCTCTTTGTGAAATAGTCTGATATCTTTGATTTTATTAGTTGTACTTTTAAGACGACACCAACAAAGAATTTTTTTAGAACAGGGTTCGGCAACCAGCGGCCCGCGGTGCGGCCCGCGCAAGTAAGAGCCGTTCCACAGAGTGCCGCACCGCAGGTAATAAATTAAAAACACTTCTAGAAATAAGTTTATATATCATTCTTTTGTGTGCGCGCAAGCCAGAAATTCAGTTCAAGCGATCACAGTTAGTAAAATGAGAGTAACAATAAATTTGGTTAAAAATATAAAAAATAGTTTTATCTAAAAAATTGTGTTTATTAGATGAAATGTGGCCCGCATCAATATACTCATAATATTTGTGGCCGTTATATAAGAAAAGGTTGCCGACCCATGGTTTAGAACATCCAAATGTCGCTCATCTCATTCATGGGGCGATGTGTATGCACCACTATTAAAAACGCCATAAAAAAAGAAGGGCAGATAATGAATAAACATTTTCCGCAAATAATGGTGCGATACAATATCACGATACATTTAATTTATAATACGCGGTTATATAAGAATGCTTTTTTCCTTATTCTATTCTTATTCTGCATAGAGGTCACATCTAGTGATGAAAATGGCCGGGAATTTTCCCAAAGTGCCCAAAAACTTCCTTGGAAATATTCCCGGGAATTTACGAAATGTTCTCGGAAGTTTTGGGCACTTTGGGAAAATTCCCGGGCATTCTCATCACTAGTCACATCACGCCTGATATAATGATAAACATGGTGCACTCCAAAAAACGACCATCAATAGTAAAGAAAAAAACCTATCGATCGCCGCAGTGATCATGCCGACCTGCACAAATGTCTCTTGACGCTTCGTTTAAAGGAGCCAATGTTATAGGACGTGGGGACACTCGCCGGAAGACAATTCCATTGCTCTACGACTCAGCAAAAGTGAGAGTTAAAGAACTTCTTTTTTTTTTACACTGGCTCGACATAGTGACTACAGAGTACCTGATGGTAAGTACAGTGTAGTCCAAAAACGAAAGCAACCATCAAAGAAATAAAATCCATTGATAGTCTACATCGTCATGTCGGCCCACATATACCGCGACTGAAGCTCTCTAGGTATGAGCTACTGGACACACACAAGCTGATCCCGAAACGCGACAAGCCGAAACTCGTCACTATGACGGGCTTTACACCCATGTACTGTGGTCGCGATCCAGACGGGCACCGACGCCCTACCACCTCGCTGCTGCTCGTTTAGCACCACCCAGGAGTCACGTGTAGGGAAACTAGGTAGTATTTTCAAGTCCTAGTTCGGAATATGAGCTACCGTAGAACCGTGACTCCGTAAACCCACGCGCGTGATTCCCTTATGGAAGGGAGAGGGTGCGACAAATTTAAATAACTCTTTAAAACCCTCGTCGTGATACAGACGGCTTAGTTATAATAGCTTAGCAGTACGACGGCTCAGCAGTAGTAGACGGGTTAGTGAGGCAATATCTCTGCGGAACTGAAGCGGGTCAAGATGCTTAGTGACGTCTGGGCCGTTCACAATGCGGACACCTCTCTGCTGCCACCTATCCAGGGCGCCAAGCAAGTACTGGGCAGAACCGCTCCAGGGATAGTCCATGTAGGGCCTGATCTGGGCCTTATACAATAGGTTTAATTGATCAGGAGTGAAAAATCTCATAGTAGAACTCTGTTCAGGATACCAAGGCTACATAATATTGCGGAGATGACGGTCCCTATACGATCGCAGATGGGCAAAATATAATCATATTAATAATTACAAAATGTAATCGTATACATTGTAATTGCATACAAAATTATGACTCATTAACGTTTACAATGGTTTTCAACATGATTACAGATTAATTAAATTAAAATTACATTTTGTAATCGTTAATTATTAAACTGATTACATTTTTCCCATCTATATATATGACCCTATAATATAGTTAAATATGTTAAACAATTGGCATGATATTATAGGTAACTATTTCTAACAAGTAATAACTCATCGATTACATAATAACTGAATATTAAACACGATTCATATATATTCGTACTTTTAGGCATGGTTACATAATTTACTATTAGATTATTTTTTTATTTAATTCTTTTTATCATGATTTTTCATGCTATAAGTTTCATTTTTCTGATCAAAAGTAAACATGTAAAAAAGTCAATATTAAAGGATATATAACATAATTTCTGTAATGTTAAAAACCTGATTCGAATGCTTTTCACCATACAAATCATACGTGTAAAAAGATAATATTCGTTATTTTACGAATAAAATTATCCATAAGGATACTCAATTCTTATTTCATCCGTAATTAATAGTAGTTATCCAAAAGTGAAGTTTTTAAAATATAACATATGTATATTATTGTTTTATATAACACTTGAATGGAGACATTACAGACGGAGAAAAACTTAGTACAATGTTACCAAGTTAGGAAGTTGTAAGGATGTACGTAATCTCTAGATCGAAAATAGTTTTTTTTTTTGCGTAAATAATAGGATATCATCTCGAGCCACAAACCAATAAAATTAAATCACGAATATATCAGTCAACGTATTATGTATCTAAACACTTTGAGATAACATGTTTTTTCTTTAGTATCTAAAATATATTTTATTTGGTATGACTGAGTTTATGTGAACGAACCGATGGTTATTTTAGCAGTGGTCGAACTGTACAGTTTCGTTCCCAATACTACATTTTATTGACAACGTTAAACAGTAATGAAATCAAATAGGTACTTCAGCTTTCAGCGTACGTGTGTATAAATGTGTGTGTGTGTGTAAATTAATTAATTTTCCTGTGATACAATTTAAATGTTATTATATGACTAAATATTATACTCTATATACTATCGTTATACTTTTGCTACAACAGTGTACTAGTAGAGTAAAGCTAACTGAGCCGTTTACAAACCAAAAGTTGAGTGTTTTTCGTTGCATTTTTTTTTTCAAAACAGCTTAAAGGATTTTTCGACTAGTAATTATACATTAATGTGAAAATTAGGAGCGAAAGCAGTACTTTGTAAGGCTATGTAACTTTAGTTTTGGCAATAAACGGCTCAAATTATGTTAACTATGCAATACTTGACTCACATTATTGGTTTAGTTTAATTAAATTCTGCAAATATAATTGTCGTGATTTACAAGCATTATTTATAGATTCATTAAATATTTTTATTTCACTAACATTTATACGAATCGGTTAAGTTTTTAATGTGGTACATGTATAAAAAAATGGCAATAGATTAAAAATCCTTTCAAAGCTTTTGTAACTATACAATTCTAGTGGTGTAGTAAAAATACAATTTATACGTTGATTTCAAATGGAAAAGATTAATATAGAAATATTTAAAAATGTTACCTCTCAAATTTTGAATTGTATGTTAATTACATATTAAACAGTGGAATATTTATAATTTGTTTTTATGACAAATACTATGGCTAGAATACAATAGGCTATTTTTTAAATATTACTTTAAAACACAATCGTAATACTCATATGGTATTTTAAAATATGTATATTCAAATATTTCATAAACATATTCTCGTAAAACCCTATCAATATATCACTATTTTGCACTACTGTGTTTCCCAACCTAGGCTCCACGCACAAATGGATAATTGCCAAGATTTGCAAAAAAAAACCTACGTCAAAAAGAATTAGGATCACTACCTTGGACATAGCATGGATCTCTGGCATTCTTAAAAAAGGTTGAAAAAGCCCGTTCTACTAAATTTGAAAAACAAATCTTTGTATGCTTTACAATTTGCCTTACTCTAATAGAAATTATCCATTATTATTATGGATCGTTCATTACATTTATATTATACAGTTACTAATATAAAGTTACGATATTCTCACTTTTACATTTGAATACTGAATTCATTAAATACTCATTATTATTTTAATAATTAACTGCATTATTTGAATATAAAGGACAAATATTATGAGTTTAAAAGCTTTACTACGAATCTACATCATTTAAAACATTTAATAGTTTACTATAATTAATTAAATAACAGTACATATTAGGTATATAGATGTATAATTATTTGGATATTAAGAAATATGCAGGTAAGTTTAAGGGATATATATATTTTATATAAAAACGTAGTACCATAAAAGTGACTAATGCTAATTTCAAATTAACATTAAATACGTTTTAAATAAAGCCCAGTCAAATTACCTCAACAAACAATAGGGGTAAGTTTACATTAATTCGAATAGAGCTAAAAATTGGTACGAATATTGGTAACGCCTCTATAAATGTATTTTGCAAAAAAGTCCCCATAGATCACTCAATTGCAAAAAAAAGTTATTCATAGTCAAAATTTATAAATAATGACTTTTGCATACTCCAACATAACGGTATCTTTTATCATAAAAATATATGAGAGAAAGTTTATGATCATGCAATTACCTGTAAAAATTGATTATACGCTTTTTCTTTCATTATTCATTTGTGATAAAATGAATGAGTACGCCGTCAATATATAGTAAAAAATTTACCCCCGACTTACTCTCCGTAAAATTATTACTTCGAATAGCCTATGTTCCTCCCCCTCCCCAAGCGATACCGCTCTTACAACTAAGGCAAAGGTTTACCCCTGCATCATATATCCTCTTCCCAATCCATCAAAGAATGATTTCCGGGACAAAAACTATTCCATATCCAACCGAGGGTCTCAAACTAGATTGTTTGGAAATGTTATATGGAGATCCATATAACATTTTATATACTGTATTCAGCGGTTTATCTTCACACATGTCAAGTAGGCATGATGTAGGATTTATCGGGCCATTTCAGCTCTATGCGAATTATATTAACCGTGGATTTCTATTTTGACCGACCTCACAGGTTGTTTTCAGAATAAAATAATATGGATGTATTGTTTTTTTTTTTTACATAATTGACAAAGTCTTCAGTCATTACTAATGAAAAATTCTACATCAAAATACTGTTGTCTGTATATATTTAGGAACATTCTTTAAATATTAGTAAAAATTAGCAAATATATTTTAATATTGGCGTAAAATGGCTCTATTTCTATCTGATGACAAATGGAAATACACAGTTTAATGACATATAAAGTGTAACTGTGAACATGCCACCCTAACTAATAATCTGACCATTTTGTATTTATTTTCATGCATCGGAATATTGAAAATAATAATAACCAAATTTTGTAATAAATAAGGGTCTAAATGAAGATAATTAAAGCAATTTTCTCTAGATTACATTTTTTTTTCACAGGCTCGACATAGTGACTACATAACATCTTATGGTAAGTACAGTATAGTCCACAAACGAAAGCAACCATCAAAGAATAAAAATCCATTGATAGTCTCCGTCGTCATGTCGGCCCACATATACCGCAACTGAAGGTATCTCGGTATATGAGTCACTGGATATACACAAGCTGATCCCGAAACGCGACAGGCCAAAGTGAGTTACTATGACGGTCTTTAAATAATATGATAATTTGTAAATTCAATCACTTTCTAATGAATCGTATTATGGAATGTTTTTTAAAGCATTATAACGGTATACAAGCGGCTAATAGCGAATAATATTGACATAAAATCAAAGACATGACAATCAATAGAGAAGTCATGGTTTAACATATATTGTTAGTATTTTGTATTGTATTGTATAGTAACTTATAAAATATGAAATTTTAATTTTATTGCATCTATTATAAATCTAATTAGTTCGGTGGTGAATAATCATTTAAAAATATTATATTAAGATTAACTTTATCTCAATTATTTAATTAACCTTTCGTCAGTAAATCGTCCCATTATAGGATACGGTACAAAGTCCTTAGCTTATTACGTAACTTATTATTTCTCAAAAACAGTTGCAATGTAATTCAAAATCAAGTGTAGTGTAAGAAATTACATAAGGAAATATAGTTCATAGCATCACAGTAAATTCGATATCATCGTGCAATTAATAAGTAAATAAATTTTAGACTACCCTACATAATTCACAGAGCACGTGTTAAAAAATAAACAGAATTAGAATAAAGCCTCACTGGAATTAGCTAAAAACATATATGAGGTCTACAGAATTTATAAGGCGTAAGGTCAATGACGTGAGACATACAGAACAAGAGAAGAAAATGTCATAAGTACGATTGATTTTGCATTACTTTTCCTACAACACCATAATTATACTATCATAATTAATTTTGACCATCGTATTTTATTTTAACCATTAAGGCTAACATTACAGAGGACAAACATGAAATATATTATAACAACGTATATACATCCAAAATTCTAAGAGTAGTGGCTAGGCTAGACTGGTTCGGTTTGATATAGCGATGCAATTTTCTTCTCTTTGACCTCTGGTTCTCACTTGATGGAAAGAGCTAATATCGCTTATATTAGAAAGCGTTTGCTTAACAAATAGCGATTCACTATCACCGAGTTGCATGAAGACAATCTTGTTGTAATACTAAAGTAAAAAGAAATGCTTTGAACAAATTTTACTTTTTAGAGCTATGCAATTAAAAAGGGAGCGAATCGCTTTGTGTGAGAAAAATAATGCTAGTCAATCTGACTTAAAAACTGCAGATGATTTAAATTGAATAAATTTTCACTTGGCCGGGTTAGTAACCAGGCAGTAGGTTTGAGTATCTGCTGCCCGGATGAGAGGGATGTGGCGCGCAAAGTCCGGCTCGCCGCCCGTGAGAAAGGTTTGGAGAGGTGGGCTCTTTCTACCTATCCCTCCCATAAAAGAAGCCTGAATAAGCTATTTGGCCCTCGGGCAACTGGGCGAATTTGGTTGCCCTTGCAGCGAACCTGGTGATCTTATCCAGGATTTTATCCTGGGATACCACAAAAAAAAAAGGTGATCTCATAAGTAAAAATAAAGTAACAAAAATAATCAACACGATATCGACATTTTAGAAATAATCATCGTATTATTAATAAAATATTAAAACTATAGTCTAAATACTGTTTGGTACGAGACGAACAAAACAAAAAACACAAGTAATAATTCACTATAGCATTGGAACTTAAGAAATAATTTCAGACTTTTGTTAATTGGTACAAAATATAAAAAAAAAATATTGTCACCCGATGAATTTCTGTCTTTAACTGCACTGGCAATTGACAAAAATCTAATGCACACTTGAAAAAATTCCATTAATTTTGACCTCAGAAAACATAATAATAGTTCATATAGATTAAAACGGTCATTCCTACACGCCAGCTCCTACCTCTTCACCTTGTTGAGGGCAGAATTAACTGTTGCATTTCAACATACATTAGGTTTTTTTCTAAGAGTAATAATTGCAGTTCATATTTTTGTTAGATGTGAATAAAATTTACACGGTTTTTAATATGAGTGAGACAAATATAATTCTAGAGCATATAGGCCTTTAAATCTGAAATTATTTCGTTAGATAAAAAGCTCCAATAATTATTAACATAGGTTTAGAGCCTCGTAAAATATAGGCTTTGTAATAGGGCAAAACAACAAAGTCTGGCATAATAAACGAATGTATTATTTCTTAATGGTATTATTCAAATAAAATATTACTTCTGTCCTATCACTTTTAATTTCCGTCGTTCTAAATCACACTTTCTTTTGTATTTTGACAAGCAAATAACGACTATTTTGATAAGTGAATTACGGGTCTTTTGACAAGTTAATTAAAGGTTTTTTTAACAAGTAAATTATGACTCTTTTGACAAGTGAGTTACGGGTCTTTTAACAAGTAAATTACGAGTCTTTTGATAAGTGAATTACGGATCTTTTAACAAGTAAATTATGAGTCTTTTGATAAGTAAATTAAGCATCTTTTAACAAGTAAATTACGACTCTTTTGACAAGTGAATCACAGATCTTTTAACAAGTGATTTACGAGTCTTTTGACAAGTGAATCACGAATTAAAAATCGTATTAATCACTGTAAATAACAAGCTCGCCTATTTCTAATAATTGAAGCGTGTAAATATATTTTATCCGAGTGTAATAAGTGTTTAGTATTGCCGTAAATTAATTTGGTTAAATAGATTATACAGCCGATTGCTTTATCAACCATTACATGTCAAATAACTACGATAAATAAATTAGCTAGCTATGGTAACGTATAATTCTAGTCAAAATTAATTAAAAACTAAAGCATTACTTTTATTATCTTGTCCTATGGCAGTTTTCTAACATTGCAATGTTCTGTAATCAATATAGCTAATAGAATCAATGTCATATTTGCTAAAAATCATTATTTTTTTTAAATAATATTTGAGCTATGTTTAAAATTAACAGACTTTGCTACTTAGTACCCACTAAATCTTAATAAAAATATAAACTACATTTGTCAATAATTGTCTTGGACAACAATGGAGTTACAATATAAACTGGTATAATACGTTTTGACTTGGTGATTGATTTTTACAACGCCACAAGCCTGGTGTTACAGTCTCGCCATTTTTCTTGCAATTTTCTATGTTCGTCGTATTGTTGCTCCGTAATATGCTTTACATTGGGCGCCGCCTGTAATTATGTTTATTGCCTATAAGTATATTGTGACAAACGTTGTGTGCATACGGTGGAAGGGTGGTTTACATTTTGTAACTTTTTCAGTACTCCAACGACGGTAGGTCCCATAGAAGTTAAAGTTAATCAATATTAGTAACAGGATCGATTGGTATCAAACATTTTTTTTGTATAAAATTGCTATTTTTTGCTAAGTGTACATTTTTTTGAAAATCTGTTGAATGGGAAACAGAATTCCATAAAAACATATGTATAGTCTCCTAAGACCACTTTCGTGTAACTGCAACGGATAAGGTACTTCTCCTTACTGCCCCGCTGAAAATTTTCACCCTGTATATGGCGTTTCTTCTCAAATAGTTTCGTTTTGTTTCGGAAACGCTAGTAGATCACTGTTAGATTAGTTTCCTGGCCACCAAAAGATCGTATCCAAGGATTGCTCTTGCGCTGTTACGCAATCCTTCTCCGGCCACCAGCATATTGTTTATTTTATTCATAACGGGGTTGACAGTAGCCCAATACACTGTTCAATTCATATTTATGTATACAGTGCAAACTCTATATAACGACCCTCGAGGGACTGTGCATATTTTCACGTTATAGAGAGTTGTCGTTAAATGGAGAGAAGAAAAATCTGTATTACAAAAAGAAAAAGTTTATTTCAGACTAGTGTTAGTAATTACATAAAAAACAATTCTTATTTGATCGCTATTGAGTATAGTCCGTTATTTTTGACTGATTTCTTTTGCTGCACCAGTAATTTTGTTGTATTGCAGTGCAAATATAGAAACCCCAATTTGTAAACAAAAGAACGCATTTCTTTGAAAGTTCGGCATGTGTAATGCCGACAGTCGAGTTTATTACGGGCTAGGATAATAGAGCGACAAAAGAACGTACACAGCTGCGCAGTTTTTACTAATTTTGGCAACTTCAAAAGTACTTATTATTAAATTTCTGTTGTTATTGAGAGTGGGTGTAATGCTATATAGAGTGTATCATTGTATGTGAAACAAGCTAAACCAACCAAAGCCGAGTGATATCGACGCTTTAGGGAGTTTGTCGTTAAATCGAGTGACGTTACATGGAGGTTACACTGTATATATATATATTTAGTTCCGCATAGTGACTATATCCGCACCTGATTATAAAGCACTATAGTCTAAGGCTGAAATTTATAGACGCTATAAGTTAGATAGGGTTATTAGTACACTGTTTAAGGACACAACTTTTGGATTACTGATTTAACTGTTATTCTGTTTTGGATTTTAGTAGAACTGTCCATATGTAAGCGCACTGAGAACGGCGATTAGCTGCGCTACCGGTCACGTTGGGCGCGACATATAAGCGCAAAGTAAATACAGCCATTAATGTATCTTTGCTTACCCCGAAAAGGACTCAGCGTGGCGATATATTATTATTTATTTATTATATTACCTTGTTGTGATATCCGGTTTGTAAAAAAATTTTTTGCAAAAAAATGCGTGATTGATATTTTTAACATTAGAAAGACTGAATATCGGTATAGGACATATGTATATAGGGAATAAAGAGAGGGGGGAGGTAAATACAATTATTAATAAATGCTATAAGAAAATATATAAAAAATATAAATTGGTTCCTTATAAATATACTTTTTATATAACTAAACTTAAAAATGTCTGCTCTGGGCAATCTAATATTAAGCAAAACTTACCTTCATTTTCCTAGGATCCAAGTTAGCCCCGAGCGTTTGTACACCCTTCGCTAATTTAGTCAAAGGCGACAGCACCATATCTTTGGTAGCGCTTGACATCGGACTTGCGATGCTTTTGAACTGTCTCAATGCAGATTCGCTGTGAGATTGCGCTATGTTCAATGCTATTTCGTGCTGAGAGTTGGAGCGGACGCGGTAATACACCCCATCGGATGGATCCTCGTAGTTGACATCGTTCGAGCTATGCGACAGTTTCTGGGACAGCATGAGAGAGTTCGGGGGAGTCGGTTTGTGATCCCCTTCGACTTGGATCTCAGGAGCTTTAGTCTCCACATCAAAGGGATTAAATTTATTCACGATATTTGGTGTTTTTAAAGTATTCTGTTTGGGCGCTGCATCCGAAGCGACAAAAACTTCCGTATTGTCACTGTTAGGTTCAATTTTTGATGAATACAACGGATTTTCAACCAAATCGCAATCATTTTCTGTTTCGCCTTTCTGTTGCGACACATTCCCTATATAGTGCTGAGTATTTTCGAAGTTATCTAACGTGGGCTCGAATATATTCGTTCTGTTTTCATCGTCCGAGGAATAGTCGGAACTCAGGCCGTCTGAGAGGCTCCCTTTCTTTTTGTCTGTTTTGTTTTGACCCAACGTGAATATTTTCTTTGTTTTTGACGCGCCCTGATCGAATTTCAGTTGAAGACTTGGCCTCGCTTTTGCGTTTAGCGAGTGGCTTAGTTTGTTTAGTTTGCTGAACTGCTCTGTCATGTTGTTGAGGGCTTTTGATCCTGTAAAAGCAAAAATCGATTTACCGTTTAATTAAAGTTTGAAATCTCAATATATACTTTAACTATCATATTAGTAATATATACAAGTAATTGAATTAACGAGTATTATATGTTACGAATTAATGTCGTTATAATGGCAACCCCTTATGTAATATTATCACGAAAATGTTACCACTTTTTAAATCTCATTACATCCTTCTACTGTCTTATTATGATTGCGTACATATAACTAAAATACACGAGCACTAAAAATAACAAACGATAATGAATAACAAAGCATCATTAACTAACAGTTTGCGCCGGCGCCGCTCGTATAAGCCTGTAGTGCGTACGAGCTGGAGACACGAATTGCGACAGCTGGTCCAGTATACAGCTTGTGGCGGACGTATGGGATTGCTCGTCTGGATTGAATGGGAATACAATTGATCTACGTCTTTCATGATGAAGCACGTGCTGACAGAAGTATGACGTGCTGCTTCATGGGAATACACTCCGTAGAAACATATCTATATAAACTAGCAATTTTGCTCGCTATCTAGCAACTATTGTGCTGCTGTTTGATTGATATACTACTCTAGGGCGGTAGGGATGGCGATGAAATTGATCTACCTTAGGCCCATAACGGAGCTGGGCAGTAGACTTGAGGAAGTATGCTGCCCGGGTAAGAGGGAGGCGTTGCACAATGTCCAGCGCGCCGCATGAAAGATTTTGAAGGGAGTAGCTCATTACTCACAGCTCTTACAGAAAGGTAGCTTCGACAAGGCTTTTTGTTTCCTGGACGTCTGGGTGCATTTAGTTTTACAAGCACGGGTGGAGCAATTAGAGGAACACCCCAGGGGTTTTTAGTCAATAAGAGTCTGACACATCGGGGTCGCTGCCCGCACAGCGACCCTGATGATCTTATTCTGGACTTTTTTCCGGATTACCAAAAAAAGAAGGTATAGTGTGAAGAAACGAGACAAAAGTAAAAGTCCAGACTGCAAGGATAATGCACTTTTAATGTAGCACAGCACAAAGTCCAGTAGAATAATAAAACACAAGTACAGTAGACAAGGTTGAAGTAAAATCTACAGAGAAACAGTAGAAATACGAACACAAAAAAAACCATACAAACGGCACAGAGCGCAAGCGGGCGAAACGTCTGGCTAGTGATAGCAAAACTTGACTTAGCGGGCTGCGGAGCGCTAAAGTCGCGTGAGCTGGCGCAATCTCCCTGCGCGCGCTAGCGTACAGCGACTCTCAACCCTAGAGCCCACTATGTGTGTTTCCACAACCCAACACGTATAAAATAAATGTTATAATTAATTTGTTAGTATACAATATGATATGGAGAAGAAAATAATAAATATTGTTAAGAATATTAATAAATAGATAGTGAAAGATAGGATAGTAGGCTACACTACTATTATAATACTAGCTGTCCCGGCACACCTTGTTCTGCCCTATTTCTCTAAAACTAAAGCTTCCCCGTCAGATTTTATTCTGCCAAAACCTATTGGCCTGTCGGCTGTTTTTTGAAAATGGTTTGAAGGAACCTGGCCTTAATGCTATATGTATAAAAATTGACAAATATTGACATTAATATTTATACGTCACTCAATTGTTTTGCCTTCCCGGAACCCGTCCACTGACATTTAAATTTTATGGTATGATGTTAGTTCAAATTGACTTTTAAATATTATTACGAATTTTTTGTATGAGAATACAGAAAAGTGTTATTTTTAGACAGTTGCAGGGATTTTTTTAAATTTTTCTCTCCGTAATAACCTTCCTCAGACTTCATCAAACACAACAAAAAAAAAAAAATCAGCCAAATCGGTTCAACCGTTCTCGAGTTTCGCGCTTATCAAGACATTTTGCGATTCATTTTTATATTAGAGATAGACAATTTTGTTTTAAGCTCACCAACGCTTCTAATATCGGCAACGAGCTGCGTTTCGCTGACATTCCTCGTCAGCGTCGGCAGTCGAGACAGATCGAGGTAGAGGGAAGACCGTCCACTGCCAGTTGGATTATGACTCGGATGCACCTGAAGGACAATTCATTCATTTTATTTTTGATCTATTTAAAATCAGATTTCAATTTCATATCACGTTTGAAGTTTGCTTGATTACAGGAGGGCGTCAAATACAGTGACTTTAAATGAAAAATATTAACATTAATAATTATTATTGTTCATTCATCCATTTTTTTAATTCCGAAATCCTTATCTACCCATAAAACTTTTACACACCGTGTCCGATACCCTTATGTGGTGGATTTTATATTTGCACTAAAATGTTCGCTTTATCATTAATAATGCAAACAGTAAAGAAGTTTGAATGTAATCCACGAATCTATTTTTCTACGTTATTATGATTTGCCTTTGGAGTCAGTGCACACGATTCCTTTCGGAGGCGTTTTAGCGCCGCAGCGTCACCGCTCATGTATCGGAAAAGACTATACCGCTCCGGCATCGCAACACGTGCACCCCGGCCACCTCGTCCCGCGAAGCGCAAGTTCATTTCTTGTGCAGCGCAGCGCTAGACCGCACCGTGTACCATGATTATTTGTGTATAATAGAATAGAGCGGTATCATCCAGACCACCGCAACGCATCGTGTGCCCCGGTGTTTACTGTTCGATTTGCCTATATATGATAAGTAGTTAAAGTTGTCAGTTATTGACTATTAAACAGGATATTAATTTAAAAATATAGCCGCTAGTGTTACTATGCATTTTGCTGAAAGGGAAAGTAATATAATTTATCATTTAATGGTTACATGTTATTGCTCAGCAGTCAACGTGGCCTAAATTAACACATTTTTTTTTATAAAATTACTGACCTTGGATTTCTTTTTCTCAAGTTTGATCCCGTCGTGGAAAGGCACCGGGCGAAGTTTCGCCACGTCACGTGCTACCAGCAGCGATTCGCATATCGAGTGCAACGATTCTAAACAAACAGATATACCCGAATCAATTTGTTTGTTTTGGGATACTTTCCCATATTTTTTACACTCACAGTCATCATGCCGTACTAAAATTTCTCTCTCTCTCTATATATATATATATATAGCCTTTGCCCGCGGCTTCGCTCACGTTAAAAAGTATTATTATTATTAATTAGTTATATAGGCGTCATAGTAGTCTCAGCCCGATCGGTTTAAAATTGATGAAGTTTCATACAACCTTTCATTCCCCATTTTATCCCCTTGGGGGTAGAATTAATCAAAATCCTTTCTCAGCGTATGCCTACGTCATAACATCTATCTGCATGCCAAATTTCAGCCCATCCGTCCAGTGGTTTGGGTTCTGCGTTGATAGATCACTATGTCAGTCAGTCAGTCAGTCACCTTTGAGTAATATATATATTTAGATTTGTAAGCTGGACATATACGAGCTGTTCAATGAGCAGAGCTGAATTATGAAATGCGACAGTCCGAAGTTACTAGAATGGATATAATAAACTGAAATATAATTTTGTTCAAATAAGATTACTTTCGAATCGTCAAAAAAAGAAAAAAACAGTTGAATGTACCATCGATTCAGAATGCAGAATATACCTAGGGAACCAGGAAGAAACTTTAGTAGTTGCGTTTTTCAATACGGTGGGGTTCAAATCATCCCTGGATATTGAAATTTTCCGAGGCGCGGCAAAAACTACTTTCTGTCGCCCGATATAAGTCAGTTCTTTTACCTTTATTTCTTAATTATATGAGTTAATGCAACAAAAAATATAAATACAGCACAATTCTGTGCTGAACAACTATGTTAAAATGTAAATATTATGTAAGAAGCGAAATGGTCACGAAAAACGATCTTTCAACTTTACATAACTTTATTATTCCTTACAGGCGGCCTCTTGACTTCAATCACTCCTGGTGGAAGGTAAAGACGATGGACCCATCAAATGCTCATTCGCTCTTCTCTTAAAGGCTCCCAAGTCATAAGATCGTGGAAATATGCCCGCTACTAACAACAATAACTAACAATATCAATAACAATATCTTATGAGACTTTTGAGTTCACTTTTAAAACGTCAATACCGAAGGCTTGTACTTTGCAGCCATTGGAGAGGTAGACCTACTTTTTTAGATATTTCATTCGGCGGGTATGCTGGGTGATGCCCCTCTGGAATCTGGCACCCGTTGCATTGGCCTCAGCTTGCCCGCAACTAGAACCTGGTCTGGTATAGACTGCCACTCACCTATCATCTCATCCCGGGTGTTGATAACGACGGCCATATTGTTGAAGAATCTCAGAGAGGTAGAACGAAACATGTGGAAATATCCATTCTCTCCATTGTACGTGTAGTTGATACGCATGCAGTAAATAGGCTCCGAACCCGTTTTTCTTCCAACGCCAAATATCTTTAAAAAAAAACTTTTTTCAATAATGGTTTTAGCTCCTTTTTTTTTGGTAACCCGGGAGATATCCCTATCGGACCTTCAAGGGGCAGTGAGGGCCACCCCCGGTGTGTCGAACTTGCTCCGACTAAGCCCCCGGGGTGTTCCTTCTCCCGCCTGCCGAGTGCCAAGGGCAAGGCTGAGCCATCTTCCTCGGCACATTTATGATTTCTTAATGTTTTAAATGGATTTAATCATGATTACAGAGCAAGAATATTAAAATTACGACTACATTTTGTAATCGTTAATCATTAATCAGATTAAATTTTGCCCATCTCTGGCTACATCAGAAGTGGTATGGTCACTATGACAAGACAGAAAACAAATTAGCTTCGGCTGCAAATCCAACTATAATCGAATACTTATTAAGAGTAATTTAGAAATTACAATGAGAGTAATCAGTTTTATTATGCTAAATACCTTAGGTTTATTTTATTTATAATCATTATTTCGACTTTGCTTAGCAAAGTTCTTAAAAAATAAATTATTTTTTACAAAAAATTGAATATATAATAGGAACTTGAATATAGCCATAGTATTCAAAGAGCCAAGACCATGTTGATAAAATCGGTAACTTACCAAATCCTTTGACATTCATTGAGTAATATAAATCTTAATGTTTTAGTAAAGTCTAAGCAAATATAAAGTTGCGTTTATAAATGTCAGCATTAGACTTTAGTTAAAATTTATACCCATTTGAAAGTTTTACCGAATGTAGTTTTTTGGCCATAGACGGACACTTACTCTATGCATAACACAACTATGTTACACCACTCTCACAGATCCTTCAAAACCCTCTGCATTACCTAAATCATAACGATTCTTAATAAGTTTAACTTGAATAAATGTAGAGAGGTATTAACCGTAGCGTTAGCATCGAAAGTCCCAAGTTCTATGGAAACGATGTCCCTCAAAGGCACTCGCTGGACCGACAGCAATCTGTCCGAGGTCTCGTCGTAGTCCGCCACGTAGTACGCCTCGCCCGTCAACACCACAACGCTATCCATCTCAGTCTCTTGAGGGTCGCCAGTGCTGTTGATTTATAGCCGTAATCAGCGACTGTTAACGTATTTTCGCTCAGTGGCGGTCGTCATCGTTTTTGGACTACACTGTGCTTTCTATCAGGTGTATCTGTCCGAGGTCTCGTCGTAGTCCGCCACGTAGTACGCCTCGCCCGTCAACACCACAACGCTATGCATCTCAGTCTCTTGAGGGTCGCCAGTGCTGTTGATTTATAGCCGTAATCAGCGACTGTTAACGTATTTTCGCTCAGTGGCGGTCGTCATCGTTTTTGGACTACACTGTGCTTTCTATCAGGTGTATCTGTCCGAGGTCTCGTCGTAGTCCGCCACGTAGTACGCCTCGCCCGTCAACACCACAACGCTATGCATCTCAGTCTCTTGAGGGTCGCCAGTGCTGTTGATTTATAGCCGTAATCAGCGACTGTTAACGTATTTTCGCTCAGTGGCGGTCGTCATCGTTTTTGGACTACACTGTTCTTTCCATCAGGGGTAATATAATTTGTAAAGAAAAAAAATTGAACCATTTCTAACTTGTAGGATTAGTAGAACATCCTTTGTCATTGGATGACAAATGACCTCTTTGAAATTATCATTAATAAGCCGTGTAATTACAAGAGGTGTCTAATTTCAAAACCCGCTAAATCGATTTTTCGTACAAAATTACTTAATAGTCCTAATAGTAATTTGAAATGTTTTTATCAAAGCAAATATTATATATGATTTTTTTTCTTTTTTGAAATTCTAGAATAATAATTTAAATACCCAATAAGAATGTAATCGTTAAGTCAAAGATGAATTATAAGTTTTTATAAATTCATGGGATTTGAAAAAAATATGTTATAATGGGTTTTGAAATTAGACTCCTCACATATCGACTCGTTACTAACGTCTGTGGTGTACTCCAGTATAATAACATAGAAGTCTTCAAGCAACGAGTAAACCGGTATTTTTTTGTGGGAACGTCCCATATCTACAGTCTCATAATCTTTTTCCATCAGGTGTTATCGAGGTCAAACGTAAGTTTTTAAAAAAGAAAACTGTCCATCCGCGTTAACGTGCATAGAAATCGTTCTATTGTCTACTGTGCCGCCACAGCCACTGGTCGTTGGTTCAAATCCCGGCACGGCATCTGGGTTATGTTTCCAGATTATGTATGGATTTAAGCCGCACATGCTCACTGGTGAAGGAATGGAATGGTGAAGGAATCTAATGGAAATGTCACGTGTAGGTGCTCAGAGAACGGCGATCAGCTGCGCTACTCATTACGCTGGGCACGATATATAAGCGCCCCCCTCTTTTTGCTGTGGTGTCGTAAAAGGCGACTAAGGTATCTCTTGAACACCGCAATTCAACCACGTGTTTAGAGAAGGGAAAACACGACCAAACCAGCATCCTGCTCCCTCCCGATCGTACTGGTTCTCCTTTCCATCGGGCCTGAGGGAGCTCGGACGAGAGAGTGCTTTCCTGGCTGCGCGTCCAGTTATGCACTTAAATATCTCCTGCGCAATTGACTGTTTCCGAAAACTGGACATCGAATTTCTTAACCGGTGTTGAAACAGTCGCCGTG
Source organism: Automeris io (assembly GCA_036320925.1). Taxonomy (NCBI): domain Eukaryota; kingdom Metazoa; phylum Arthropoda; class Insecta; order Lepidoptera; family Saturniidae; genus Automeris; species Automeris io. The sequence goes on from JAUDJH010000005.1 coordinate 13,081,985, forward strand.
GCCGAAACCGGCTAGGACATCATCATCATCATCATATAAGCGCAAAGTGAATACAGCCACTAACGTATCTCTGCTCACACCGTAAGGGATATAGCATGACAATATCGTCGGGTGAAAGGCTATTTGGTTTAAGGGACATTTTTGGTGATATAGTATTATATATATTTTCGAAATCGGTAAAAAATGCTGATTCCAAATATATATATATATATATTACTATGTCACCAAAAAATGTCGCTTAAACCAAATAGCTTTTCCCCCGACGATATATTATTATTATAAAGATGTTCATCAGTGTATCAATACAGACAGAAATGTATGGCAATTACTTGGGATCAGCGTCAATGAGGCCCCAGGAGCCGAGGACTGGTTCGGTATCGACGAGCAGCCTCTTGCAGTCGTCTATGAGGGACTTCACGTGCTGCGCCATGGCGGCCGTGTCGGGAACTGATTGCTCCTGTAACGGTATGTTACATTGATCACAAAAATAACCATCATCATCATCATCATCAGCCCATCCTAGTCCGCTACTGGACATAGGCTTCTCCTAACAAGTGACATTGAGCCCGCTCTTAAGCTCTTCTCATACAATCTTTTCCGGCCACCTTTCGCAGGTCGTCACTTCACCTTGCCGGGGGGCGCCCCAAGCTACCATACATACAATCTATGATTACTACATGGATGTAGATGGCTTTAAAGTATATCTACTAATAGAATGGGCAGAGAGAGATAGAGAGAGATAGAGTTTATTTTTTGCGTTCCAGAAAGTAAGTCGAGTCAGAATAAAAATGAAATACAAAAATGTACCGAGCAAAAATAAAAATACCCAGTACAACCTTTAGGATACAGGAATATCCTGCTACGGTTTCCGTTATTTTTTATTCTTTTACTAAACGTTCATTTTGTTGTTAGATTGTTTCTTTACTTTTTTCTTGCAAACAATTGAATCCAAGCGACATCGAAAAGCTGTTATATGTAAATGCAATGAAAAATATTTATTGCGTCGCAATTAAACCATAAAATAGAAAATACAATATAAGTAGACTAAACAAGATAGTGCAAGTAATAAAAACATGGCGAATTGACCTTAATAAATAAGGTTTAAAATAAATAGATTTTTATTAATAGTAGTAACAAAGGTTGTTCGTGTTGCGAGTCTTTTTAAGATCAGCGAATACTCATGCTAAAAATATAGTAAATAGTCTGCGCCGTTTCGAAAAGCATGATCTTCTGAGAAGAGCTAACAAGACTCTCTGGCAGTTTCATTGAAACAATGACAGCCTATTGGAAAAGTAGTGTGTTCATGGTGCTAAAATTTTTCACCAGTGGCGAAAATGTAACTGTTCACGATGGTTTATGCCATCAGAAAACTTGACAATTTAGCCACTAATGATTAAAGTCCAACTGTCAATGGAGTTTTAACTAATTTTGGCAGATCTTTAATATCATCAGTGTAAGAACAGTTTGATTTTCGTAAATTAATGCATTTACTTTACCTAATTTGGTCAAATATATCGTCTGGTGATAGGCTAGGTAAAAAATGCTGATTCCAAAAATATATATTACTATATCACCAAAAAATGTCGCTTACACCAAATAGCCTTTCACCAGACGACATGTTTTATCAATTAATTTATCCCAACAACAGGAATAAGTAATAAAATCCAAAACTTGAATAAAACAGCTGTCATTAAATGGCAAACTGTTCGTAGACAGTACATTTATAGCAATCTCTACATATTCAACTATAGCTCTGTAAACAATTGTAAATGATTGAAAGTGGCGATGGCAAAAATAATGTTTTTTTAACAGCACCGTGAACTCGCCTTAAGTTTAATTAATCGACAACAATAAATGTTAACATTTATTAGAGGTAAAGCAGAACGCATGCACGCACGTTAAACATTAGAACCTTGACTGAAGTGCATCGATTGCAGTCCGGGACAATCAATTGCTCCGGGATAGTCCGGGATTCGCCCGTCATCACGTCGATTGCCACCTGACGTAGCGCGTCTTTGAACGTCGATAGATAATACCTGTGTAATAACAAGGCGTATAGTTACTGCAGATCCGTGGACTTGGGATCAACAATTTTTTTTTTAACAAATAAAGGCTATGGAGGTTGTGTATCAAAGGAGCGAAGACCGCGGAATCGCTGCTGCTGTTACTTCTTCTTCCTCCTTATGAAATTCTTCCTTTAGTTTATACGGAATGGGAAAAACGCAAAAGTCAAGCATAGATGCGAAAAATGTATACAGATTAGTGAAAAATAATTATGATTACATTTGAAATCGTCTTTGTAATTACCATAGTTTTTAAATTTCAAGCAAAAACGGTTAAATATACGCCGGGGGGGGAAAATATTCTGATTGCCCTGACTTACAAGTGTGATTTTTTTCAGGGTCACAAGAGATCACACCCTGAGTATTTGATATTAATTTTAATTTGATATCTCTACGTGTTCATGGAGAAAAGGGTCTTGACTGACAGACAGACGGACAACCAAGTTATCCTATAAGGTTAACGTTTTTCATTTTGAGGCACGGAGCCCTAAAAAAGGGAAAGAAATAACTATAATAATGATATAAAAAATTCTTACCGATTTGCTGATGCAACGCCATCTTTCATCATCCCGGTGAATTTTCGTTCGCCTGTTCTTGTATAATCGCCCTAAAAAATGAATATGGTATTTTTATTTTTTATTGGTCTAACTTTTGCCGCAACTTCGCTTATATTTTCCACGCAATGTAAAATGTATAAATAACTCTCAGAAATCGGATTCATTATTATTTTATTTTTTATAATAAAAATATATCGTCACGCTATATCCCTTTTAGGGTGAACAGAGATGCATTGGTGGTTGTATCCACTTTGCGTTTATATGTCATGCCAACATGACCAGGCGATCGCCGTTCTCAGGGCACTTACACATGACATTTCTATCACATGCCATGCGGGTTTCCTCACGATGTTTTCCTTCCCCGGTGAGCACACAGTGCTTAAATTCGTACGTATTTTATTTTTGATCTCATCCTGTTTCGGTCACGTATAGATTTTTTAATTCAGTAATCCTTTGTTTTCATTTTCGTATTTACTGTAATGTAGAAATTCTGTGACAAAACTCCTGTAAATAAATGATGAATAACAAAGTAAGTTAATTAGGAAAATTTTGAAAAACCCTAATTTTATTTTTAAAACAAATGATTTCTAAGGGCCTCTAGACAATGTGATATTCTATTAGCGATAGTAGTAAGAACTCTAGATAGATATAAAATAAAGTAAATCACGTGATATGTCGGCAGCTTCTGTTAATCCCATACAGTTTTTATCCCTTTACTAGCGTTGTTTATAATAGAATGAGTTTTTAAGCCCTTTGTACTAGTTAGTACCTTAAGCGCCTTAGTGCCGGCGTACTGTCTGGAAATAACGTCACCGTTATCAGCCCACATCGTCAGGAACGCTTGACGCAAGGACGGTGGAAGACCACAGCCAGGGGTGCCGAGACCCAGTCGGCATAGTTGCAACTCAAGTACATACTTCGCTATCGCCGTCTGGAAGATTGTTAAACATATCATAACGCTTAATCCCTTTCCGGATGAGCAAGAATATATAACGACAGACAAGGTACTGGACAGCGCCACAGCGTGGCCGTTTAAAATTCTTGAGAAAATAATTGCCTCATAGACTATTGTAAACCAAAGCATACGCTTACATACTTTATTATTAAAATAATACACTCTTTTCTTCTATGGAATATGTATTTAACGTATTGTTACGAGCTAAGAGTCTTCAATTAAACCACAACGGTATCACTAAACTTGATTTACACAAACACGAATGCAAACTCTAATTTGTTCAAAAAACACTACACTAAATGCCGCACTGAACACTTCATTTTAATCTCGATTAAATTACTTTATTTCGCTTTCTGTAGATAATTACTGTCCCAAGATTGGCAAGATTCTCGAGCCATTTCGTATATTCCAACTGGTAACGCCACAGATAACAAAATATTATTGCTTTGTCTGGCTCTTGTTGCGTTTGCTTGCCACCCAGTCCGAGAGGGGGGTAGTTTGCCTAACCACTGTTAAATCGTTCGTCTTGCTATCAATACGTATGCGTCGACGGTGCACCTTAATCATTTATATTTTGGTTTCATACAAATACTGTGTTGTGGAAGTGATATCACATATCGTCAAGACTGCTGAACAGCCTAACAGGTGGGTGGCAACAGTTATATCGCATGAGCCAAGACCTAGAAAAATTACAGTCCACTTTCTAAATACCACGGACCCTCCAACTCATGGCGGTTCCACCAACATTCAAGTTAGGATGCAGCGACACTTCTAGAAATCGCTTGCTATTCTCCAATAGATGACACCATTAGTGCCTGTTGTTACGCTATTTACCACAAGATGGCAATACTAGCCGTGGTTCATCTACTGGACAATAGAAGTTGTTGCTATATATATCCTTATTCCATAACAATATCTACACTTCACTTAAAAATGTTATATGTTACCTAAATTATTCGGTGACAGGTACAAAAGCGTAACGCAACTTGCATGCAAGGGAAATGGTACTTTCTCACTTTTACTTCAATCGTTTTGAATAAGCCTATCCCTCTCTAACTTCACATGATATCTGCTAATCTAAGCGTTAATTTTTGGGAAGCGCAATGATTGCCCTACTCCTGACCCAGTACACAAATGCGAAGAACATCTTAGGGACTCCATTCGACCTGTCGCAATTCAGGATACAGTTGTGTACATCTATTTATTTATATACCTATAGTCTTTTTACCCGGGTAAGTACGGGTCGTCATGACGCAGGCGATGGATCTTCGTATCTGGACATTCTGCCGTTCTGGAACTACATTGTAGTTTACGTCAGGTGTGGAGTAGTCACTTTATGGTTGTTACGAACAGCCAGCACTAAGGGCGCCAACAACGCAAGAATGGGGAGCGGGAGAGAGTCACGTCGACCAAAGCGACAATAGCGACAGCGGCGGCCGGACGAGGAAACCACTAAAATCCGGCGTCGCTATTGACGGACTTAGATTTAAGTATACAATGTATATAGTACTGGTTGTTAGGGTAGCGCGAGGGAATATATATAGCGACCAAATCCCGTCGAATCACTTCCCTCGGAGCTACCCTCAAGAATAGAAGAAATAAACTGCGAACATGAAGCAAAAATCAAGACGTTTTATTTTGGAAAAACCCCTGAAGAAGTGTCTACTGTCCATCCTGAACAAAGGTGCTAGTATAAAAGAAGGAATATAGAATGTGTACGGATTACCTGAACGACATTAGTTCTGTCCAAACAATCGATACAGTTCACTCGGAAGACGCCATTCTGATTGCATATAAGGCCGCGATCGTCCCGCCAACAGAATCTCATCTCAGATATAACGTCGGCTATTGCATTTATTAGGATGCTCACGTTTTCGTAGTGCATACCTCGGCTGTAATTCAAATAGACAAGATATTAAAATAATAATTCTAATTTCTGCCCTAAACTTCGTCTGCGTAGAATCAGTACTTCAAGTACTCTGCTATATTTTTTCTCAAAATTACTTAATATATAATTTTCTGCAAAGTCTTCCTTATTTTTGATGATCGTAAGTTATTTTTTGCCCATATTGTTATTGTCTGTGATTTATAATTATTTTATTTCAGACGATAATCTTTTTGGTGAAAAAAAAATACATTTTATTTGCATGCTATTCTTTTTACTGTTATAATGACGACCTGTAACTTGATATTTTAATAGACTGGTTCGATAAAGTGACTACAGTACACCTGATGGAAAGTATAGTGTAATTTAGGAACGCCAACGACTACCCAATGGACGAGAATCCATTTACTATCGCTGGCGTTATGCTGGCCCTCATTTACTACTATTTAAAACTGTGAAAATTATTTTTCTTATATTAAGCAGAGGCTCTTGCAAAAATACTAGTGATAAGAAATTCGAATCGTAAAATACCTTATTCTGAGAGGTTCTAATATCGGTATTACATTCCGTTGTACAGAGATGGGCAAAATGTAATCAGATTAATGATTAACGATTACGATTACATTTTGTAATCATTAATCATGATTAATGATTAACGGAATTAATCAAAAAAAGTAATCATTTTTCGGTGATTAAGGATTATTAATCTTTAATCGGATTACAATTAATCATGATTACTTTTATGATTACTTTTCTGTTTGATACGTAAAATGTGCTGCCGACAGCAGAGCGGCGCTCGCCTTTATTTATTGGAACGAAGTTTCTTATCGCGCGTTGCAAAAGGAGGAGAGGTGTCATCCAGCGGGGAGTGGGGGTGGTGGAGTCCAACGGAGAGTGAGGAGGGTGGGGTGATTTCCAGCGGAGAGTGGGGTGTGTCGTCCTGCGGAGAGGGGGGGCGACTTCCAGCGGAGAGTAGGGGAGTGTCGCCCAGCGGAGAGTGGGGGGTGCGTACAGTGGAGAGTGGGGGGGTGCGTCCAGTGGAGAGGGGGGGTGGCGGATAGTGGGGAGGGGTGATCTCGTCCAGCGGAGAGTGGGGAGAGGGTGTGTCGTCCAGTAGAGAGTGGGATAGCGGATAGGGGGAGAGGTGGTCTCGTCCAGCGGAGAGTGAGGAGGGTGGCGTTTAGAGTGGCAATTATGACACCATTACTACTGTAAACCAATATTTTTTTTACACTGGGTCGACATAGTGACTACAGAGTACCTGATGGTAAGTACAGTGTAGTCCAAAAACGAAAGCGACTATCAAAGGATGAAAATCCATTGATAGTCTACATCGTCATGTCGGCCCACATATACCACGACTGAAGGTCTCTAGGTATATGAGTTACTGGATATACACAAGCTGATCCCGAAACGCGACAAGCCGAAACTCAATATTGTTCATGCTATATATAATATATGTAGATATCTCATTGTTTAGAAATATTTATTATACACATTGGTCCTGATACAATATACTGATTATAGCGCCATCTATCTGTTAAATAATATTTGGGTATTTGGATAAATAAAAGCCATCATACATTAAAAATGTTATGTGATAATAGTTATTTTCGATAGATGGCGGGATAATTAAATATGTGAACGAGGCCGATGTTATAAAAATAATAATAAGTGTGGATGGTATACAGATGCACGCTGGTTGATGGTTTTGATTTTTCATTACTGAAGTTGATATTAAAATCACTGGCCAAAATGAGTGGAAGTATATCAAATTTTTTGCCACCCCTCCTCCCCACTCCTCGCTGGACGCCACTCCCCTCTCTACTGGACGACACCCCCCACTCTTCGTTGGAAGTCACCCCCCACTCTCCGCTGGACGTCTGCGCCCCATTTTCTGCTGTATACAACCTCACAGACCCTTATAATGAATCGCTCAACGAGACGGATGTTCGGGGTCAGCTAATTCGAAATAAGATAACTTGAAAAATTAAATAAACGAGAATTTAAATTGGTCTCTCTCTCAGCCAGAACTCAAAAGTAATCATTAAAATAATCATGATTAATTGAATGATTACTGTAATGATTCAGGGGGTTGGTGCTGCTCGCGTCCGTAGGCTTTACCCTAGTTACCCTACACGTGACCCCCGGGTGGTGCTAAACGAGCAGCAGCGTGGTGGTAGGGTGTCGGTGCCCGTCTGGATCGCGACCACAATATGTGGGTGCAGGTCCCGTCATAGTGGCTGGCTTTGGCTTGTCGCGTTTCGGGATTAGCCTATGTATGTCCAGTCACAAATGAGCGGCCTTTGGCTTGGTTGGGGAGACTGGCTCTGTTCCTCATTCCTCGCTTCCTGTGGAGATGTGTTGAATTGTCGGCCAGGGAGACCTGTAGAAACGGTTCATCCGCTGGCCGCCCGCGGTATAGTACAGGGGCCCAATTACGACTAACCATCGTGAGAGGCTGCCCCACCATGCCGCGCATAATCTCGGGTAGGTTCGTCGTGCCGGTTGGTGACCGGATATTGGGTCCCGGCGACCTATTCCGGGGGGGTATGGGGGCCCTTCCGTCCGGCGGTTCAGCTTATGTCTCAGGGGTGTCACAATCTTTACATTTTCTTAGCTTGTTGACCTTCCCTTTGTCAGGGGCCGTTTTTTTCTCTTCGCGTTTTTCCTTCCTTTTATTTTCTCCAATTCATGTCGGTACAAGTTAATATGGCAGGTATTACAGCGGCATTAAATCCCAATTCTTCCTTTTTGATGGATTTCTGTAATATCCGTGGAATCCACTCCAACATTAACGCCGTCCACCATCATCTGGAGACGGTTCGGCCTGCCTTATTGTTTTTGACGGAAACACAGATTCGCCGTCCGGCCGACACTTCGTACTTACATTATCCCGGTTTTCTTCTGGAAGAAAACTTTCAGTCTAAAGCTGGAGTTTGTGTGTATGTTCGGTCAGACGTGTGCTGTCGTCGTTTGTGCGTTTTGGAGGATCCTTCTTTTTCCGTCCTATGGGTTCGCGTCGATCTTGGCTCTGTGAGTCGTATTTACGTATGCCTGTACCGTTCCCATAAAGGGGATTTGGAGACAACTCGGCTCTTTGAATATTTGAGTCGGGCGATAGATGATGCTCAAGAGCGGTATCCGGCTGCGGAATTGGTGGTTTTGGGGGACTTCAACGCTCACCACGAATTGTGGCTAGGTTCCCCAAGGACTGATCATGCAGGTAGATCTGCTCACGCATTCGCATTACAGCATGACTTCGCCCAACTGGTAATCCATCCCACCCGGATTCCTGACGTGACGGGTCATGAGCCCTCTTTGCTGGATCTTCTGCTGACGAGCCATCCTACCGGATACTCTGTGTCCGTTCGTACCCCGCTTGGTAACTCTGACCATTGCGTTATTAGCACTTTAGTGCATTGTGATGCTTTTCCACCCCCTGTTGGAGTTACGCGCAAGGTCTGGCACTACTCGTCAGCAGATTGGGATGGTTTGAGGGAGTATTTTGCTTCTGTTCCCTGGATCCACCGCTGCTTTAATGAGAGTGATCCCTCTGCGATAGCCGGGGCGATTGCCGTTGAAATCAAATTAGGTATGGAGTATTATATTCCATCTTCTGTGTTCGTCGGTAATCGTTCAGGACGCTCCTGGTTCAATCGCGAATGCTCTGAGGCTGTCGCTCAGAGGCAGGTTGCATATCGTGCTTGGATCAGAGGCCGCGCAAATTTGGATCCTAGTGTGCACTCTCTTAAAGCAGCCTACAATAAAGCCACTAAGGCTTGCAAGAGGGCTTTTGTTGCTGCGGATGCAGAGCGCATTGCGCGGATTGGCCGGAAATTAATAGGGCACCCAACCAATGGTCGGGCCTATTGGGGACTGGCCAAGGCCGTGCAAGCGAACTTCTGTCGCCCTTCTTTCCCACCGCTGAGATGTTCGGACGGATCACTGGCTTACGAGCCGCAGGAGAAAGCTAATTTGTTTGCTCACATCTTCGCGGCTAATTCCAATCTCGATGACCGTAATTTTCATCCACCCACCATTATTAATAGCGGCGTCACGATGCCTGATATTACTTTTAGGCAACGTTGTGTGCTGCGTGAGTTGCGGTCACTCGATGTGCGGAAGGCCAGTGGTCCCGATGGTATCCCAGCGATTGTGCTTAGGAATTGTGCCGCCGAGTTGACTTCTCCACTCACTCGCTTATACCGCCTGTCCTATTCCTGTGGAATCGTGCCTCGGGCTTGGAGGGAGGCTAATGTGCAGCCGATCCCCAAAAAGGGGGATCACTCAGACCCTTTCAATTATCGACCCATTGCTGTAACCTCAGTGTTGTGCAAAGTTATGGAGCGTATAATAAATTCTCATCTTATCCGCTACCTAGAAGATCACTCACTATTAAGTGATCGACAATACGGTTTTAGACCGAATCGGTCGACGGGTGATCTTTTAGCGTACGTATTGCACCGCTGGGGTGAGGCAATGGATAAGCACGGTGAGTCTTTGGCTATTAGTCTAGACATAGCCAAGGCTTTTGATAGGGTCTGGCACCGTGGTCTTCTCTCCAAGCTTCGAGCGTACGGTCTTCCCGACAATCTGTGTTCTTGGATCTCTGGCTTTCTGCGCGAGCGTAGAATTCGTGTCCTCGTTGATGGGCACAGTTCGCAGTTCGTGTCAGTTAATGCCGGAGTTCCACAGGGCTCTGTACTTTCTCCCACCCTGTTTCTTCTGCATATCAATGATATGCTGTCTTTGGGCAGTATACATTGTTATGCAGATGATAGCACGGTTCATGGGGGTTATTGCAGTAAGCCCACTTGTTGTCGGGAGGACTCCAACAGGAAACGGGAAGATTTGGTTGTTGGACTCAATCAATCCTTGAGCCTCATTTCTTCTTGGGGCGACAAGAATTTGGTTGAGTTCAATGCCATGAAAACACAGGTGTGTGTATTTTCCAGCAAAAAAACCCCTTTTTCCCCTCTCCCTTCTCTTCAGAATGTGTCGCTTGCAATGCGCGACAGCCTAAATATCTTAGGTATGAATATTCGCTGTGATCTTAATCCTAGGGATCATTTAGGATCTGTTATCGCCACAACATCGCGTAGGCTTGGTGTCCTGAACAGAGTGCGTCGGTTTTTTACGCCTGATCAACTGTTACTTTTGTATAAGGCTCAGGTCAGGCCTTGCATGGAATATTGTTCGCATCTTTGGGACGGTTCTGCTCAGTACTTACTTGACGCCCTGGATAGGTTGCAGCGGAGGGCTGTCCGCATTGTGAATGATCCTGACGTGACTAAGCATCTTGAACCGCTCCAGTTGCGCAGAGATATTGCCTCACTGAGCGTTTTCTACCGTCTGTATCATGGCGAGTGTTCTGAAGAGTTGTTTAACCTTGTTCCACCCTCTCCTTTCCTGAATAGAACCACGCGCGCGGGTTTGCGGAGTCACAGTTTTACGGTTTCTCATATCCCGGCTAGGACTAAGAAGTTCTCTTACTCCTTCTTTTGCCGTGTCGTTGGGGTGTGGAATGGTCTTCCAGCGAGCGTGTTCCCACCATCCTATGATATGGGATCCTTTAAGCCTTATCCTTTTTTAGCGTAACGTGAAGAGATATTTGTGCAGGCCGGCATGATCGCTGCGACTACCGTTGGGTTTTTCTTGCCTATCGTTAGTCGTTAGCGTTTTTTTGACTGCACCATGCTTACCATCAGGTATGGTGCAGTCACTGTGTCGAGTCAGAATAAAAAAAAAAAAAAAAAAATCAAGATTAATGATTACTCATGTAATCATGATTAAAAGTAATCAGATTACAAGTAATCATGATTACATTCATCATGATTACTTGTAAACTGATTATTAATCTGATTAAAAGTAATCATGATTACGCCCATCTATGCCGTTGTACATAGTAAAAAAGCCCAATCACATGTAATTTAAAAACTTTTTTAACCGCAATACCTTTTATTACTGTCAATGAGTAAACGGTTTTAATGTCGTCCGATCGGTGTTTTTTTTAACTACCTTGGGATATAGGGATTCTAAATACTGATTTTGGCCCTTGTTAAGGGAGTTTACCATACGAATACATAATCGCAAATATTCGTACCAGAGCCAAACTATACAGGGTGATTTTATAGACGAGGGCGATATTCAGGGAGGATATTCAGCATTTGATTCTAATTCCAAATATGTAAAAATAGTGACATCTTAATATTTCCAATAAAACAAAGCAAATTATGGTTAACATATTAAGAGACAATTACACATATGAATGCATGAATAATAACTCATTATTTAGCAGGTATTTTGCCTGTCTCCTAACCCAAGAAACAAGGGGAAGGGAAAGCGAGTCAATACCTATTTGCCTAAAGTTATGTAAATGGAACTTTATCTACTTACCAATGACTTGTGCACCATACGCGCTACGGTATCCACACTTTTTACGGATCAATTCTTATTTGTTAATACATTTTCTTAATGATTTGTTATGAATATAGATTATTTAGATTTTTATTAGTTGCAAGAAGGTACATATTATTGTGTCCTGTCTATAAATTCACTCTGTATATATAAATAATGATAACTGGTGAAAACTACTCAGTAAATCCAACTCACCAATACTCGTGGAAATCGAAAGTGGCGTAGATTAGATTCGGGCTGTTGTATTGCAGCACGTGGTTACCATAGGCCTCCCATATAATCCTCTCCCGGCCTTGTTGTTCCACCAGATTCACTATGCAAACTTGCCTGTAGATTTTCAGTTGGTCATCGAAATGTTTCTTGAATGCCGTTTGGGATTCCTCTTCAGCTGATAATATTAAATTAAACAGTATTTATCTAATCTAATACTGCTTGAGTTTATTTGCAGTGGCTAAAGCAGGATTTACAAAAAAATATTCGTATCGCCATAAAAAGTATAGGCAGTATTTCAAAGAAAGGAGCACTAGCAATAGTAGAAATAAACACAAATCAGTGTTACCTAATTACCTGCTTAAAAATGTTTATGGTTTTTACATGGGGCTTGGTATTCGCTTATACCTAAAGACATCTTGGAGTTATCACTATTGAAATAAAAAAAAAGAATATTACTCCATCAAAGACTATTTGAATGATAAAAGTGCATGGTCTTAAAATATGATATTTTTCTCGCGGGGCTTTCAATCTTTGTGTATTATACCTGTTGTTGTACCTAATATAGTTATATATAATATAGTTAATAATTATGTTAAAATGAGCAACTACCAGTTTCTTGCCGGCTCTTCTCGGTAGATTCAACTTTACGAACTGGTGGTGGATTCACTTTTTTTGACGATTCAAAAGTACTTGGAAGTAGGCGTCTTTGAATAAAGTTATATTTCATTTCAATAAAGGCGTCAGTCAAAAGCTGACAGTCGCCACTCGGTAGATGCAACCCAGCAAAAGCTAGGTCACGATGTGTCGCTATGTACTGATTTTATATACAAAGGCATTCAATCTAGGCGACTCTGTAGCGCTGTCAGGCGGCGTGTCCAGCTTGCGACTGTACAGCCGAACTGTGACCGGACTTATAGCGGTCAAAAATCTAAGGTGACAACTTCTGCGCATTGGGGGGAACTGAGGGACCTGTAATCAATTCTCCACAGCCTTGCCGCTCCATAGACAGGCGTAGCTTAGAATTTCGTACTTTTCAGCAAAACAATACTCACTTCGGTCCAATTTTGGCGGAGGTCTAAATTTGTAATCCGGTTGACTCCAGAATATAGGCACCGATCCTCTCACCTAAACGGTACAATATATATTTTTTAATCAAAGCTCAACATCTTATTAAACCTTTTCAAAAAATGTTTTTATTAACGCAATAGACAGAGAAACAATTGTTGTTAGAATTTTTGTCTGTACATTAGTGCGTGTTAAGCGCAGAAACAGCTAAACTAATTTAGATGCGGTTTTCACGAATGTATTATAGTAAGCTTCACTTAACATTTAATGTCTGTTATATTTCAATCGGTTTATAAATAAAAATGCTATGTTAAAATTATTTAAAGATTGACATTGAACATTTAATGACGAAGAATGCTACAAAACTACTATTCAATTGATTTAACTTAAACTTTATGTGTTGGGTACCCCGGTGACAATAGCCGGGCAGTAGACTTGAGGGAGTCTGCTGCCCGGATGAGAGGGTGGCAGTGTGCCGTGTCCGGCGCGCCGCCTGTGGGATAGGTATTGGAAGGGTGGGCTCTTTACCGCTACCCCTCCCAGAGAGGCAGCCTCGACAAGGCTTTTCGCTCTCCGGGCGTCTGGATGAATTTGGTTTCCCAGGATCGGGTGGAGCGATTAGAGGGACACCCTGGGGGTTTTTAGTCAGTAGGAGTCTGACACACCGGGTTTGCTGCCCTCACAGCGGCCAAAATGGTCCTATGCAGGATTTTCCCCCGAGAAACCAAAAAAAAAAAAATGTGTTGGGTAGTTTTTATGCTATATTAAATAGCACACGGGCGATGTTGGCCGGGTCTGCTAGTATTATATTAAAATTACAGTTAAACGTTTTATTACTGCTCGAAAAAACCCCACAAAACTGTTAGAGCGCAACGCGTTATTTTTATCTTCATAGCGGAACCGATTACTATTGGATACAGTTACACTTTATTGTTTGAGCGTTTAGTAAAGCAATACAGAATATGAGACGTTCAGGATCCAAATCATTATCATAGGTTTCCATCTTCATACACAAGTTTGGAGATCAATAGATAAAACTTCTCGCGATCTCATGCTGTGCTCTTCAAACCAGGAAAATTCAGCCTGATTCACTTTTTGATGTCGTCAAGTCACTTCCGTCTCCAACACCCTGGGCTTCTCTTCTGCGGAATCTTACTTTCGAGGTAAAACCTAGGAAACTCATATTGGAATCCTGTCTGCATTTGTTCGAAGAAGACCACTTTCCGTCTCATGACTGATGTCATCAGTTCTCTCTTACAATGGGCCGTTGCCAGGAGCTTGGCGTTTGAGATAAAACTATTCCATGGGATTCTGAACATGTTCTGCTAGATTCAAATCTTATATACCCGAATTCCATCCATAAATCTCCTTCCACATGATTTAATAAAAATGACTCCAATTATATAGGATATTCTGATATAGTAATACCGCATTAAAATTATAATAATATTGCAGTATGTATGGTAAATTATTTTTTTATAGGTTCCATACTGTAACTACACCCCCCTTGATGAAAAGTGTAGTTCTGCGGCGTGCACCCCATAGAAGGAGATATAGTTGCATACAAAAATATACCTACTTGGAAATTCAAAACATGTATTAATTAAAAATTTGATTCAATTAAGATTCTGAGACTGATATACTGGTAACCACCAGAATTTAAGTAAATATATTTATTAAACGTTTAAGGTAATGCTTTTATGGGATGCATGCCACTGCCAGCCAAGTCCCTATTTTTCACCTTTTTTGTTACATATTAATACCGTTGTACTCAACTTTTAACATAAAAGGCTTTCAATGCGACCAAAGAAGTATATTTGAGAAACATTTTTATTAAATAAGTCTCAAATAATATATGAGAAATAAACTACATACCTGTACAAAGGAAGCTCTATGTATACTGTCGGAACAAATTATAGATACAATCTGTTCGGTTTCTACATAATTAGCAACTTTGCCTTCAGATTCGATGCCTCGACGATTATACCTAAGACATTAAAAGCAGGTTTAAAGCAATTAGGAATATACTATATATTAACGAAAGCACATAAAAAGTGCGTACAAGTTCAAAGTGCTTATACCGAAAAAGATATAGTGTGACAATATTTTAAGCTGTCCAATCTGAAATGATTATTTCTTGACTGAACCCTATTAATTTGGAATATTTGATACGTACAGGTTCAAATATTTATCGCTTACTAGTTACAATATTCAATAAACATTAGTTTTGTGCGACATCAAATTGCAGTTTTAAATTGAGCTGCATCAGTCAGAAAATAACACACTGCAAAAAAAAATCATGACGGAAAGGATGGACGGATGGATGGTTTTAAATGTGTATATATGTATTCACAGATATCGGAGTAGAAAAATACAATAACGACATTGAGAGAGGGTTAAGGGCAACCTCTATTGGCTAGTAGATGAAGCACTATACGTAATGCCATCTTGTCCCGAACAACTACAGCCGCCAGTGACGTCACCTATTGGAGAATAGAAAATGATTTCTAGAAAGTGTCGTTACAGCTTAAAGTGAACGCGGCGGTATACGACATAGCCGGAGAAACGTATGCGCTATTAATGAACCCTGCCGCACTGCTATAAATACGCGGTAAGTTCAAACGCTGGACATAACTTGACTGTAGAAAGTGAAACAAAGCAAATTGAAGTACTAAAGTACTAAAGTTATGGGAAGTTTTTAGTGTAGAGATTGTGACCTTTCTAGGGTTACATGTGTCTTTGAATAGATTAAGTCTAGTAACACCGGTGTAGTTTTTATTGAAGACGCTCGACCTCGCAACAATTAATATTGTTAATACTAATGTATTACCTGGTCCCTGCCTGATATCTCGATCTTCTAGAAATGATACCCAGGGTAAAGGTCTTGTCACAACTGTTCATGCTTGACAGTGACTCTGTGTTCAGAGGATTCACGTCGGCTGGCTCTACTGCTATTTGAGAGAGGTGGACATACCCTTGGATTATTGGTAAAATCCATTGGTCGCAATCAGGACTCTGGAAAAAGTTTAATTAATAAAAAAAAAACTCCATCTTTTTTATCCTGATTTGGCATACTAACCAGACCATGCCTGATGTCTGATGGTAAGCATAGTACAGTCAAAGAAACAACTACAAATATCAGTAGAGAAAAAAACCAATTGACAGACAAAACGATCATGCTAGTTTTGTATAAACATCTATTCATGCTTCATTTAAAGGACCCAATATCATAAACAGAGGGAAACTGCTTGCTGGAAGACAATTCCACAGCTCAACTACGCAGCAAAAGTAAGAGAAGTAAAAAGAAGTCCATGAAAAGTTGAGCATATAAACCTAAGATTGTGTGTAGCACACAATTGATTGTTATTGATACAATAGATGTCACTTACCACTTGATGGGAAGTGGCTACTGTTGCCTACTGCAAGTTATTATTGTTATGATGTTTATAGCAATAATATTTCATGCAAATTATAATCATAAATTCACTAATATTAAGTTTACCCTCATAAATCATAACAGGAAAATATGAATCAACATTGAATCATCAATTTTTATTTCAAATTACATTATATACTGTTACTTATTCATTTTCCTATTATGCCCTAATATATCATAATGTCATAATGATATAATTATAGCCTATTATTTATAATTATATATTAAATATTGTGAATGGAAATTTTTATTTCCATTAGATGTTCCATTTGTAAGTTTTATAATGACCAACTGAAATGTCACATGCACGCACGGAGTTGCTGACGCTGTTCCGCACATGCTCCTGGAGCCATCTACATGGCCCTCCGTAACATATACATCACATAATCTACATTATGATTTTTATTTAGTACAAAAATCAGAGATGCCTGGTTATAGTAGACATATACAGTGATACTTTGATGATTTTATTTTCTACAATAGAAATTACTTTATTATTGACTTAAAAGATACTTTAGGATATCTGTTACACTATTAGACAGTAAGAGTAAACAAGCTTACAACTTACCCCCAAAGTGATTATATCTTTCAACAT
Source organism: Automeris io (assembly GCA_036320925.1). Taxonomy (NCBI): domain Eukaryota; kingdom Metazoa; phylum Arthropoda; class Insecta; order Lepidoptera; family Saturniidae; genus Automeris; species Automeris io. The sequence continues at coordinate 13,099,174 of JAUDJH010000005.1, forward strand.
ATGCTTGTTCCAGAAAAATCTGTCATCTACATGCTTCCACCATCTTGTGATATCTGTCACCGGTCTGCCTATACCTTCTTCAGATTCCAGAACCTTCTCTATCTCATACTGCCTCTGCAGGCTATTAGTCAGGTCCAAGGTCCGAGAGTAGTAAAAACTATCAGAGTCATCGAATATTTTAAGCAGCTCATCGGTGAGTCGTTTTTCAAAACGTTCAGCTACTTTTGGGTCACGCTGTTTTTTCACTGATTGTTTAACCTTTATGAAAATAATATAATATTCATCTTTTAATAACACAAAAGTTTGTATTTTATTAGTCAATATCAATAAAAATGAATGAGTAAATGTAAGAAAAATTTTGACTAAACTAATATTTATAGATTATCTCTAAAAATACATTTGTTACCAGCCATCTGAGGGATAAAGATAAACTGTATTTAAAGTATATAGTTATGTAAGCAAGCTAAATAGTTTTTTTTTGTCAGTGAAAGTAATTGTCGTAACATTCAACATAAAAATGACCTTAAGCTCAAAGTTTCATAATTAAAGCAATGATCTAAAAACAGAACAGAATACTTCAGTTAAAAGTATAATAATAATATATAATATATTTCAATACCTGAGTAGCAGCTTGCTGAGTTGTAGTTTTAATAGTGTTGCTTACATTTTTAACCGCCCCTACAGTTTTATTCAAAAAAGCAGAATTTTCAAATAATCTACTACCAATTTTTTTATTTGCACTTGCTACTGAGCTAAAAGAACCATGTTTAGTGCATGGGCAAAGGTCAATCTCTTGATTTGTCATGCCCATGTAAAGGAAACATACTGACTTTATTTTATGTATTGTATGATTTGAATATATATTTCCTACTGGGACACTATCCTTTATAATCATTAGACGAGGTTCATAAATGTTAGAATGTTCTACTTTTCCTATTATGCCTTCTGTTATACCCAAACATTCTATGTCTTCTATATCTGAGAGGTCCCATGCTAGAACAAAGGGTACAATATTAATGAAGTAGTAACTTTAGAATTTTATTTTTGCTTTTCAACTATACTTATTTACTAAAGCACTTATGATTTAAAAAATAAAAACTTTTAAATTACAATTTTACTTATAGGATAGTTATTATCCAGTCAACTAATAAATTAAAAATCGAAAAATAAATACATTAAAATTTCACACCTGAGCGCAGAGAAAATGCCCCACTAATTCTATTCCACCATAAACTAGATTCATTTCTTACGAAAATATAATACAACTCCGATCTAAATAATTCCATTGTGTATTAATTTAGATTAATTTCACGATATAAAAAATTAATTTCATGCTGTTTGTTATTGTTGTAATTTCTGCCAATTTGACATTTTGCAGAAAGGGGAAGGAGCAATTATTTATCTTTATTAGGTTGGCCAGTCTGATTCAAAACGTTCCTTTTTACGTAATAAATAAATGCACTGATTTTTAAAAAATGTTTTAAAAATGTATTTTATATTAGCGAATACAGAAACACAAGAAACATGATATAATTTTGATACTTAAAATGATAATTTTGATGTTTAAGATGTTTAATATAATAATGACAAACATCAGTTTATAATATCTTTATATTTTATTTAGGATAATGCATATTGTTAAAAATCGATATACCTTTATTTGGCAAAACCAAAATATTTCAAACTAACAAAAATTGTGTTTCATAGATATAAATGAATGTATTTGCTAAACAATATTTTGTTCTCGTATAACTTGTAATCATGAGTACATAAAACATTTGCTGTGGAAACATTTTAGTGGCTTCAAGAATTTAACGATGTAATGACTCATTGTACTTAGAATGCGGCTGTATGTTCTGATGACTTTTGCCTCTTTAACTGAACTTGTTATCATGTTGGCTATTCGTAATTGACGTATTGAGCAATATGGAACTTCCGCTTTGGAATGATGCTTACAGTCTTGTAATGTGGATTTAAGCTATGTAATACACTTTACTGCGTCTTTCTTTTTATAAAATGGATTGGCAATTAACATGTCGAGTTTGTTTGGAGACCGGTGATGTGGTTTCCTTTTTTGATTGGGACGAAAACAACGAACAACTGAGTGACAAATACACGTTCTGCTGCGGCGTCGAGGTGTGTAAAAATTACCACACCAAAATCCTACGGCCAACGGTGGCCACCCTATATTTTGTGTAAAATAATGTTGCTATGGTTCATTCATATAAATTTAGTGTTTTTTCCTGACATCCCTGTGTTTTGTTAATCCAAAATTTTTATGCTATTGTATTCATTTTATAGGTGTCAAAACACGATAACTTACCTACGCTAATATGCTTGAATTGTGTCGATAAGCTCACGTTTGCTTGTAAGTTCAAGCAACAATGCATTACGGCAAACGATACTCTGAGGGAATGTTTGGCAGAATTCAGAAAATCTTCGGCTGCAGCTTCCGCCGCCAATTCCTCAAGAGGTACGTAACATCACGTATTATTCCTTTAAAGATGTGCAAAGTGTATTTTAAAATTTAGCAAACTCTTAATAAACAGTTTGGTCTTTTATAACCTTAATTTATATATCTATCATAAAAAACTTTCAATCCCATTGTGGATCACTTTACAAAATTGTCATTTGCACTTATATTGGGAAAATAATAGTTTTGTGTGGCCAGCCTTTATTTATTATATTTCAAGAATTAAATTCTATAATCCAAGAAATGATTGCAGTTGCTGTAAAATATTTTTTATAGAAACCACCGAGTTATCTGTGTGTAGCATCAAACTGCTTAAACACCAAGCAACAGGATAAGAGTGGAATTATCACCCCGATGATGTAATCTCAGTTAAAAATTTGAACTAATTAAAAAATAGTCCAGACAAATATATTTGTAAATGCAATAAAAAATAATTATGGAATCGCAGGATACAGACACTTAGTAGTTATTTCAATTGTTTGCCTGATAAATAAATAGTCCTGTACATTAAATATAGCTCTTCTAAAGTAAAATTTATCACAAAGTCACTTGAGACTATCAATAACTAATAGATTTAAAATACATCTTCCAACATAAAATTTAGTAGGACTGGAATAAAAATTTTATTTTGGGAAATATTACATTTTAAATCTACAACTGAAGAATATATGAGAGAAATATTATAATCAGGCATGCAGTATAATATTTTCTAGCACACTGTAATAAAAAAAGTTATATTGTTTAATACAACATATTGGCTAGCCAAACATACATACAGACATTGAATACATTTTTAACTATACCAATTATCCCTTTGACTGGTTTCTGATGTGTTGTATGTACCTCTATACACCACACTTATTTAAATAATAATATTAAAATATTGTCAAGCTATATCTCATTCAAATTGGGCAGATATGCATTAATGACTGAATCCACTTTGCACTTACGTGTCATGTCTAATGTGACCAGTAGCATAGCATGACCATTCTCAAAATACTAGCACATGACATTGTTAGACTTCTTTGACTTTTGAGCCTATGGAAAATCATCATACACAACTAGACATTTCAATTAAGACAAAAATGTGTCAAATAAAATATGGTCAAGTTGGCATTGATATGTTAAGAAAACTGATATTTTTATTCAATAAATACAAATTTTACAGTGACAGAAACAGAAACAATAACAATTAAACAAGAAAATGGAGTGCTTCTTCAATATGAGCTGCCCGTGGAACATGACCCCCATGGGAATTGGACTAGGACAGCTAAAACTCCTGCTAATGCTGTTATTACCAAATCACCCGCGCTGCGGAAAAGAGGTCGGCCTCGTAAATATCCAAATGAGCAGGGTCATATAGGTGAGTATACTATAGGGCTGCCAACTCACTTTGCTAAAATGCATAAAAAAAATAAAACAAGGTATATAAGTGAATATGTTATCCAAGAAAAGTAAAAAAAATATATTTATATTATTTATTTTTAATCATTAGAACTGGAAATTTTTTCAAAAGATGAGTGGATTAGTATATTTGGTTGAGCGCGCTTGCTCATTTGCCTCATCACCACTTTCCATCGGGTGAGATTGAGGTCAAGTCTATCTATAATTAAAAAAAAGAAAGTGATGGCATTTATATCATTTGTACAGAAATTTCACCTTGAAATAATTAATATTATAGCAAAAGTGCTTGCTTCACGGGAACAAAGTCACAGGAACAGCTAGTATATAATCGAAACTTGTGTTTAGCGTATATGCAGAGTAAAGTCCAATTTGAGGATATAGGAGACTTACTTTTTTTTATTATTTCCAACAAAATTCCAATATCATTATATAATAAAGGTATCTCAAATGAATGCAAATATTAACTAATGAAATTATATTGCAGATATATCTTCATATAAACACAAAAAGCCTAGAGAAATTAGAAAGGAGCGCCAATCTCTCGCAGATATGCTGGAAAATGGTAAAATAGAAGAGACCATGAAGGAAGAACCTTTAGATGAAGATGATGCTTTCGGTGGAGGTAGAGACTTTATTGATCTATTTTGTTTTTTGAAAGTAGGACTAGCACTGAACAGTCTACTGGATGGTGATGGTAACCGTTCACTGTCATCCTTGGATAACCCTAAAACAAGAAGTGTTATTGCACTATGGATCTAAAAAAGTGTTCTTTACTACTGTTAGGTTTAAGAAAACACTATTTAGTTATATCAATGCTTATTGTTTGGTAGTGTACATATTAGGGATGTAACGGAGGCAGTTTTATCGGAACCGAAGTCGGAGTCGGAGTTTTTAAATTTGATTTATCGGAGTCGGAGGCAATGTCAGTCACAAGTGACGGCTGAATAAAATAGTTTTATTAAGGGACCAATAAAAACATTATTCAGTGAACCTTTTTAATTAGAAAGTGATAAATTTACAAATACACAGACAATAAAAATTGCTGTTTCTTATTAACATTTTCCCATTAACAGTGAACAAATTAAATCAAATTTGCTCCAGGGTTGTTTTTGTGTTAATTTCTATTTTACTTAATTTAATGTAAATGTAAAATAAAAAAAACCGTGTAGAAATGTACATTTAGTTTTAAATTTAATAATTTTAATCATATTTTTTTAATCAAATATTTTTAAAATGTCTTCTACAAATTAAGTAGCACTGATTGTGTGATTAATTGATATTATGTTTTAACAACATATAAAATGAAATCAAATGAATTGACTACAACAGGGGTGGTGACCTCCGATGAATACCTCCGATTAAAAAGTTTCGGAACCGAAGTCGGAACCGGAGGTGTAATAACAATCGGAAGTTCCGACTTATCGGAGTCGGAGTCGAAGCTCCGTAACATCCCTGGTACATATTACTGGCGTCAATTACATTAAGTTTTTAACCTACCTACTTGTATTGATCGTTTCTTACAAACAACAATAAAGTACCCTACATATACAAGACTTACTATTTTGAAGAGCCCTTTGTCTAAAACTATGATTATGCTAGTCACGAAACTTATACGTGAGTCCAAACACCGTGATACTGTCTTTTCTAATCTTGTGATTCGGGATCGCTACATATGTATGTGCTAGTTGTTTCCTACATACATACATACATACATCAAGGCTGACAACACAGTTGCTACAATTTCTAAGTAACGATAGTAGCCACTTCTCATCGGGTGGGCTAGCACCCACTTTTATATCTTTTAGCATATAAAAAGACTAAAATATATTGATCTTCACACAAAGACAATTTTTTTATATATTTTTTTTTTTTTTTTATATAATGATTTCTTTTTTGGATGTGGCTATATCGTTCTGAATCAATGTTGCATTCGATAGAACTTTAATCAAATTCAGTGTGAACACGTTGCTAGCCCGGAACGTATTGTCTTGAAAGAGATTCTCATCTCACAGGCTTGGGTCTAACTGAGCCGGTCTGAACGCAAGTGTGTTTACGTATAACAATTGGTCACCGTAAAAGATTGACTATAGCGTTATAACTGAAAAGGTCTTATACTTTACAAATCGTTGACAAAGGTTCGCAATTAACATAACATTTCTAAAACGTAGTAAACGCGATCACATTTAAATAAAGGTACAGTAGACACATTTTGTGTACCTACACTTTTACATTTATTATTTAAGGCATATATTTTTAGATTTCCCTGACGATGACCCTGATTTTACACCAGATCATGATTCTGAACCGGAGCCTATAATTGAGAAGGTAACATTTAGTTGATTATTTCTAATCTTGTACTGTATTAAAATAAAAATATATAGGATGTTATAAAAGTATGAAACAATATAACATATTAGTTGTGATAAAGTGATTGCTCGTAGCTATGATTTTATCATATTAACGCTATTGTTATGCACTGTATTATTGTGGATAACCCTGAGTAAAATTAATGGATCCATATACATCGTGTACCCATAAGTTTTATTTTATACTTTTGTAACACTAAAATAGATTATAATTTAATATTATATAGATATAAAACGTATAGTTTTTTAATTAGAATTTTAGAATTATTTAGGCGGATGGGTACCCACCACAAATGAATGTTAGTAGTGTGTTTTTAGGTTACGATAGGGCTGGCATGTGCTTCGGCATAAAAGTCCCTTAAATAAATAGAAAAAAAAAATAGCTAAATAAAGGTAAACGTTAAATAGACCTCTTTGTGTTCATTTGACTACAATTTTATTTTAAATTATAAATAAACATAAATTAATGCTTGAAATCGTATAACATTGTTTATTAAAAAAGCAATTTTTTAAGTGGGTATCAAAAGTATGCCTGGCTGAGACTTCGTTGATGTGTTTATGATATTTTTTACAACGTTCAAATTTTGTAATCACAGTAAACACAAGTATTTTTTATAGTAATATAAACTTATATTAATGTTTTAAACGTAGTATTTTTTATACGTATTTTAGCGCGTACAAGGGGCTAAAAAACGTGGTCGCCCACGCAAACACCCACAGCCCAAACCTAAGAAGCCTAAGGTCGACGACGGCGAAGATGTCTTGCTTAAGGAGACAATCCTGGCGTTCTCTGAACCCATTCCAGAGCATATCCTCAATCCGAAACCTAAGAAGAGATACCCGAGCCAGCATAAAAAGAAATATATCTCTGAAAAAACGTAAGTGCAATTTGTTTTATCCACAGATATCTTTTTGTAAAATTATATTGTTATTATTGCAAAATATTAAAAAAAAATACTATAGTAGCTGGAGTCAAGTGAATATAGTCCATTGAGTAAGCAAGTGACATCGCATTTTGTAATTCAATAATAACGCCCCACATACCAACAAGACACATGTTATTCAACTGGTTATTTTAGCAACGGCATTTTAGAGTTCCGATGTAATAAAACGAATTTTTTTATAATAAATCCAAATAAACCGGATTTTTTCGGTATAGTAATACTGAATTCAAATCATTTTAATTACGTACGTTTCTTTCTTTTGAATTTTTTGTATTAAATATCGAATTTAATTTTTTTTTTTACAGAAAATACTAACCGTATCATCTTTTTATTTATCAAAAATATAAAAAAATTACGAATTCGGATTTCGAAGTTCGACTAAAATTACAGATATCAAATTTTTGCGATTACGGATTGTATTATCTATGTATAATGTTCGTTTTGATACAGTGGCGTGCATCCCATAAAAGCATAAAAAACATTATCTTGTCATGCTTGGACATTGAATAAATATATTGATTGGTATAAAATGACAGTCTCAGATTCCAAACTGGACCTGATTTTAAATCATTAACGTATAATTTCAGATATGTTCATTATATTTTAAAATCTTTTTCAACATTAATAGAGCATAAGTCTTGCGTCTGTTTTTCCGACATCTAATGACATGAGAATCTTCAAACATCGAGTGAATCAGTATTTGCTGGGTGAGCGCGCTCCATCGTCGGACTCATCATCAATTTCAAGAGATTGAGATTGAGGTCAAGCGCAAGCCTGTCAGTAATAAAAAAAGTTTGTATAGAATCGATGATTCATTTGTGTTTAAAAGTGTTTATCTATACTAATATTATAAAGCTGAAGAGTTTGTTTGTTTGTTTGTTTCAACGCGCTAATCTCTGGAACTACTGGTTCGAATTGAAAAATTATTTTTATGTTGAATAGACCATTTATCGAGGAAGGCTATAGGCTATATAACATCACGATGCAACTATTTGGAGCGAAGAGATAATGGAAAATGTGAAAAAACGGGGAAAATTATTCATCCTTGAGGGCTTCCATTGCGTGCGCTGCGAAAACGGTTCAAGATATCAAAAATATATATTCAAAAATGTATCAAAAAAATTATTCCTCTTAAAATGATCTAAAAAAATGTCCGCGACAGTATATGTCTATCTTTTAAGATTAACTCACTAGAACCGTTTTTATGGTAATCAAATTTGGTCGATATTAATGCATTATTTGTTAAGAGTTGTATCAACGTAATAATATTAATCTTTATTCAAATAAATGTGTTATTGATAAAGAGTATTTAATTGTGAACAAAAGTGTCTTTGACATCACTTAATTTCAATGAACATCTTAGAAGATATTACAATAACTTATATAGCAAAACAACGTTTGCCGGATCAGCTAGTATATTATAAGGAGCGTTTCTGAAACTGGATATGTATGTACCAAATGTCCAACTATAACTAGATAATGATTTTTATGCTTGAATGGTATGCTCGCCACTGACTTGATGCCTACCATACTTGTGTTTTTAACACAGGCACACATGTGAGACTTGTGGATCATCGTTTACGTCGAATGCGTCGCTACAGGCCCATATACGGCGACATCTTGGAATCAAACCCTTCGTTTGCAGGTGAGTTTCTGTCATAAATCAATTCACATAGATTTTATAGAATTCAATACATATATCGAGGGGTTAAAGGCTATTTGGTTTAAGCGACATTTTTTAGTGATATAATAAAATATATATATATTCGAAATCAGCGTTTTTATCTATTATTTTAATTTTATATCACTAAAAAATGTCGCTTAAACCAAATAGCCTTTCACCCCTCGAAATTATTTCAAGCAATCAAACCTAATAGCTTGAATATTTTATTTGAGATTTTTTTAATCATTCTTGAGTTGAAATATTAAAATTGTTGAAACGATTGCAATATCTCAAACTCTTAAATTTGTCTATAATCATAAATTTTGGTTTTATTGTACTGTATTAAGTTACCAAACCTTTTCCAACTCTTGTGTTCTGGTGCATTTATTAAAACTTAAATATTTAATTAAATATTATGGTGGTAGGGTGATTGCCCGAACTGGGTCATGACCCCACAGCTACACAAGTGTAAAAACCGTTATAATGACTCGCTTCGGCCTGCCGCGTTTCGGAATCAGCTTGTAGAGACCTTCAATCGTGGTATATGTGAACCGACATGTCGACGGAATCTATCAACGGATTTTCATCCTTTGATGTGGTCGCTTTCTTTCTTGAACTACATTGTACTTACCATATCAGGTGACTACAGTCACTTTGTCGAGCCAATGTAAAAAAAACTATTATACAAATATAAAGAGTCCAACTAACGAACGCGCAGGCGCACCCTGTATATATAGGTCATATAGAATGTCGGAAGAAATAAAAACAATTTCATTGAAACAATAGAAATATGTACTTGCCTCTGTAATTATGAAATAGGGTTTATCACGTAACAATATTATAATAAAAAAGGCTTAGAATCAGAATAAAATTAAAAAAAAAATCATTTTCGCGGTGATAAAAATTCTTCCAATATGTAAATATCAAAAGCATAGCCTACTTTTATCGAAAGAAAGTATTTAGTATTTGAGAGCATAAAACGACTTGCATACGATTCAGTTTTGCGTACAACTTTTTGAACGTTGACAAATCACGCTTTGCAGAATACAAATACAAGACGATGCAATGCAATTTCCTCGACAAATGGTATGTGGAGTTGGCAGTCCTAGCATTCTACAATTTGAATTAACGTAGTAATAACTATAGATGGGCAAAATGTAATTAGATTAATGAAAAACTATTATGATTACATTTTGCGTTTTTCATCATTTCTATGACTGCACTTTACTCATCAAACTTATCTTTTGTTTTGACCACTAGGGATCCTCAATTGCATACACATTTATGACTTTTTAATGTTTTGAAGGGATTTAAGCATGATTACAAAGCATTAAAATTAAGGCTTTATTTTGTAATCGTTAATCATTAATCAGAATAAATTTGACCATCGCTGGTAAAAACGAATAGAGTTATAAATACAATGATTGCCTGTATTTTCTTTTATTGTCGATCGTGTTTGGGACTAGAAATCTAAATTTAATTAAATCTTATATCTCATCTATTAGTACATAAAATTATTATAAAATAAAATACAATCTTAGCTTCGTAAATTAATTCTTTTGTGTGTAGAAATGTATTCTGTGGCCGATTTTAATGTATTTATAATTATTAAATCTTTACAAATTGTGAGAATTTAATGAGATTTTATTTTTGTAACAATAGCCATATTTCATTCGTAGATTTTTTAAATATTATTATTACTAATGCAACAGGTATGTTGGTTGTAGCTTTTAGGTGCCTTCTTTGAACTAATTCTAGTACTTTCGAGATATCATAATTAGCTAATTTTTTGTATACGTTCAATTTAGACCTCAACAAAATAACTGTAACATTGAATCGTGCGTAAGCCGTTTTAGCTTTGATTGCTCCATGCCCTGTAATTCTTATTCAATTAATAAGTAATATTAATTTATTATTGTTAAAAATTCCGGATAGGTATACTATTATTAAAAAAACTTCAGTTTCGGGCAAAAATATAAATATGTTCTTAATTGATTTCGGATTCCTTAATTCCTGTTTAGGCTTTTTAATATTAGACGTATTTTGTTTTTCGTTAGTTACTATTTACTTGGAGAAACTTGGAACTGATTAAGTGTAACTCTCACTTTAACCACAGTCTTTGTGGTTGATGTGAAAGTCCATTCGTTTAACTAATGTTTACATATAAAAATAAAAATTAAATCAATGTAGAAGCAGAAATTATTCGAAGTGTTTATTACGAGTATTAAATCATTTCTGATAACAATTTCCGTGGCGTTTCATACTAACGTTCGTTAACCCATTGATATACTATGACGTCTAGGAGACGTCATTTGTGACATTACTTTTGCGTTTAAAGGTATGTCAAGGGGTTAATGAAAGAAAGTAGAAGTTAAAGAGGTCGTTTCGCCGGCAGTGTGTGCGGGTACGCGTGCGTTCGGAAACTGGAACTCAGTCGACACATGATACGGCACACGGGCGAGCGCCCGCACAAGTGTCGCATGTGCGAACGGTCCTTTGGTGATTACGGGAGCCGGCAGAAGCATGAAAGGCGAGTGTTGCCCCATTCGGTATTCGGGGAACTGCTTTTGGAATATCACTGGACATTATTCAACTGAACTCCTTAATTGAAGTAAATCTACAGAACGCCGGAATATTTCAGGAACATAATGAAATTCCACCGTACTTGATAACATGTAGTCGCAGAGAAAGTACTTAGAAATATACAATTGCCTTACGAATTTTACAAAAGTACCTTGGTACTCTTTGTAAATATTTCAATGGGTCTTATACGAGCAGAGATTTGGTTTTAATTTGGCTCGATGTTTTGACCTGATGGCTTAGACGAAGTAACGTTCTATCAGCGACAACGCCGGTAGAAAAGTGCAAAATGCATGGATTTTACATAACGTGTCGATGTAATATTTCGAAAATGTATGTCAATCCTATACTTTTTGGACTTTTCTACCGGCGTTGTCGCTGATAGAACGTTGCTTTGTCTGAGTCCTCTGGTAACACAGGCCGAGGTGACGAAAAGGTCGCACCCGTTATCATTGACAGATTGTAACCAGTTCATAAAGACGAGCCATAATTTAAAGTTTATTTCCGCATCCTTTAAAACTTATAAATGGGTACAAAATACGAAAGTATAAATTAAGCCTTTCTTTGTCTCTAACGAGAATTTAATCTAATTGAAAGTTCTAGAAGCCGCTTTACTATTATTATAGGATCTCTAGTGTCTTATTTTATTATTTAAATTATTTGTTTGGTTAATAAAGAAGTAGTATTATAAAAACAAAGAATATTAAAAAAAAAAACAAAAGAGATATACTAACATAATCTTGCACAAATACAAATTTATCAATGGATACAATTAAAAACAAATGTATGAGATAAATAATTATATTTTTTAAATTAGTTCTGCTACTTTAGTCAATATTTTTTGGAATGATACATAAAACATCACAGGGTTAATTTACGGTTACCGCATGGGGAAATCGGTATTATACAGTACGTTTATGTGATTTTCCAATGGCATTGACTCGATATTTTAAATCTTTTTACTTAATAGGGACCGAGAACATTATTTAAACTGCATTAATATGGTTATGGCCGTCAACATAATTACGAACACAAGGGTTGGTATTGTGGTCTTGAGGAATTTGGAAAGAAGGGTGCGCTAAATAGGCAGGGAATATATTTAAAATTGTTAATTATTCGCAAATCTTTGAAGTTTTTAATTTTTTTTTAATTAATCCAAATGGCCAAGGATGATAAGGAATATTTATTAATAAAATATTAAGAAGAAACATGTTAAATATCACAGGGGCAAGTCTCAAGATAAAATCTGTCTAAATCTAGTATCGATTTGCGTTTCGTATGTTTTCATAAATGGCGTTATTTATATGGTGAAAACGTTAAAAGCCGTGGAATTTAAAAACGACTTAAAATAGACCCAAAATAAAAGAGACTTGAGAGGGGCCTCTAAATTATAAAAAAGGTACCGTGAAGGTAATGTAAAAAGTACAAAAAATATGAGAAACTTCAATAGATAATGGTTCCCACTTGGATTATTAATCTCTCGATTATCTGTGTTAGCTTAAATGTAACTTTTAAAAAAGGAGGTGTTCCTCAATTCATATGACAATAGATGTTTTAAACGTTACTTCAAAGTCTTTACTGTATTATTAGCGTACCCTCAACAACCAAGTTTCTCTACAAGCGGTAATAATAAAGGGATTTGTGTCTAACCAACCAAATACGGTTAGCGTTTGCGGTTTCGCGTGCGTGATGAAGGAGGCGCTCAAACGGCACATGCTTCGGCACACCGGCGAACGGCCATATAAATGCCGCATATGTGAAAGGCGATTCGGAGACTATGGGACGCGGCAAAAACACGAAAGGTAATATAATTGTATTGTATAAAGTACACCATTCATTGTTTTTAACCTCCGACCCCAAAAAATGAAGATGCTATTAACATTAGAAATACTGAATATAGGTATAGCACATACGTATATAGGGAATAAAGAGAGGGGGGATGTAAGTACAACTATTAATAAGATAATATATAAAAAGTCATAATATTTAAAAAATGGTTCCTTATAAATACATACTTTTTTATATAGCTAAACTTTAAAAACAGTCAAAATGACTGCTCTGGGTAATCTAGTGTTAAATATAACGTGTATTTGGGTGTCTGTCTGTGACTCCATAACTGATAAAATTATGTCTATTGTTTTTTTTATGTATATGACTATATATATAATTATCATTAAACACAATAAAGGTGCATACCAAAATTCAGCCCACCAGGTATTTTCCCGCAGGTTATTATTTAAAAGACCTAAACTGACTAGACTAATAGATAGCCAACATAATTATGCTAGTCTGCACAATTGTCTTCATATGTATTTCTTTTGTTTTTAGTTTTTTTTTATCCCTACTCTAACCTGTATGTAAAAAGTTTGTTTCTATCTTGCTTTAGCGATATCATTTAAATGAAAGTGGTATTATATAAATATGGTATATAGCACAGTTGTATTGACCTTACTTACAATACTAAGGTGCTGGGTACAAGTATCAGTAGTAGCAAACTTTTCAGAGGTACCCAGATTAAATTGCCGCACGTTATGGTCATGTATATGTACTTAAAAATGTATATATTTGTCTAGTGGTTATAGTGCAAGTGCTAGCTTAGTTTGGGACTATGCCAATATTTTTTAATATTATAAAGTATGCTGCAACATCGTCTGGAAATATTAAGGCTCCCCCACACAGGCGCCTTATTATAGGTCGATAATATCGCATGCGGTATTGCGTTAACGCGTCCCGATTCCTTTTACATTCCTTGCATACAGCTGCGTTTATATCGTCCGATATTTAAACCAAACGTCCTACAAGTACTAACGTTATTATCGCAGGTGTGTGTACGGTGGTTTGCGTCCTGATACAAAACATTCTAGAACTCATATCGGAATATCGCAGGACGGAGAAACGCAACGTCCTACTTCTTGCGGCGTTATTATCGCAGCAGTGTGTAACTAATTACCATTCTAATACAAAATGTACTAAAAATAGATATCGCAGTAACGCATGCGATATTATCGACCTATAATAACGCGCCTGTGTGGGGGAGCCTTTAGATTCCCAATTTTTCATTAAATCACAGATGAAGTATCGCGTTTAAATTTATTAAAATGTTTGAATGAATAAGTTTATATATAGACAGTTAAACCGAAGGGTTTTATTAATTTAATTTTATATCTATACAGATTACATATGGGTATTCGTCCGTACCAGTGTTCGCTGTGCGGCAAATCGTTTACGTACTCATACGTACTCGCCAATCACATGCTGACGCACACGGGAGAGAAGAAATACTCGTGAGTAATTATTATAAATACCAGTGTAAAAGAAATTCTATAACTTTGTCAGTTCAGTTGCTTGTGTTTTATTTTATTTTAAAATCTAGATATATTGTTTTGCAAACATATCAACGATATATAGTTTTTTTAATTAAAATCGTCTGGATATAAATAGTGATATAGCTTCATCTCTCTGCAGTAAACATAGTCCTTGACTAGAGAGGTTCCCATATAATTAAAATAGTTTTAGTAACAAAATATACACATGAAATTAGACGCGAATGGGTTTGTATCACTGCTAATGTAGACTAAGTCACGAGAAAAGACTTTTAGGTATACCAGATAATTCCGCTTTTGCTAGTATCGGTAGAGAGAAGCGTGGACGACAATAATTCACACGAAGAGGAAGCTGCAAGAGAAAATTTCAACTGCCCGCCGCTCGCTCTTCGTACCGATTCCTTTAGTCGTCATTCGTCTCTAACGTAGGCGCGGACCGAGTTGTCTGGGTTTTTAACAATAATTCAAGTTTTGATACGTATTTTATTTTCCAATGTTATTCATTTTAGTCTTTTAATAATTTTTGGTTTATTACTTTTGGTTTATTATTTTTAAGTCAAAATCATGCAATATTATTATTTTTTACTGCGTAAAGCTAATGAGTTGTTTCTGGCGTCTATTTTTCTAGTATCTTATGACATGGGAAACTTCAAAAAAACAAGTCCATGGATATTTGTTGGATAAGTGCGCTCCAGTATCGACCTCATCCTCATTTTCAAATAAGATTTAGGTCAAGCGCAAACATGTTTACTTTATGAGTAACACTTGAGGTGTCAGTTTGTGTATAGAATCAATAGTCAAAGTGCAGTCATTACAGAAGTTAATATGAACCTGTTTCAAATAAGATGTGCTCCGTGCAACAAGAAGTTCACCAAAGCGCATCATCTGAAGTACCACAACAAGATCCACCACAAGGAGCTCTACATTCAGCTCCAACTGGAGCAGGAGGCGAAGAAAGCGCGACAGCAGATGAAAATGACACAGAACATGACGGGACAGATCGTGGACGGCACCCTGCAGTTCATACCGACTAACCCTGATGGTAATTTTTTTTTTTTTTTTTTGGTAACCCGAGGGAAAGACCTACATTGGACGATCAGGGTCACTGTGAGGGCAGCGACCCCGGTGTGTCAGACTCCTACTGACTAAAAACCCCCGGGGTGTCCCTTTAATCACTCCGCCAAGGCCTGGGAAACCAAATTCGTCCAGTCGCCCGGGGAGCGAACAGCCTTATTCAGGCTTCCTCTCTGGGAGGGTTGGGAATAAAGAGCCCACGCCTCCAGTACTGACGGGACAGATCGTGGACGGCACCCTGCAGTTCATACCGACTAATGCTGATGGTAATTTTCTTCTTTTTTTTTTTTTTGGTAACCCGAGGGAAAGACCTACATTGGACGATCAGGGTCACTGTGAGGGCAGCGACCCCGGTGTGTCAGACTCCTACTGACTAAAAACCCCCGGGGTGTCCCTCTAATCACTCCACCCAGGCCTGGGAAACCAAATTCGTCCAGTCGCCCGGGGAGCGAACAGCCTTATTCAGGCTTCCTCTCTGGGAGGGAGGGGAATAAAGAGCCCACGCCTCCAGTACCTGTTTCATAGGCGGCGCGCAAGACACTGCGCACCACCGCCCTCTCATATGGTAATTTTCTTATAGCATCACTACTTACTCGCAACTTCTGTATTGTGTACATTTGCATTTTTTCAGCTTGTATACGTCCGGTTATTATAAACCTTTTTTTTTTACTTGATGAAAATCCTCATTGGACCGTCCCGGCTACACATGGGGGATGGTAACCGGGGTGTGCCGGACTTTTACCGACTAAAAACCCCAAGTTGACCTCATCTGCACTAAGACGGGACTGTGGGCCTGTAATCAATTGCTCCACAGCCCCGCCGTGAAGTTATTATACAGAGATACAGGTAACTAACGCAAAACCTCTTAAAGGTGACTTTGGTATATCAAGACTAACCACTTTTGTTTTACGACTTTTTATAATTCAATCTTTTTTTCCCCATACAAATAAAATAAATAAATCAAATTTGCAGTTCTGATGTTCTTAACACTCTGAAAGGCGGCGCGATGCAACTGGGGCAGATGATTTCGTAGCATCAGCTGACTGAACTTTAAACATAGAGCTAAACGATTGATAGAAATCCCTACTAAAACTAAAAAAATATATATCTTAGGATGTGTTAAGTTTTGGCAAAAGTCATAGAACAAAAGTTGTTAGTCTTGATGTACCTAAGTTACCTTTAAGAGGTTTGGCGTTAGTTACCATTAACGCCTGTATACCTAGTGTACGGTCCTTCGATAGCTCCGCAACAGTGGCACGAGCTGCCTAAAGAGTTTCACTTACCGCGACCACCAGTTCGCCTACTCCTCAGGGGCCCCTGCTTCTCCTTCAGGAAACTGGTGTCTTGAAGGTTCTTCCTTAGCACACTTGTACACTTTGGAATCGGATTATGTTGGAACTGATGAATATTTATATCTTTTTTGGTTGTTTGTCGGCGGATGGGTCGAGCGAGTGCAAAAACTCAATTGACAACCCGTACGGTGTTGCCAGAACTGAATCGAAATTGCCCGCACAAATATTCGAATACGGAACACCTAGAGACCTTTAGTAGTGGTATGTGTGTGCCGATATGGCAACAGTGACATTCAATTAACGGAAATGTGTGAAAATTAAAGAGACATTTTGCTCAACATAGATGTTTTAAACACTACGGAATCTTTAATTGCGTATACATTTATAATTCCTCAATGGCTTAAAGGCATTTAATCATGATTACAGAGCAACAAAATTAAAATTATGACTATATTTTGTAATCATTAATCTGAATACATTTTGTCCACCTCTGCCCCTAACTTCGCATATGATGCTATCTGGCTTACTTATAGTTTTTTTTTTTTTTGTTAGATGGAGAAGACGACACTCAAATGCAAGTTGTTATTGAACAAGATAATGATGAAAAGGAGACAAATCGTGCCGTAGCCAGTATGCAAGGGGTAAGACTTTCATATATATTTTTTAAATTTTATTAAAGTTCATCAAAATCACCATCAAGACACGTTAAAAAACCTGCATTACCAACAACCCAAACACCTAATAAGTGATCACTACAGAGTACCAAATTTAAAATTGTATCATTTAATTGAAAGATTAAATGAAAAAAAATATATATTTATTTGCGCACTTTGCGCTTATATATTGCACCCAACGGGACCAGTAGCGTAGCTGATCGCCGTTCTCAGGACGGACACATGACATTTCTATTAGATTGAGCATGTGGTGTCTACATCTGTACTTAATCTGGACAACCCAGATGTACTTGCCGGGATGTGAATTTATGATAATTCGCATTGCTGCGTATAAATACCGATAGATGCACTAAATCATCAAAACATCATTATTATTTTAATTCATAATTATTTTATGCACTCAATTCCATATAAGGTTACTTATAGTTCAATGCACGATATCTAGGTCGTCCATATATATAATACACACCAAATAAGTAATTAAGGGGATTCAAGCTAAGACTGCCTTTGATTTACAAGCTTCCCACATGCGGTAGAGACCTTCACCATAAGTTGCGGCCAGCCACTTCCATTGTTGACCCCGACGTGATGAGTGCGGTTCTACAGTAGGCGGCGAGCTTCGCGCCACCACCACATTATTATTGAACTCTCACAAGAATCCGAAAAAGATATATTGATCATATATCTTATTATTATATTCACATTGTAACTTTAAGAAATATGCTAATTATCAAAAAAAATTGTCGGTTTTATTTTGTAATGTATTTTGAATAATATTATTTCTTGTTTCAGGTTGTCCTGGATGATGATTTTTGTATTGTTCAAAAGTAGAATAAGCAGTAATCAGTAGAGTTGGACGGTTTAATTCAAGAAATCACTCAGTATAATTATAGTTATATATATATATATATATATATATATATATATATATATATATACATATATATATATATATATATATATATATATATATATATATATATACATTTATATAATTACGCTGTATCCATTTCGGGGTTAGCAGAGATACATTAGTGCCCGTATCCACTTTGCACTAATATATCGTGCCCAACGTGACTTGTAGCGCAACTGATCGCCGCACTAAGTCTATGTTTTATTTTTACACAATTCGCTAAAGATTATGTAAAAAAAAAAGTTTTATAGTTCTAAGTTTCTTACTTAAAATTAAGGTGGATTTCATAATGAAAATATATTATTAATAATTTCAGATAAACTGAAAGCTTAGTAATTTCTTGAATGAAAACTTGGAGTTATTTTTATCATTGTAGATCATAATGAAATTATGTAAGAAGTTAAGTTACATAAACGATAATACATTATTAATGTAAATGGACATATTTTTGTTATTGATTATTATTATTAGCCAGTTACTTCCCACTGCAGGGCAAAAGCTTCACTTCTCTTTGTCTAATACATTTGTGGAATCCGTGGGAAGGGATTTGTACAATTAATCCATCAATCTTGTCCAATGCGGGTTGGCTGATGTTCAATATGTGCAGAGAAGATGCATGCAGCAGCTTAGATGCTAGCAATCTGTATACCATAGTCGGCTCTTATGGCACCTTAGAATGATGAAAAAGGAGGCCCTATTATATTCTGTCGGTAAGCCACTACGGCTATGAAAAAATGTTAATCGGAATTTATCAAGTTTTTCCAGATAATAGACCATGTTTTAGCAATTCTAACTTGTTATTAAATGTTTTTGTCGAAATAATATCTTTGTAAAAGTATATAAATAAAAAATATGTAAAGAATAATATATTGGTGGTTTTATTTATCAACGCAAGATCGGCCTGATTCACCCGTATGTCATCAAACTTCAATAGATCAAACTCTAGTCCAGATAGACTAATATAATACTGTAAGAAAACCAGAACTGATGTTATCGGGTATTCAAATTTAAAAAAAAAAATTGTGTCAAATACACGAGCTTAGTTAATGAATCTATAATATAGGTCCCAAGTCGGAAATTAGTGTAATAATTAACAATAATTATATCACTGAATACATGAAAAGACTTTCAATTGCTTTGGGGAGAAGATATATCGCATGAAGTTAGCAATCATGTGCAAGGTTTGAAGATTTACGTCATTTCCTTGGGATTATTTCTTTATGTTGGTAGCATTGTAGCTTATCAAAGTTGGTAGCATCTTGCATCAAACATTCGCACTTTATTTCATAGTGTTGCCATTAAATACGTAAGTTACGTCAGTAACGGAATATGAAGTGATTTTTTTAAAGCATATGAATTCATTGCTATGTTTACTAAATTATAACTCTCAATAATTATGTCCATCTAATGTAGTAATTAATCTAATTTAATATTGTTTGCCACACTTTATGAGTAATTAAATTTGATGACCCATCAAACCGTATGAATAGTTTTTAGTCGGTATAGGTGTAGCTGATATCAGCTAAGGTTTAAGTAACTATTATTCGATGAGTGGATGAGTTTCATCAGTCTCATCTACTTTAATGTATAATGTGTGATTCAAAAGAAAGCAACCGGAAGTCCGTTCGTAATTGAAATCAATTCTCATTTCCTAAATAATAAGAATCACCTTTTATTTTACATTTAAAAAAGAGAGGATGGTGGAATAGAGATTATCACATTATCAAAATAATATAATTTTCAGTAGTTGCGAGTCAACCTCCCAATTTTAACATTTTTGGCTGGCAGCACTAACGCGTCCTTTATTTTTCTGGCGTTTTCTACGATTTTTAGCGTTTTACATTACATAGCCGAAATGGATTGGCAATTAACATGTCGAGTGTGTTTGGAGAATGGAGACATGGTATCTTTGTTTGACTGGGACGAAAACAATGAACAACTCTGTGATAAATATACTTTTTGTTGCGGCGTTCAGGTAAACACCATCTTGTATGCGATGGCCACACTATTAATTTTTACATACAATAATGTTGCTATTAGATGTGTTTATTAAATGATTTTTTGCTGACATCCCAGAAACAAGGATTTTGGTTGTGAAAATTACATTATAAATTGTCAAAAACTCAATTTTAACAGGTCAACAATGACGATTCATTACCGACATTAATTTGCCTACACTGTGTCGACAAGCTTACGTTCGCGTATCTGTTTAAAGAAAAATGTCTTCAATCAAACGAAATACTAAAAGAATGCGTAGAGGAAATCCAGAAAAATGCTACAGGAGTTACCTCTTCAAAGACCCCAGAAGGTTTGTTTAGATACTTGCTATTAGTTATAATAGTTAGTTATAATATTAAGTTTAAGTTGGATTTAAATGACTGAAGGGCAATGGTGTTCTGCGATCAGGATAGGATGCAGAAGCCAAGGTATAATTTGCTTTTGACATCCTGACAAGGTCTTATCCCCATTGTTCTGCAAGAGCCTCAGTGTCACTTATTATAGTGTCGCACATGCTTCTGAAGACTGCTGCGAAATCAGATGCATCCTCAGCAAAAGTATAAGTTCACTCAATATAATAATAATATTTGTCAACCTAGTCATAAATAAAGATTGCGCTTTTGTTATGGGCACCAGACAAGGATTTATACATTCACACCTCTCAACAAATTAATCTATTTATCATAGAAAATTTTGATACTACCGGGTCTCAAACCCAGGACCAAGCAAGCATTGCAAGCAGTTTTACCACCATTGGGTGTTGCATATATGGGAGCTAATGGTGTTGTGTAGCTAAGGAATTCTTGAGTGATGCCCATAACTTTCACATGTAATGGCTACAATGGTGGGTTTTTTTAATATAATACCCTGACTTCCTCATATTCAGGTCAAATACAACCAGGTCGCTTAGACATAATAATATTAGATTCACAATATGCTAGTAAAAAGTATAAAATTATATGCAATTGACATAACATTTTGATGTAGTGTTTTAAGGCTTACATCAATTGAATTTTCATTTTTGTTTTCTTCTGAGCAAGTAGTAGTGTCCAACCGAAAGTTCGGTCTCGGTTTCGGTTTCGGCCGAGTTTCGGCCAAAAATCAAGTTTCAGCGGCAGTTTCGGTTTCGGCCAAAATTGGCCAAAACTTTTGCCGAAACCGAAACTGATTTCGGTAGTTGTCGTACATGCTTGCCTAGCTTCGTTTCTCGCGGCAACGCTTTGACGGACGCTGGCGGCCCTGTTCGTGATTCGTGCGCCGTTCGCATTGCTTTTTTTTTTCGAATTTACGCGTGTTTGTTGACCAGGAAAGGTCTTCACAACTTAACCAGGCGGGTGGGCGAACACTGAGGGTGCTCAGCCGGCAATTTATGGGTTGGGTGGCAATGCAAGGGCACCCCTGTGGGTACGAACCTCGACTTGGACCTCCAGCCAAAAATACGAAACCTAACTGTGATCTACTAGCGTTTCGGAAGCGACTACCTTGAGAAGAAACGCCGAAAGAAACTCAAGGCTGCGTCGGAGTGTAATTGCGTCGTTTAGACGACAGTTGACGGATCTAATTCGCATTGCTCTATAGCAACACAACTTAGTCAGTGCGTGATCACCCGACGTAAACATTCTTTAGAGGTTATGTTTTGATGGACCTGATTACATGTAAGTTTTTGTTTCATTTTTTTACTTGACCACGTTGACTTTTATACTTGACCACGTGAGTTTCGGTTTCGGCCGAAACTGAAGCCACGGCCGAATATTCGGTTTCGGTTTCGGCCGGAAAACCAGTTTCGGTCGGACTCTAGCAAGTAGTCTACACTCTTAAATTTAGTTGCATATATATTATATCTTGTTTGTGTTATATATATATATATTTATGAATGTGTTAATATAGATTTTAATGTTCAAGTAATTATAATAAATTCCATACAATTTGGTAAAGTCCGACCGAAACTGGTTTTCCGGCCGAAACCGAAACCGAAACCGAAATTTCGGCCGTGGCTACAGTTTCGGCCGAAACCGATACCGAAACCGAAACTCACGTGGTCAAGTATAAAAGTCAAAGTGGTCAAGTAAAAAAATTAAACAAAAACTTATATGTAATCAGTTCCATCAAAACATAACCTCTAAAGAATGTTTACGTCGGGTGATAACGCACTAAGTTGTGTTGCTATAGAGCAATGCGAATTAGATCCGTCAACTGTCGTCTAAACGACGCAGTTACACTCCGACGCAGACTTGAGTTTCTTTCGGCGTTTCTTCTCAAGGTAGTCGCTTCCGAAACGCTAGTAGATCACCGTTAGGTTTCGTATTTTTAGCTGGCGGTCCAAGTCGAGGTTCGTACCCACAGGGGTGCCCTTGCATTGCCACCCAACCCATAAATTGCCGGCTGAGCACCCTCAGTGTTCGCCCACCCACCCGGTTAAGTTGCGAAGACGTTTTCCGGTCAACAAACACGCGTAAATTCGAAAAAAAAAAAGCAATGCGAACGGCGCACGAATCCCGAACAGGGCCGCCAGCGTCCGTCAAACCGTTGCCGCGAGAAACGAAGCTAGGCAAGCATGTACGACAACTACCGAAATCAGTTTCGGTTTCGGCAAAAGATTCGGCCAGTTTTGGCCGAAACCGAAACTTGATTTTTGGCCGAAACTCGGCCGAAACCGAAACCGAACTTTCGGTCGGACACTACAATTTGGATGTTTCTATGGTCAAACATTACTTTGTTTAGATCCTCTAGTAATAGTGTATGATAAATACATTTTCTATAGATAAAATTAAAAGTTGTATTGCCACCAAAATATTTATTAGCAACCTTAACTATTTTTTTACTTTGAATAGATAATAATGAAGTTTAATTTGTGATGAAACTTATATTCTTAACAGTATTAATGCCATTTTTAGGAGGAGCAACAGAAACAATAACTATAAAGCAAGAGAATGGCTTACTTCTTCAATATGAATTGCCAGTGGAGCATGACCCTAAGGGAGAATGGGCTAAAACCCTTGCAAAGTCACCCAATTCTGCAGTAGTGACAAAGGCACCTGGTCCTAGGAGAAGAGGCAGACCTCGAAAGTATCCCAATGAACAGGGTCAGATAGGTAAGTAAAATAATATAGAACTAGATTTCATTTATAACTTCATCTATACAGTTATGTTATGAAGATGTAACATAATCAATAGGTAATTTCAGACATTTTAACTGAAATAATATATTTTGGAATATACTTTCTTAACCAAATGTAGTTATTTTATAAATTAAATGTAGCTTTATGTTTTGAAAAAGAAAAAGCATCTTTATTGTGTAGAGCATATGGATCAAATTCAGTTGGCATTCAGCAGAGTACTCTGAGCAACTACTTTCAAGATGCCAGTTTATCATATTACATTCTGTGCAATAGGATTCTGCCTGTGACTTTTTCTCTATGTTAGCAATGTTAAAATACTCTTAATTTTAGTCAAATTTTACTTTCCCAACTTATGAAGTCATGTACTATATAGAGGTCAAGCTGTATCTCCAGTTCTACCCAACCAAATGGGACTTAATGTTTATTAAATACTTTTTTGATGCTCTAAAATTTGATTAGGCACATTGTTTGAAAATCATATTGATGTCAGGAATAATTCTTCTTGTTTGTTTATGTCTCACGGGAAACACCTCTTCAATGTTTCCTGAATGTTAAACATACTTGAATTGGATTAAAAGTTAGCAAAGATAAACCCATGTTTACTTATTGACTATTTTTAAAATAAAACAATATTAAAATACCATGGATAAGGTGAATAGGGACAACACTTACTTTAAATTTATGTTGTACTTTGTATAACCAAAATATCATGACTTTGCCTGAAAGAAGATAATTAAAATCTATCCACTAATTTCAACTAAATGCAAAAAAAAACACATAATTGCCTTTTTAGATATGAATTAGAATAAAGGCAATAGCGATTATCCTAATGTATATTTATATAAAGAGAAATTTCGTTTTACGGTGGGTCCACACCAAATGTTTTGTTTTTCACATCTGCTTGTCTATTTCTTTCTTAGATATTTGCAATTATTTATCTCTTTCTGGTAATATTTTGATTACACAATCACAATATATTGTGTGTGAGAGAAGAGAAAAATAATTGCAAATCTATGAGAAACAGGAATTTATTTAGCAAAATACGAAACATTTGTTTCAGATGCATCATAAAGTATGTTATGCATATAAATGCTACAACACACAAATATATATTTTTTAATAATAAAAATATGAGCGTCTTGACTATAAAAGATATAATTTTAGTAATATTCACTTGAAAGCTCATGGAAATAATAGTATCCAAGTGTTAAAAACTTTCTCTAGGGCCGTAGTGTTCATTTCATAGATGCATGAAAGCATTGCTTGCCCTGACGATAAATAAGTCTGGAATAAATTAATTAAATTTAAACAAAAAAGTTACCATTTATATTCATATCTATTCTATATTGACGTCATCTATCTTTCCTATGAAAGGTATATAATATTTAATGTCATAATATAATATTCAAATTAATCACACAAATTCTGCCTATCCTGTGCAAGTATCCTATACAAGTAACTGCTCTAGGGCTGGAGGTTTTCTGTACTTTGTGGGGATACTATGTTACATGGTCTGAAAAAATTCATTATTATTTCAATGTATAATATCAGATGTGTCGCCATACCAACGCAAGCAGCCGAAAGCATCTGAAAATGAGCCCGAGGCTCTGACCACAATGTTGGCAAATGGTTCTTTAGACGTGAAAAAGGAACCTTTCGAGGAAGGCGAGATATTTAATGCTGATGGTAAGTTTATTTAGGAACTATCACACCTCATTGCAGAAACATTCTTTAAATTAAAAAAAGTTTTTGACCTGTTATGACCCTAAGTTTTTTTGTAGTTACAATAACACTCAATTTTAAACACTAATGATGATGCATTAATTTGTTGCTAACTTGTAGCAGTCTTAAAATTAATTTAAAATCATCTTTAAAATTTAAAGTGCATTTCTGCAAATGTGTGTAAAACTAAGAAATTTCCAAAAAAGCCTAATTTTTTTAAGGACAGTCAATCATTGAAACATTTGAAACTAAATCGTACTGGTTGTTTTCAAATTACATTTTACATTTTAAAATCTAAAAACTCGAAATAATCTAATATTCTGTAAAGTAGTATGTTTTCAATATACAATAAATAAATATCATGAATTTAGGGTGAAAAGGTTAGCGGTAATTAGAAAAATAAAAGAGCGTATTCGTGATAAAAATAATAAAAAATACATATTTTTAATAGTACTGTTTTTTTTTGTCATAATTAAACTTAAATATTTACACGTTAAAAAGCCAAAATGCAACAGTTAAAAGAATCCTCATCACGCTTGATTAATTTTAAAATTAAATCAGAACATTTTAAATTCGGTTTATTCAGTGTTTTAATTGTATTTACAAATAAAGGGTAAGTAAGTCTATTTTTTTATTATATTAATATTTTATTACAATTAGCTTAATACTGGCAACATTTCAATAGCTTTGGGGTGAAGCAGGCGTCTCGGGTACTCCCGGGTATAAAAATTAGTAATAAGGGAGTCCATAGGTATAAGAATAGGTTAGGGCTAGGAATGAACCCTATTTATGTATATGCAGCTCTGTAGTGTTGTTTACTAAGCAAAATCAATGTCATTATTGTCAGAGTTCCATATAAAAGAGGATGTATTTATTCTTTATACATTATTAAAGTATTGTTAAAATTGGTTTGATAGAGATACAGCTTGACTCTCATTCGCAGTACCGGTAAACTGCATTATTTAATAAATAAGTACATATAAGTTGCTAACCTACATTATAAAATTGTAGTGAAATGGTATCCATAATATTAAGTTGAATGAATATGTTCCATTGTTACCACTATAGACAAAGTCGCAGGCAAACCTCTAGTATTTAAATAAAACATACAATTAACAACAATATATAATATTTCGTAATGGTGAGCTTTCTTACATTGCTTGAGAGTATAGATGAATCGAATTATTGAATTATTATTATGAATTTTAATAAGGCATTGTTTGTGTTTTATTTTTTTCAGGAACGATTGATATAGGGATATCAATAGATCCAAGCACATGTGGCAGATACGATCCATCCCTTTTAAAAGAGGCAATAACTAAATATAAAATTGAGGGTAAATCCCTAAGTGAAGTCGCGAAGCAATATAAAATAAACAAATCCGTTTTATATAGACATGCTACTAGAATTATGAAAAGGCGGGGAGGACAGAAAGCACTAAGCGAAGATACTGAAAAATATATAGTGAAAAATATCACCGCTTGTGCCGAATGGGATTATCCTCTGGAAACATTTGATATTCGAGCACTAATTAAGGGGTATTTGGATAGAAATGGGTTGAATATAAAAAAGTTTTCTAACAATTTACCTGGACCCGATTTTTTGAAAAATTTTTTAAGACGTTATCACAAAGATGTACCCAAAAGTGTATATGTCAGAAGATACACAGCCACGATTACGCCGTCAACATTAGAACAATATTTTGACAAACTTGAAAAATCTTTGCAAGGCGTACTGACCTGTAATATTGTCAATTATGACGAGTCGAGTTTGGACAATAATCCAAGTAAAAGGTATGTGTTGACGAAACGGGAGACCAAATACCCCGAGAGGATGTCCAACCATAGGAAGTCAACGACTTCACTCATGTTGGCTGCTTCTTGCGATGGCACAATGTTGCCGTATTACGTGGTTTACAAAGCACCACTTACACCCACTGCTGACAAATTCTGGACTACAAATATTCCACATTGTAAATATTACTATACCAGTTCAGGGTGGTTTGACGATAGCGCGTTTGAAGACTGGATTGAGAATGTAATATTCCCTTACTTCGCAGACAAACCTGGGAAGAAAATCCTGATAGGGGACAGTCTCTGTACGCATCTATCGATCGGCGTAATTAGCAAATGTGTAGAACGAGATATACATTTTATATTTGTTCCATCGAGTTCGTCACATCTCACTCAGCCGCTAGACGTCGCGTTTTTCGATCCATTGAAAATCACATGGCGTTATATCCTTGATAGCTGGAAGGAAACTGAAGGATACGGTCTTCGGGTTGTACCAGAGGAGGTCTTTCCCGAACTACTTAAAAATTTGTTCGAACGTTTGAAATCAAACGTGAAACGGAACATTTTGACTGGTTTTGCCGAAGCCGGGGTGAACCCCCTGGACAGAGATCGAGTTCTTCAAAAATTACCACGACACACCAGGAGAATTGATTATAATATCGGGGAGTCGGTAACTGACGAATCTAAAGACCAATAAAATTCTTACAGTATCGTACCAAAGTTTATTGACCCAAGGGCAGTTTGTAAAAAATTTGATAATATTTTAGAGAAAACAACTTTTATTTTGTGCTGTTTTTCTATCGTGTATAAACAGACTTCTTTCGAAATTAGCCCGCGTATATTAAAATCCTTTTTGTCCTTTTTTTATCAAGGAAGTGGTCACCATTTCTTTTGTTGAATTTAGTTGCAGGCGACAGTAGCCACTTTCCGTCGGATGTAGTGAAAGCTTTTTTACCACATTTTGGTAAATAAAAAAAGTCAGTTTGGCGAGCACGAATTATTAGAAGTTACATTAATAACTTTCAATAGTTTTTACTTGCAAACGAGATAGAAATGTTGCACAAAATTTCAAATATTATGTTTTTGTGATTTGAAAAATTTTGTTGTGAATGTTCATGTTTGGGCCACTGTTTT
Source organism: Automeris io (assembly GCA_036320925.1). Taxonomy (NCBI): domain Eukaryota; kingdom Metazoa; phylum Arthropoda; class Insecta; order Lepidoptera; family Saturniidae; genus Automeris; species Automeris io. The sequence goes on from JAUDJH010000005.1 coordinate 13,127,646, forward strand.
TTCTTCATTTCTTTCTGTATATAAATATATTCTATATAAAAAAAGTGTGTATAAATATAGGTATTGTATGTAAAAATAATTAGAGCCTCACTAAAAAGTTACTATCAAACCTTTTATTGATCAATTTTAAGATAGTTGTGTAGCTATTTTTCTGTTCAGGATTATAATTGCATCAAATCAAAAACATGTATATTCATGTCTAGTAAAATGTAGGAATGGAATAAAAAACCTAAAAATAAAATGATTAGTTATGCATTTTTACATTACATTTTAACTCTTTTTTTAATGATTTGGAGTTAAAATAGTATAAGTGTTACTTATTAAGCTACAAAATTAGTTATTCCTTTGATGTACTATGATGTGACTTACAGGGATTTGATTTTTACCGACACAAGTAAGTGCTACATGAAAAAACAAAAAAATGTGTATGGAACACTAATAAATAAATAAAACTATAAAAATATTTCGAATTTACAACGTTCATTTTTGTGTTGTTTTTCAAACGTGTTACAATTTTTTTTATTATATTTAAGTAAAACGATTACTAATAAACCACTTTCCATTTGCTGGACACAAAAATGACATTTCTTGTTTTCTCCTATGGTCTGCAATTTAGGAGTATCTTTTAGAAGCGGTGTTAATAATATTACGTAATGTCAAAATTTTCAGAAATTATGTTGTGTTTAGCTAAACTGGCCACTTTTGTTTAGTACATTGTTCTTTATTATTCATATATTAAAGAGTCTATTTTAAAGCATAAATAAGACTGTATGCTATTTAATTAAGTTTTGTTCATATCTCTGTTGTAATATATAAGAAATATAATTGATAATTGAAATCACTTTAATCAAACAAGATATACTTTAAAGTCCAATGTATGCTGGGATGTACAGGAGTGGATAGATACAAATTGATGATGCTAATATTATAAATGCGAAAGGAATTCTGTCCGTCTGTTACCTTCTTACGCGTAAACCGGTGAACAGATGTAGAGGGAATCCATCCCTTAATGGTGTGACAAGAGTGGTAGAAGAAAAAAGAACTATACTCATCTACTTGGAAATTGTAAGTAATGTAATGGAAGAGTGAGGGAGGAGTATGTTAAAACCAGGAATGAGATTTATTATTATGAAATAAGTATGAAAATTAATGAGAGAGATCGATATAAAAATAGGACGCTTGAAGTACTAATTAACGCAGGCGCAATCGCGGGCTTTGCTAGTGATTACCTACAAAACTCTGTGTGTATATTTAAATCAAACATACGATATACAGTATGTTTTAAAAATCCTGTCCGAACCAAAAGAGACATATTGGTGACACAATAACATTATTAAAATACATCTGAAATTTTATGATTGGTGAACATTGAAAAGCTATTGTCATATGGAATAGATGAAATTGAATTATTTTACATGCGATCGATACACGGATTTCTTACTAAAGTCAAAGACTTTTGACACAATTGTTAAACGGTGCTTGGAATCATTGGGGGTTTTGACCCTTTTGACGTAATGACCTACTTGCATTATTCTTTGTTTTCTTTTGTTAACGAGCTACGAACGCTCCTCGTGTTTACCCATTAATGCATTTTTATTTTATTCGGATTAAGTTGCTCTTTGATTAAAAAGAATAACCTAAATAGAATCTAATATCGATACCGAGTAACATTTTCACGGGTCGGACATGGTTTTTTAACATACTGTATATATAATATACTATTGTTATTCATTATGATTAAATATAATGTAATTTTAGTATTAATAAACCATAAAGCAACAAGTTATTTTTATTTTATGCATTTATTTAACCTATTTTACTGAAGTATCTACTTGTCGAACGGGCATTGTAAAATAGTTATAACTGGAAACTAAAAAATATGTTTCTGATTATTGGAGCTAACTTTTGTGTCATTTTTACGCTGTTATACCCACTTATCTATGCACGCCACAGTTACATACATACCTTATATTAGAAATCCGAGGAAATCCATCATGGTCCATTAGGGCAACCGTGAGGGTAGCCGGCATGGTATGCCAGACTCCTGATTAAAGCCACCGCGGTGTTTGTCCAATCGCTGTATGTGCCGGGCTACGCGACATAGCGTTCCGCGGCTCGACACGCGATACGCCCTGAGCGTAACGCCAAAATGGTGGTAGAAGTGGGGCGGAAGAGTAGTCACCTCCTCTCCTTCGCCAAATTATGCGCGGGAGCACGCACACCATTGTAGTATAGCCAGGGTAGCCGTCCCTTCAATCGGACTGCTTGGCACTCCTTGCGAGGACCCTCCCAGATGGTAGGGTGGCCTCAGAACTACACACACCTGAACCATCTTCGTAGAATAGATTGGCTATATCTATTATACAATAATCATAATTTTATTTTTTAGTTATTCATATTATGTTTGATTTAATCGATTCACATGAAATTGAAAAATATAATACGTAGAAAAACTTTCGAATTCTGGTTACTTTTCATTAAAGTCATTAATAATCAGGATTTTGTAATATTAGTTGACTGTTGCTTATATTTAATCGTATTTCAGTAGACATTTAAAGAAATGGTGTTAAAGTTTTTTTTTATTTTATCTGATATATTTCCTACATTCTTATTTTCCTTTACTTTTTGGAGCCATGGAGACACCACGCGAATAAAAACCCACCTAACAAAACCAATGCGGCACATTTTCTACGTAATCAACAAAAAATGCATAATTTAGGTTGCAGGTTCGTTGTCCGCACACTACTTAATAAATAGGCACAGGTCGGAGATAAGCAAAATGTAATCTGATTAATAATCAACGATTTCAAAATGAAGTAATTTTGATTTAGTTGCTTTGTATTAACAATTAAGATCCTTCTAAGCATTTAGAAGTTAAAAATTTTTATGCAATTCAGAATTCCTTAGTGTAAACATATACGGGAAAAATTTAATAGCATGAATGATAAAAAATATAATTATTATCATTTTTCATTAAACTGATTACATTTTGCCCAGCTATGGATTAGGTACGGGTTTCACCTAATCTCTACTCATCTCTAGTGTATCCAGGATTGAGAGCTGCGAATATGACGCCCGTTAAAAAGATGTATAGAGGAATTCTGACTACGTAAAATAGTTTCATTATAAGCTCCGTTAATTTTCACAGAAGATGATCCTGATTTTGTACCCGATTTGGAATCTGAACCTGAAGAGAAGATGGTAAGTTTTGTGTTAATTAATAAATCATCACGCTATAACCCTTCTTATCATTGCTAGAAATACATTAGGCAGTGGATGTATTACATTTTTTTTTTATTATAACTGCCGTATTATATGTTGAGTACTATAGCGACTTATAACGAACTTGTAAGGTAGTCGAATTGTAGAGTTTTTCCGTACTACAATTAAAACGCTTATCACTTTTCCAATATATATTTTGTAATACTTGTCGAACATTTACATAAAATTTCTTCCTTATTTAAGCTTATTTATATACAAATTTAAAATAACATTTCTTTATGACAACCCCTATACGTAATCCTCTAGAAAAGTCCTTTGTAATTTTTCTATTCAAATCGATCTTCCTTTTTTACTATTCTCTGTCACAAAACAATGTTTTTTACTTAACGGCTATCACATATTTACGCCACAGATATGTAACTTAAGTCCATGTCCTCCTTATATATAGTAACTACAGTACATTGTTGTCCAAAAACAATACGAATAGTGAAGCATGAATCTGTCAATAGTTGCCATCATGCCGGCTTACACAAATATCTCTTCATGCTGCGATTTGAGCTAAAGACTAATAAAATTGAATCTGAAATATGTTTTTTTTTTAATTTACAATACATTTCGTTTGTCAAGACTGCATTTACCAAATTACTTAAAAAGTATTCTAGTTGTTCTCATACTGTATGTTAATTTTAAGGAAAAAGTGAAGAAACGCGGCCGGCCACGCAAGACATCTCAAAACGTTATAGAAGCTGAAAGCGAAGAGTTAATGCTCAAAGAAGCGATCCTCGCATTCAACGAGCCTCTTTCGGACAGCACTCTTGATCCTAAGCCGAAGAAGAAATACGTCAAAAAGAAGAAATACATCTATGATAAGACGTGAGTAACTATGTTTAGACTTAAAATTATTTACGGCGGTAGAAAGCGCCGAGATAATGTTCGAGGATGCAGTCTTATTATTCAACAGAAGAAGTTTAGGAGTCGAAGCTGCTCGCGTCCGTAGGCTTTACCCTAGTTTCCCTACACGTGACTCCTGGGTGGTGCTAAACGAGCAGCAGCGAGGTGGTAGTGCGTCGGTGCCCGTCTGGATCGCGACCACAGTACATGGGTGTAAAGCCCGTCATAGTGACCAGTTTCGGCTTGTCGCGTTTCGGGATCAGCGTGTGTATATCCAGTAGCTCATATACCTATAGACCTTCAGTCGTAGTGTATGTGGGCCGACATGACGATGTAGACTATCAATGGATTCTTTCATCCTTTGATAGTCACTTTCGTTTTTGGATTACACTGTCCTTACCATCAGGTAATCTGTAGTCACTATGTCGAGCCAGTGTAAAAAAAAACAAGTTCCTTTTGGCGAACACCCTTGATTATAAGCCAAAGAAGAATTACGTCAAAAAGAAGAAATACATCTATGATAAAATCGGAGTCTATGATAATCAGACTCAAAATTATCTTATTTACGGAGTTAGGAAGCGAAGAGTACTTGAGCTGGTGAACCTCCCATTCCACGAGATCCTTTCGGAAAACGCTCTTGATCCTTAACTGAAGAAGACATATGTCTATGATAAAACGTGAATTACTATGTCCACTTGCAACAATAAATCTAGTTTAAACTTTTATAAACAAAATATATTTAGAGTTATTATTATTATGCAATGTGGGGCTATGCAGTCTATTTCAGCCTGTATCACCGTGACCTAGAAGATCTATTGTGATCGCCACCTACCATTTAAAGCTCTCTGTCAAGGCCTATAGTTTTAAAGAACTGTAGTACTTTATTGGCAGAGATATCTTGAACCTCTCCTGGGTGTAGCACGTGGCGGCCCAGGATGCGGTTACGTTTGGGCATTAGTAAGTCACATTCACACAGGAGGTGCTTGGGCGTTTCGTCCGCACTTTTGCAGAATCTGCAATCTCTAGTGCTCGGGCCACCAATGCTGAACAAATGTTTGTTCAGACAGCAGTGGCCAGTCAGTGCTCTTATTAATACTCGTATTTGATTTTTTCTAAGCATCAGAGCCTCTACAGCTTTACGCTGGTCGAAAGCCTTGACTAACTATTTGGAATGTTTCAACCCTGATATTGTGTTCCAGTGGTTTATAGACCTTCCTTTATATAAGTTCCTTAAAGTCAATCGTACCAGGCTTTTGGGGATGCCACAAAATGGCTCAGGACCATATTGTACCATCGCCGCTCCCGATCTCGCCAGTCCATCAGCTATTTCGTTGCCTGGGATTCCTTCATGACCTGGAACCCATCGAAGAATAAGGCTGTTGTTCAAGCCTAGGCTATTTAGTAGATCCACACAGTTGGAAACCAGCTTCGAATCCACCGAATCCGAATCCAGCGCCAATAGAGCGGCTTGACTATCCGAACTTATTTTATATTTAGAGTTAAACTGTACTTATTATCTTGTTCGGAAACATTATCTAGTAACAACGGTCAAATTTAAATCACCGTTGGGTTCATATTAAACCGCTTTAATGAAATAACCATTTATTGATTGATGTAAGCTAACGCAATTTAAACTTCCGTATTTTGTACTCATCATAAATATTTCAAGATCTAAAAAGGTCTAAGAGAACGCACAAAAAATATTTTCATTTGGTTCTATTTTAATTTTAATCTCGTTAGTTAAGCAAGACAGTCACGAACATTCTTAGTCGGTCTAAAAACTTAGGCTGATTTTTATAGACGGTAATTTGACATCGCTGAGCAAAGTGCTCAGAAAATAAATTGGTCTTTGACAGAAAACTGAATATATAATAGAAACTTGAGTATAGAGTAAGTATTTGTAGAGCCAACACCAATTTGACAAAATCTGTGACTTATCATATCCTTTGATATTAGTTCAGTAATGTATATTGTAATGTTTGAGTGAATTTTAAGCAAAGTCAAAGAAGCGTCTATAAATCTCAGCCTTAGCACCGATTCGAAACCCACGGCCGTTTTAAAAGGGCTTTTCCAAAAATATATAGATAAACTATAAATGTTCAGGCGCAGGGCATGAGTATAAAAAAAGGTACTTGACATTCCTTCCGCTCCCTACATTCCCATTCCACGCTCGGTCCTTAACGGTGCTACATGTGTACGCACGGCGGTGTCGCTACACTTATCATCGGCGGCGAAGTCGATCACACTACGGAATAGTCAGTTGCTTTGGACAATACGGCGGAACATCTAATTGATTGTATACGGCGAACGGTGCGGAGCTGCAGTAGCCTGTCCTCATCATCCAGTTTCCAGGTGAGTGCCTTTTGAATACTTCATTGTCACTGTGCCTGAACGAACTCTTTGTTCCCAAATTCTCAACGCGGAAATCCAGACCAGTGGTGCTCTCCGGCGGCTGCATATATTTTTGGTTCCTTCGAGACCAGCGTTCTACTGCGCACACAATAAATGATACAGGAAAACAGTAAACTACGATAAGTTGATGATGATGACGGAGATGTAATGTTTCAGACACACGTGCGAAACGTGCGGGGCATCGTTCGCATCGAACGCTTCACTGCAGGCCCACATACGAAGGCATCTCGGCATCAAGCCCTTTGTTTGCAGGTTTGTTGTTATCTTTTGTCTATTAATAACAATAGTCTATCGTCAAAGTATTCTTCTACCGGGGTAAGCTGAATTACATTTATCGCTGTGTCAACTTTACACTTATCTATCGTGCCCGACGTGACCAGTAACGCTGCTGGTCGATATTCTCAGGGCATTATTCTATAATATAAAAATGAATCGCTAAATGTGTTGATAAGCGCGAAACTCGAGAACGGCTGAACCGATTTGGCTGATTTTTTTTTTTGTTGTGTTTGTTGAAGTCTGGGGAAGGTTATTACGGAGAGAAAAATTAAAAAAAATGTCTGGAAAAGTCTAAGAATAACACTTTTCTATATTCTCATACAAAAAAATTGTAATAATATTTAAAAGTCAATTTGAACTTTAACACCATACCATAAAGTTTAAATGTTAGTGGACGGGTTCCGGGAAGGCAAAACAATTATTGAGTGACGTATAAATATTAATGTCAATATTTGTCAATTTTTATACATATAGCATTAAGGCTAGGTCCTTCAAACAATTTTCAAAAAACAGCCGACGGGGAAGCTATTAACATTAAAAAAACAATGTGACTTTGTTTTAGAGAAATAGGGCAGAACAAGGTCTGCCGGGACAGCTAGTTTATGATATTTTTGATAGATGACATATCGACTTCTCGGAAATCGTTAGACTTTATTTTAAAATAATAACTTGTATTTTTAAATGAGTCACACAGTAACTACATTACTAAACTGATGATATTTAAAAAAAAACATATTTATTAATTTAAAAAAGTGAAATACTTAACACGGTCAGAAGTAACAGTGTACACGACACTGGTCACGGACAGGGTGCGCTAACCGCGCATTCGCCGTCCACTCCTCACCTATCCTCGTGCGCATCCCAGCGTGACGGTCACGCGAATATAGCGTTTTTCCGCACGACAATTGTTTCGCTTCAAAACTTGATAAAGGAAGTTTAATATATAACTGTAGTGTTTGCGGGTACGCATGCGTGCTGAACATGGAGCTACGTCGACACATGATGCGGCACACCGGAGTACGGCCGTACAAGTGTCGAGTGTGCGACAGACGCTTCGGGGACTACGGCAGTCGGCAAAAACATGAGAGGTGAGCGCACTTCCCTCAATGCCACTCCAGCGGCCGTGAGGCAACTCCGTGGCGTAGCTATCACCGGGCTAGACGGTGCCATGTACCGTATCGGACTAGCAAACCTTAAATTGAACTAGCAAATAATTCCAACCTTTGTAATATAAAGAAAACACGTTGCAGTAACCCGATTATAATCATGGCTACTTTTTGAAAAAGTAAATGGAGAATTCGAGCAAGTCTCGAATATCTTAACACTTAACGGACGGGCCCCGTAGATTTATGTTTTTACATTCTGACTTTCTAGGACGGGCCCCGTAGATCTATGTTTTTGCTTAAATTTTAGGTACGTTGCGTTAGTTTTTTTCTTGGTGCCATTAGTTAGCACTTTCAGCCTACTAGGAAAGACAGAACAGATTCGGCCTGTCCCTTAAGTGCTTAGTTTACCTATTTTGATTTGATAAACTTAACAGTTTAGTTGTGTCCCGAGTTTATTTTTTTCACAAAGGGCCTTTGGTTATCTAGCTACCTCAATGGAGTAACCATAGATTACCGATGCCTTATTATTACGTAAAAAAAATCTTATCAATTAACTAAAGATTTATATACTATTGTATTGTTGATTCATTCATTACAACGAAAAATTATTCGAATAAAAATCAACATTCGAATGAAATGAACATTCGAACATATATCGAAAGGTGGGATTGATTATTATTAGAATGAATTGAACGTGGACCTGGGCTCTTAGACAAAGTAACGTTCTATAAACGTTAATATTAGCGGAAAAAAATGCAAAATATATGTAATAGACATGATATGACGGTGAAAAATTTCAAAAGTTAATGCCAGTTATACTTTGCGCACGTCGGTTGATTATTATTTCTCTGAATTCGATGCAGACTTGCGCACTACTTTCTACATAGATCGTTCCATAACACACTAAGCGACTTCAAGTAGGCTAGGTCAATTGTTATATAAGTTTATGACGAGTTAGAAGTCATTTTAATGCCTCTATTCTAGTAGCTTCACCTAGAATAATAAATTATGATAATCTTTTATAGTCTGACCGATATTAAAACTTCGGTTTCGCCTTTATCCACCTTTTGACAAGTTGTGAGGGCATTTTAAAGATTTCCAGACGCCGTCTTTATATATCAACATGAACTTTAAATTAAAATGGATTTTAAAACCATTATCGCCCAATTTCAGAAACGCTTTTAAGCGCAAATGAATTGTATTTTTGCATGCAATAGCTGCACCAGTCATGTTTAAAAGCATTTTAAAATTTAAGGAGCGTTTCTGAAACTGGACGTATATTGTTCACTGTTAGTCAATATTAAAGTGAATTTTTTAGCGTTAAGCTTCGGCATTGGACGAAAGTTATGGCAATAACCGATTAATCGGTTTCACCTGGATATCGAGCTGTAATCGGATACTTATTAAAAGTAATTTAACTATAACAGTTGGAGCAATCATAGTTCGAAGCACACACACAATTTTAGTCACAAACATTAGACCTTAGTTAAAATTTCGACCCTATTCAACATTTTGCCGAATGTAATGTTTGTGGCTAAAGGTAGTTGCAGAAGAAACCTTCGGTCACACACTATAAAGTCACCATATGTAATATGTTAGGTATTTCTGTATTAGGGTACGATGGGGCTGACATGCGTACACACGTAAAAGTCCCTTAAATAAATAGAATTAAAAAAAACACTATAAAGTTTAGAAAAAATCTCGTTCTTGTGCCTTCAGATTGCACATGGGCGTTCGTCCGTACCAGTGTTCGCTGTGCGGCAAATCGTTTACGTACTCATACGTACTCGCCAATCACATGCTGACGCACACGGGAGAGAAGAAATACTCGTGAGTATTAAATAAAATAAAATAAATAAATAAAAAATAAAATAAAAATAGCCTTTATTTTCTCTAACCATTCCAATTTTTTTTTGTTAATTTAAAAAAAACAATATTGTACTAAATAACTATTAATTATTAATTTATGTTAAAAAAAAACATAAATCGTGAGTATTACTATGTTACAAAATAATTGAGGTATCTCTTGCTGAATATCTTCTCTTACCTAATAATATATTTATGAGTGCCTATTCCTAAATTATGAACATTAGTCATTAAAGAAAAATTATAGATCGACTGATATCGGTTATAGCATGTAGACGTAACCCAATACGCAGTTGTCGCCCTAAGGGTCGTTAGGGTGTTACGAGACGTGCGGGGTAAGTGGATGCGCGCGCGCACGGGACGCTTGTAAGTTCGTCGACTACCGAGACCCAAGGCGGGAGTACGTGCGTGTACGTCGCAGTTCGGTGTACCGTAAACTGCAAATAAACTGTAAAACGCCAAATTCGTATCTTACTATAACCGCACCCACGACCACCGGTCATACGGTTAATATTTCACGAGATCGACTCAAAAAGCTCTAGCAATCGACCCTTTGATCACTGATCTAAGGTGTTTATAGTAGTTACTAAGAATCCTTGTAAAAATAATAGATGCGGTCCGTGTAACAAGAAGTTCACCAAGGCGCATCACCTAAAGTACCACAACAAGGTGCACCACAAGGAGCTCTACATACAGCAACAGATGGAGCTGGAGGCGAAGAAGGTCAGGCAGCAGATAAACGTGACGGGCTTATCGGGCGTGCTGTCTGGGCAAATAGTTGACGGCACACTGCAGTTCATGCAGGCTTCCTCTGAAGGTAATCTGTTTATATTAGACTAGCTGATCCGGCAAACGTTGTTTTGCTATATAAGTTATTGTAATATCTTCTAAGATGTTCATTGAAATTAAGCGATGTCAAAGACAATTTTGTTCACAATTAAATACTCTTAATCAACAACACATTTATTTGGATAAAGATTAATATTATTACGTTGATACAACTCTTAACAAATAATGCATTAATTTCGACCAAATTTGATTACCATAAAAATGGTTCTAGTAAGTTAATCTTAAAAGATAGACATATACTGTCGCGGACATTTTTTTAGATCATTTTAAGAGGAATAACTCTGTCATACATATATTTTTGGTATCTTGAACCGTTTTCGCAGCGCACGCAATGGAAGTACTCAAGGATGAATAATTTTCCCCGTTTTTTTCACATTTTCCATTATTTCTTCGCTCCTAATAGTTGCATCGTGATGTTATATAGCCTAAAGCCTTCCTCGATAAATAGTCTATTCAACACAAAAATAATTTTTCAATTCGAACCAGTAGTTCCAGAGATTAGCGCGTTCAAACAAACAAACAAACAAACTCTTTAGCTTTATAATATTAGTATAGATACGTTTTTGGGGCTCCATAGTTGAAAAGAGTTTGCGGCTTAGTTGTATAATTTAGTTCTCCCTTCCCCCCTTCTACCATAAATGGACAAGACGCCGTGTGGGTTTGCTCTCTTATGTGGTTGACATTCCAGCTGCTCGCACGAAGCGATTCGTCTCCTCTTTTTTGCTTGCTAACCGCCAAGGAGTGGTATTTGCTTCCTGCGTCTGTTTTTCCGACATCTTATGACATGGGAATTTTCAAACATCGAGTGAATCCGGTATTTGCTGGGCGAGCGCGCTCCATATTCGGCCTCATTGCCACTTTTCAGCAGGTGAGATTGAGGTCAACAGCAAGCCCGTCAGTAATAAAAAAAACTAAGTATAGCATGTAGACGTAACCCGATACGCAGTTGTCGCCCTAAGGGTCGTTAGGGTGCTACGAGACGTGCGGGGTAAGAGGATGCGCGCGCGCACGGGACGCTTGGAAGGGAGTCGACTACCGAGACCCAAGGCGGGTGTTTGTGCGTGTGCGTCGCAGTTCGGTATGCCTTAAAGTGCAAATAAACAGTAAAACGCCAAATTCGTGGCTTCCTAAAACCACACCCACGACCACCGGTCATATAAGTCCAAAAATGCAGTCGATTGAACATCGAAGTAGAGACGCCTGCCTTTGAGTCTTTTACCGGCAGCATTGTGGACAGTGCGCTCAAGAGTTTAATTCTCTGATTCCATTATTCCCTTTTCACCACAAAACCACTAGACTCGGTAAGGGATACCATCCTTAAGTGGAGTATATTCCCCATATTCGCACTAAAAAGTTCGTTTTATCCCTCACAATGCGAAAGAAGTTGATTACGCTCCCTACGTACATATAATATGTTTTCTCACAATCTTACGATCTGGGAGTCTTTAAAGAAGAGTGTGTTGCGAAGGCAATAAATTGTGGCGAGGATGCGCTTATAGGAGGCTTGTGAATCAGAAGGCAGTATTAGCTTGAATCTCCCTTATTGTTTATTTGGTGTGCGTTGTATATACTTCGCGTGACCGCAGTGCCTCGAGCTTCAAATAAACTTACAAGCGCATTGACTCCTATAAGTCAATAGGCATTTGTTAGGCAGACGCAAGTCATCATTAGCTTCATCTTCACCTACCACCGAGTGTGATCGAGGCTTAACGTTACTCTGTAAATCATAAAAAAAGGTGCCAAAGCCGTAATTTTGCAGTTACACCATAAAAACTTTTGTAATTTATTTTTGACATTGACAGCTGTCAAACCGGCTAAAATATACCACAACCAAAAGGCCTTTATATACATATATGTATTAATTTAGATTCGTTAATAACACAATATTACGTCCTGGTTTAGACGGCGATCAGGATTATCAGATGCACGTCGTAGAGGAGCAGGATGAGGAAGAGGAAGAAGAAGGCGAAGAAGAGATAGATAATAATCAAACAAATGAAGAGCCAGAGGAGACGGACCGTGCTATCGCAGGAATGCAAGCGGTAAGCCACTAATGTATCTCTGCTCACCCCGTAAGAGATATAGCGTGATGATATAGAATTATTATTACCTATAATTATTAAATGAAGATTTATTTGGGAATCTTAGGATTGATTCACAGATGTTTGGGATCACGACAAGAGCTGAGGAGAGTTATTTAACCTTGTTCCACCCTCTCCCTTCCTTCCGGGTAGCAGACTTGAGGGATTCTGCTACCCGGATGAGAGGCAGGTGGTTCGCAGTATCCGGCGCGCCACCTGAGATAGAGGTGTTGATGGTGTGGGCCCTTTACACTCACCCCTCCCAGAGAGGAAACCTGAATAAGGCTGTTCGCACCCCGGGTGACTGGACGAAATAGGTTCCTCAGGCTTGGGTGGAGTGATTAGGGGGACTAGAGGGATTGGAGGGATTAGAGAGTTACAAACAAAAACCTTCTCTCTGCCTTAATAGAACCACGCGTACGGGCTTACAGAGTCACAGCTATACGGTATCTCATGTCCCGGCTAGGACTAAGAAGAGTTCTCTAACCCCAACTTTTGCCGAATCGTTGTGATGTGGAATGGTCTTCCGGGGAGCGTGTTTCCACTATCCTATTATATGGGGTCCTTTAAGCGTAGCGTAAAGAGATATTTGTGCAGGCCGGCATGATCGCTGCGATTACCGATGGGTTTTTCTTAACAGCTGATAGGTATAAAAATAGACAGGATAAAAAAAGGATTGCTGAGTTAATATCGAGGGGTGAAAGGTTATTTGTTTTATGTGACATTTTTTGACGATATTCTGTAATACGCATTTTTGGAATCGGCACTTTTTACCAATTCTGAATAAATATATCGCGGGGTGAAACGCTATTTAGTTTAAGCAACATTTTTTGGTGATATATATATTATTGGTATCGGTAAAAAAACACTGATTTCGAAAATATATATATTACTATATCACCAGTAAATTTCGCTAAAACCAAACAGCCTTTCATCCCTCGATATATTTCTTAATCACCAAAAAATGTCGCTTAAGCCAATTAGCCTTTCACGCCTCGATATCTATCTGCCTTTATTTTTCAATATATATTTATTAATTGAACTCAAGAGTTATAATATTATCCTAAGTGTTCTGGGTTTACTAAATGTATAATATTAATTTAATGAAAAAAATTATCTTTTTCAGGTGGAATTAAATGCAGATTTTGACTAAAACCGAATCATATTATTTATTATTTTTAAATATGAAATTTAATAGTTAAATTATATTAATAAACATTATTATGTTAGTATCAAAGTTTTTGTACATATTTGAAAGCAGGATTTTTTAAATTGTATTTAGAATTGAATGGTATCGGGATTAAAATTTCTGTATGCTCGTCAAGTTCTTGATACATTTTATAAAGATATAGCGATATTATTATATCATGAATAATATTATAATCATTAAAATCAAAATAATATGAAAATATTTTAGAGATATTTGATAGAAGTACAGAAATAAATCTCCTATTTCATTAAAGTATTACACGATTTTAAAATACCGTTTTCATTATATTCTTAAATCAAACTTTTATAATTTTTTAACATATTTAAAAGTAGTAGTATATATTTTAAATTAAATTATTAGGTTTCAGTATGAAATGTATTTAGTGTAATAAATTAATGTGAATATGGGCTGCAGTTTTATTTAATATTCACTGACAAAATCCTCAAAATGAAAATCGAGTTTTGTATGACCGAATGCTGCGGATTTGGAAACCTTTAGTCAAAAAAACTACATTGGGTAAAACTTAAAAGGACCGAATTTTTTACTAAAGCCTATGTAAGGTTTCTAGCAAGCGTCGAACTAAGACAAATTGGTCTGATTTTGATTATTAAATTAATTTTAGTAAGTATCCGATTATAGGCCGATAACCGGCCGATACCGATGACGATTGCCATTGATCTGGGGAAAGAAGAGGGAGAGGTGGTCTACTCGGGGCTCTGGTCAATGCGGACCTCCTAAAAGACGAATTATAAAACTACCTCGTTTGCCTCGCAGTCTTTTACTGGTTCCACAGTGAAGAGTGTTCTCGGGAGCTGCATTCTCTAATCCCGCCAGCCCCATTCCACCACAAAACCACTAGACATCGTGTCGGATACTATCCGCATATGGTGGACGTTCCTTATATCGCCACAAAAAGATTCGCTTCTACATTCATCATGCGAACAGCTAAGGAGTGGAACATGCTTCCAACGGCCGTATTTACACGGTCTTATGACTTGAGACTTTTTAAGAGAAGAGTGAATAAGCATTTGTTGGGCGGACGCGGTCCATCATCGGACTTATCTTCATCTTCCACCAGGTGTGATTGAGGTTAAGTGTCCACCTGTAAATAAAAAAAAACCACCAAAATTTACATAGGTCTTCCAAATTTTGTACGGAATCTTCCGTGCACGTGTCTGACCAAACTTGATTGCTTCAAATAACAGAATTTGACCCGAACAATTATATAACTACAGAGAAAAGATATTAATATACTATCATCAGTGACGCGCATAGGATAATTGGACAAGGTAAGCAGAATTCGCGTAATTAATTTGAATATTATATTGCTTTCATAGGAAAAATGGATGGCGTGAATATAAAATAGATATCAACATAAATTATTCCTTTGTTTGTTTATAAGTTTAAGCAATTTATTTCATACTTATTTAACGTAAGAGCATGCAATGGTTTCATGCATCTATGGAATGAACGCTACTGACTAGCATCAGAACAAATATCTAAAAAATATAGTTATTATATTGACAATTTGAATGACAATTATCCTAATACGGGAGCCTCCGAGATAATTCCGCTCCGGTCCTCATTTGTCTTAGCTACGCCATTGTGTGTAGACCGGGAGCCCGTATCATTGCTACGACTCTATCCGAATATACCCCAATAGGGATTCACGCCGAATCCCTATTGGGGTAGGCAGAGATTATGGAACGCATCTCTCTATTCTTGAAAACCTCTTACGCTTTCTTAACATTCACTAGTCACTTTTCGCACTCACCGATTCCGCGTATTTTTAACATTACCCTCCATCAGAACTCTTTTATTTGGTCTTTGTAAGTCTTTTGCGATGTTTTCGCGGTCTAGATAAAAACTACGACTGGTTAATAAATCTAAAGTTTCTATACTATCAATATTATCTATAAAATCACCTAATACTCCTTCCATTTTAAACATCACTTTGTTAGGGGTTAGTTAAAGAATGAACAATTGATCCCGTAACTTATAAGGGATACCTAAGCGATCAGGTGTCACCTAAACGTTGGTGAAAACAAAATGATCACTAAGGGCCACCTAAAATGTCTTAAGTGGCTCTTAAAATTTAGGTAACGTTGGTGAAAACGGTCATCAGTCTACCTTGTCTCTTACTTCCACTCACATTCATTTTGTATATCTTTTTTGTCATTCTTTCATCATATACGAACTATAACTATTATGGAAGTTGCTAAGATTATGTTTCAAGTTCCTATTATATACCGTTTTTTGTCAAAGACGAACTTATTCTCCGAGTCTAAATAACGTTTACGAGTGTAAATTATCGTATCGGTCAATGTAAAAACAGAATTAAACATAATCAACATGAACTGAAATGATAAAAACAAAAGTTGTTTGAATAGAAAAGTTTGAGAGCGTCCCGCCTCTGTCGACTCTCGTAATAAGCGCATTAGGGTGGCAGAAATTTAAAACTCAACGCGTCCCGAAACTTTTCGCATTTTTCTTTTTACATTAAGGACTGAGAACGAAAAAAGAGCGCCTACTTAGAAGGGTGGAGCAACTTTTAATATCTTTTAGATGCGAGTATCAGAGTTTTTCAGAGTGAAGGAATTGTTTGATCTGGTGCCCTCATCAGCGTTTCTGGAGCACATTTTAAGCCATCGACTCAATCTACATTTTAAGTGTAGTGTTATCACTTTGCCGCGCCAATATAATAAACGACTCTCTATTTTTAATGAATACTGCATCAAGGCAGTGACGTGCATAGTGTATTTGAACAGAGTAGGCAGAATTCGCATAATTAATTTGAATGTAATATTATGATAGTAAATATTATATTGCTTTCATACGAAAGATAGGTTGCGTGAATATATAATAGATTTTAATATAAATAGTTCCATTTTTTGTTTAACTTAAGCAATTTAGTCAAGACTTATTTATCGTTAGGGCATGCAGCGCTTTCATGCATCTATGAAATGAACGCTATTGTACCAAGGGGCATCTTTCTAATATAGCCGACACCAGTATCGTTTGCTAATGAAAAATATTGAATGAAGTTCTCTCTCTTCGATGTTGTTATAACAGATTTTGACTGTAGTTCTAGTGCTACTAAGAAAGCATTTTCCCGAATTATACAGTGCATACATAACCCACCTAACTGGAGAGCATAGATGGGCAAAATGTAATCAGATTAATAAAAACGATTAAGATTACATTTTACGTTTTTTACCATTAATATGACTGCATTTTGTGAATCTATGTATTAAACACTACAGAATCCCAGATTGCATACACATTTATGATTTCTTAATGTTTTAATTGGATTTAATCATGATTACAGAGTAAGAAAATTAAAATTACGACATTTTGTAATCATTAATCAGATTACATTTTGCCGATCTCTACTGGAGAGGAGAGCTATAGTGCTGCGAGCATACGTAAGCTTGAAGATTTAGTACAATTCGAACTTTGCCAGCAGTAGAATAGTACCTTATTCTCAACTGCTCTCTCAAGAATTTACAATTGAAAAGACAATAGACAAATACGTATATACCTACCTTTAAAAATGTTTATATTATCAAGTGTGCGGAAGCCCGGAGGGTTGGTTAATTGATTGAGTGGTCTTCAGTGTCAGTGCATAGCCAGAGGCGAACAAATGTGAACTAAAGGATAGCAAATAAACGAAGCTAGCTTTAAAAGCGCCATATGTGATCGTGGTTTATAATTAATTAATGTTTACTCAATAAAAACATTTATAACGAGTAAATGATTCTATTTCATTCGGTCAGCTGTATTTTTTATATTGGCTCATCAAACTTCTAGCCCCCTGACATATTTGAAGTCACCAGAGCTAGAAATTATAATGAAAATTTTGTGCCTGAATAGTTTACTTCAGAAAACTATTCTTGAAAATTTTCTTAATAATATCTCGGCAAAGTGACTATATTAAATCTGATGGTAAGCACGGCGTTGTCCGAAAACCAACTGAAATTATCAAAAAACAAAAAACTATACATCGTCAGTCGCCGTGATCTTGCCGTGTCGCTCCAATCTCTTTATTCTTCTTTTAAAGGATTCGATGTCATGAAAGTAAATATTATAAATTATATTATTTAATTAATATCGAAGTATAAGTCACTGATTTCGCAATTTCGACTTGGCTCTGCTAATACTTTTCAATCTCTCAATCAATCAATCAATATATTCAAATTTTAGTCAAAAACTGACTTTTTTCTGAAAAAAAAGTCAACGTAGCGTATAAAAATCTCGGTTATAGCGTAAACAAGTCCTAGTTAAATGTAAGTACCTTCAACCTTTGGCCTGGGTATTGCTCCTCCTGAAGCCGTGAGCCGAATCTTATTAATTAATACAATTTTCCCCTTTGATTTCCAAATGTTATAAAGTTTATCTTGAACAATTATTATATTATAAGAAATTATACAAATCGGATACAAATGCCAGCAGATTGCCGAGAAATTATTCACAAAGCACCCCCCAGGCGTGGACTTGATGATATTGTATTAGGTGATCACACACGAATGCGATTTTAATGGGACGAGAAACCCTATAAAATCACAGCGACCGTATCTGTCGTGGAATAAGATTCACTTTTTCTTGATTTTCGCGGGTCGTTTTCACCGTTTTCGCACGAGGGTCATGAACCCCAATCTAAATTAAAATCTAAAACCTTGTAAACAAGGCAAGTGCTCACTTTTTCGGGGATTTTAACCCTCGGAATTAACGAGAGATATAAAACGAAGGGGGACCGCTTGGTTCCGTGGCGGTTTGCCTACGATGTGTACTTAGCTACTGTGTTAGCTCCAGTGCAATTGTTCTTCACCGCCACTGTTCTTCTTTTGGATTGTTTTTATTTCTAAACTCCGTGTATGATTTTTATTACAAACAGCTTTGCGCTTGACCTAATCAATAAAATAAAAATAAAATAATCAAAGCTTGACAATATCACCTGTTGGAAAGTACGCGGGCCGGGATAAGTCTTAACTTATGCCGTTGCACAAAATGCACCCTCGTAGGCGGGATGATTTATAAATAAAAGAAGATTGCGATAATTGAGACAATGAGAAAAGTACTTACCGAGTAGCGGTATTCCAGGCACTTTACAACCACTCACTATGTCTGTTTGTATGCTGAATGTGGAGTATGGTTTTTGAGCAGTTGTGTTGTGTGTTGCGAGTTTGAAAGGATTAATATGCGAGTATAATGGAGAAGGAAAGGATGCGATGCGATGTGTAGTTTTAAAAGAATGCGATGCGGTGTTTGGTTTAAATGCGAGAACGTTAAGAAGGTAAGAATGAGAATGTTCGCCAGGTGGCGTTGGGGATTCGGTGCGTTTACCTTTTTATTAATTTTAACGCTCTGGGGTTACGCCGTTTGGCGTGACTATACCGCCGGCTTTGAAAGGATCCCCTTTCGAAATAATAGAAAAATAAAAGTAAGAAATTTGAATGAATAAAAGCGAATATTGCGTTTGTGACATAATGAATAGCGTAAAGTAAATATATAAAATTAAATCTAAAATTAAAAAAAACTAAAATAAAAGAAAAGTTGCGAGTGACTGTGTCGATGGCGAGCACAGTCTTATGATCGGTCTAGAGTAAAGACCGTCTGCGGTTATCATAGTTAGAACGCGTACAACTGCATCGCGACCAGGATGACACTCCGTGGTTATACCTAGGTGCCACTGCAATGGCGGGACTTTGTCCTGCATGGTCACCACTACAGTATCAGTCTTAGTGGAAGCTGTCGAGATGTTCCACCTTTCACGGTCTTGCAAAGTAGGTACATATGCTACGGACCACCGATGCCATGAGGATTGAATATTCTTATAGAGCAATTGATATCGCTCTAAGCCATGTGTCGGTTGGTCTTCAGCGTTGAATGCAGCGAGTAAATACCTTAATGGCGACAACGTTAGAAAATGTGAGGTATTGAGAACTAAAGCCTCATGCGGATCTTGGCTTATAGTAGTATAGAGCGGGCGTGAATAGACAACATTCTCTAGTTTAAAGAGAATGCTGCGCACCTCTTCATATACGAGGATTCATGATCCTATCACTCTATATAAATGTGATTTAATCCATTTAATTATCATGCCTTGCGGATACTTGGCCCACGAGGAAATTTGTTGAGCGAGTTGATACAACAGCAGGATGATATCTGCTGGTATAGTGGAGGAGGCGACGTAAATATTTTTAATTTCCAAAAATTTTAACGCGGGGTTTTCTTTGTAATGGCTTATGGGCCAGTCCTTCTCGTCCAGGGCTGTCCAAGAAGGGTTGGTAAACGAAAGCGGCTGATCATATAATCGAGAAGGCAGTGATATGTGAGATAAACAATCGTCGTCATTTAGAGTACCAAAGATGTGGTACAATAATTTGTTGTTTAATAAAAGTATATGCGAGACGCGGTTGGCGACAACATTTTGAATGCGTTGCGGGAATGTAGCTATCGAGTGAAGGGCCACAGCGGAATTAGGAAATGCGAATATTATAATTTTATTTATTTTATAGCGCGGCGTGAATTCTTTTAAAGACAATTGTTCAATGTCTGTAATAACGTCGACTTTTAAAAGTCTAATAGTTTTTAATAAATATTTAAATGCGGGTTTCTTGAATGAAATATCAATGTGGTTACATCTATATTTAAAGTGGGAATTTTTCTCAAACTTGCATTCGAAGTTTAGAAAATGCTTATGAGCTTTGTGCAATGAATCGCCTAACGAGGAAGGTTTTTCTTTGACAGGTAACGCGACGCTAAGACGGCCGGAATAACTGCGATAACTACTTAAGGTGTAGAAATTCTCAGTAATATTATCATGCGAGTATTTGACAGAAATGTCTTTTATTGCCTCTATTTTGGGAGATTTATTGAACTCATCATGGTGAGTCCAATCAATGGTTGCGAGATGCGATAATGTTGTATTGATTTCACTATCGATATTCGTATCGATATTCATATCGATATTTGTGTTGCCCATCACTACATACCCTAATGTAGCTCTGTACGTAGACGGGAGGTGCGATTCAGCGATGATTTCCACAGGAAGTAGAAATTCGATAAATTGTTGGGCACCGAGAAGAATCTCTACCTCTGACGGTCTTAAGAAGTCTTCATCGGCAAACGGTATATCCTTTAGGTAGGCAAGCGAGCTCGTTTCGATTGTAGCGATAGGCAAATAGCTAATGATGCGGTCTAATACTAATAAATCGCTCGTATAAGAATGGTTTTCTTCGATGCGGCTTGAAAATCGGTTTCTCACTTTTCCTCTAGCAATAGTTGAGTGGTCAGCGAGACCTTTAACTATAGTTTTGCGTTTTAATTGTTTCATATTTATTCCTAATTTTTGGTAACACGTGACGGTCATAAAATTACTTTGCGATTCTGAATCTATAATATATCGACAGGGAATAAGTTTGATGTTGTGATCTAAAACATTTATTACAGCAGTTCCTAATATAATATTCTTTTGCGATTTAACTATTTGTTTACCGGAGCACGAATAATTATTATAAGTTTCTGTACAATTAGATGATATTAGAGTCCGACCGAAACTGGTTTTCTGGCCGAAACCGAAACCGAAACCGAATATTCGGCCGTGGCTTCAGTTTCGGCCGAAACCGAAACCGAAACCGAAACTCACGTGGTCAAGTATAAAAGCAACGTGGCCAAGTAAAAAAATGAAACAAAAACTTACATGTAATCAGTTCCATCAAAACATAACCTCTAAAGAATGTTTACGTCGGGTGATAACGTACTGACTAAGTTGTGTTGCTATAGAGCAATGCGAATTAGATCCGTCAACTGTCGTCTAAACGACGCAGTTAAACTCCGACGCAGCCTTGAGTTTCTTTCGGCGTTTCGTTTCAAGGTAATCGCTTCCGAAACGCTAGTAGATCACCGTTAGGTTTCGTATTTTTGGCTGGCGGTCCAAGTCGAGGTTCATACCCACAGGGGTGCCCTTGCATTGCCACCCAACCCATAAATTGCCGGCTGAGCACCCTCAGTGTTCGCCCACCCGCCCGGTTAAGTTGTGAAGACCTTTCCCGGTCAACAAACACGCGTAAATTCGAAAAAAAAATAGCAATGCGAACGGCGCACGAATCCCGAACAGGGCCGCCAGCGTCCGCCAAAGCGTTGCCGCGAGAAACGAAGTTAGGCGAGCATGTACGACAACTACCGAAATTAGTTTCGGTTTCGGCAAAAGTTTCGGCCAATTTTGGCCGAAACCGAAACTGCCGCCGAAACTTGATTTTTGGCCGAAACTCGGCCGAAACCGAAACCGAAACCGAACTTTCGGTCGGACACTAGATGATATACAAGCTACAGCGCTGTGAACGTCCGTAGCTGTCGCGGCGACATGCTGAGTGGAAGCGGGAACGCTATGGTCTTGTTGTGCGAGCAGGACCGAGCGGGAATTATTGCAAGCGCTGTGAGCCGGCTGCAGCGCTTGCACTAGATCTGCACGGAACGAAACTGTCTTATTATCATCTATAGACGAACACGTTGGCTTCGACATAGAATTTAAATTTTTAAAATGAATGAGCGAGTGATGCCGCTCGCCACACCTTTTACAGACCTTATTACTTTTGCAAGCATTTAGTTTATGTTGAAAACTTAAACAATTTGTGCAGTAATTATTTTTCTTAATAAATTTATATCTTTCAAGCGGTGAAAAGTTTAAAAATTCTTTACAAAGATACATTTGAGTATGCGATTCATTGCATAATGAGCATGTGGAATTAATATTTTCAGAGATTACGGGAACGCTGGGGTTTAAATAAGTATGCGAAGTTTTTGGAATAGGATATGATTTTGTGGGAATATTTGATTTAGGCGCGGGTATTAAATTTAAATGCTTAATTGATCCCTCGTTAGTACGTATGTCAATGTTTTCTTGACTTTCATCGTCGTTGAAATCGGGAATGTTATTTCGTGGTAGTTTGGTTATTGAAATAGCTGCTGACGACATAATTTGGTTGGTTTTCGAGTTAGCGGGTAGAACACTGTTTTTAATGCGACGTACTTTGCAGTATAAGTCCTCGAATTCATTAAAAGCCGTGAAATCTGGAATATACTCAGGATTCAGATCCATGCTAATTGAATTTATATTGTATAAACATTGCATGTATTGTTCCCGAATGTCATCGATGGTCTCGGCGAGTGTTAAAAAATTGTCGAGTGCGGAATTATTATTTTCGATGTTATGCGATGCGTTAGAAATGTGTTTAATACGTGAAATACAGGCTACCCGACAAGTTTCGTGCATTAACAGCTCCTTTTCTAATTTTTTAATTTGTACGGCTGCCATGTTTAGAACCTTTTATGATAGAAAGAAGGCGGGTTGTTAATACAAAAAATATGAAAATTTATACGTTTAGCAAGTTTCTTATATAAAGAAATATTTGCTTAATGCGATAGTAATGCTTGTTATTATGTCACAAACAGTAATATTAGCGAAAAAGGGCTCTAGACGCGGGTGTAGGTATTTTACCGTTATGTCTCAAATTTAAAAATATATTTAAAGTGAGGAATTGTCCTCACAGGAGGCACCAAAAAACTATACGCGGGCCGGGATAAGTCTTAACTTATGCCGTTGCACAAAATGCACCCTCGTAGGCGGGATGATTTATAAATAAAAGAAGATTGCGATAATTGAGACAATGAGAAAAGTACTTACCGAGTAGCGGTATTCCAGGCACTTTACAACCACTCACTATGTCTGTTTGTATGCTGAATGTGGAGTATGGTTTTTGAGCAGTTGTGTTGTGTGTTGCGAGTTTGAAAGGATTAATATGCGAGTATAATGGAGAAGGAAAGGATGCGATGCGATGTGTAGTTTTAAAAGAATGCGATGCGGTGTTTGGTTTAAATGCGAGAACGTTAAGAAGGTAAGAATGAGAATGTTCGCCAGGTGGCGTTGGGGATTCGGTGCGTTTACCTTTTTATTAATTTTAACGCTCTGGGGTTACGCCGTTTGGCGTGACTAGAAAGTGATGATCATGTTGATGATGGAGCACGCTCACCCAGCAAATACCAAATCACTCGTCATTTATTTGTTTTTTTTTTTGTTTTTTCACTCCCATGTTATGAGATGTTGGAAAAACAGACGCAGGAAGCGAATTCCCCACCTAGACGGTTCGTAGCAAAAAAGACGAGGCAAATCGTCTCGAGTTACTAACATACTAGCTTCTCAAAGCGACTTATTCTACGTTACCAATAGGAAAAACCATTTCGAAGTCAATTTAGACGGCATAAATATAATTAACTAGCTGTCCCCGGCAGACCTTGTTTTGCCCTATTTCTCTAAAACAGTCACATGGTTTTTTTTAATGTTAATAGCTCCCCCTCCGATTTTTTTGAAAATTGTTTGAAGGAACCTGGCCTTAATGCTATATGTATAAAAATTGACAAATATTGACATTAATATTTATGTCACTCAATTGTTTTGCCTTCCCGGAACCCGTCCACTGACATTTAAACTTTATGGTATGGTGTTAAAGTTCAAATTGACTTTTAAATATTATTACGAATTTTTTGTATGAGAATATAGAAAAGTGTTGTTTTAGACTTTTTCAGACAATTTTTTTAATCTTTCTCTCCGTTATAACCTTCCCCAGACTTCGACAAACACAACAAAAAAGAAATCAGCCAAATCGGTTCAGCCGTTCTCGAGTTTCGCGCTTATACACATTTAACGATTCATTTTTATATTATAGATATTAGAGAAAGCGATTATTTAACTCGAGCTTGTCTTGTATACGACGTCCACTACTGGGGAGAGATCAACTGGGGTATCTTCGGGCCTACCTCATTAATCATCGTCAAACATACATTTTATTCAAATCTGGTAATGTGTTTTAATACCTAAGAAATGCAATTTGGAATAATTTGTTAGTTTTTAGCAGACTCAATGAATGAATCGTACCGGACAAGTCGGCTTTGTCACTAAGCTCAAAACTTTTGTTCAACAATTTCTATATATTTCATCTATCATGTACTAGTTCACAACTTGTTAAATAGATGGCACTATTGGACACAAGATATACATAAAATTTCTTGTTTCGAGGTTTTTGAAAAATTAACCTTCAAGAGCGTAAATTAAAGGATGAAAGTTTGTTTGAAAATCTGTTCATTTTTAATTAAGTACTATAATATTAATATATCATCACGCTATAGCCCTTTTGGGGTGAGCAGAGATATATTAAAGTTGTCTCTGAAAACTAAACACTGGTATTTAGGTGTTTGTTAAGAAAGAAAAATACATGTTTCGACGTTTTTTGAAAATCAACCCCAAACGGGGTAATGTTAGAGATTTTATATAAATAAAAAATGATCATATATACGAAGGCAAAAACTTAAAAACCTAATAATTCGACTACTACTATGTTCTTCAGATGCTATGTTTTATTACTATGAATTTATCAGTCGGCAACGCAACAAGGATCCTTGCGGCGCAGTTGTCCATTGGCGGCGGTATCACTCATCACCGGTAACCAATCCATTATTCGCTAAACCACCAAAACACTTCAGCCAAAACTTATTTCCTTTCGGATTATCTTAAGATATCATCATATGACCGGTGGTCGTGGGTGTGGTTGTAGAAAGACACGGATTTTGGCGTTTTACTGTTTATTTGCACTTTACGGCACACCGAACTGCGACGTACACGAACGTACTCTGGCCTTGCGTCTCGGTAGTCGACTAACTAACTCGCAAGCATCCAGTGCGCGCGCACATCCTCTTACCCCGCACGTCTCGTAACACCCTAACGACCCTTAGGGCGACAATTACGTATCAGGCGGCGTCTACATGCTATAATCATTATTTACATTCTAATATCATCGACTATTATATTCAAACGTTCTTAAAGAAAATCCATCAAAAGTAAATAGTATAATTTCAAAAATAAATTAATATAAATAAATGAAAGCGAAAAACAATAGAAATTAAAACAAACTCAAAATAATTTTGAATGTTACTTCGATTCAGGGACCTGGCAAGCAGAATGAACGCTATGTTTGATCTAATTTTAATCTAGGAGTTTCAAACGAGAGGTGAGATGATGTCTTAGTGACTATTGAACAAGCGGGTGTCGCTCTCGGCAGTTGCGGCTCTTTTCGATGCCGCAGGGACGTCGAAGAGACCTGTTTGAATGGTTTGTCTGTGACTCTGCCGCGTTGTAAGTCGGCTAGGTTGCTCGCCAGTTCGACCGCCGCTTCTCCATAAAGCCTTTGCCCGCGACGTACCTGTATACGTAAAATAAAAAAACCCTTCATTACACTATATCCCTTACGATGTCAGCATAGATACATATCCGTTACGATGTCAGCACAGATACTTTGCGCTAAGATTTCATACTTAATGTGGCCAGCTGATCGCCTATCTCAGGGCATTCCATATGACATTTCTTAGGTTAAATACTGGTTACTACATGATGTTTTCCCTAAGTACCTGTCAGTATACCAGCGCTGCAGAGTCTTGTGCTCTGTGGCACAAGCTGAGACAGGGTCCTTATTGGCAGCGGCCTAGATTTTCTTGTGTATTGTTTGTGATTTTTTTATTTATTTTTATGTTTTTTTTTTCTGGTTATTCATGTAATTTATTGTAGCATGTTGTCACTTCTCTCTGGCTGCTGCTAATAAAACGTGTTCTTTCTTTCTTTAAATATGATAACTTTAACTTAAAACGAATTTGTGGTTTTGATACAGAGGGCTAATTCTTTTATCTTATTTCCGATCTACTATTTGTAGAGTTTAATTAAATATTACGTCACTTTTGAAGCTCTTCGCATAAATTGTGCCAGTGTGTGTGTTTGTGGGTTATAGATAAGTTGTCAGAAATCCATCTTATTATCTCTATATTTTATCCATAGTATAAGTGTGAGCATAGTTTAGGTTAGATCAATCCCTGTAATTGTCACCAGGCAGTAGACTTGAAGGAGTTTGCTGTCCTGATAGAAGGGTAGATAGTGTGTTTGTGTACTGCGAGCCGCCTCATAGAAAAGTCCAAAGGGGCTCTTGACACAGTCCTCCCAGAGAGATATTTTGAGGTAGGCTATTTGCTTGTCGGGTAATTGGAGGAATATGGATCCTCAGGCTCGGCAGAGGGCTCCCCGAGGGTTTTTAGTCAGTAGTATTTTAGCACACCTGGACCTCCGCTTTCGCGGCTGCCCTGACGTTCCTATGCAGGATATTTCCCCCGTGATACCAAAAAAGAGTGTGATTGTCCGTAAATGTTATGTTAATATGTACTAACTTCTTCCTTGAGCTCGGCTCTTCTCCGCGACACCCACTCGATTTGCTCCTGCAACTTCTTGCATTCCTTCTCGTTACCGAGGAGATCGGTGCGCAGCGACTCCATGATCTCGCGGTACTTGAGCCTCACGTCGTGGTCTATCGCGTGCAGGTTGTCGATCTCGTTTTGGGTTTCGCGGATTTTAGATTTCGACAGACGGAGACGACCTTCCTGCAATCAACGTAAGCCATAAGATATATCTCGTATAACCAGAGATGGGCAAAATGTAATCTGATTAATGATCAACGATTACAAAATATAGTCGTAATTTTAATTTTCTTGCTCTCTAATTATGATTATATCCATTTAAAACATTAAGAAATGATAAATGTGTAAACAATCTGGGATTCTATAGTGTTTAAAACATAAATGAGCAAAATGCAGCCATATTAATGAAAAAAATGTAAATTGTAATCGTTAATCAGTTTTATTAATCTGATTACATTTTGCCCATCTATGCGTATAGCCATAGTGGGTAGAGAAACTAACTTGCTGCCCTCGACAAAGACCCAGTGACTCTTTATTCTACTCCTGACCATGGCATTTGTAACCAGGTTGAAACGTCAAGCCATGATTAAAAGTAAGTTTTTCCGCGCATAAGACTCGTTACAGCATTTATAGTAAGTGCACGAGTTGAATGCAGAACTTAGGAATTAGCTAGTGTTGTTATCTCGTTAGCAAAAATATCGAGTTCGTGTTGATAAATTGTACTAAAATAAGTAATATTATTTCTAACAAGCATTGAACCAATAATAATAGTAATAAGCGATCAAATTCTGCCGCTGCATTAGCCGCGATCTTGATTTTAAGAAGTAGTTTTTGCTCGATATCGTTGTAATTTTTTTTTATAATAGCGAGCAAAGTATTTGTAAATTTAATCTTATTATAATATAAGATTCTTATATAACTTTACTCTATTTCGTTTTTATCGTAAAACTATTATTTTTTGAGTAGGAAATAATTATTACACATTTCAAAAATATTGTAAATGTTAAAAGAGCTGGCAACTCTATCAACAGACGCCAATAATTAATGATACAATATTACCTCCTATTTAAGTAGCTGGCAGCACTAACATCAGACGGCAGTAATCATTATTATTATTTAAATGTGTTCATAATAATATTAAATTAATATGCTGATTGTTATTATTATTTTTTTAGAATAGAATGTTATATTTAATAGTCATACTCTTACTGTTTCTGGACTAATAATTTAACGATGGCAATACTTGTAATTAGCTAAGTAAAAACTAAGTTTCTAAGCTTAAAACCTAATATAATCTGTGTTAAAACATGAAATCATATACTACGTCACATTATATACGTAATATATGCTTTTACAGACGAGTTATTAATTAAAATAGAATACATATGTGCAGTACCAACATAATGCAAATATCACAACTTGATTCGAGTTATATTATTTAATTATAAAGTAAATATATAACATTATTTAAGAGTTACTAGATACTATTGTAAATTTAAAAACTTCTAGTCTTATATATCTTTATTTTATATAATTAATTTATTAAAATCTAATGTCAGCAGTATAGCCAATATTATAATAATAATGTAAACAAACAACGATATAAAACCATGACATTTGAAGTATCAGCGGATTCGATACTCAAGTCGCCAAGCAAGTACTACATATTGTGTAGCAAGTGAGAAATAAACGAAAAAGGTGGAAACTCTGCAGAATTTATTATTTCCCCTACGTCATCTACAACACTTCAGAAGTGGGATCACGCAAAGATGTCGGGACCTTATGCTGCTGGTCTGGGAAAAAGTGGAAAATTCGGACGGAGCGAAGAAGGAAATGGCAGAAACCTCTGCAATAATGAAGAAAACAACAGTTTTTTTTTCTTCAACCGAAGACGTCTTCACCCCTACGCCCAGGAAACAACGCCGATTAACCCACGCCGATGCAGAGATCATTCCAAAGTTCCGCCCCGAAGATTACAACAGCAATATCAATAACTGGTTACACAAAATCGACCAGCTTGGCGAAATATATGGCTGGGACAAAACTGAAAGACAATTTGTGATGCAGTTACGTTTACGAGGGACCGCTAGAGAGTGGTAAAACGACTTGGACAATTATAATCTCGACTGGGAAGAGTGGAAATACGCTCTCAAAACAGCATTTCCAAGATCAACTGACTTCGTGGACAGGCTGGAGACAATGCTGGCGAGAATAAAAAGAAACGACGAGACAATGACGAAGTATTACCACGATAAGGCATCGCTCCTCAAGAAATGTAATATTTCAGGAGAAGATGCAATTTCATGCATTATAAAGGGCCTACCTGAAGAGTTACGCGCTAATGCTAAAGCATATCAGTGCAGCACTCCCGAATTACTCTACAAAGGTTATTTGTCGTCATTCGAAAATTATGGACGAACTGAAGCCACGACTTCAAGAAAATCAACATGGCGGAGAAGTACTGCTCAAGGAATGATGACGACGCTCCAACAGTATTAGGAGAGAAGGTGCTACATCTGCCGTCGGTTGGGTCACGAGGCGAAGGACTGCCGAGCAACGCAGCACTGCGACACCTGTCAGCGCAACGGTCACACAACCACCACATGCTGGTTTGCAGCCGCTCCTGAGTCGGCAAGGCGGTCAGTTACAACACAGGTGTGTAAAATTATGCATACACCAAACAAAGTGGTTAATTACATTTATAAACGTATCGCTCATATTGGAAATGAGCAACTAGTTTGTTACGTTGACACGGGAAGTAAAGTGAATATTCTAGCGCAGAAAAAAGCAGAATCATTAAAACTAATAATAACGCCATCAGATACTATAATGAGTGGGTTTGGAGGTGCTCGTACGCGATCATTAGGTACTGCGCAAATAAATGTGTTTATAGATTCTGTGTGCTTAAAGGGTTACGTTGAAATAACAGATTATAATATGTTTGAGATAGACCTAATCATTGGGCAAACGATGATAAATCAACCTGGTATAAGTTTAGTAACTACCTTAGATTCGGCCAAATTTATTAATACCTCCACGACAAATGAAAATTATTTAACTCGCGTAACATTGCAAAATTCTGATTATGACTTTAAATATAGAGTATATGTTAAAGATGAAGTCGTAATACCTGCTTTAAGTATCGGATTAGTGAATGTAGTCATAGGTATGGCACCAAATAATGATATTATTTTCCTGACAAACCCCGTTTATTTTCAATTAGGAAAACTATGTTATGTCATACCAGGGGGGGTTGTCGGTGTAGAAGGATGTTTAAAAATTATAAATATTGGTAGTAAAGCGGTAACATTCCCTGCTCATAAATTAATAGCTCGAGCAGAATCAGTAACCCCTCTCAATTACAAAAGCCATGACGTCATGACGGTTTCAATTTCAAAAAGTAAATGTGAGAAAATATTCGATAAAACAGAAATAAATGTAGGAGAATTAGGAAACAGCGATCTCGAAAGACTGATGGGCATAATTAATAAATACAGTAATATATTTGCTAAGGATACAAAAGATTTAAGTTGTACAGATCTTATAGGAATGGATATCAAGACAACCATAGAGAAACCAGTCTATTATAAACCTTATCGCTTGTCATATAAAGAAAATGAAATTGTTAACGAAAAAATTAAAGATTTAATAGATTCCGGAATAGTGCGCGAATCAGTTTCAGAATACGCTAGTCCAATTATTTTAGTAAAAAAGAAAGGCGGTGATTATAGGCTGTGTGTGGATTATAGAGCTCTAAATTCTCAAACCATAAAAGACCGGTATTAGGTATATATGATAGTCAAGCGGCAACTGAATTACACACGGACGCGAGCAAAATAGGATTAGGCGGCATTTTGTTACAAGTACAACCCTGCGGGTCATTAAAACCAATTGCTTATTTTAGTAGAGTCACTTCTAAGGAAGAACAATTTTATCACAGTTTCGAACTCGAGACCTTAGCGGTAGTCGAGTCATTAAAACGTTTCCGCATATATTTAACGGGTATCCCTGTAAAAGTTATCACAGATTGTGCAGCCTTACGAACTACATTAGTCAAAAAGGATTTGATTCCTCGTATTGCTAGATGGTGGTTAACTATTCAAGATTTTGATTTACAAATCGAATATAGACCAGGCGATAGAATGAAACATGTAGACGCTTTAAGTAGAAACCCTCTAGTAAAAACCATTTTTCAAATTGAAGAATCAGATTGGCTCGTTACTCTACAATTACAGGATAATAACATTCAATCGATACTTACTCAGTTGCGTGAAAATACAAATAATCGGGATATCATAAATAATTATATTATTAAAGATAATATTTTATACAGAAAAACAATACATGGAGAACGTTTAGTTATACCCAAACTAGCGAAATACAGCCTTATGCAGAAATATCATGACCAGATAGGACATCCAGGGTTTGACAGATGCGAACAAACTATAAAATCTCAATTTTGGTTCACGGGGATGACGCGATTTATAAGAAAATATATTAAATCATGTTTACAGTGCGCTTATGGGAAATCTCAGTATGGTAAAAAACAAGGGGAGCTTTATCCGATTGAGAAAATAGCAGTGCCAATGCATACCCTACACGCTGATCATCTAGGTCCCTTTGTAAAGTCCAGAAAAGGGAATACCTACGTCCTAGTTTTAATCGATTCATTCACGAAGTTTGTATTTGCTAGGGCTGTCAAAAATTGTTCTTCAATAGAAACGATTAAACATTTAAAAGAAATAATCTCACTGTTTGGTCATCCCAGTAGAATTATAACTGATAGAGGTAAAGCTTTTACTAGTCGTTACTTTAAACAGTTTATAGAAGAAAATCAAATTAAACACATTTTAAATGCTATAGCCAGTGCAAGATCTAACGGTCAGGTTGAACGTGTTAACCGTACGATTATAGACGGACTTAATACAATGTCAGAAAGCGAAAATTTATGCGACGAAAAACTTTCTGATGTTATATGGGGAATAAACAATACCCCAAATGCCACCACCACTTTTCCACCATTCAAACTTTTATTTGGACACGAAAATTCTCGTTTACCAGCTTACCATAATAAACCACAAGCCCAAGACTTTGCTTCTCAAAGTCAAGCCTTACAAAATAGGAGAGATAACGCTAAGTTACATATAGATCGGAATATGACCCTTATGAAAAAGAGATTTGATCGTTCTCATAAAAAATGCGTAAAATATTCAGTGGGACAGTTAGTTTTATGGAAAGGTGGCGCTAGTGTACATCCGACCGGTGGTATCTCGCAAAAATTAAAAAGTCCATATAGTGGACCTTACAGAATATACCATGCCGAACCTAGTTTAGATCGGTATAAGATACGTAGTGTCAAAGGCATGAAAGGATATAAAAAGTTTAATGCAGTTGTTAGAAGAGAAGTATTGAGACCCTATAAATCTTTTGTTTCGGATACAGATAGTTCCAGTGACAGAGAAATAGATAGAGATGATCTCATAGACTTACTTGAGAGCTAAAAAACTACATTGTTAAATAAGAAACATACTTTGTGTTAAGCTGATTATACATATAATTTAAAATTTGTGTATATAACTTTTTTTTTTTTTAATATAGTTTGTATCATTATATAAACCTGATATATATATGTATAGATTTCCTTTCTTCTTTAGCTAAGATTAAGTATCCTCATTATATTAATGTGTTGTACTATAGTTTGTACTCTCAGTAATTAAATTTTGTATTGATAACATCAAAATATATATTCAGTCTGTGTGACCAACTTCATTCTCAGTCTGTGTGACCAACTTCATTCTCAGTCTGTGTGACCAACTTCATTTTCAGTCTGTGTGACCAACTTCATTCACAGTCTGTGTGACCAACTTCATTCAGTATGTGTGACCAACTTCATTCTCAGTCTGTGTGACCAACTTCATTCTCAGTCTGTGTGGACCAGCTTCATTCGCAGTCTGTGTGACCAATTTCATTCCTAGTCTGTGTGACCAACTTTAACTATAATCTGTATGACCAACTTTATCTATAATCTGTGTGACCAACTTTATCTATAATCTGTGTGACCGTCTTTATTTTCCGCCTGTGTGGCCAACATTTCTTACAGTCTGTGTGACCTCAGTCTGTGTGACCTCAGTCTGTGTGACCAACTTCATTCTCAGTCTGTGAGACCAGCTTCATTCTCAGTCTGTGTGACCAGCTTCATTCGCAGTCTGTGTGACCAATTTCATTCCTAGTCTGTGTGACCAACTTTAACTATAATCTGTGTGAACAACTTTACCTATAATCTGTGTGGCCGTCTTTATTTTCCGCCTGTGTGGCCAACATTTCTTACAGTCTGTGTGACCTACCTTATTTACAATTTAGTCGATATACAATCGATATACCCTGCGTTAAACAGTCTATACAGCCAAAGCTGTTTAATATTGCTCGTATTATACATATATATTGTTGTGATCCTGCTTTTGTTTTATCTCATTTTTAGATGAGCGGTAACTTGGAAACGAAGCAGCCGTTAGAGCGTCGCGCGGACACAGACGCTTCAGGATGGCCGAATGTTAAAAGAGCTGGCAACTCTATCAACAGACGCCAATAATTAATGATACAATATTACCTCCTATTTAAGTAGCTGGCAGCACTAACATCAGACGGCAGTAATCATTATTATTATTTAAATGTGTTCATAATAATATTAAATTAATATGCTGATTGTTATTATTATTTTTTTAGAATAGAATGTTATATTTAATAGTCATACTCTTACTGTTTCTGGACTAATAATTTAACGATGGCAATACTTGTAATTAGCTAAGTAAAAACTAAGTTTCTAAGCTTAAAACCTAATATAATCTGTGTTAAAACATGAAATCATATACTACGTCACATTATATACGTAATATATGCTTTTACAGACGAGTTATTAATTAAAATAGAATACATATGTGCAGTACCAACATAATGCAAATATCACAACTTGATTCGAGTTATATTATTTAATTATAAAGTAAATATATAACATTATTTAAGAGTTACTAGATACTATTGTAAATTTAAAAACTTCTAGTCTTATATATCTTTATTTTATATAATTAATTTATTAAAATCTAATGTCAGCAGTATAGCCAATATTATAATAATAATGTAAACAAACAACGATATAAAACCATGACATTTGAAGTATCAGCGGATTCGATACTCAAGTCGCCAAGCAAGTACTACATATTGTGTAGCAAGTGAGAAATAAACGAAAAAGGTGGAAACTCTGCAGAATTTATTATTTCCCCTACGTCATCTACAACATAAGTTAACAAGATGATTTTGATTCAGTTGTTTTAAAAACAAATTTCAACAATCCGCCGGCTAATTTATGTGTTGGTTGGCAACGCAAGGGCACCCCTGCGGGTATGAATCTCGACTTGAACCGCCGCTCAAAATACGAAACCCAAAGGTGAAGGTGAAGGTCTGCCAGCGTTTTGTAAGCGACTATCTTGAGAAGAAGCGCTGCTACTACTACTACGATCGCGTACTAGCGTAGCTCGATTAAATTATAATGAGTACAAAACGCGAAAGTTTAAAATATATTCACAAGTCTCATTTTGCTCAGAAACAATTTCGGGTTCTTGGTTAAAGGATTTACAATAAGGTTAATCATGAATTAAATATCTTGAACTTATCTCAATTCGAATGTAAGATGAAGCTGAGAGACTGGTTGTCAAATCTATACTAATATTATAAAGCTGAAGAGTTTGTTTGTTTGTTTGTTTGTTTGTTTGAACGCGCTAATCTCAGGAACTACTGGTTCGAATTGAAAAATTCTTGAGTTGAATAGACCATTTATCGAGGAATGCTTTAGGCTATATAACATCACGATGCAATTATTAGGAGCGAAGAAATAATAGAAAATGTGAAAAAAACGGGCAAAATTATTCATCCTTGAGGGCGTCCATTGCGTGCGCTGCAAAAACGGTTCAAGATACCAAAAATATATGTAAGAAAGAATTATTTCTCTTGAAATGATCTAAAAAAATGTCCGCGACAGTATATGTCTATCTTTTAAGATTAAGTCACTAGAACCGTTTTTATGGTATACAAATTTGGTCGAAATTAATGCATTATTTGTTAAGAGTTGTATCAATCTTTATCCAAATAAATGTGTTGTTGATTAAGAGTATTTGATTGTGAACAAAATTGTCTTTGACATCACTTAATTTCAATGAACATCTTAGAAGATATTACAAAACCTTATATAGCAAAACAACGTTTGCCGGATCAGCTAGTTTAAAATATAATGATACTGAGGAACTCTTGCAGGAATAGATGTGTTTGCGCCTTAAAATTAACATTCTTTTAAAATTATTATTCACTTTGTTTGTATAGTCTATTGTTTAGCATGTAATATTATTGTTGTATTTTGAGTAAAGATTGTAGCTACGCAGCGGTAATAAACTGTAACAAATTGTGTGAAATATGCTGACATCCAAGATACAGGTTGTCCCAGTTTGGGTGTCAGCTGATTTTAATGTGCTGCTTTGTAATTGTTGGTCTAATAAATCATTTTGTTTAATTATTATTATATTTTGATTATGATGTTGCTTGGAAGCCGTTCACTGACACAATATTACCTTCTCGGCGAGTTTCCTAGTGAGCACGTCCAGATGTTCGTCCAAGCTGTCCTTCTGCTCGACCTCGAACCTCTGCACGACATTGTGGTGCGGGCACAGCCTGTGCACCAGTTGGACCGGCACGCACGGCGGACACACCGGCTCAGACTGCTGTATATATATACATACATAGATGGGCAAAATGTAATCAGATTAATGAAAACGATTAACGATTACATTTTACGTTTTCTACCATTAATATGACTGCATTTTGTTCATTTATGTTTTAAACACTACAGAATCCCAGATTACATACACATTTATGATTTTTTAATGTTTTAGCAGGATTTAATGATGATTACAGAGGAAGAAAATTAAAATTACGACTATATTTTGTAATCGTTAATCATTAATCAGATTACATTTTGCTCATCTCTGTATACATATAACTTTGATATTTATTTATTTTATAGTAACTTCACAGCACATTATAAGAAAATTATGTACAAAATGGGAAATAAAATAAA
Organism: Automeris io; assembly: GCA_036320925.1. NCBI lineage: Eukaryota > Metazoa > Arthropoda > Insecta > Lepidoptera > Saturniidae > Automeris > Automeris io. Next base: position 13,163,970 of record JAUDJH010000005.1, read on the forward strand.
AATCTAAAATGCCAATAACGAAGTTACACATACATATTATATTTTGTTAAATGTTGGGTCGCTCCTAGTGATGAAAATGCCCGGGAATTTTCCCAAAGTGCCCAGCACTTCCGCGAACATTTCGTAAATTCCCGGGAATATTCCCCATACAAGTTTTGGGCACTTTGCGAAAATTCCCGGGCATTTTCATCACTAGTCGCTCCCCGTATCGTATAGTGAGTGTTGTGTGAGTGTGTCAGTGCATTTGCGTGTGTGTGTGTGTGCTCATATCGGTGTTGTATGAGATTCATCTAACTGCAGTCCAGAAATAATAGTCTTAATGACCTGATTACGGCTCAAGTGAAACATATCGATATCTTTAAAATGTTTATTATACTGACCGTAACATCTACAGATAACCGAGTTCTGGGCATAACAGTGCTTTGCAATAATATTTCAGCTCAATAATATTTAATATTTTATTTTTTAATTTTTTAATATTTCAGCTAATTTTTATGTCATATTTATGTTTACGTATCTCAAAAGGAAAACGGAATTTTTAGAATCACTCCTTTATCTTTATTTTTATTTAGACTCTGTATAGCGAGTAAACTGCACTTGACAGAGGGCACTGTGCAATAAGGGTGGTGCGTGGTGACCTCTCGCTATGGTCGGTGGCGAGGGTGCATGAAGAGCGGTGATCAATTTTAGTGAGCAGGTGCTTGCACAGAAGGAGGTGGAGAAGCGGGTTCGGGAGGCGCTTCCTTCAGCAGCGTCAAAACCGCAAGAATGAGACGTCGTAGGGCGAGGTTTCTAAGAAACGTCCGCCTCTAACGACAGCACTGTGCAGCACACTTGAGGGAGTGTGTCGTCCAACAAAGATCGCAGGGAACACATCGCGTGCCGCTCAAGAGCGCAGAGGCGAGAGAGAGGGGTGGATCTTTACACCACCCCTCCCCAAGCGAGAAGGGGCCTATCCAGAGGCCGCACGCCTTGCTAGGTATCGAGGATGAAGCCCTAGTCGTGCCCGTGATCCCGGTAAGTGGAAGGTGCGACACCCGGGGGTTTCAATCGGTTCAAGTCCAACAGACCAAGGGGCGGCCCTCACTGCTCTCTGAGGTCCGAAGGGATTTCCCCCGGGCTACAAAAAAAAAGAGCACAGCGCAATCCAAAAACCAAATGTGACTATTGAGAGGCCATTACTTATGAATAGTTCCGACCGCGCCGGCTTTCACAAATATATCTTCACGCTATGATTGACGAACCCAATAACATAGGAAGATAGGAACACGCTCGCTCGGAGGCTATTTCACATTGGAATGAACCGATAGCGATAAGAGTTGGAGAATTTCTTAGTTCTAGCCGAAATATGTAGAAGTCACCGTAATGCTGTGCTGTGTCAGTCAAGACTCTTTTCTCAAGAACATGTGAAGGTTTTAAGTTTTAATACATACTTACACATACAGTATGTTATAAAAATCCTGTCCGTCCCGTGAAAGCGATACTCGATATTGATATTAGATTTTATGTCGCTTATCGTTTTTAGTTAAAGAGCAAGAAAATATCCGAAAAAAATAAATAAATGGAGAATACTTACATTACAACACTGGGAGTATGTGTAGATCGTGAACAAAGGAAAAAAGGGAAGCAAAGGATAATGCTAGTAGTGGTTATGACATCAAAAGTATCTTGACCTCCATTCCAGGCACTGTTTATTAATTAAATAATTTCATTCGTTTTTAAACTGATTTTTATAATCCGACTATAGACCGCATGTAAAATTACTTCTTTTTAATTTTATATATGACAATAACTTTTTGATATTCACGAATAATTTAATTTTCTGATGTATGTATATTGGTTATGTTATCGTTTTTTTTACACTGACACGGCACAGTGACTACATCAAACCTGATGATAAGCATAGTGCAGGCCAAAAAACGCCAACGACTATCGAAAGGTAAGAAAAATCCCATCGGTCGTCACAGCGATCATGCCGGCCTGCACAAATATCTCTTAACGGTACGCTTAAAGGATCCCATATCATAGGACCGATACCACCAATATGCCTTTCGGGTCCGACAGAGTTTTCAAAACATACTGTATACAAAACTGTTCTTGAATTTATGCTTATACTTGTGCTATAAATATTCCTTTTTACTAAACATGATTGTAAGACTACGTGAAATCCCATATAGGTTTTGGCTCTTTTACAAAAGCATTTTGTAACAAACGGCCGTATCTTATGAGTATATTGACTTAAACGTTTGATTTTTCAGAGATACGAGGATCTACATCTCTTGTATATGATATGAACATCACCTTAATAGTTCCATGCGGTTTTGAATAAATGGGTGACACACAGACAGACGAAAAGCAAAATGATCCCAAGAGGGTCTCTTTTTTCCTTTGATGTACGAACCTCTAAATTTGATATTTATTTATTTTGTTTCAAGATTCAATTTGCTGTGTTCGGACGGGGAAAAATAGAATAATACTCTACCTTATAGGATCTCCATTTCCACCTAAGGAGTAACAGCAGAACAACAAACGCGACGCCCACGCCAGCGGCAGCTGCCGCATTCATTGTCCCCGATGTTTTTTACCATGATACCACGGTACAGAGCTATATGGGGCACAATTTATACGCCGACATTATTAAGCCTTTGACGCTGTAATATTGACAGCGATAGTTTAGATTTCGAATTTTCTACGCAAACTTTTACGTATTCTAAAAAGCCCATATATGTTTCATGATAACTAAAATAGCCACGCAGTTGAGGATATAATATGTGGGATGTGTATTTTATTGAAGAGAAACTTCTTTAGAATTGCTGTGATTTCAAACGATAGGTAAGAGATACAAATACAAAAATTAGTGAGCTAGAGCGAGAGCACAAATGTCGGTGTGTATGCGCGTATTACAGCTTTTTAGTAAGAAGTCAGCGTGGTGTGTTATTCTTTAACAGTGGTTGTGAGTATTTTTACATCTTGTGCTAAATAATAAATTTTATGAGATGCCGAAATGTATCGTCAATATCGACGCAAAAGAATGAAATTAAAATTACAAAAAAGCCAGGAAAAAGTTCAAGATAACGTAGTCGCGAGTTTCGTGCGCGTAAAAAACAAGTATTGAACAATCAAGATAGATGTTCAAATATAAGTGTTAAACACCAATATATTATTTAACACATGTTAAATATAAAACATCTTTTAAAATTAATCAAAATACTTTCATTTTTAACATAGTAATAATCCTACCATTGTTATATGTATTCATCTCATTCTTTTCTCGATTTACTGAAGTTTCACTTCTATCGTGTGTGAATCGCACACACACCTTTTTTTCTTTCTTTTATTCTGACTCTATGTAGTAACCTCAAGATGCCTGATGAAGCATGTTGCAGTCCAGAAAACAACTATGAATATCAATATCAAAGAAATATTCTACATTATATAGTCGCAAAATGGAAAAGGATCCTTTTTTTTATTTAAAATGATTAACAGTGTCGTTTACTCGTCCTATTTGCTATGCCAAATAGATTTCAGGTGTCCGCATTGCAGTGCAAGAAACTTTTCACTGTTTAAGGTGCAATTTGTAAGGTCCAATTATATTAGTAATACTTTTGTTTTTCTTATCTACGATCTGTATAATAAACGTTTTTGTGATATCGGCATACTATCCTGTGTTTTTGGGTCCTTTAAACGAATGGTGAGAAGGAAAATGTTAGCTTAAATTCATTTTTTTTTGTGGAAACTTTGCTAGCTTATGTATAATTTTTTGTATATTTATTATCGATTGTATATTGCTGTATGTTTCCCTTTAAAAATAAAGAAAATAAAAAACTTATCAACAGTTGCATTGATCATATTGATTTGCACAAACAAAAACGACATCACAAAAGGTCTCAAAGTCAAGATAATCGTTATTGCAAATTTAGTAAGCACTATTGTTATTAACATATATACATTTGTTTTAATTATCATTATTTATTTTTTTTAAACTATTATACATTATTTAAATATTCTATATTAGATACTCAAACAGAATTGACAGATAAAACGATATTATAACCAGACCAGTAGCGTTCATTCCATTGATGCATGAAAGCACTGCATGCCCTTACGATAAATAAGTCTGGTATAAATTGTTTAAAGTTAAACAAAAAAAGGAACCATTTATATTCATGACTATTCTATTTTCACCCCATCTATCTTTCCTATGAGAGCAATATAATATTTATTATCATAATATAATACTCAAAATCATTACGCGAATTCTGCCTACCCTGTCCAAACTTCCTATGCACGTCACTGAATCAGACATAGCTCATCAAAACTCCTCTTCAATAGACGTTAAAACTAAAAGTTACAACGCATACACCATAGCCAATAACTAAACGAAACTGTTCGATAATAGATATCGCTGTTGCAGCCACTTGCCTCAGTTGACCTTACTGTGAATATTATTGTACTCTGTGGTGGTACGGCCTAAAATTTTTAACATAATAGAAGACAAAACATTGAAAAACTATTATCTGTATTGTCCAAAAACGCAACAATAATGACAAAAGAAAGTGATTATTATGTCGTTATAGCAATAGATATTGGATAACATATACAATGGGAGACGGGCTCGGCAGGGCTGGGTGGGGCCGACGAGGCAATTACGCCCGATGCGGCGAATAATTGAAAGGGGATCGCTTTCTAATTGATTGTTTCTGAACGACTGATTGATATGATAGAACGCTTACTGGACAACCGTTGCTGATCTTATGTAAGTAATCTGCAAAACAATGCTCAGGGAATTAAGAAATACCTAGAATGATCTAATACAAAACCTGCGACTACAAGTAAATCAACATATTGTTTTCAGACACTTATTCATGCGCATTTTATTTATTTATTTATGAACAGGAAAACAATTATGATATATTAAAGGATAAAATATTATCTATACTAATATTATAAAGCTGAAGAGTTTGTTTGTTTGTTTGTTTGAACGCGCTAATCTCAGGAACTACTGGTTCGAATTGAAAAATTCTTTTTGTGTTGAATAGACTATTTATCGAGGAAGGCTTTAGGCTATATAACATCACGATGCAACTATTAGGAGCGAAGAAATAATGGTAAATGTGAAAAAACGGGGAAAATAATTCATCCTTGAGGGCTTCCATTGTGTGCGCTGCGAAAACAGTTCAAGATACGAAAAATATATGTATGAAAGAATTATTCCTCTTAAAATGACCTAAAAAAATGTACACGACAGTATATGTCTATCTTTTAAGATTAAGTCACTAGAACCGTTTTTATAGCAATAAAATTTGGTCGAAATTAATGCATTATTTGTTAACAATTGTATCAACGTAATAATATTAATCTTTATCCAAATAAATGTGTTGTTGATTAAGAGTATTTAATTGTGAACAAAATTGTCTTTGACATCACATAATTTCAATAAACATCTTAGAAGATATTACAAAACTTTATAAAGCAAAACAACGTTTGCCGGATCAGCTAGTATTATTATAAACTCTAATAACTTATCTAGTACCACACGCCATACAACATCTCTTTTATTTTGATTCTCCTTTGGCCTCGTATTGAATCGATGGACACCTGTTCGGATCATTGTATCAACCCTTGACCTCATAATTATTTGTTATTCATTTACAAAATATTAATACCTAATATCAAACACCTTCTCTCCACAACATTTTTACTTAAGCCGCCGCCATTAAGGTTTTGTCACACTTCAATATCCTTCCTGTCAATTTATATGCTTGCCATAAAATATAATTATTGCGAATGATAAATTAATTGTTAATGGTGTTCACATTAATATTTAGTATTTAGGGTGGCTTGCAGCACTAACGAATTAATCTAGTTTAAGCTTGTATAAAACGCTTATTAATTGAATTGGTTTGATTCCACCTTAATGATGATTTCAGTTTAAGATTTGTTATAACTAGATTTTGATTTAGTGCAAGACAATAAGTACAGATCAGCGCTAAATAGCATTTTATATAACTCTAAACTAGATTTAATTTGTTAGTGCAAGCCGCCCTTAATAATTATTATTTATATTATATCCATCATAGCTTATTAACGATATTTGCAGTTCTGCTTCTCTATTATTGTAACAGATAGCACATTTGAGATAATACTTAAAGATATATTTTATTTTTTACAATGCCTCGACATATTGACTACAGTGCACCTGATGGTAAGTACAGTGAAGTCCAAAAACGAAAGCGACCATCAAAAAATGAAAATCCATTGATAGTCTCCGTCGTCATGTCGGCCCACATATACCACGACTGAAGGTCTCGAGGTATATGAGTTACTGGATATACACAAGCAGATCCCGAAACGCGACAGGCCAAAGCGAGTCACTATGATGGTCTTTACAGTTGTGTAGTGTGGTCATGACTCAGTTCGGACAATAGCCCTGCCACCTTTAAACTACTACTACTGGGTACTTTTCGGATGGTGAAAAAGCATTGAATCCGTGTGACATTACAGTCAAATACGTATACACAAATGTGTGTCTATTGTAGGGAGCTAACGGAGGCAGTTTTAACGGAACCGAAGTCTTAGAGTTTTTAAATTTGATTTATCGGAGTCGGACCCGAAGTCGGAATCGAAGTCGGAGGCAATGTCAGTCACAAGTGACGGCAGAATAAAATAGTTTTATTAAGGGACAAATAAAAACATTATTCAGTGAACCTTTTTAATTAGAAAGTGATAAATTTACAAATACACAGACAATACTAATTGCTGTGTTTCTTATTAACATTTTCCCATTAACAGTGAACAAATTAAATCAAATTTGCTCCAGGGTTGTTTTTCTGTTAATTTCTATTTTATTTAATTTAATGTAAATGTAAAATAAAAAACCTTTTAGTAATAAATTTAAATGTACATTTAGTTTTAAATTTAATAGTTTTAATATTTTTTTTTTACAGCATTTTTATTTATTGTACAGCATGTATTTCCGACACTACTCATGTATGTTGGTGGTAGGGCATTTGCCCGAACTGGGTCATGACTACACTACACAAGTGTAAAGACTGTCATAATTACTCGCTTTGGCCTGTCGCGTTTCGGGATCAGCTTGTGTGTATCCAGTAACTCATATACCTAGAGACCTTCTGTTGTGGTGTATGTGGGCCAACATGACGTCGGAGACTATCAATGGATTTTCATCCTGTGATAATTGCTTTCTTTTTTGAACTACACTGTACTTACCATCAGGTGCATTGTAGTCAGTATGTCGAACTAGTGTAAAAAAAGCCTAAAGAAGTTTTCAAATCTATAGACTTTCCTAATGAAGTCATAACGACCGCGCATAGTCCGCCAGATTGACGTTAACTGAACCATTCAATCGTTCATTCACTCATTCGGCTGCGTTCCGTTTCACTAAGCGCTTGATCAAAGACGTCGGCACAGTGCAACTTAGATTTACTGTATGCGGAAGTTAATTAGTAGCTGAAGGTACTTGCATGGACCACTAACATCGCCGCGCGCCGTGTGTGCAACGGAACGTTACAGTTTTAGATACCAGATGGCTTGAATATAGCATTTGATTAGCAAAAACGATAATTGCAATATATATATATAATATAATGTAATGTAATATGATATAGTGTGATATAATATAATATAGTATAGTATGATTTAGTATAATGTAATATGATACAGTATAATTAAACAGGCCACTCTGACGTATGTTGTGGATGCTTTAAAAGGAACTGTACAAATTTTATTGTAACTTTATGTATGTATTGTGTGAATTAGTTATTGTACCGGGCCACTGGCAACCCTGTAAAAGTAAATAAATAAATAAGTGCAAAATAGTAGAAGTAATATAGTTTTTGTTTTACGCCGACAAGCTATGCCCATTTGTCGTAGTATATGTGAGCCGGTATGATGACGCAGACTTTTAATGCATTTTAGTCTCTTGATGATCGCTGCTGCTCTTTACCCTAATATTTTGTGTTCCTTTGACAAGAAAAGAAAAAAACATTTAGTCAGCAGCATCCAAGCAAAAGTGACGATATTATACAAATAAATCACACGCGACAAAAAGGAAAAACAGAACAAAAAACAATACATAAAAACTCTAGGCCGTCCCCGATAACGGCCCTGTCTCAGCTCGTGCTATAGAGCACTAGAGTCTGCAGCGCTGGTATACCAATAGGGTCTAAAGGACAACACAGCGACTTCACCGGCAAAACCTTACATTCACATTTATATATACAAATTACAAGGAGCAACTTATGCGTAATAACCAATGAGTATTTTAGCTTTTTTTTGTATCCCGGGGGAAAGTCCTCCATAGGACCATCAGGGACGCTGTGAGAGCAGAGACCCTGGTGTGTCAGACTCCTACTGACTAAAAACCTCCGGGGTGTCCCTCTGTTTGCTCCACCTGGGCCTGGGAAGCCAAATTCATCCAGACGCCCAGGGAACAAGAAGCCTTGTTGAGGCTACCTCTCTAGGAGGGGAAGGAGTAAAGCCCACCCCTCCGAAACCTCTCACCCAGGCGATGCGCCGGACACCGTGCACCGCCTCCCTCTGAGTATTTTAGCTTTCGTTAAATTGTAGGTACTCCTGTAAAACCCATAAAAAACCCATAAATCCAATCCATAGAACGGATCGAAACTGGATAATGTTAATCCATATATGCCGATCATCTTGTTCCTTATTAGATCTTTCGTTTTTATATTACACTAGCTGTCCCGGCAGACCTTATTCTGCCATATTTCTCTAAAGCTAAGTCACATTGTTTTTTTAATGATAATAGCTTCCCCGTCAGATTTCATTCTGCCAAAACTTATTGGCCTGTCGGCTGTTATTTGAAAATTATTTGAAGGAACCTGGCCTTAATGCTATATGTATAAAAATTGACAATATTGACATTAATATTTATACGTCACTCAATAATTGTTTTGCCTTCCCGGAACCCGTCCACTAACATTTAAACTATATGGTATGGTGTTAAAGTTCAAATTGACTTTTAAATATTATTACGAATGTTTTGTATGAGAATACAGAAAAGTGTTATTTTTAGACAGTTGCAGGGAATTTTTAATTTTTTTTTCTCCGTAATAACCTTCCTCAGACTTCAACAAACACAACAAAAAAGAAATCAGCCAAATCAGTTCTGCCGTTCTCGAGTTTCGCGCTTATCAACACATTTAGCGATTCATTTTTATATATAAGAAGATTACTGCACACAAAATAGTAATATTATAAAGTTAGAATGAAAAAAATGAAGCACTTATGGCATCGTTTAGTAATTAGTGGGGCAGCAATGCCTGAAGAATTCCCGTCGCGTTCCGGTAGACCATCCGTGGCGACTTCACGCCGCACTCTCAGCCACAAATTAACTAATAACGACGACATGCCACCGACTTTTTGTATCATAATTTGTAACTAATTATGACACCAGCAACGGCCTCTTTGATCGCCTAGAACACACATGGAATTGCTTTTTGTACACCACTTTTATACTTTGTTAAGTAAGACCTCTATAGATTTGTTCTTGTACATACCAAATATAGTTTTCTATTATAAAACTCAATATCTATGATTTTTAAAAATTATGCCAAGCATAAGAACTAAGGCAGAAATTTATAGACACTACTTTGACTTTGTTTAGATTATACTAAACCATTACAAATTATATTAGGCTGTATTGGCCAAGTGGATAAAGGATCGGTATCCATGATCAGGGACGAGAATTATCGTTAGTTCGAATCACGGCGCGTATGTTGAGGTTTTTCCAGACGGATTGGGACACCATATGCTTAGTGGTGAAAGAAAGCACCCTGAGGAAACCCGCATGGCAATTTAACAGAATTGTTATGTGTAAATGCCCTGAGAACGGTGATCAGCTGAACTGCTGGTCCCATTGGGCACGACAAGTAAGCGCAAAATGGATACCATTAATGCATCTCTGCCCACCATGAAAGGGATATATTATGACGATATATTATTAGCCGTGGTGGCTGCCGGCAGAATAGAATAGCACGCCCCTCTTCTTGCTGAGGTGTCGTAAAAGGCGACTAAGGTATCTCTTTAACACCGCAATTCAACCAGGTGTTCAGAGAAGGACAACTCGACCAAACCTGCATCCCGCTCCCTCCCGATCGTACTGGTTCTCCTTTCCATCGGGTCTGAGGGAGCTCGGACGAGAGAGTGCTGTTCTGGCTGCGCGTCCAGTTATGCACTTAAATATCTCCTGCGCAATTGACTGTTTCCGAAAACTGGACCTCGATTTTCTTAATTGGCGTTGAAACAGTCGCCATAGCCGAAACCGGCTAGGACATCATCATTATTTTGATTATTAATTTTATTTTATAAATTAATTATTCAAGATTATAAAGTGCAATATTTCAAATTTATAATTATTTATTGTGTATTTGTAGGTTTTTACAATTCGTTTATATTTATCACTATAATTTACCACTAGGACGTGTAATATAGTCACAATATTTAAAAAAATACATTTATATTTTAAACATGGTATAGTATAATAATTAAAAATTAAATGAGAAGTCAACTTCGGTCTATAGCCGATGTCTTAAGAAGATAAAAACAAAGAAAATACTTCCAAAAAGGGCGAAGTTCAACAAATAAAAATAAGATGCGTCGCTATATTAATGTTTAATCGTATCTCGGCTCGAAGGACCATATTCAAAATGGCGGCCCCTAGAAGCATTCGCGCGGTTTCTTTCCGCGTATTACTAACATTACCATTCTTCAGGCGGCGAAGCTTATTTAAATGTTCCACCGACTCCATTTAGAGCTTGGAAAAATAAAACCAGGGAACGGATCTCGCGATCTCCCGTTGAGCCGCTTTTGTGGTAAATATGTATAAACTCAGCGGAATGTACCAGGGTATCGTAAAATGTTTGTCACGCAAAAACGTTTCTTACCACACAGAACTTATGAGTAACATAATTTGGAACAAATGAACATGCTTATTTGTAAATATATAAGTATCTACGTTTTGTCGCCCAGCATCTTTTTATTTTATCACATTTTATTTGGAGCTCAGCTGCCAGTTGCGTTGTTTGTGGAATTTCACGACATTTTCGTACCTACTTCATAAAACAGAAACATACCGAACAACTTTGTATTCATCTACCAAAAAGATACTCTAAAAATATTGCCGCTTGCTTTTTTGCAAATAAAAGTATCGTCATTGCTTTTACAACTTTATCAAAAGCAAACTTTTATCACAAAGCTAAAAGCGGTTATTAACATTTAAGTATACTATGCATTAATTTTAATACAAAACAGAACAAAAATTAAGCTAAACGATCAAAATTAGTCCCCATAGTCCTCAATGTTTGAACAGCAAATGATTCCATTATCTGTGTAAGACGTTTTCCTCTACTTAGGCGTAAAAGATAAGTCGAATAGCCGCCAATTTTGTTCCATTACTCTCGAGCGCGGCAGAATACACATTATCCGTAAAACGGAACGCAAACAAAGTGAACGTCGTTTTCCCGCCAACGATAACTTAATTTCAGTCCGCCATAAGTACGTAATTAGCGAGCCGCTGCCTTATCGGCCGGGCGCGTAATTAACCTCTGAGAGGGAGTCCGCCCGGTCCCCCGGGCCCTCGTTCTCCCGATGCACCTTGAATACCTCCTCGCTTCGTAATATTTCCGCCATATTATCCAGGCGTCCGCCTACCTCCTCCGCCAATGGCGTCGGTTCCCGCGCTTTTGTTTCACGCCGTGCAGCCTGCGTGCCGAAACGTTGTAACTTGTCCGTGTTTTCTTTGGCAATTTTGGCTGTATTCGTGTGCGAGGTGTGATTTGTTTTCGTTGCTACACGTTTATTATGCTAACCTTTTGCATAGGATAAGAACATCCTTAGAGAATATTATTAATGTAGAATTTTGAGCTTTAGCACGTGTTGGATTAGGTATAAATACGGTTTTTTGGATGTGTTTCGTAGAGGGGTGTCCTGAGTTCATATTTCATAGTGTTATCATCTTTTATTGAGTGCTAGCTGGGTATTGTTGTCGGTTTAACTGCGTGGTTATCTGGCGCGGCGAGCGGTGTTTAGCGACGCCTTTGCTGATGAATGGCGTATTGGTATGTTGAGTTATAACGCAGCGTAGCATAGCAAGAAGGCCATTTAATTTAAAACGATTAATATCCTGTGCGTTATCATAATTATATACACAGTAACAAACTAATCTTTAAGTAATAAATTGAAAAATAATCAACACATAATGTTATTTTAAGTAATGAGGTTAGACTATGATTATTTTTAAGTCAATTAAATAACTTTGGGCTTTTCATAGACTATCGAATGTTTAATATTTATTATATTTTAAGACACAAACACAACCAACAGTAACACATAAAACTTAAAAATATAGAAGATAAATCTATACTAATATTATAAAGCTGAAGAGTTTGTTTGTTTGTTTGAACGCGCTAATCTCTGGAACTACTGGTTCGAATTGAAAATTCCTTTTGTGTTGAATAGACTATTTATCGAGGAAGGCTTTAGGCTATAATATAACATCACGATGCAACTATTAGGAGCGAAGAAATAATGGAAAATGTGAAAAAAACGGGGAAAATGATTCATCCTTGAGTGCTTCCATTGCGTGCGCTGCGAAAACGGTTCAAGATACCAAAAATATATGTATGACAGAGTTATTCCTCTTAAAATGATCTAAAAAAAATTATGCGACAGTATATGTCTATCTTTTAAGATTAACTCACTAGAACCGTTTTTATGGTAATCAAATTTGGTCAAAATTAATGCATTATTTGTTAAGAGTTGTATCAACGTAATAATATTAATCTTTATCCAAATAAATGTGTTGTTGATTAAGAGTATTTAATTGTGAACAAAATTGTGTTTGACATCACTTAATTTCAATGAACATCTTAGAAGATATTACAATAACTTATATAGTAAAACAACGTTTGCCGGATCAGCTAGTTTAACATAAAACGCTAGTGTTCCCCTAATTATAGGTTGCTACAGCCCGCATTCAAAAAGCAAGGTGAACTTTAAAAACTTATTGATGCTTACTTCAAAATCATTATGACCAGCTTAGCTACAGAATCAAAATTAATGTCAAGAGGTGAGGAACAGGTAAACAAGGACCAAGAATTAATCTAAAGGAGATTTGTTGAAGTTTTACAAAAGAACGAGGCAACTTACGGCATTCCGAAACTGGATTATTTAGTGAAAGACTTATATTATATACCTAAAAGAGCGTCCAGGCTTGTAACAATTCGCTGTAACTAAACTACATGACCCTGTCATAATAACAGTAGATCATAATACATTTTTGTATGATAAATACCGTCCGTCCACATTGTGGATATTGACACGCGTTCATGGCACGACCACGAATGTCTGATACCATTTTCACATGTCATGTTTTCCTATGTCGATGTTTATATAGTACCTATGTAAAAGTGTTAATTCATAGTTTTAAAACCCTAACTTCATTAACCCGTCATTCATTTACATAAAACGAAAAAGATTTTTCTGACACTAGATTGTCCGAAGCAGTCGTTTTGACTATTTTAATTTCATTAATTTTAGTATTTTCACTATTTTTCAATATCATATATTTTTTATATGAATGCATTTACAATATCTAGTTATAGTCACCTCGCAACTATTTACTACTGATATATTAGACTTGAGGGAGTCTGCAGCCCGGACGAGAGGGAGACGGTGCGCTACCTGATAGAGGTTTTGGAGGAGTGGTTCTTTACTCCTACCCCTCCCAGAGAGGTAGCCTCAACAAAGCTTTTCGCTCGCTCCCGAGCGTCTGGATGCATTTAGTTTCTCAGGCCCGGGTGGAGCGATTAGAGGAACACCCCGGGGGTTTTTAGGCAGTAGGAGTTTGACGCACCGGTGTCGCTGCCCTCACAGCGGTCCTTATGCTCCTATGTAGGGTTTACCCCCGAGATACTAAAAACAAAACAAGTCTTTACTCCTAATATATGTATGGTGTGTATTATAGCAGTCCCAAAAGGCAAAGCATCGTTGCCTGTAAAACTTTTAATAATTCAACTCTTAAATAAACACACTTTATTTTGCTAAAAAATATTTTTAATAGAGTAATCGATCAAATTTCATTGAAGCGTAGCATCGCATCGCTACGGTCGTTTGTCAAAATTACGCGGGAGCGGTTAAGCCGCATAATTTTTGGCGCAAAACGTCGGGTTCGATACAGGTCCGTATTTAGATTTTATCGGCGAGGGTTATTTGTGAGCAGGGGTGATCAAACGGTCGATCGAAGCTTCCCATACTCTAAGCTAAGCATGCATAGTCCCTACGCAATGGCAATAAAGATATGTAATAAACTGCACAGAAATATTATAGGCGATGAACACAACATACTATCGATAAACAAATTGAAGCGGATGCTTATTGAAAAATGTTATTATACCGTAGTTGACTATCTAAAAGATAGACTAAAACACACATGCATACATATATATTACATGCGTAAATATAAAGAAAAATAAATACATATAAAAAATAGGGGTATTGTGCCCTACTAATATTGAAGCTCTCTTGTCTACATTGATGCTATGCCCAACAGGGTCCATAGTTGATACTAATAAAAAAAACATAGGTATCTGTATACACTGTGGAGTGTAAAAAATTATATGATTTAATCGATTTCTAGAAATATTGGCGATATCTATGTGTGCACAATTTTTCTTTGATTACAGCATTAACACATACTTATGTGTATTAAATAACTTTGTTTCACAATTAAACAAGAATAAATTCTTTATTACTTTTTTAATAACCCTTTGCTAGCGGCGAAAGGGGGCTCCAGTCAGTTGCCTAGGTGGCTAGGGGAAATAAGGCCTGGGACGAAAGTTTCTCGGAGGCTGCATTATTAACGTTATGACGTTAGTATAAAATTTCAACATAATAATTTTTTCACCACACTTGCTGGTAACGAGTATATAGGTACTTATAGAATTAATCAGAGGGTTAAAATATATTTATATTTTTTACTTTTACAGCCCGAGATATACCAATAAAACCCTGTTTCGAGCGATTAAACTTTGGAAAAAATATTTAAGCATTGTTGTTTATAATTTTTTTGTGGAATGTTTGTAAATTTTTATTTTCCAGTGATTCTTGAAAATAGTTTTTAATCATTTCTGGCACACTCGACTTTCTATTCCTGTGTTTTGCTTTTTAACTTTTCATTAAATTAAAATTATAAGTAAAATCAAATTTCTTTTTTTTAATGAAACGGATGTTTATGAAAAAAATGTCAGACCGTACAAAAAACAAGCAATAATGTACAGAAAGAATGAACATTTAAAGTTTTATATTAATTTGAAGATTTTTTCATCCATTTAAATGTTGCTTGTAAAAAAATATGAATACAGCCGAAAAATAATGATTTTATTTTTTTTCATTTAAATCACATTATGAATTTTTTAGGAACAATAACCGTGATCCTTTAATTGTGTGTTCAAAGTTCCATTGCTATAATCAAGGAAAGGATTCGCTAAATAGAAATATTACTTCTCAGTGTTTTATATATATATTTAAGTGTGGTATATTGCGTAGTGGTATAGTCGTACTTAACAATAACCTTTTCATGAGTGTTTTTAGTGTAAATGAGTGAAGTAACTGCCAATTAAAAAAAAAACATATAATTGCCTTATTTCCTATTCTTTACGATTTCCATTCCTGAAAAAGAAAATGTATACTTTCTAAGATCACTTTGTTGTCTGTCAGTCTGTCTGTTAAAATCCTTTCTTAAGAAGGAATCAAGTTGGAATTAGTACTAAATCTTATACTAAATATAGTCTTGTGATCAAAGTCAACGCGTTTAAAAGATATGTCCGTGTATGTCGAGTTTTATTTTTATCGTTTTCATAATGGAATTAATAACTAAATATGCTGTGAATTTTATGTATGACCAGTGTATGATCCTAAAAATATTCTGAGCCCGACCCTGATTCGCTCTAATTGGGTGCCGTGGCCGGCCGGCGATAAAGCTCGGTTTACACAGCGTTTTAATTAATAGAGGTCGTCAAGCGAGGCAGGGTTGACACCTAGCGCGATCGTGTTTTGGACAAGGTAGCTACGAATTAATTTTTGCATGAACGCACTCGCAATTTCCCGGTAACCGGGCGTCATTATCACGGTAATAGATTTCAGATTAATAAACGAATCCAGAATTTCCCCAGATAAAGTTGATGACATCTGTGTTCTATCTAAATGAGTTTTTTTTACAATATATATTTATTTGTCATTACAAAGAGGGCGGTAAAAACTGTCTACAAGATCGGAAACATGACGTTAACGCTTCTGGTGTAACAGTTGTCCATGGGTGATTATATTTTGATTAGTGAAGTTGTAAAGACCTTTCCCGACCAACAGCAATTTGTTTTGACGAAAAAAAAGGGCAACTATAATCATAGATGGACAACATCTATACTAATGACAAACGATTCAGATTACATTTTGAATTTTTCATCATTAATATGATTACATTTTACCCTCTATGTTTAAACTCTAAGGAGTCTTCAAATGAATATAAATTTATGACTCCTTAATGTAAAGAAGAGTTTTAATCATTATTACAGATTAAAGAAATTAAAATTACGTCTATATTTATTAATCATTAATTTAATTACATTTTGCCTATCTCTGACTATAACCACTCTGCGTCCGCCAGGATAGCAGCAAGCATGCCTTCGGCATAGAAAAGTGTAATTTTCTTTCATTATTTAATCTCTCTACGAATTTAAACCAGCGAATCGTATATTTGTTCCAATTAGGTATAATTTGTTATAAAGGAGGGTAAGGTAAATTGATTTTCGAAATCATTAAGCTTATATGAAGGAATTACAAAATGTTATACAAGCGAACCTTTGTAAAAATGGCAGAAATTAGCATTCCATTCTTTTTTGATTAACTCAATAATTAATCGGCATCTTGATATTACGATAATAGATTAAAAAATGGCCTGTCTATAGTTTATAACTCCGTCTATGGTTTTGTGAAGTTGGAACCGCTGTCTTACTAAATTTTAAAATACAAAATTTAAAACGATCAGTTGCGTTACAAGTTATATTTAAGTTCAACAAAAATATTATAGATGGATATATAAAGGAGAATTAATGGATTTAGGCTTATTGATAAATTAGGAAAAGTGTAAGAAGGTACCTATTTAACTAAAACACAACAGTAGAGATTTGAAATAATAAACGATATGAGTAAAACTCGCTCAGAAAGATATTAAAATGAATGCTGATAATTTAATTAATTCCAATTTTAGTTGACTTACTTTAATAAACTCTTTTTACACTTGTTTCTCGCATGGCAGCTATCAGTCGAATGACCGTCCAACCTCACGCAAGCTCTAATCAAGACAAAGAAATAGTGTTGCCATATTAATAGTTAGCTATGACATCAAAACAATGATTTGAGCAATCGGTATGTTATTATGTTAGTTAATTTATATGTTATTGTGTTGTACATACATGTAACATTTGTGTTGTAGTTTTAAGAAATAAATATAAATGGATAATATTTAGCATAGAATCACTCTGATATCTTGTATAAAAAAATCCCTTTTGTGCCACCCCTAAATTTATGACTAACTTAAATACCGCATTTACAAGTTGTACATAATATAGGTACATTTTGTCCTCAGAACAAACAGACACTGAAAGCGGAATTTCTCGATATAAATGACGTTCTGGGTATTATAATAATAAAGTTAGAGCGCGCCGTGCGGTCGAAACTTCGTCAAGTATCAAAAACTTGTGTTCGGCATTTTTCGGAGAATGATTCTGGCAAAATTTAATGTAATCAAACCGAGTGGCGCCCTCTATCTCTTTTACTAGGTACCTCTCGTTCTGTTATATCATAGATTACAGAAATAAATAGAGTATAAATTAACTAAATTAAAAGTAAAATAAAAAAAATATGTGCGCCTTAATAAATACAGGATTTTTTTATTACTGACTCGACATAGTAACTACAGTACACCTGATGGTAAGTACAGTGTAGTCCAAAAACGAAAGCGACCATCAAAAAACGAAAATCCATTGATAGTCTCCGTCGTCATGTCGGTCCGGATATATCACGACTGAAGGTCTCTAGGTATATGAGTTACTGGTTATACACAAGCTGATCCCGAAACGCGACAGGCCAAAGCGAGTCATTATGAGGGTCTTACACTTGTGTACTGTTGTCAATGCCCAGTTCGGGCGATTCCCCTGCTACAAAAAAAAATTGCAAATTAAATTAGGGCTAAATTAGGAATAATATATTTAATTTGTTTTTGTCCTTTAAGACAATAGTTTAGGTCTTACATACTGATTTATTTAATCTAGATTTAGGTATCTATTGTAAAAAGTAATAAAATATTAGCTATAAATTCACTTTACAGAAAATAAAAGTTCTTAAGTGTCTTAAATTGTTTATCATAAAGGTATAATAATATTATATTGTACCTTTATTAATTTTATTTCGAAATATTCTAAAAGGTAAAACTACAGTCATTTGTCAGTTCTTTTTATATGAATAAATATTCTTTGAACTTTAGTTGAAGAAACAAATTAACTTTCTAACTGTGGAGGACCAAGCATTTTCATTTTCTGCTAAATTTCTTTACCAAATGTTGCATTACGAAGAATTTATATTTGCTTAATGCCATAGTTTTGTTTATTTTAAATAACAGTCTTGGTTTTGTTGGAGCTAAGGTTTAAAGTGGTAAAATTAGAAAATCGGAGAATATCAAACGATACACTTTTCGAAACATCAAGCAAAATCAACCTACTAAGTCAAATTAGTTTCACTCAAAAAATTTGGTACTGACATGGGGTCTAGATGAAGGAGCTCATAGCAATTAGTATTTAAGCACAACATACTCTGGCTGCGTAGCTAATCCTGTACCTACTGGTGTGTTTTATTATTGAAAACATAGGCGAAGTCGCGGGCAGAATTTCTATTTTTTTATTTATTTTTAAATCTGATTTAGTGAACGTAACAAAAGGTAATAAAAACAGAATATTAACATAATGTGAACGCATCTTTTCATTCCCGCGTTCACGAACTGTCAAATATCGGGAAGCGCGGGAACCTCCACTAAAAGAACGAAACGGGCGGCGCAATAAAAACCTTATAAAATTTCTAATGGGAAAACGTACGAGGGAGTTTTCCCTCTGAATTATGAATGGTAACGAGCTTGGTACTTAGGGCTGTCATGTTTTATTATAAAAAGTATTTGCTAGCTGATCTAAAAAAAAAAACACTAAGCTAGCACTAATAGGTACCTAAACTTTATTTTATAGGTAGATACTGAACCGATTGTTTTATTATAAAGTGACTTCCGCGCATCTGATGGAAAGTCCAGCGTAGTCCAAAAATGCACAGAACTACCTAAGGACTAGAATCGACTGTCGTCGTCATCATGCGAGCTCACATATACCACGGCTGAAAGACTATAGTTATATTAAATTTAATATGAAAGTGTAACTTCGTAACTGGCGCTGTAGTTTTTTATTTTATTTTGTATTTCGTGTATGATTGACTTTCTAATTTGCTGTGAAGTTATTAATAAAAATAGGATGTGCACAAACCGATCCCGAAACGCAACGGGATAAGGCGAATTACTATGGCGGTTTTTGTATTATATATTGTGGTACTACCACCTCAAGCGATGATTACGATACAAATATAAACTATATTGTTTCAAAAGTTTTTAAGAATATTTCCACTATGTAAATATGAATTCCCATTTTTAAGTTCTAATGGTATTTTTTACAAATAAATTAAATTTTTATGTTGGTAATTATGTTTTAAATTTTTTTTGGCCCAGAAGAGCCATCATGGATCTTAAAATAAAATGGTTTACTTTTACAAGGCATAACAATAATATCATCATACTATATCCCTATCGAGGTGCGCAGAGATATATAGAGAGTTGCTATATCCACTTTGAGCCTATATGTCGTGCGCTGTACATATATTGTTATACAGTGCAATAATTATAGAAATTGCTCAAATTATTAAAATAATAACAAAACTTAGAGGAATTTAAATATAAAAAACGATTCATTTTCTACTTATATAAAATAATATGGTCTTTTTTAAATTTTGCAATTGCCCGAGTTTTGATGGATCAAATATCACGTATCAATTAAAACATTTCGCAGCCCTATACCGCGCGGCAGGATCCCCTTTTGTGTCGGAGTCAGGCTGCTCTAAGTTTCCACTTGCTTCTTTTGTAGATTGCGGTGTGGTTTATGCGAACGAAAAATAATATTGTTAGGTACTTCCCCGAGTATTGAAAGAAATAAAAAGTATCTATTTGGCTCACAACATATGCAACACAGAACGATAGTTTAATCAAAATAGAAAACAACAAAAGCTAATACCCTGTGTTGAGTTGAAACGCCAACGGGAAGTCAGCTCAACAAATGTTAAGTGACCAGCCGAGCCATTCTGCGCTAATTTTCAGCTAACACACATTTACTGTGTCAGCGCACAGAAATCAGCGAGAAATTATTATTTCTCTATTGAGTATAAATACACAGCTATTGAGATTATTTCAAAGTATTATAAATACAAACATACATACACACATATAGTACATACATACGGTATACATGAATGCACACATCCACCTATGCAACAGTGACGTGCATAGGATATTTAGGCAAGGTATGCAGACTTCGCGTAATCAATACGCGTAAACATATGTAATTATTGTAAACATTCTTTTTTTCTCGTGGGAAAAATATATGGCATAGAAATAGAATAAGTATGATTATTCATATTTAATTTTTTTTGGTGTTTATTTTAAATAATTTATTACAGACTTATTTATTGGAAGGGCATGCAATGCTTTTATGCATCCATGGTATGAACACTACTGATATATAAATATATTACACACACATACCATATACATTATTATTATTATTATAAAGTATTTTGGAAACTGCTTCCTACCTAAGTTAAGGTGTTACGTTTATTAACACTTAACGGACAGGCCCCGTAGATTTACATATCTCCATTTTGACTTCCTAGGACGGGCCACGTACGTTTTTGCTTAAATTTTAGGTACGTTGCGTTAGATTTTTATTTTACAAAACTTTTCTTGGTGATTTTTTGGCTTAGTGCCCAGAAACTTTTTTTTTTATTACTAAGAAAGATAGAGCATATTCGGCCCGTCCGTTAAGTGTTAAAATGGAATCTCCCTTAACAGACACTAAACGAACGATTCAGTGAGTTGGTAGTTTATCTGTGTTCGACTAGGTCACGAACACAATACGCGGGTGCAAAGATGCGGAAGCCCCTCTAATGTTATTCGTCAAACTGTATTTAGTTTTAGAGAAAATACAACAACATGTCACGTGATTTTACTTCGAATTCAATTTTCTTGCTAAAGATCCTGTCACATGATGCAACTGATCTGTAGAATTGTTTGGCTAGGCTTATGTAGGCATGGGACGATTCCTTTTAACGAGATCTTTTTCATTCAAGTCTTCATGACAGTTTTCTTCAAATATATTAACAGCCTTGCCAACATAGCTGTGCAATTTTGTTTTTTGTTCCGCAAGCCTATTCCAGTTTTCTACAGGATGTAGCGCAGACACTTTGTTAGACTTTCAGTGTTTTTCCATTAAATAATATACCAAAGGCTGGTGTCTTTCATTTCTAGCCGTCAAATCCCTTTGTTACAGCATCTATTGTCCAATATTGTAAATCGTTTGTACTATTTCAGTTCTATATTTAATTGTTATTATTCATATAAGAAAGAATCGAAAGCATTTTCATCATTTATAGAAAGATTTCAGCTTGAAATAATTATTATCATAACAAAAGTACTGTTTCCACGCAAACTAAGTCGCGAGCTTAGCTGGTTCTATAAAATATACTTATAATTAAATCCGTATACGTTTACCTCGTTATAAAATGCCTGGTATACTTTAGCGAGAGGCGGGTGAGAGTTTTCATACAGAATTCCATAAGGTAAGAACGTGCACTCAGAGTGAGTACGACAAATCGTGGCATTATATTTTCTAAGCATCTTAAGTTTACAAAACAATGTAATGTTAAATCATTTTCTATATTAGACATATACGTACATAAAAAAATGATTAACGGTTTTCAATTACTCAATACATGAAGAGACAAATAGTAAACATTTATAAATATTTTGAATATTTTTCTTGCTAATAAAGTTTATCAACATTAATGTACCCTATACCTAGTCTATTATTATTTTAAGCCTACATATATTGAAATTAATTACCGCCGTTGGTGATTATTCGATAATGCTCAGATGAGCAATGTATATTTTTCATCAAGATATACATATAAATATATGTATATTACAGTTTATATAAATTTACTTGCATAGGTAAGACAAAATAAACATTTTATTTAATATAAGTAGTTTATGGTAATTTTAGGCCTAGCTACGTAATTTCAATTTCTATTCGACAAATTCCACAAAGTTGTCGGATCGGAATCTAACTCGTACATTCTAGCCCCGGACAGGGTGTGAGCGTGTGAAAACGTGCAGTTTTTTAAAAGACTTAACACGGTCCCTTTTTTGTAGCCGCGAGCGAGTGGGGCCGGGTATTAAAACTTGTATATCGGATTAGATGAAATTACTAAGTGCTGGATGGAGTTAAGGGGATGTCGCCTGCTGCTGGATGTCTCTATACTAACTACATTTAAATTGAAAAGAGATTGGGTTGAAACTTTATACTGGAGATTCGCTTTATAGAACTTTTGTATGCTCTGTTCGCAAAATAATTAAACGGCACCTGATAATCAATATACTGCAGAAAGCCAGCATAATAATACATTATAAAATAAATAAATAAATAAATAAATAAATAAATAAATACAACTGTATACGTTGGCTACTAGATAAATATTTACATACATAGACATAGTTAATACGTAGACATATCACACGGCAAATTAATTTATTCCGTTATTCGTCTATTTAGGATCATCAGTATTTCCTCAGGAAGTATCAGCCAAGACATCGGTTCTTAGTAAGAACATAACACCTGGACTTTAAATGTCAGAACGACGGTAACCGCCAGAGAATCTTTTAACATTGACAAAATAATTATATAAAAAAAAGGAAAAGAGAAATATATATATTATACGGGTAAAAGCGTACGCTAAAAGTAAAGGTAATGAAAAAGCTGATGATTTATTGAAAAAAACTGCAAAGGACAACAAAACTAAAAATATATAAGGTGCCTATTTTTATTGATAGTTTAAGTACCATGGACGCCTTCTAAACCAGTTTTAGAAGTGTAAAAAAATGTATAGTGAAAGAAGTATGATGAACAAAAAATTGTTTATTCAATAAATCTCGATTTTTTTTTTCTTTAGTTTTCTAATTTTTCCATAGTTTACTCTTTTAAGCGACTTTTAACGATGACCATTCGAAAGAGCACCCTCGAAAACATAGGATACAATGGTTCTTATATTTTTCCAGTTCCAATTCACGCCATGGTATCAGCTGAAACTCGAAGCTCGAAAATCCGTCCCGTGAACGTTAAAGGGTTAATATCGAAGGTAACAATCTGAAGTGATTCGACTCCATATTATTCTTGCTGCCTGTATGAATACGCTTCCAGGACCACAAAAATAAAGTCTAATTCTCAACTATTGCGCCGTGACTGTTTTTGTGTCATTATCTGTGAAGTATAATAGGAGGGTAATGGATTTGGATGGATTTTCGCACATCACACACTCTAAACCATCTTTCATACTTCACGCAATCATCCATCCACTGAAAAGGTTGTGATGTGCCATTTATTCATTACTACATGCCTTTATTCTTAAAACTAATTAACAATAAAAACTTATAGCTAAAACAAAACGATACACCAGTACATTTTAAAAGGAAGGACAAATACTACGATCTATATATACATAACTTATAAAATACTAATTACAATTTATCAATATATATATTTATACACGAATACTCGATGGGAGCGTGAGGAAACAGTGCCAGGGTTTCCCCTCTAATCTGTGGCTTCTATCGCGACCCGCTACGACGGGCCGGACTCTGGGTGAGGACGCACCAAGAGCGGTCCTCAACAGGAGGGTATTTAAGCCATCGAATCGGTATTTGCTACGAGTGTGCTCTTTCTTTACACTGGCTCGATATAGTGACTACAATGGACCGGATAGTAAGTACTGTGTAGTCCAAAAGCAAAAGCGACCATCAAACGATGAAAATCCATTGACAGTCTCCGTCGTCATGTCGGCCCCACATCAAAGATGGGCAAAATATAATCTGATTAATGATTAACGATTATAAAATGTAGTCGGAATTTTAATTTTCTTGCTCTCTACTCATGATTAAATCCATTTAAAACATTATGAAGTCATAAATGTCTATGCAATCTGGGGTAATTAAATCCATTTAAAACATTATGAAGTCATAAATGTCTATGCAATCTGGGATTTCGTAGTGTTTAAAACGTAGATTAGCAAAATGCAGCCATATGATTGGTTAAAAACGCAAGATGTAATCGTAATCATTTTTATTAATCTGATTATATTTTGCCCATCTATGACCTATATGTACCACGACTGAAGGTCTCTAGGTATATCAGTTACTCAATTATCGGCCTCATTTCCACATTACATAAAGTGAGATTGCAATGAAAAGTTTGTATTTAATTTTAAGAAATAGTTGAAGTCGCTGATGAAACATTCCAAAGGAGAATTTGATTTACCAACAAATGTTTCCTTTCAACGGTTACCTTAAATAACTGAAGGATTCCGCGTCATTTCGCAAAGATATTTACATTTCGTGATCCGTGAGCTCTGCCTCCGCCGTTGACTGAATAAAATATACTCTACACGTGTCTCTAATGCACTCATCAATTATTAGTGGATCCGGACCGCCTTCCTCGGCAGAGCGTCGCGTCTGTTAATAACCTTCCACGGGATTACTCCTTCGCGTGTGTTCGCCACGTTTTCAAATTGAATGATATTTTGTTGGAAACAATAAAGGTGACGGTTGGCATTTGTATTGTAATCTAGGAATTAAGATCAGCGCAATCTTCTTTCTCTTATATTGGCTTTATAAGGTGATGGAGAGGCGTGTAAATAGCCCTCCATATGAGCGGGGAACGTATCTTGGTTGGCGGTTAAGAGAAATTAAAATTAGGTCAAAAACGAGTATTAAGGAAATTTATCACTCCATAAATCGCAGCTGATATACCAGAATGTCTGAATCACTAACCTGTAGGTCTGCAGCTCGTCCAGTATATGCTACAGCACGGTAAGGTTCCAGGAGTCCGGTAGAGGCCACGGGCACAGTAAGTTTCCTCTCGCACAATTACACCTTATTTCTCTTCTTAATAGCAACGTCGTGTGGCGGTTTAAATATTAGTACGGCGGGTTATTTATATTTTAAAATAAAAGGTTGATCACGACGTCGCGGCGGTTGCATACAATTGTTATAGTAGTAATGTAATGAATGACGTTTTTGTGACGTCAAACAGGGCGGTTGTAGTAAGGCGACATCTATCGGTTTCACTACAGATTAAGGATGCAGATTATCCTTATATCATTCGCAAGTATGGAGTGATAGAAGGATTTTGGTATGAAGCGGAAGTATCTTAACCGCTTCACCAGGTGACTACAGCTCATCTAATAGAAAGCATAATGTAATTCAAGAACGACATTGATAGCAATGTGATTAATATTAGAAGATCAATAATGCGCTGCAATATTGAGCCGACGGAGTGGCGGATGCATGCGGAGCGACGCTCGGAGTGGAGAAGTCTTGTGCAGCGCGTGGTGGCAGAATTCGAGACCAGACGTAGGCTAGAGTTGGATGAGAGGCGAGATCGTTTCAAGGCCCATCCACTGTGCCCGCTTCCTATAACTACGTGGGTGGTATTCTGACATGTCCATTATGCAACAGGACATTCCGCGCTACGGTGGGCTACGCAAGTCATCAGCGGGCTCACCTTAGCCGATTGGGGCTGCAGCCCGCGCATACTTGATATTATTTGGAAATGTCGCCAAGGCCAATATCGGTCAGGATTTTCATCATCATCATCATTAGAAGATCACCACTTACGACAGAGCGTTGAAATTGTATGTTATTCTATTTGAGAACATATTTTTAGCTGCAATTTTGGCGCGTGTATATGGTATCTTTATATTTCTTAACTCTATGTTATTTGGGAATCACGTTGCACCTTTTTTTGTTGGAGAAAATCCTCATCAGACTGTCCCGCCCGCGCGTGTGTGTGGCGGCCGAGGTGTGTGGACTTGTACCAGCTAAAAACCTCAAGGTAACTACTTCTGCCAATTAGTGAGGACTGCGGGTTCTGCAATCAATTCGCCGCAGCCCCAGTACGCCGCGCCTGACCGGCACAACCACGGAGGGAGACGTCTTCCGTCTTCCCCGCCACTTAGTGTACTTCTGCAGAGCGCGTCACGACGCTCTGCCGACTTTTTGGAGTCGCTAAAGGGACGCTCAGAGCACTCACTCTAAGCGGCCACAACCTCTAGGACATCAGGGAATCACGTATATATCACCTATAGCCACCTAACCTCTTATATTTCTCACTTGTATGTTGAACCTTATAATCTGTATATATAAATAAACTCATCAATCTACATTACGAACCTTTCACTACCTATATTTTTTTTACACTGGCCCGATATAGTGACTACAGGTACCTGATGGTAAGTACAGTGTAGTCCAAAAATGAAAGCGACTATCAAAGGACGAAAATCCATTGATAGTCTACATCGTCATGTCGGCCCACATATACCACGACTGAAGGTCTCTAGGTATATGAGCTACTGGATATACACAAGCTGATCCCGAAACGCGACAAGCCGAAACTGGTCACTATAACGGGCTTTACACCCATGTACTATGGTCGCGATCCAGAAGGGCACCGACGCCCTACCACCTCGCTGCTACTCGTTTAGCACCACCCGGGAGTCACGTGTAGGGAAACTAGGGTAAAGCCTACGGACGCGAGCAGCTTCGACTCCCAAAATATCCCAATATTTATGGCGTACAGTCAAAATTTAATAGGGAAGTCGGTTATCATGCCGTTAAATGTTATATGTAGGCTATATTTGATATTTTGTACTCTGTAAAAATAGGTCTACAGAATTAAATAAGTATCAGTCTTTTAAAATGATGAATTAAATACCTACTGCTATTTAAATATTCCGTTATACTAAACAATACAGTTAATAATAGTTTTCTCAGTAGATTTTATGTAAACAAGATCAACATGCAACTACGTAAACGAAAATCAAATTAACTTGTAGACTCGCCAGTCGCGTGCAATCCGAGACCTAGAGGGCTCTCGGACGGACAAACACGACTTGTAAATTGATTGAATTCCAACGGAAACCGCTTCGATAGCCCTTACAAAACATGCAAACTAAATTCAATCTTATTGTATCACTAGTACGGTAATTCATAATAACTTTATTCAAACAAGGCTGTTTTAAGCAAGTACTTTTCCTATCCTATCCTGTTCCGAATAATATTATGCATTCAAAAATGTGTATGTTTGGATATACGTAATGGCTAAACCGATTTTGATGAATTTTAGCATAGAAATAGATTATATCTTGAAGACAGGCTGTTACGTTGTGAAAATAGAACTAGAAGCGGTTGAAATAGAGGATGCAATTTACCTTGGGGAAAATATTGTGTTTAAATTAGGGATATAAATATAGGTTTTTATATTTGGTTCGGAGAGTTGGGAGGGGAAGAGATGGAGAGTTGAGAGGGGAAGAGATGGAGAGTAGGTTTAACTAAAAATTAACACATCATTCGTCGACTGTAGGGCGATATGAGGTTTTCTGAGTCAGCTAGTAGAAAATAAATACACAACTCCTTTTGGAACAAGGAATCTGTTGAAAAGAACCGGTAGACGATCTACTATAAAAATACTATTTCCTAGATTAAATTTGGGACTAAATTTAAATTTCTGTAACAAAAATATACGTAATGTTACATGTAGCTACACATATGTTTTGCCAATAAAATTATTATTAAGTTAGGTATCCACATATTAATAAAATTCTTCATAAAATCGTACACATCACTTTAATTGTTTATAAATAAATACTAGACGACACTAAAAACACGAAGATTTCAAAATTAAGTCCTGTTAGGTGTTAAATAACATAAAAATAAATATAAATGTAACCAACCATCTTGATTGATACTGCAATTCGCCTAAACATCCTTTAACAGGGTAGAATTTCGTGCAAAGGTCTTGGTAGCTCTTAATGTTTCCCATCCCAAAATTAATTGGCACGGCGAAGAAACAAACTGCCCTCTAAACAGAACAAATAAGACAATGGTGTACTACTTATCAAAGCTATTTACCTACTCTTACAACGCTTTGGTCAATGAATTATTACATAAGCGCATAGACAATAGATACTGCTCGTGAGCTTTTTTAATGCCAGAGACGGGCAAAATATTTATAATCGAATTAATGATCAACGATTACAAAATGTAGTCGTAATATTAACTTTGTTGCTCTGTAATCATGGTTAAATCGCTTCAAAATATTAATATATGTATGCATAATAAATGTGTATGCAATTGAGGATTCCGTAGTGTTTAAAACATAAATGCGCAAAATGTAATCATAATGGTTTTTCATTAATCTGATTACATTTTGGCTATCTATGCATAATGGCTATACTGTATCTGCTAGTAAGTACGATGTAATCTGAAAACCGCCTACGACTATCGAAAACAAAGAAACCTAAGTAGCAAGTGATCATGTAGGCATAAAGAAACACACCTGTCTTCATTTTTCGTTTAGAAGACCTTTCGTTTATCACAGGCAGATTGAAACGTGTTCGTCATCATTTCAAGCATCTTCTTATATATAAAAAATTAAGATTTGTCTTATTTAGTTAGCGAGTTACAGCTTTTTGACATTTATAGACCGTGTCTTTGACAGATAGACGAACAATCGGACATAGAGAATAAAAAGCCGCTCACTCATTAATTTATTTGACTTAATTTAAGCTAAAATATACCTGAAAGTAATATTTGTGGTGATAACGTAAGAATTAATCTATATCAATTTTTATCATAGAAATAAGGGTTTTAAATATTTCTTTGGTGAATTTTACGTTATGATTCATCGATATTAAGCTGAGGTATTTTTGAAAATAATGGAAATAGAGATTGACTTGCTATGTAATTGGACGCTTGTGGCCGTTGTCTTCGGGTTCGTCTTAATCAGAGGCAGGCCGATATCAGTCAGCCTTGGGGTGGGTAATGAACACAGTTTCAGGTAAAATTAATGTTTCTTTACTGTAGAGAATACACAATAGTGATGACATATGTTTGCAATATGCATAGCAGCTACTAGAGCTTTTTTACATTGGTTTTACAGTGCACCTGATAGTAAGTACAGTGCAGTCCAAAAACGAAAGCGGCCATCAAAGGATGAAAACACATTGATAAACTCCGTTGTCATGTCGGCCCACATATACCACAACTAAAGGTGTCTAGGTATATGAGTTACTGGATATATACAAGATGATCCCGAAACGCAACAGGCAATAGCGAGTCAGTATAAAGTCTTTACACTCGTGTACTGTGGTCAAAACCCAGTTCGGATAATCGTTCACCACCAAAAGAAAGATTTAAGAGATGAGTGAATAGCCATTTGTTGGGCGGACGCGGAACACCATTGGAATCATCTTCAGCTTTCACCATGTGTGATTGAAGTCAAGCGTCCGCCTATAAATAATAAATAAATGAATATTACATAGACAACAACTTATGAAACATAGCTTATGTTTAAAACCAAAGAAATAAATGCATTAACAATAATTAAAAACAATTAAAAAAAAAAACGTATATACACACCGAGATAAAGATTACATTACAACAAAAACATTTGTGAAAAACACTTGTCATAAAATGTTCGCTTCGTGTAATCATTACAAGAAAAGGTAAGCACTGAGGCTCTACAAAACATTACCACCTTGTAAAATATAGGTGGCAACCCCACCTGGCGAGATTGGCTCATTAATTTAACAGCGTGCAACACTTAAAGCAGGCCTGCCAACATTTTCGTAAATGAACTGGCGAACTCCTTGCCAAGTCTATTTAGTTTTACGCGCATACGATTCTCAACTATATTGTTTAGTACATAAGTTTTTTCGAAGTGTAAAGATAAAATGGTCGTCTAAGCGTAGTTTCTGAGCTTACGGGATTGTCACCCTTGTGTTAGGTAGAGCCCCTTTCGGGCTTTGATTTGTTGGGTAATCTAGTACAGAATATTATGTACTTAATCGCTGTTAATTTAGTTTTGTGTTCAGGGATCGAGAGCGGTTAGCATTCTAATGTCTACTGGGATGCTAGCACTTATCTGATAAAGTTTTGAGTATAATATTTAGCAATATAGGGTTGACATATAAATGGGTGTCAGCTGAAAATCAACGTTAGGTGGTTCAGCTGGTCAGTTAGCATTTGCTAAGACTTTCCTTTGGCGTATCATCACAACACAGAGTATTTGCTTTTGTTGTTTTCTATATTGAAAAACCTTCTGTGTTGTATACCAAATAAATGCGTTTCTTTAATTATCAAGTAATAAAAAATCAAATGTGTCGTACAAAGTTACACAAGAATGTAATTAATCAAGATTTGTTACAATTTAACAATTTTGTAAATAGAGTTATTTAGCTACCATCGTTTATAAAGATCAAGCAAAGAGATTAAATACATTTTTTAAGCTTAAATCTATATTGAGTCGGGATTGTAAATTGATCTGGTGTGCAGGTGGCCACGAGTTTCAGTTTTAATAATATCATAATCCTATATCACTGTAAGGGTGAGCAAAGATATGTTAGCGTTTGAGTCTACTTTGCGTTTATATGTCGTACTAAACGTAACTAGACTGTCACCGTAATCAGCTGGTCGACTTTCTCAGGTCACAAATGATATTTTATAGAGGAGGAGAGAGATTATATAGAGGATACAACTACTAATGTGTCTATCTCAGCTCACCCAGTAGTGATATAGCGTGAGTATATATTATTACTTTTTGTGCTCGACGTGACCAGTAGCGCGGGTGATCGCCGTTTCCAGGGCCATTACTCGTGATATTTTCTTAGATGACATGTCGGTTTTCTCTCGATATTTTTGTTTATCAGTGAGAATGTGGGGCCAATATTCAGACGAACAATAATCAAAATAATATTTTACTTAAATGGACTACTAATGATGAAAACAATTGACAAAAATGTATCATTTGCATGTATATCAACTTGCTAAGTCATCAAAAGTAAGAGAAATATCAAATGACCCCACAACAATAGTCAATTATTAAAAGGCATTTAAAATAAACGATGTGCAATAAAAACAGCGCCCCGTTCCTTTGAGATTTGCGCGAACGGGAATCGAACTGGCGTCCCAATGGTAGTTATTCTTAATGACAGGCGTTTACAACGTTCACATATGTCCAGTACTGTTGTATTCTAATGTTTTTATAAGTTGGGGTTACTTCTGCAATAGATTACGTACACTAGAGTGCGAAACATTATTTCTCTAACAGAATTACAACAATATACAGAGTGATTTTATAAACGAGGGCGATATTTCAGAATACAATAATTTGTACCTTCTTATAACTAATATAAATGGAAATAACAATATTCCCTAACAAATGATAAAGAAACATTGATGAATAAATGATAATTGATCCGTTAAAGGTATGGACACCGCAGCGCGTGTGCTGCACGATTGAATGGCGTGTAGATTAAATTCCTTTTACGTGATTTTAAGTAAACAGATAATTGACTCGTTACCCTTTCGTACTCTATCCTGGCTTAGGAGAGACAAAATACATACTTAATAATTAATTGTTATTTATTCTATCATTTGTGTCATTGCCCCTTAATATGTTGACTATAAATTACTTTGTTTTAATGGAAATGTTAAGATATCACTATTCCTATATATTTGGAATTAGAATCGAATGCTGAATATCCTCCTTGGATATCTCCGTCGTCTATAAAATCAGCCTGTTTATGATATGATAGTACATTAATACATGTCACCTAAAGTGTATTGAGTATTGGTAAGAGTACTGACTGGCCACTGCTGTCTGAACAAGCATTGGTGGCCGGAGTACTAGAGATTGCAGATTCTGCAAAAGTGTGGACGAAACGTCCAACCACCTCCTGTGTGAATGTGACTTACAAATGCCCAAACGCAACCGTATTCTGGACCACCACGTGCTACACCCAGGAGAGGTTCATCTCTGCCAATAGAGTAGTACAGTTCTTCAAAACTATAGGTTGGAGCTGTATAAAGACAGCTTTAGATGTAAGGTGGCGATCACAATAAATCTTTTAGGTCGCAGTGATATAGGCTGAGTTAGGCTGCATAGCCCCACATTGCATAATAATATTAATAAATACCTAAATTAATGAATAGTTTGCCTCGCGACAAGCAGGACGTATTCTTACACGCCCCTAACCCTAAACCCTTTAGTAAAATAAAATAATATTATTTGAAACTAGCTCTTGATGAATATATAACAACTTTATATGATAGATTTCAGCTAATCATATTCATTTTATAAATGAAATAGTCTATGCTTGTAAAATTGTTTGTTGGAACTCACTGGCTGCCCATAATCCTAATATATGGTTTCGTAGTCATTAAATTATTATTTATTCTACTTGTAATTTAGAACTAATAAATAAAAAACATATCGAGGGGTGAAAGGGTATTTGATTCCAACGACATTTTTTGGTGATATAGATATATCTATTTTTGGAATCTGTAAAAAACGCTGATCAAGCGACCTTTGCCACATATTTTACTATTGAATTAGGAACAAAGATTATCGTTAAATTAATCACAAGTAATTTATGGAGGGATAGAAATATTAAGTTATATATGAGACGGAAATATCTCAAATGCTTCATCATTACTATTATTAAAAAAAAATGAAACGCCAAAAACGATTCCAGAAGGTATTTACAATAACTGCTTCACGCCCGTGATGTCTAACAGGCAACTGGTTATATGTAAAAACTTCATTTTACATAAACGCATTAATTTACCTCGGTAATTAAGCGACGCAGCGATTTTAGCGGCGCCATTGTCTGGCCGGACAATTACCCTGCCTACAACCATAAATTAAGCTACGAATATTTAATAATAATTGGCTTGCCTTTGTTTAACGGTAGGGCGGGTTGGAGCCGCCCACCCTGTACTGAGCGCAAAGTTATTCCTATTATTTTCATTGATACTGTAATAATACTTATTCATATATAGTCAAGTCATAATCCTTTCGAGACGGGGAATATCCGGGGGAAAATCCTGCATAGGATCATGAAGGTCTCTGTGAGGACAGCGAACCCGGTGTGTCAGACTCCTACTGACTAAAAACCCTCGGGGTATCCTTTCAATCACTCCACCCAGGCCTAAGGATCCAGATTCTTATTTATCATAATTTTATCTAATTATTATAAAATAAAAAAGAATTAGTCGCTGCTGAGCAAGTTGAAAATTAACAGACAAAGTATTAGAGCATGGCACGGCGTTTTGGCGAATCCTTTGTCCTGTGAAGCCAGAATGCTGTGCCAGATGGTGACGCTTGCTCATCCGCGACTCCCCTAGGATGTAAGGACGTAGGTTAGGCCACAACGGGGCTGATAAATTCGCTGGAATAAAAGCCCCTAAATAAAATAAAAAAATAGTCTATTAATGATTACTTTGGACAATCTAGAGTCAATGTATTTCTGCTCACTCCGAAAGAAATAGGTGTATGGTATAGTGGATTGATATATTAATATAGTAAAAACTGTTGTTCTGTCGGTCCTTTACATCCGGGAACACAGTTAAGCCGGTTATGAAGGCCGGTAATGAGGGTGTCATTTGCGCGGTGAATTATAATTGTCGCGATAACGTTGAGTGCGCCAACGCCATTCGCTATGGCGCTATGCCTGGCCGATAGTATTAATAGATGAGCTTATTTAACGTAATGACCTGTTTGCAGATATATTTTTTTTTTACTTAGAGAAAATCCTTATAGGATATTCTCAACCGCACAGAGGAGTTGCGCGAAAGAGGTATGTCGGACTTGTACTGACTAAAAACCCCAAGGTGACTACTTCTGCGCATTAGCGGGGACTGCGGGTCCTGTAATCAATTCGCCACAGCCCCGTCGCGACGGGCTCACCGGTCACAAATTCGAGTAAAGATGATGCCTTCCCCAACACTGCTCGTAGTATATACCTGAGCGGCCACGACCCCAAAGACAGTTTGCAGATATCCTACAGTACTCATACTATTTATATAAAGTTTAAGCCGTGAGGTTTATCAGCAGAATAGAGTAGTGCCTCCCTCTTCGTCATACTGAAGAACTGAAGAGAATAGGTGGTGCGCCGGACACTGCGCACCACCGCCCTCTCATCCGGGCAGCAGACTCCCTCCAGTCTACTGCCCGGCTAGAAATCGCGGACACCATTAACTGTTTATAATGTTTTTAAATTATCATGTAAGTATTAGAAATATTTGTCAGACATGATTACTAATTTTTTTTTTTACACTGGCTCGACATAGTGACTACAGAGTACCTGATGGTAAGTGCAATGTAGTCCAAAAACGAAAGCGACTATCAAAGGATGAAAATCCATTGATAGTCTACATCGTCACGTCGGCCCACATATACCACGACTGAAGGTCTCTAGGTATATGTGCTACTGGATATACACAAGCTGATCCCGTAACGCGACAAGCCGAAACTGGTCACTATGACGGGCTTTACACCCATGTACTGTGGTCGCGATCCAGACGGGCACCGACGCCCTACTACCTCCCTGCTGCTCGTTTAGCACCACCCAGTAGTCACGTGTAGGGAAACTAGGGTAAAGCCTACGGACGCGAGCAGCTTCGACTCCCAAAAAAAAAAAACAAATAATAATAATAATATTCAAAAATGTTGCATTTCCTATAGTCTTGTTCAGTGGAGTGCTTCCTATAGAAGCAAAAAAGCATTACCATGGTTACACTTGGGCATTTAATAAATATTTAAGCTAAAAACTAGTAATTACCAGATTGTGAGAGTAATTTGTTTTTATATTTCTATGGCATGAACTCCACTGGTCTTGGTTAGATATATGGATCTATCTAAAATAATTCTAATATACATAAATTAATCACTATCAAGTACCATGTAGTCACTTTGTAAAGACTTTGTAAAGAAGAATAAAAATTTTTAGTACCTAAAGTAAATAATACTGAAAGCACCAAAAATACCGGTAACCGAAAAGGCTTGTAAAATATTCTGGCGTTGTTATTCCGCTCCACCACTGTCGGATAACCGATGCAGATTAAACTATTAACAAAATGGTGCCGTTACGTTTTTCCGACGGTTTCGAATAACGTTTTGCATATTAACAGTATGTTTATTCTTTGGCTGATAACATGGAGTTGTTCCGATATGATCGTAGTATGAAATACTTGTCTTAAACATATTGTGCACTGAAAACTGCGATTGTTGCGTAACTGGGCACGTTGGGCACGACATATAAGAGCAAATTGGACACAACCACTAATGTATCTCTGCCAGAGATGGGCAAAATGTAATCTGATTAATTATGAACGATTACAAAATGTAGTCGTAATTTTAATGCTCTTGCTGTGTAATCATGATTAAATCCATTTAAAACATTAAGAAATCATATATGTGTATACAATCTGGGATTTTGTAGTGTTTAAAACATAGCTGAGCAAAATGCAGTTATATGAATGGAAAAAACGTAAAATGTAATCGTTAATCATTTTCATTAATCTGATTACATTTTGCCCATCTATGATTACTGCTCACCCCGTAAGGCGTACATAGCGTGGCGATATGTTATTATTATTGTATTATTATAATAGGACACGTGTCTAATCCAAAATGGGCACGTGCCGATCGCATAGCCTATAAATACCCAATTACAACGGTCGCAAGGTAACCTGACGTCAATCCGAAGGGGACGTCACTAAAGAAGTGAACACCTGTTCATTATTCAACTACTAATTCGAGTCACTGGTTTAGAATTTTAAAATCGGATATGTTGCGCTTTTTGAAAACCTGTAATTACAAGTATGTCACCCCCTAAACATGCAACTCTTTTTTATATTGGCTCGATAAAGTGACTATCTTACACCTTATGGAAAGTCACTGGCACTTATCTCATTAAAGCACAAAAAACATTATATTTCATAAATAATATATTTTATTTTAAGCCGTGGTGGCTGCCGGCAGAATAGAATAGCACCCCCCTCTTCTTGCTGAGGTGTCGTAAAAGGCGACTAAGGTATCTCTTTAACACCGCAATACAACCAGGTGTTTAGAGAAGGGAAAACTCGACCAAACCTGCATCCCGCTCCTTCCCGATCGTACTGGTTCTCCTTTCCATCGGGCCTGAGGGAGCTCGGACGAGAGAGTGCTTCTCTGGCTGCGCGTCCAGTTATGCACTTAAATATCTCCTGCGCAATTGACTGTGTCCGAAAAGTGGCCCTCAATTTTCTTAATCGGCATTGAAACAGTCGCCGTGGCCGAAACCGGCTAGGATATCATCATCATCATTTTATTTTACATATTACTTTGTGACATTAAGTAAGAAAACATGGCACACAAATTAGAAAATATATATGCCCCCGCAATTATAAGGCACCACAGCATGCATAATAATCAATATATAATGCTAATATAGTTTACAGTTAAGTCAAGAATATCGTAGTGCCGGGCAATAGACTTGACGGAGTCGGCTGCCCGGATGAGAAGGAGGCGGGGCACGGTGTCCGGCGCACCGTTTGGAAGAGAGGTTTTGGAAGGGTGGGTTTTACTCCTTCCTCTCCCAGAGAGGTAGCCTAAACAAGACTTCTTGTTCCCTGGGTGTCTGGATGAATTTGGTTTCCCAGGCCTGGGTGGAGTAATTAGAGGGACACCCCGGGGGTTTTTAGTCAGTAGGAGTCTGACACACCGGGGTCGCTGCCCTCACATTGTCTCTGATGGTCCAATGTAGGATTATCCCCTGGGTTACCAAAAAAAAAATATCCTTGTCTGAATCTTGTAATGCTGTAGGTATATAAAATTTTAAGTTTCTTCTATGATTTACAGGCGGATGCTTGCCCCGTTTCATACTTGATGGAAGGTGAGAGGAGTCCGACCACGTTCATCCAACAAATGTTACTTTTCACTTATTTAAGTTCTTTGGTTAGAAGTTCCGCTAACGTACGAAATCCAATAATTGGAACAATTGTGAAATTTCCAATTGTGTTATAGATCAAAACAAAGAGTTAACGTTTTATTGTTCGACTAAAATTTACAAAGTACAATTATTAATGAATTATTTGAAAAATTTGTAAAAGATTTTGCTAACTGCTTACTCAACGTTATATACATGTATTTTGTATGGACTTAATCTCCGGATTTGACGCTTTGCTTGCGTGAAAAAGTAAAAATCTAAAAAGTGTACAGGATACGGCTTATGCGTGTCCAGTGCCTACCCTGATCGACGGTATTGCAAACTTTTTAAAACGAGTTCGTATAGAACGTGTACTGCAGGAAATCCGAATGTTTTAAAGCGGTTTTTCACTTTTAAGATTATTTTACTCTAAAGGTCTCCTTATTTCGCAAGAATTTACATTTAATTCAACATGGATTAATTTTATATAAATGAATCTCGCATTTTGATTGATATCAATTCTTTAAACGAAGGGTCAATTAAGAATGGACTTAGGCACCACATGCTCAAAGGTGAAGGGAACCATTGAGGGAACTCGCATGGCATCTAATACAAATGTCATGTGTAAGTGCTTTAAGAACGGTGATCAGCTGCGATACTGGTCGCGTTGGGCAGGATCTATACGCACAAAGGGGAAACAACAAATAATGTATCTCTGCTGCTTACCCTGAAAGGGGTATAACTTAATGATACATTATTACATATCTTTTAATACATTATTTACTGTTTTCATTTATTTTGTGTTGTTGGTGTGAAGTGTTTATAAATACCCAGAAGTGTTATACATACAGTTTAGTTTAATACATAGAGTTGTTTAACCTTGATCCACACTCTTCCTTCCTGAAAAGAACCACGCACGTGGGTTTGCGGAGTCACAGCTTTACGGTATCTCACATCCCGGCTAGGACTAAGAAGCTCTCTAACTCCTTCTTTTGCCGTATCGTTGGGCTGTGGAATGGTCTTCCGGCGAGCGTGTTCCCACCGTCTTATGATATGGGATCCTTTAAGCGTAGCGTGAAGAGATATTTG
Source organism: Automeris io (assembly GCA_036320925.1). Taxonomy (NCBI): domain Eukaryota; kingdom Metazoa; phylum Arthropoda; class Insecta; order Lepidoptera; family Saturniidae; genus Automeris; species Automeris io. Next base: position 13,202,313 of record JAUDJH010000005.1, read on the forward strand.
TGCAGGCCGACATGATCGCTGCGACTACCGATGGGTCTTTCTTGCCTGTCGATAGTCGTTGGCGTTTTTTGGACTGCACCATGCTTGCCATCAGATATGGTGTAGTCACAATGTTAAGTCAATGTAAAAAAAAGTTATATATGAGCCCAAATATAATTAGCGCATATATTATAAGGCCATTAAAAAAATTGATTTTACATTTTTTCCAGTGTAAATTAAGGCTTTTGTGTTTTGATTTAAATTAACTCGCCGTAAGTATCAACGTGTTCGTTTTTAATTTGTTCACATGCAACCGCTCCCACATACATTACAGAGGACGCAAACAAACGCAACGGATTAGACCTTCAAGGGAACCCATTCCACATACAGGGTGGTGTAATTATGCTTAGATTAAAAAATACAGAAGTTATGATAAAAAATATATATATCATCATGCTTTTGCTACTTTCGGGGTGAGCATGGGTACATTTGTTGATACCTTCATTATGCGTTTATAAGTCGTGCACAATGTGAACAGTAAAGCAGCTGATCACCTTCCTCTCGGAGTGGTTGTTCGGTTCTCATTCTCTGTTTCTTAAAAGTTATGATGCCTTCTTAATATATTTTATCCGATCATAGATACGTAAAAGTATGGATAAAAATCATAAAAAGCCGCTTTTATAATTATTACTGGCATATTTAATATCCAGTATTAGTTCTAAAATACTTCGAAGGTTGCTATTACCTGTGTCGTAGTAAATTAATAAAAATACATTGTATTATTTGGTAAAAACGTAAAATAAGTCACATAAGGCCATGTTTGATTGCGTTGACTTAGAAGATTGACTTTTTCAGAGCTACAATGGACTACAGACTTGAAGATTTAATAATAACTTTAACTTGATACCTCCGCAAGCTTGCGAGAAAAAAATTACAGACAAACATACAGACACGTGGATAGAAGGAAAACGAAGCAATCTTACAAGGGTTTCTTTTTTCTTTTGAACCCTAAAAATTGGCTATAGCTAATGAAAGACATGTTTGGAAATAGAATCATCCTGTACGAGCGGACCCATTTAAATTGATATAAATTAATCCTTTAGCAATGCGCCCCTCAAGAAAGAAATCCCATTACGTCCAGATTCGATTAACGTTTTAACAGGACTCACCCTCCGTCCTGGTTCGCGTCTTTCGCTCACGTCCTTTAGATTCTCCTACAAGCCGCTCGTAATACCTAAATAATATGTTCTGCTCTATTTTATTGGTTTCCTTATTGATAATAATACTTCGTCACTTTTGAGGTGAGCAGAGAGACATGAGTGCTCACATCCAGCGACGTGCATTGGGAATTTGGGCAGGTTAGGCAGATTCACACAATGAATGTGGATATTATATAATGATGATAAATATTATATTGCTTTGATAGGGAAGATAGATGGCGTGAAAATAAAATAGATATAATGAGTTCCTTTTTTTATTTAAATTTAAGGAATTTTTTCCAGACTTATTTATCGTAAAGGCATGCAATGCTTTCATGCATTTAAGGAATGAACGCTACTGCTCACATCCACTTTGCGTTTTTATTGATTTAAGGACATCCATTACGAGATATTTTAAAAAAAATTAAACCTTTTTAAACATTAATGAGTCGAGTCATACTTGTTTAGTTCTTTTCAATTTTCTCACTAAGTCTGTGTACTTGAGCATCTGAATTCTTTTGATATTTACCTAACGATAAAGATTATGCTCATATCGAAATGATCAAATAAATATTATTTTCTTTAATACTTCCTTTTTTATGTGTAGACACCACGTTATCTCCACATTTATCCTCTATTATATCTTCACAGTGAAATAGTATTTTTTCTCTTTAAAAGAGTACAAACTGTTTCTTTCCTGTCCACCCGTGGTGGGCTGAAAGAGAATGCAGTATCCACTGCTTTCTTCGAGGCATGGGACGAACTACAACATAATAACGTGCCTGTTATTAGTTTCATCTCTTTCACTCGAATAGTTTTATGATATTTCTACCTCGGTCACGATTAAGTAAATTGTTTTTATTTATCACTGTTAAATCACCTGTGATTTCTTTATCTGCTTTCTATTTTATTCTTGGTGGATTATAAAATTAACACAAAAGTCATATATCTCCTACGAAACCAGCATATTATTGCTACAATAATAAAAGAAACCGCGTTAGAACTTTTTCCTTACAAACATTTACAGAGATATCCAAACCCTTTAAAAAACCATTTTCCTATACCAACAACAAAGTAAACAGTTCCTACATCTTCAATTACTACACTCCTTTACCACGGGCTGTGTAAATAGCCCTTGCTGATCGTTTTGCTGGACCGAATCGAATAGTTACCCGAGAAATCGATGCTCCAAGTCTCCAGGGATATTCCAGTAACCGCATAATGTGATTTTATTTACGCTATTTTACGAAACGGGTTTGAACTGGGAATAGGTTTTTGAAAGGATTAGTTCTAGAGGTTTTATATATAAATAGCTATGACTGTAATTGATTCTCTATCATCTCATTATTGTAGGCCCCGTATAAACATTTAGTTAATGTCATAATGATGATGATGATGATGATGATGATGTCCTAGCCGGTTTCGGCCATGGCGACTGTTTCAACACCGATTAAGAAAATCGAGGTCCAGTTTTCGGAAACAGTCAATTGCGCAGGAGATATTTCAGTGCATAACTGAACGCGCAGCCAGAAAAGCACTCTCTCGTCCGAACTCCCTCAAGCCCGATGGAAAAGAGAACCAGTACGATCGGGAGGGAGCGGGATGCAGGTTTGGTCGAGTTTTCCTTCTCTGAACACCTAGTATAATTGCGGTGTTAAAGAGATACCTTAGTCGCCTTTTACGACACCTCAGCAAGAAGAGGGGGGCGCTATTCTATTCTGCCGGCAGCCACCACGGCTTAATGTCATAATAATGAAGTGGTAAGTGGAAGATTTTGATACCCCCTCACCAACTCGCGACCATTATTTGACTTACTTCTGCCTGGAAACGAACACTCAAATCCAAGCCCCGTTAATATTAAGTTTATATAGATCTGCCTATAAAAACTATGTTCTGTTACAAACCAGCGCAGGCTAATGTGAGTTCCGCAAATATAGGTGCAACACAATGTTGGCAGTCAGGCGGCGCGTGTTAAGCCCGCGATCGTGACAGCTGATAGCGTTACAGTCGCCGACATCGGATGTCTTTCCATATAAATGAAACATCGCGATACATACAGAACGATACATCGAGACCTGCCAGCAACTGCTAGGCCCTCACTGTCGAATAACTACTGCCAGAATCCGTATCAAATCATATCCGATTTCGGTTCGTGAAATTATTGCTTTGTTACAAATATAAATTATTTTAAATTAGGAAAAAATATGAGATGAGAAAAACTATTAATTGCTCTTCATATAAAAGGATAAAGAATTACCTTCTACATATTAAAAATGTGTTATATACATTTTTATTTAAAATGCATATTTCTAATGACAGTTTTTGGTCTTAAATGCGGTATTTTTGATTTGTAATAATTTATTGTGGCGATCCATTAAATTGTAGGGATTTCCAGAATGATCCGTAGTCTTAAAAATAAAGAAACCCTGTTGACTGTTTAATATATGACAACTTCTATGGCTATAAATACTACTTACAACATGTAGGTATTGTAGAATGACTGATCAGCGCCAACAGGTGGACCTTGCAATAAATCAGCGTTGTAGATTTCCATTGTATTGTCGGACGGAATTCTTGTTACATTGTTTAGTTTAGATACTATAAATAAAATATTAGATTTTATTTTTGAATCAAGTACCTGATGCTGGTAATAATAATGGTTAATTATTGCATAATACTAAGATAAATATTCAGGCTGATTATATAGATGAGGGATATATCCAAGGAGGATATTCAGCATTCGATTCTTATTCCAAATATATAGAAATAGTGATATCTTAATATTTTCATTAAAACAGAGTAATTTGTAGTCAACATACTTGGGAACAATGACACACATGATAGAATAAATAACAATTAATTATTAAGTAGGTATTTTGTCTCTTCTAAGCTAGGATAAAGTACTAAAGGGAAGCGAGTCGATTACCTGTTTAACTAAAATCACGTAAAAGGAATTTTATCTACTTACCATCCTAAGTCAGACGCGCTGCGGTGACCTAACTTTTTACGGATCAATTCTCATTTGTTGACAAATGTTTCTTTATGACTTGTTAGGGAATATTGTTATTAACATTTTTATTAGTTAAAAGAAGGTACAAACTATTGTATCCTGAAATATCTCCGTTGTCTATAAATACACCTGTATATTATTTCGTTCAAAAAAAGACAGCGAACATGATTTAATAATAATAATGTATCGTCATGCTATATTATGTTACAGGGTTAGCAGAGATACATTGGTGGTTGTATCCACTTTGCGCTTATATGTTGTGCCCGACATGACCAGTAGCGCAGCTGATTGCCGTTCTCAGAGCACTTACACATGACATTTCTATAATACGCCATGCGGGCTTTCTCAAGATGTTTTTCTTCACTGGTGACCATGTGCTGCCTAATTTGTACGTAATCTGGAAAATCCCAGATGTCCGTACCGGGATTCGAACATACGACCATTTACATTGAAAGAAAGAAAGAAAACGTTTTATTAGCAGCACCCAGACAGAAGTGACAACATGATACAATAGATTACATGAAAATAAACATAAAAAACATAAAAATAAATAAAAAATCACAAACAATACATAACTAAAGTCTAGGCCGCCGCCAATAAGGACCCTGTCTCAGCTTGTGCTACAGAGCACTAGACTCTGCAGCGCTGGTATTCTGACAGGACCTTGCGGACGACACAGCCACTTCACTGGCACAGCTCTATATATACATATATATATAAGTTATTAGGATCTATTTTCACAATAAAAACAAAGAAAAGAAAACCATCAACAAAAAAAAAAAACAAAAAAAAAACAAACAAGCACAAAAACCGAATACATTTTGATATTTCAATTAAGTCAGCCAAATCTTTCTCTAAACTAAATATAAAACAAAAACAAACAAAAAATAAAATAATGTTATCGTACATTGCTGACCATAGAAACCGGAACTTTGTCCACTAGGCCCCAACAGCCATTAAAATGAAAGTAAGTGAATAAATTCTGTTTTAATTATTGGTGTATCAACTCCATTTGCATGACCGGGAGTGTGGAAATAGCCTCGTCTAACAAGGGGAGTGTCAGCGAGTCGGAGCGCACCACCTCATTGATTTCGTTAATGCTATGGGAATTATAATGGGAAATGTGAATGTTTATGTGCAGGGGAATTGCTAATTCACGTGTTTCTTGCATTAGATACTATACTTTAAAAATGTAATTACTCCTAGATATGATGATGTCCTAGCCGGATTCGGCCACGGCGACTGTTTCAACGCCGATTAAGAAAATCAAGGCCCAGTTTTCGGAAACAGTCAATTGCGCAGGAGATATTTAAGTGCATAACTGGACGCGCTGCCAGAAAAGCGCTCTCTCGTCCGAGCTCCCTCGGGCCCGATGGAATGGAGAACCAGTACGATCGGGAGGGAGCGGGATGCAGGTTTGGTCGAGTTTTCCTTCTCTGAACAGCTGGTTGAATTGCGGTGTTAAAGAGATACCTTAGTCGCCTTTTACGACACCTCAGCAAGAAGAGGGGGTGCTATTCTATTCTGCCGGCAGCCACCACGGCTAACTCCTAGATATATTTGATAATAGACTAGCTATGTTGTACGAACAGGGCGATGATTCTAATTTCTGTTATCTGTGAAATGATTCGCGGGTGAGATCCTTTTTCTTGGTAGATAACTAATACGCTAATTTTTTTTACTATGAAGTGGCAAACGGTCTGACATTTCATTCGTTGGACACTTGCAACTGCAAAAGCTATATCCATTCTAGAAATAATGCCATCGTGTTACCAACACCGAAAAAGACTATACTTATTGGTGACTTATTGGTGGGTAGACTTATTGGTGATGACTCTTTGACAAAAATTAGAATGCATAGCGTTGAGCATCGACGTAGAGTTGCCTGCCTCTCGGTCTTTTACCGGTTGCACGGTAGAGAGTGTTCTCAGGAACTTCATTCTTTGATTCCACCAGCCCCATTCCACCACAAAACCATTAGACATCGTGTCGGATACCATCTCTATGTGGTGGAAGTTCCTTATATTCGCACTAAAAGATTCGCTTCTACATTTATTATGCGAACTGCTAAGGAGTGGAATATGCTTCCAGCGGCCATATTTCCGCGATCTTATGACTTGGGAGTGTTTAAGAGAAGAGTGAATAGGCATTTGCTAGGCGATCGCGTTTCATCATCGAATTCATCTTCACCTTCCACCAGGTGTGGTTGAGGTCAAGCGTTTGTCTATAAATTATAAAAAAAAAAAGAAAATAATGTTTGTCGGCTACTTCGCTTAAGAATTGCAATCAGACACCAGCCCCTGTTACATAAATTTATTTAAAATAATAACAAAGTGTCGTAAAACACAGTGAGCAGAGCGGGTACGACAGCTAAACTAGTTCATCCTTCTCAAAAAGCGAGAGAAGAAGTGACTTTGCTGAAAGGAATGGCGCGCCCAGGGGCTTGGATAGTCTTCGCACTGCTTCTAACTCCTACTGACCTACGAGTATGTTAATGACACGGACGTGTGTGCAATCTCCACTCCATTTATCACGTGCCGTGATGGAAAGTATTTAGGAAGTGGAGCCCGCTCAGGAGCTGAACTATCTGGGGTCCCGAAGTCCACTTAAAAAAAACTTAGAAGACATAACAATGAAATGCGCCGGGAGAAGGGGTGAGATACAGAAGGAAGTCCACATACACAGGCTGATCCTGAAATGCGATAAGCCGGAGCAAGTCGTTGTGACATATTTGCATCCATATTTATATATTTATGGTACATAATTTTATAACATGTTACTCTACGATTCAAGAAACGTGGACTCATTTGGGATATACAAAACTAAGTTGCTACAATATAATAGAAAAAAAAAACGACACAATATGTTATGATTCTGCCAGGTAACTTCTTACTACATTTGTTGTTCTAATTTTTAAGACAAAAATGATATTTGTCTAATGAGATTTTATTTTTAAACTGCTGTTTGTATTGTAATTGTGATCCAAACAGGCATAGACACCCTTCCAATTCACAAAAAAAAAGTTTGAATTTATTTTCACTATTATAAAATGTACGTATATTTTATGAGGAAACAGCGATATTAGATAATGGTGGTCGAGGCGAAGTCAACCTCTAAGCTCGTTATCGCGATCCCGCTCTGAAAAAGACCCTATTATGTCAACTGACAGCCGAGAGCGGCCCTCAGGGAGCGCTATTTTACTTTACTTGATTTATCACCTATTTGGGACATCTAGGTGTTATGTTTTTGGATACCACTTGCGACACAATTAGTAATTGTATCAAATATTTTTTCGTGGTTAATAGTGGCTTTATTGGTTACTAGCTGTCCCAGCAGACCTTGTTCTGCCCTAATTCTCTAAAACAAAGTCACATTGTTTTTTTAATAGCTTCCTCGTCAGATTTTTTGAAAATTGTTTGAAGCAACCTGGCCTTAATGTTATATGTATAAAAATTGACAAATACTGACATTAATATTTATACGTCACTCAATAATTGTTTTGCCTTTCCGGAACCCGTCCACTGACATTTAAACTTTATGGTATGGTGTTAAAGTTCAAATTCACTTTTAAATATTATTACAAATTTTTTGTATGAGAATATAGAAAAGTGGTGTTTTTAGACATTATCAGACAATTTTTTTAATTTTTATCTCCGTAATAACCTTCCCCAGACTTCAACAAACACAACAAAAAAGAAATCAGCCAAATCGGTTCAGCCGTTCTCGAGTTTTGCGCTTATACACATTTAACGATTCATTTTTATATATAAGATGACCTGTGCCGAACATAAAAGTTAATTTAGACTGTTGTCGATTTTCTTTCATAGAATTAGCTGGGCAAAGTATTTTTTTGTTGAGCGTTTAAAAAAAAACAAATACAGCCAAAATTTGTTATAACGATATCGACGGGACTACTCATATTTAGTGGTAAAAACCGATAGTCGTAACAACCGGTGATGTTTTCGAGATTTGATAGGTCATATAGTATTCAGTCGGGACTTTTTTTTGGGTCAATATAACCAGTATGTTGACCTAAACGATGTCGCTATAAACTGTTTTGACTGTATTTTTAATTTTGACGAGAAATATAATATTAGTGTGGATTTTTTTACTTGTAACAAGTTTTTAACTATTTTTTTTACACTGGCTCGACATAGTGACTACAGAGTACCTGATGGTAAGTACAGTGTAGTCCAAAAAACGAAAGCGACTATCAAAGGATGAAAATCCATAAATCAATATTCTTTACTTGAAGTATCGGGCATATGTTTGTAGCATAATCAATATACATTTTTACACTATTATTTTGAAACAAGTAATTTGAACATGTATTTAATCTTCACACATATATTATCAATACATTTAATTTTATAAACTCTATCATCTATATCGAAATAAGAATGAGATTGTAAACGCACAACTGCTGATTTATCGTTAAATAAAATTTGAATATAGATGTCAGAAACCGCGACATCAGCTCGCTATCCAAATTAGCATTTTACATTAACGCGAGATCGTTTATTTAAATTTAACACGCAGTTGAGTTTCAATGGGCAAATATGTCGTGTGTAGTCAAATTATAAAATTATCCCGTTTGTCTACTTTGCAACATAATGGTCATTTTACACGCTATTTAACAATATATTCAAAATTGATTTGTGTACGGACACGTGAATGGTAGCTTTATTTGCATAATCTCATTCATTAAAGTTAAATTATTGCTTACGCTTCTAATTCGATTAGCCATTTGCTTTATGTTTGACTTTACAATTTTCTTTTCATCAAGAATTTCTCATTATCATACAAAGGCGCTTTTGATGCTTAAAACGGTTTCCATAACTCAGATAGCTTAATTCTATGTTACTATAAAATAATCCTTAGTTAAATACGTTATCATCATCAACATATTATAGTCCACTGTCGAACATAGATCTTTGCTAATTTACTCAAATAAGCTCGGACTATACTTTTCACGGGGGCAGTGGCGTGCATATCGTTTTCACACAAGGCAAGCAATCAGTAACAAAACTTACTTCGATTCTTCTATTACTCTTTCTTTATTAGAGGACTGTGAAAACACGTTATATTTTATTAATTTTGATAAGCACGTATTCCCATCATAATCACAATGGTGAATTTATCTATTATTGATTGAGTCATTCATGTTAGAATTAGATGCTCGTAGAGCGTAGGGTAAGCATTGCTTTAATGCTTGTATGAGATGAACGCCACTGCACGGGGGGGGGGTGTACTACGCCTTGCGTGTTCAGTATAACAAAGCTTGGGTGCTGTTTGGGCTACACCGGTTCTGTAGTGCGTCGGGTATATTTGCTGAGGCAGGTTTGCATGATTTTCATACAGTCATGCCTAGGCGATCAGTTTCGATGCTGCAGCGTTTGAGGGGCAGTACTGGTGGCATTTTGAGCATTTTAACTGAGAAAGTGGTTAGGCCTTTCATAGAGTTTTGACTGAAGACGCTCATCTACTCTGGTATTTACATTATGAATTAATATTAACTATACAATTATATGATGTCTTTTTTTGTAATATGGAGTAATCTGAAATAAAGTTATTATTATTATACCTCTTCTCTGTTGAGATTTAAATTTCCCGCCTTCCTCAGTATATCGTGCGATATTGACATAGACAACTGACATGTTTAAAAAAGCTTGTTAGGAGTTACATTTGTGAGTTTATTATTCCAAATTATATCTCAATTTAAATCAATTACAACTTGTTTTATTTCTGAGAGTTGCTAGATTCTCATTAATAAAATAATATTTAGTAAACAACAATAATTTCAAGAAAAGACATCGATAGGTGTAACCACCTCCACAATTAGTCGATTTGTCATCCCGTGAACGCATCCAATGCACTAATTCCCGCCAAAAGTAGCTCCTGTCAGATACGTTTACATGAGAAACGCCATTTTGAACTTTGAGACAGAGGTAATAAAGAAAATTGTTTGTAATTTTGAAATATGTATTTTGTTACGCGCGAAAACGCTTCGCGTTCGCAACATGGCACTCCCCGGGGGCTTTATTAGCGTCGTCGACCGACCCATTATACATTTTTAAAGCGTATCCATATAAATTAATGTCAATATCACCCCAGAGTAATATCAATCTCGGGCGTTAGTTGTTCGCGGATTACGTTACAAATAATATCATTTTGTACGGTGATTCGTTCTGAATGGTGCCTACCTACAGGTTTTTGATATAGCGTACTTAACTCATCTTGATAGTGGTGGAAAACATTTGTATTTTTTTTATTTTGAGATTTGAAAATAAAACAATAAAAGTATATATTATATTTTTAATTTGATGATTTATACACAGCCTAGCACCAATGATAACCCTCATCACCAGCTATTGGTAATTAAAATACGAGACGTAGTAAGAAAAATATCGACTCCAAAGTTTTTAGTTACCGGATAGATTCTTCAGCACAATACAAAACTCTCTAGTTATTACGTCAAAAGTTTTTATAATAATAAAATAGAAACATTAGTAAGTGGGCAGAGATGGGCAAAATGTAATCAGATTAATGATTAACGATTACAAAATGCAGTCGTAATATTAATTTTGTTGCTCTGTAATTATGTTTAAATTCCTTCAAAACGAGGATTCATAAATGAGTATGAAATTAAGGAATTCGTAGTGCTTAAAACATAGAAGAGTAAAATGCAATTATATCAATGATGATAATCCCAAAATGTAATCGTAATCGTTTTTCATTAATCTGATTACACATTTGCCCATGTATAGTGTAGTAGGCTCTAGACGAAGATACAAATGAATTAAATAATGTAAAAGATCAATATTATTTAAACCGACTATAATTCTAGTAACAAAGTGCTACCCTAAATAAGGGAGGCCAGTTTACTGTTTCTTTATTCCATTATGTTTTAAAGAGAAAGCCTAGATAGGTTATCGTATGATCACAGAAATAAGCATAATATTCGCGTATTCCTACGACCTTTATTTTGCAATTAAAGGTCGAAGGGTGCGAAGAACAAACGATAGAAATATGTTTTTGAGCAACAAATTAAACTGTATTTAATCAGCGTACACCTTTAATTAACTATTTAATTACTTATTTAATTGTCTATTTCATTTAATTAAAAGAAAGTTATTATTATGAATAGTTAGTAAATTGATGATGTATAATTGTGTATATAGATAACTCGTTATAATATATTTAAATAATTATAGTTTGTGTTTTAATATTTGTTTTTTTTTTATATTTAATAATAATATTTGCATATTAATCTATTATTTGTACTTTCCATGTTTATTCCTCTTACTGTTTTAAAACAATATAATTCTTATAAATAATGTTTTTCTGTATAAATTAACCTCCTGCAGCCCATTTTAAAAGTAGGTACAAAGAAAGAAAGCCCAATGTCCTAATATCAGAACATAACTAATATTGTCCCTAACGGCCAGACCAAAACCTTTTCGTATCTCTGTAATTATTACGAATTAAGTTATGATATTTTGAGGGTCTTTGCTAGATAAATAAAAAAAAACACTATAATATTTTGTTCTTTATTTAGTCATATGGGTCATAAAACTGATAAGTATGTACAATGGTGGCGTGTAATTCAATTCAAAGATTTTAAAGATTCTAGTATTAGTATGGTGGATCTTGGTCCTTAAGTAACTGTGATTTTGCTGGGCGTTTAATACTATATGATTTTGTCCTAGAACTATCACATTAAACCTCAGGAGGTTATATACTTACTACAAAATAAATAAATCTTTTTCGAGATTTAATATGAAATTATTACGCGCAATGTATTCAGAGTAAAAGATAACGATGCCCCAAGTAATTATATTAGTTTTTGTTCTGATATGAACCGAGTGACAATAATAGTTATCACATCTTGCGGCCACAAATATAATTCCTATTCCAATACACAAAACAAAAATTGTTTGGGGAGGATAGGATGACAGAACGCGACCTAATCAAATAAACAAGGGATGCACCCCTAGCCCGTACCGGGTTATCTCTCCACGCGATCTTACGTCAAATTGGGATTTGATACCTTGCGTGATCTCCCTATAGCAACTACGGTGTTGCCGAGATAATAATCTCTAATGAAATCGTCATCTGTTTATATCATATATGGCAAAAAAATTAAGAAAAAGTTTATTTTAATTTGTACTTTTTAATTTGTAGTTGGACACTAGTCCTGGTAGGCCACAGTTTCAGCTCCGGGCAGTAGACTTGAGGGAGTCTGCTGTCCGGATAAGAGGGTGGCGGTATGCCGTGTCCGGCGCGCCGCCTGTGAGATAGGTATTGGAAGGGTGGGCTCTTTACCGCTACCCCTCCCAGAGAGGCAGCCTAGACAAGGCATTTCGCTCTCCGGGCGTCTGGACGAATTTGGTTTCCCAGGCTCGGGTGGAGCGATTAGAGGGACACCCCGGGGGTTTTTAGTCAGTAGGAGTCTGACACACCAGGGTTGCTGCCCTTACAGCGGCCCTGATGGTCCTATGCAGGGTTTTCCCCCGAGACACCAAAAAAAAAAGGCCACAGTTTCAAGATAGCTCTTCTTCTTCGGCTGTATTTTGCTCTACGAACAGGTAGCAAATTATATTTTCTTTTCTTTTGCTGATATACCTTATGTACTACATTGTAAAGGTTTAAAAGCGCTCTGTTGTGGCTCGATGTCACCCAGTGGACGGCGATAGTCCGCTTTCGCCCACAGTTTATATGATTCCGTCCCTTCCAGTACCACTTCCCACAGGTGCCGCTATTCTCTTTGTACACACAGTCATAGACACTACAGTCAATTTAATTGTTAATAGAAAGGTATTTTCAAGTGCGTATGTAATTTTTCTACTTAGGTATATCATTCAGAAACTGATTTTGTCTTATTCTTTTTCTTTGCCGTCAATGTAGTTTTTGTCGTAATCTTTAAACGTTGTGATGCACAAATGCAATCTCAATATTTAACTGTTAAAAATAGTAGTAAAATATCGTGAGAACACCATAGAAATGCCTATTTAATAAAGATAAACGCAGATCAAATTATGAGAAAGGCAGTTTTTTTACCCTCTGGCATTATATCGTTACGACATCGGCCTATAAAATTAAAACGTTACTTGTTACGCAGGCACGTGCCGCGCATGCGTTCCCGCGCGCAAAGTTTGACAGCTAAATAAACATGGCTACCGATTGCGGCATCAAATCTTTATTAATATAATATCAGACAAACACATTGTTCTTTACACGGGATCTTGTGCAAATATAATTTTAGTAATTGGTCTTGTATTCTCCCCTATTCTTTTATTTAGTTTTTAGACCGTGTTTAATTTTGGGGGAGTTTTATTTCATTCGCAAACATGAGAGTAAAAGGTTTCGATAATTACTATAATATTATTAACATACTTCAACTATTATTCTAGTAATATCTTGTAAAATATAGATACATCTTAATAGTATTGTCCTAAATTACGTTATTTTTCTTACCACGAACCTGAACACCAATTTTCCTAATACAATCTCGGCGAAAATGATCAAAGGACATAATAATCTTAAATTATATTCGAAGCAAAATTCATATAGCTTCTACTTAGCTTCTACCATATTTTTTATTTTTGAGATTGAGATTAGATGGAACTAGATTTAGAACGATTTTAGTTCAAGGTAATTGCGTCTATGTGTAAAAATTAGGCTGATAACTATGAACCAGTATTGTTTACAAAGACAACGCAGTAATAAGACGTCGTAATACAATACATAAATGGAATAAAACTAATATATTATACCACACGTCTACTCGCGTAAATTCAGTGACTGTCTACCTATTGTTGGATTAGCTATACATAGATCCAATCAACGTTAAAGTTATCTATAATATCTAGCAAATAATTACCTTCGCCACAAAGATCACATAACATACTAATTATTTACTGTAATCAATAATATCTACAAAAGTGTGACAAATAATAACCAAAAGATCCGATTTTGGTCTATTCGTTTTCAATCTGAGAGGCAATTTTCGTTGACTAAAACGTTCAAAATCTAGTTCCAACCCTGTTTCAGTCTCAGATAGATATTTTGAAATTGGCGTTATTTTTATGAAGAAAAGTCAAACGTGAAATGAGATTAAAATGGAATGAATATTTATCGAAAATAAAATAGGGTAATTGACCGTTTTTTCTTCCCAAGCATTATAATCGCTAAACATAAAGACTTCAATTAATCAAAGCATTAGAGTAAAATTCGTACGTAGCACTTCAAGCTCATCTAGAATAGGTAAGAGAGGCGAAACGGGCGAGCAATGTTTTCCCAAACCGGTGAGAGTACAGAGCTATTAATTTACATACTAATTTATCTTGTAATTAAGTACGCCGCTAATTGCTATCTCAGCCCTTCATAATCCTTTCGCGCTTGCTTAGTACCTAGCGTCACGGCCAGCGTTAACGATAGCTTAGTATTGATACACCCTCAAATACAAAGAACCGTTAACAAAACTATCTCTAAATTTGTATGACACTTATCCTCTATCTATAAGCAGAGATGGGAAAATGTAATTTGATTAATGATTAATGATTACAAATTGTAGTCGTAATTTTAATTTTCTAGCTTTGTAACCATGTTTAAATCCTTTTAAAACGTTATTAAATTACAAATGTGTATGCAATCTGTGTATGCAAATGAAAAAATATTGCAAAAAGTCTAAGACAATTATACAGACCAGTCATTTTAACAGCTCCAGTAAATTTAGTGCTAAGATTTACAAAACCATTAAGAAAACGTTAGAAATAATGTAAAAAAAATATTTAAGAATGGACGGACATTAAAATATTATCTCAGTCATTTTACTTAGCACCATTACTACTACTTATTACTTACTATTTATTACTTATTAGTACTACTATTTTAATTTAGTTTTACTAGTTTATACTTCAATGAAAGTTGAAATATTTTTTTTATTACTTTAAACATGTCTGAGTAGTGCAAAACACAACACTATTTAGTCGAATTGTGACGGCGCAGGAGTGGTTTTTTAAAAACTAAAATTAAAACAGACAGTTCGATAGTCGATGTTAGACTCCTTTATTATTTCGATAAAACTTAGAGCTAATTCTTATCCACTGTGGATGCTAACTAAGCATTCAGAAATGCAGCCAGCGCAGACACCTTTATCCTGACTCGGTCATCTCCATAGTGGAGCGATTCTGTAACTATTTATCGAATAAATTGAAATTTAAATGTATTGTATTAAAACATAAAAAAAATAAAGTGTGATTAATAGAAGTGTTATCCACAGTATGATGTCGCGGCTGCGGTTGGCGTTGACACGTATCCAGACAGACAGGGATTAAGGTGATCTGCATCACAAAGCCGCCCCACTGCGGCCCTGCACCGTGGAATTGCGTTCATCGTAACCAAGTTGCTTCGGCTTCCTATATGTACGTAGATTATACGCGATACCGCTTTCAAACGAAATCTGTCTGAAAAACGTATCTCCATTTTACAGATGGATTTTATTTGTTTTGCTTTTTTTATACACTACAGTACTTAGTACAGTGTAGCCCAAAACCGAAAGGATAAAAATCCATTTATAGTCTCCGTCGTTATGTCCGCCCTTTTTTTTTTTGTTAACCCGGTGGAAATCGGCTATTGATTTTGATGTCTGTATTTTTAATGTTGTCGTAAAGACTGATATTATCTTCGGGAAAATAATATTCTTTAATTATCGATATTGAACTTACCTATACTTACTTGGAAATAAGATTTTTTTTTTTTGTTGAAATTATAATTCTTGTATATTAATTAGGTTTGTTACCTTTTTTTTGTTATCCCGGTGGAAATCCCTACGGACCGTCAGGAGAAGTGGTGAGGGCCACTCCCCCCGGTGTGTCGGACCTGCCCCGACTAAAACCACCGGGGTGCCAGCACTGGCCTCTCTTCGCTTTCGCCGAACCTGGGGATCCGGATACTTCAGACGGCTCGGCGATCATGTCCGCCCTCATATACAGCGATTGAAGATCCATAGGTATATCAGCTACTGGATATACACAAGCTGATCCCGAAACACGACAAGCCAAAGCGCGTCACTATGACGGTCTTTACATTTGTGTATAGAGGTCATAACCGAGTTCGGGCAATCTCCCTACTACCAAAACTTATCTACCTTTGTTTTAGATTCAGTTTGTTTTAGTAAGACTTGTATAATCATCTCACGATGTTTATACTTATTATTCATTACTTTTTCTGGATTGCTTACCGCAATAATGGCTTCGTATAAATCAGCGATAGGTGGTTCGACTGGTCATCTAGCATACTGAGCCGACTTCCCTTTGGCGCATCATCACGGGGTATTTGCTTTTGCTATTTACTACCTTGATAGACTTATTCTTATGTGTTGTACTCATATAATATGTAGTGAATCTTTTCCTTTTTTCCTTCTTTCTTTATTATAGAATTGACGAAATAGACTATATACCTGATTACTTTTAAGTCGATCTATATACAGTTTTTACTGATTTATGTTTAATTTTTTGTTGAAAATTTAAATTAACCCAAAGTTTTATTTAGTTTAAGCTGTATCACCAGTTTTCAGTTTAGAAAACAATAATTACAAAAAAAAAAGATTTTATGTAATTTCGATGTAATTTAATGTATTCTAAGACTGAGATTTATACTCAAACATTACAATTTTATTACTCAAACATAAAATATTGCTCAAACATTACAATTTATATTATTCAATTAACTTCAAAGGATTTAGTAAGTCACCGATTTTGTCAATATGGACTTGGGTTTGCGAATACTATGTGTTCCATATTCGAATAAGTGTGCGGACAACTTCGATTCTGCTCTGGCAACACCGTACGAGTTGTCAATTGAGTTTAGCTCTCGCTCGACCGATCCGCCGAGTAACGACTTAAATATACAAATATTCATAAATTCAACCACAATCCGATTCCAAAGTGTACAAGTGTGCGAGGAGGATCCTTAAAGACACCAGTTTCCTGGAGGAGAAGCAGGAGTCGCTGAGGAGTTGGCGAACTGGTGGTCGCGATAATTGAGACTCTTTAGGCAGCCCGTGCCACTTGCGAAGCTACCGAAGTACCGTACACTATGGCTATACTCAAATTCCTATTATATATTTAGTATTTTTTGTCAAAACGAATTAATTTTTTTTAAGCCAAATCGTAATAGCGTCTATAAATCTCAGCCTAGGTGTCACCCAAACAATCGCAAAACTGCGATTTAAAAAATCCTAAAAAACCTGTGAAATTTACCATTTAGCCAGTAACAAAGATATAAAAGCTGAAAATAACTACACCGAAGGAACGGACTAACTTCAAAGAGCTTAAAGTAACAAACGCATCAAACACGGTCTCGAACACCCTACATGAAATCTCAATGGCCTGTCATCCAACATTACCGGGGGACTCTATTAATTCCTTTCAGGGGAGCTGCCAATCGATATGTTGTAGTCATTTATCACATACTGACGAGACATAATATGTCTATTTTATAGTCTCTACCCACTTACACCGATTCGTAGAGCAGTGATTTGACGACTGTTTAGTGGTATAGGTCCCCGATTTGATTCCAAATGAAACTAGCCCACATTTTTTATTTATATGACCTACAAAAAAATTATCATGGGCCTGGTAGTCATCATGGTCCTGGTAATTATCATGGGCTTGTGGAATTTGCGCGATAAGAAAGGATTCTTTTTCATTCAAAATCCATTATATTGATGAGAAATTATCCTATTGAAGCTATAAAAAGGCAAACTAAAGCTGAATAAATAAGTTATCAGAATCATACAATGGATTTTCTTTAAAATATTTTTAAAAGTACGGTACTTAAAAGTAAAGAAAATAATAATTGTAGTAATTTTCTCAAAATGATCAAAGGGTTAGAAAAGTACGGTTTGAAACTTTAAATGACATTTTTAAATTCCTAATGTAACCATTGTTCACCAAAAATTTTTGAAAATTTTTGAATAGTCCTCTATGCCTTACTTAGGGATGTAAAAACAAGTCGTGCACATATAAAAAAAATTAATGATTGAAAATGAAAAGTAGGAATAAAGTTGAAAGGCTGAAATTTAATCTATAACGTAACAAATATATGGTAAGAGGGACCCATTTCACGGTTGAACACCCCGTTCCCGACTTGGATATCAACTCTTATACGTGATATGGGAAATGTATTCTTGTGAACTTATAGTTGAGACACGGAAGTACTTTAGACTATTAAGAAAGTGTCGACTGGTTAATAAATTGGTAAAGATAAGTCGACCTAAATATAAGACACAGACTTTTTTTATTTTTAGAAAAACTGTCCAAATAGTATTTAATTTGTAAATTGGAAGTAATGATAATACAAGTCAAAATCTGTTACAACGACATCGAAGATACTACTCATATTTAGTTGTAAAAACCGATAGTTATAACTGTCCAAGAATATGTATACCTGTGGACAGTTAGGTAGGAACAAATTCAAAAGGGAAACTAAAAGAAAAATTCAGTTGATTTGGACAGCTTTTGGGAAATTACATCGGGCCGCATCGTTGTCTAATTCACAATGCTTGAAAAACTAAAGGTTTCAGGCAATATGTTCCACCGGTTAGGACCAATGGAGCCAAGATATGGACACTAACGATTGGGCTAGTTCCCCAGTTTAAGGTCGTTTAAATCGTAAGGTCGTGCCATAGAACAAGCTATGTTGGACACTTCTCTGAAGAATAAAATCCGAAATAAGGTTGTATGACTGAGAACCAAAGTTATCGACATAGCTGTCCTTATTACCAAGTTGAAATGGCATAAGGTCACCCAGTAAGTTGGAGAGATGGCTTGCGGAAGGTGACCAGATAGGAATGTATAAGAAGAGCTGAAGGCCGGGCTCAATGGAGGTTTTTCGTAGAGGCATATCTCCAATAGTAGACTAGGGTGGGCTGATGATGACGATGAAAGTATTTGTAATGTAAGGATTCAACTATTGATGTTGAAAAAAGGATAAATAAATGCTCTAAATGGAAAATAAGATACTAATATGACAGCAAGCCCTCTTAAAAACAAATCATAACCTCCATACACTTCTCTGGAGCCATTATTATCGTTTTAAAAAGCATTTTAAAGTCATAGAGAGCACGCGTCGGCACGCGACCAACCGCGACGACCGTCCGACCGCGATTGGCTGCATAATTTTTAATCACACGACCGAGTAAGCAGCTAATACGCTAGAACGCGAGATATTGAGGGTAGTTATAGCTTAACTATCGGGAAAGGGAAATTGGCTTTTGTTGGCTGAAGCGGCACGTATCGTCTGGAACTTTTTAAAGCTCAGTACATATAACGAGACTTGTTTATAAAAAGTTCTATGTTTCATGATTTTAATTGAAGAATATAATTAATTGAATAAAACTTATATTGATCACATATGTAAGAGTGACTTTCAACTTTTTAATAAATATACTATAAGAAATTTCCAAAAGCAGTTGTCTTTATAACTTTCATATATAATTACAGTTTCTTAACGTCATTTACGTAGATAAAGGTAGTTGAGTTAAAAAGTACATTATTATTATTAAGCCGTCATACTGAATTGTTATTTACGATATGTATGCTAAGAAATATAGTAGTTACAACTACTATAATAATTTTATATCGTGTATCATATCCAATACCATTATTCATGCTATTTATGATGATATATATTATTGCTAATTTATTATGAAATAAAAATTAAGAAAAATAATTTGCAATAATTTGCAAACAGTAGCAGAACGGACGAGCCATTAATCCTACCATTGTCATGCTCAAAGAGTGTAGGGTGATCCATTTTTTAATTACACGCACGGATGGATATTTAATAAGGGTGAAAATTTTTAAGGACGATGTCATTGGAATTATAATCTATTATACTATATGAATCGCATTAAAATCCATTTTATATATATTTTCTAAAACAGGCATCATTCGTTTTTTAAGCAAACATTTTTTTTGGGAGTCGTAGCTGCTCGCGTCCGTAGGCTTTACCCTAGTTTCCCTACACGTGACTCCTGGGTGGTGCTAAACGAGCAGCAGCGAGGTGGTAGGGCGCCGGTGCCCGTCTGGATTGCGACCACTGTACGTGGGTGTAAAGCCCGTTATCAGCTTGTGTATATTTGTATTTGTATTGTGTATCCTAGCTCATATACCTAGATACCTTTAGTCATGGTATATGTGGGCCGACATGACGATGTAGACTATCAATGGATTTTCATCCTTTGATAGTCGCTTTCTTTTTTGGACTACACTGTACTTACCATCAGGTACTATGTAGTCACTATGTCGAGCCAGTGTAAAAAAAAAAACATAAATGTTATTGTAGTTTTTTACAAATTTAAATAAATATACAGTGAGTGTAATAAGTATTCGTACACCACATAAATAATTTTATAGATGCATATATCTTCGATAAATATTATTACTTTATTAAACTAATATATACAACTGATTCCAGAACGTTTTAAGCTTTATTTCCAGAAAAGAGAACAAAAAAATGTCAACGTAATCACCAATAAACAAGATTTTGTCCGAAGATGCCACGAATGTTCGCTCAAAAACTATTCGTACACCCGATAATTTTTTAACTTTAACACTTTGTTCACTCCAATCAATACTTTGTTGGGTACCCCTTAGATTTTATTATTGCTTCGAGTCTCCTTGACAATGGAATCAGTTAGGTTGGATGTTGTTTCAGCTGTAATTTTGGTCCATTCCTCCTGAAGGACGTTTTTCAATTCCTGCTTGCTCGAAATTTGCTGCTTGTGGATTTTTTTATCCAGAAAATCCCACAAATTTTTGATGGGGTTAATGTCTGGATATTGTGGGAGAATTGCTAAATACTCTGGAATATTTTCGTGCATCCAACCTTCGACTTTCCTCGCAGTATGTTTGGGAGCATTATTTTGCGTAAATACAAAATTATCTTTGATTCCCATTTTGTCTGCACCAACTGAAAATTGAGTTCTCAGGATGTTCAAATACAAGTCCTGGTTCATAATACCATCGATGAAATGTAGATTCCCGACGCCACTAGCAATCATGCCCCCCCCCCAAACTATTACGGAATCTCCACCGTGCTTTACTGTAGACTGTAGATTTTTCTTTTCCATCTCTGTATTTGATTTTTGCCAAATCATACACCTTCCGTCGTAGCCGAAAACGTTGAATTGACTTTCGTCAGTGAATATAACTCTATTCTAGAAGTCAACAGAACGATTAATATTATTCTTAGCAATAGTAAATCTCTTTTTCCTATTCTTTTTGTTAACGAAATATTTCCGACGAGCAACTCTGGCGTGAAAATCATTTTTCCGTATGCAATTTCGGATTGTACCACTACAGACACATGGTCCAGGATGCACTTCCAGCTTCGCCGCAATTTTTGGCGTGCTGGTTTTAGAGTCCTGCTTCACTTTTCGAATTACAAAACGTTCGTAGCGTACAGAAAGCTTACTCGGACGAAATGATCTTGGCTTATTTTCGTGGTTCTTGCAATCACCAAATCAATCTATCACACCTTAGGCAGTGCTATGCGCCCTGCCAACAGTTTTCGCTATTTCGCGTAAAGATTTACATTGATTATGTAATCTGATAATAATTTTTCTTTCACATTTACTCGTTTCACGCTGTTTACAGCCCATTTTTCGCAATTATACTGAGATAACCACTGATGAGAGGTTTCCGATTAGGCTCGTCATGAAGGAAACTATGCTTATTGACATTGATATACCCCAATAATATTAGTACAAAGATACGAATAGTTTTCCTCTAGAATTTGTAGGTGTACGAATAGTATTTGAGCGAACGATTGTGGCATATTTGGGCAAAATCTTGTTTATTTGTAATTGTGTTGATATTTTTTTGTTCTCCTTTCTGGAAATAAAGCTTAAAACATGCCGGAATCAGATGTATATATTAGTTTAATCAAGTAACAATATATCTCGAAGATATACGCATTTATAAAATTATTTATGTGGTGTACGAATACTTATTACACTCACTGTACATGACATTTAGCAACGTATTTCAACTAGATTTTTATTAAGTAATTTATTTTCAAAGTTTTTGTTTCAATGCATTTTTGTACGGACAAGAACAGAATGGGATTATAATTAGGAAAGCTATCTCAAACATTTGTTACTTTTAAACAACATTTTAGATGGAATAAAACTTAAAAAACGAATTTATTATTTTGTTTAATTTAATACTATATAACAAGGAATATATGGCTTATATACGCTTTTTTGTGTTATGAAATTTATGTACTTTAAAATTTTGTATTGTACAAACTACAATTATACCAAATAATATTTTCTTTAAAATCTAGGTATCTATATTTAACTACAATAACGATAGATAATCTTCAGCTCAAATCTATAAAATTCTTACAAACTATGCACCTATACTCATAAAATGATAATTATAATATGCCTGCGGATATAGTAAAGGAAATGCAAAAGTCTGAAGAGAAGTCAATTTTGCGTTAGCTTGTACAACGGTTGCCGTGATTCTTTTAAAAAGCTTAAAGCTCATTCGGTCTCCGCTTAAATATGCAGCTTTTAAATGGAATCTTAGATACGGTTTGTTTCCATTTGTTCCCCATAAGATAGCCGAGCCGAATGATAAATGTACATTTCATATGACGATTTTCATCACACTTGCAAGAAAAAAGATATACTTCTACTGTTAACTTTTAATCATTGAAACCATTAGAGAATGTATAATTCTCGAAATAATAGTAAATAGTTTTTGTGGGCATTTTTACAATTTGGTGGCGACAAGCTATTATTCGCGTTACTTTTCTTAATATTTTTGGTAGGGTCAAACCTAGGTTTAGCTGTTTTGTACTACTTGAAATCAATATTTCTGATAATTATTACAGCGAAAAATGGCGCAGTTTTTTTTTTATTATGCGTCATGTCAGTAATGCCTGAGGCATACAGCCAACATTTTTTTATTTAGAACATAATTTATTGTGATTAATTTGATAAAAGTAAAAGTAATATTTAACGTATTTACTATTTTTAGATTTTTTTAAATTAAAAAGTAAAACAATATTATTCGGTTAAATTAAGAATGACTATTCTATATACATAACAATATGCATTGAGCTACAAAAATAATTTAATCGAGATATCACATTGCCATACTAGTGCGTTACTTACAAATTACTCGTTACGAGAATACTTTGTTATGTGACGCACAAACAGAAATCCCTATCATATTTCACGATATGTTATTACAAGTTTAGACTCGGTTTTTATAATATGAATCTTAAACAAAGTATATAAAGTAGGATAATGAGATCGTGTATGGTGTAACAATGGAAACAGTTGCGCGAGAGCGAGCAGAAAACCAAAGTGGGGGCCAATTTATTTTAAAGAAACTGAATACTCAATTACTGGCGATTCGTGACGTTTAAACGCCGATCGTACGGCGATAAATCCCTCCTAAATCTGCGATTTAACGCAAAGTGGGAGATTCAACTTAAGCTTTTTAACTTTTCTATGATATCATTTCGTTTTTATTATGATTACGTTTTAGTTGTGGTGAGTTAATGCATTAGGTTGGAATATAAACTCGCATCTTTTTTACCAAAGACTTTTATTTAAACCAAAATCAATAGTTATAACAATGAACTAATCAATTGTTAATCCCTGCCGCTGTTTACGACTTCTTCTCACCTATGGATCAAATATTTGATGCCGTTCCGCCAAAAATCGTATGGTATCAATGAAGTTATTGAGTCAGTTTTTAACCCTTTATGGCGCCGTGTTGTATTTCTGCAACATACCACTCAAATAGAAGCAACAATAAAATAAATGCCGACAGACTGACTTTGCTTGGTGTTATACGGTACCAACAAAGCATTCTTACAATTTAGTGACAATTCAGCTCACTAGATGACGAGACTTGTAGGTAATGATGTTTCATTGTAGTGTCTAACGAATACACGCCTGTTTTCAGGTTTTCAATTTCATTTACGAAAAATTAATTCTTGGTGAAATACTAATATTTGACTGTTGAAATTTTTGTAAGTAAATGGTAAGAGGGTGTTTTTTAATAATCTGTTCCTAATTTTAAGTTTAATGATTTAGTACTAATCTAATGTTGCATTTCTAGTACATGCAAGGTTTTTAAGAATTATAAGCGATACATTTTTAATATTTTTATAATTATTATTTTCGTTAACTATACACTATTTACCACCTAGTTTTTACAAAATTAACAAATTTAACGACGTTGCGCCATAAAGGGTTAAGGTCTTCTGTATTGTCGAAGGCGCACTTCATATGCTTTAATAGATAGCGGAAGATGGTAATCCGTGGGTGCAATATCCAGAAAATACGGCGGAATTTGAAATACCTCTCATTCGAGCTCTCAGAGTGCGGATTTAATGACTTGTACAACATGATTCCTGGCGTTGTAATAAAGAAGTGAGATTTGGCATTTTCAGTCGAATAGCTTTTTTCACGAGGTTTAGCCAGGCTATGTAGAGCTTGTTCACTGTAGCATTCCTTTCGAGCATGGATAAAAAGCGAAGTAGAGCAGATGTCGAAAATGTTGCTTTTTACAATTTTCTCAATATTCCATTGTTAAGTCTCAAAAGTAATAAAAGATGAAATGAATAATCAAAATGTAGATTATAACAGTTTTTTAGAGCAGCAAGAGCTCTATCGAATGAATGTTATACAGATTGTCAAACAGCAAGGAAGTAAAATGTCCCACGGCAACGTGCTAAGATGCGAATAGACAATTCAAAGAAAAACTAAATATATATGTAGTAGCTGCAGGTAAGTTGGCTTCTGTGACGTAGTACACTGAAAACTATTTTAGATCTGTAAATGTCTGTTGTTAAAATTAAAAAAATTACTACAAATTTTAACTAATAATAAGTACGTACAGTTAAAAAAAGGAAATTTTAATTTACACATTAATTATCGATTATTATATATATATTTTTTTTTAATTTCATTTGATGACTTAATAGAATTGTTTAATTTTTGTTGTTTTATATACACCTATATTTTTTTCTTGATGTCACGCGGGAACATCCTACATAGGACCATCAGGGCCGCTGTGAGGGCAGCACCCCGGTGTGTCAGACTCCTACTGACTAAAAACCCCCGGGGTGTCCCTCTAATCGTTCCACCCGAGCCTGGGAAACCAAATTCATCCAGACGCCCGGAGAGCGAAATGCCTTGTCGAGGCACCCTCCCTGGGAGGGGTAGGGGTAAAGAGCCCACTCTTCCAACACCTATCTCACAGGCGGCGAGCCGGACACTACACACCGCCTCCCTCTCATCCGTGCAGCAGAATCCCTCAAGTCTACTGCCCGGCTATTGTCACCGGGGGATGTCGCGCTCGCTCTGGGCGAACGCATCCCTCCGGCGACGGTGCCTTGGCCGCCGAATAGCCAGAGAAGATGTTCGCTCTCTGACCCATATATACCTAATTTTGTTTTATGTTGTTTTAAAGTAATTTGTCTTAATAATTCGCGAAACTGATTAGTATCTTTACGCGTCGAGTGCAACTTAAGGACAGACTTAAAACCAAAACGCGTGAAAATCAAATAGCAGAGACTAAACTAACGTGTTATATTTAATGAAATGTAAGTGCTGTTTTAATTACCATCGTCGCGGCACCGATATGCGTCCGCTTTGATCACGTCACAGCACGGAACGCAATGCGATAGTCGGTGGCCAGGCGTAGCTTGTCAAACACGCTTATTAAATTCGCGCGATTCCAGCACAGAGTTAAGAAATATAAAGAAACCACACACACGGCTTAAGTGAATCACCCCGACGCAGCCTTGAGTTTCTTTCGGCGTTTCTTCTCAGGGTAGTCACTTCCGAAACGCTGGTAGATGACCCGTAGAGTTAATACTTTATTTGGCTGGCGGTCCAAGTCGAGTTTCGTATCCACAGGGGTGCCCTTACATTGCCACCCAACCCAAAAACTCGCTGGCTGAGCACTTTCTGTGCTCGCCCCCTAAGCCCGGTTGAACTGTAAATGCCTTTCCTGGCAATCAGTAGTTAGTCCGCTCAAAAAAAAAAAAAAAAACGGCTTAAGTGAAGCCAAAAATATGCTGTTAAATAAAAGAGCATGTCGAGGCATGAAAGATGCTCGCTTGATGATTTGCTTTACACGACATTTTCTGGTGATGTTGAGTTATATATCTTGGAAATCAGTGCTTATCACTGATTTCACTCCTGATGTAATTTCAACAATTTCTCGCGAAGTAAGAGGTCATAATCTTAGGATTTTAATTATATTGAAATCAGAAAAAAACTGGACTTCCGGCAAACGTGTGCCCACCTCCCGATGATATGGGATCCTTTAAGCGTAACGTGAAGAGGTATTTGTGCAGGTCAGCATGATGGCTGTGACTACCGATGGGTTTTTCTTACCTGTTGATAGTCGTTGGCGTTTTTTGGACTACACCATGCTTAACATCAGGTGCGCTGCAGTCACTGTGTCGTGTCAGAATGAAAAAAACCAGCAGATTTAAGGAAACAGTACAATGAAACTTCTTATTCATGAATGAGAATGATGAAGATTATTTTTTTAATTTTTGTAAAAATTAATTTGCCTATATTTGAAGATATAATATAAGTAATATAAATTGCTTCAGTTTCGGTAATTTGATTAGCACCCTTATTTAAGCTTTTCGTCATGCCCTTCTTTCCCTAAATATAAAAATATATGTTAAAACTAAAAGCCTCCTAAATTAGCAAAGTAATTTAAAATCAATTATACCACAGTCCACTTAGCGTGGGAAACGATTATCATAAAATACGTTTGCTATGGCTCTTTTTAAAACCACTTAAATAAAGCTAAACGCTATTCTCGTTGAATCATAAAGCGGTTATTAAAGAAAAGCTCTTAATGTGTCATCTATTTGCTAAAAGGCTCATAATTATTATTTATAAATAAAACAATTCAAACACTTAAGCGAGTATGTATTTTATATTAATACACAAAAGCAATAATTAAAATTTAAAAAGCTCTGTTCTCACAATTCTCTGCAATATTTTTAATATTAAATTTATTGATTAAAAACTGTACACATACAGCCATAAGTAAGCCACAACTAAGGCACTTTTTTAAATTAAAATAAAGTAAAGTTTTAATTAATGTTTTTGTCCGACTTCTAGCATGGTTCCATGTTCGGTTGTGGGTATTTTTTTATGTGTTCACCGATTACTCCGCTGTTTAAGACTAAATTGCATTTTTTTTTAGTTAATGCAGTATAACCTAGACCCATTTTAATAGGATGCAAATCTAATGAAGGTTTGCGGTGACATAGATTCGAACTTTTGAATTGACAAGAGCAAAACCTATCGTTCACCCCTTCTTTTTTCTCTATCATGCGTAGACCGATCTTGACGAATCGTTTTTTGGTTAGTAGGATATACCACCAAGGTAAGAAACTTTTTTCTTATTTAGCTTTAATCCTTATACTTACTACTTATGTTAAATACTCTGAGTATTTCATTTTGATTAAAATTAATGATTATATTATATCATTTAAACCGATAATTCATTCAATGTTTAAAAAAATCGCATCTGTGCAGAGCTGAGCCGGAATCGTGGGTAGCTAATAATTTAGAAAATGCATTCATATCTTCGGCAAAATCTCTTTAATATTATATCAGGCGAACATTTATCGCTTTTTAATGTGGTAGACGACAAGGCGTTTTGCTATACAGCCAACGGTCACGCGTCATAACATCTCGGAACGTTTGCTTTTATCTTTTTTTTAAACGACATCTATCAAAAGTAACGAGTGTGAACTGCCGCTTTTAGTGTCGCGGTCTCTGTTATTATGTAATGCGATGAATTGGTTGGAATTTTAATATATTGGTAAATAGCTTCTATTTCTTATTATACTTATAATTTTAAGCTAATTTATGAATTAATGTAACGTAAAATATTATTAAAGTTCACTTAAATTAAATTCTATTTCGTAAATAAATGTACGAGGTGTTGAATAATTCGGATTCTTCGATATGGATGAAAAATACACTCAAAGTATTCTGTTATATTGCAATTTACATTGTAGTTCGATGATTCAAATATGTCTGTGTTCATAACGTCTATATATTATTATATTTTTAAAATATTAAGTTTTTTTAATAATTGTGGAAGATAATCAGAATATTTTAAAACATAAAAATATAAATCATTAAAATTATCCAAATAAATTTAATGAAACAGAAAAACAAAATCTTTGATAACGATTTGTTTAGCAGAAATATGTAGATTTTTTAAAAATATATCCAAAGTGCTGTCATCTATCTGCAAGGATGAAGGGAAGATCACAGAGCGCCTTGCTTTCAGTGGCAGAATGAAAGGCCGTCCGTCAAACTGACACTTCGTAGGCAGGCTTGTCAGGTTTGTGAAAAAAAAAAAACGAACAACGGTCCATCCATCCACATTTCAGTTCGCAATGTTCCATTGCTGAACATAAGTTTCGCGCAAGGCACACTGCCGTTATCTACCTTGCACTGTACGTATTTAAAACATCCAGTGGTCTTTCGCAAATCGTTAGCCCATCTCGTCTTCGAGTATCCCAAACAATGCTTGCAGAGACTTCTTCGCTGTAGCACTAATTTACTCTAACGGCTCCTGGTTCTCCGTATATTATGATAGATGCTCTGCTTCTTCAGCTTCCTTACTTAGTAAACTACGGCGGTTACTTTTGTTCTTTGCGGACAAGAATATACTGTATTTTACCTAAAATTCTTTTTTTATACTTATCTATAATTCTATAAAAATTACAAAAGCACCTTGAAAATAAAGCACATCTGGCAATCAGGCAGTTATTACTTATTTCTGTAAAAAAACACAATTTGTTATTTTATAGTATTATGACCGGTGGTCGTGGGTGTGGTTATAGAAAGACACGGATTTTGGCGTTTTACTGTTTATTTGCACTTTAAAGCACACCGAACTGCGACGTCGACTAGCAAGACCCGAAGCTAGAGTACGTGCGTGCGCGTATAGTATTTATTTATTTTTAGAGAAACATACAGTAGTATATAAACAATAACAAAAACACAAAAAAAGATCCATAGCCAGCAGTTTCTATATAAAAAAAAAACAAAAATAAAGCTAGGCAACATAAAACAATAAGAGAAACTAACTAACTAATTATATAAAGGAAAAAAATACAACAAGGAAAAAATGAAATGTGAGCTGTAATTTTTTATATACTCGCTACTTCTTTAATACAAATATAACTACGAATTAATTTTTACTGACATTTTCTTGAACAGACAGGTCTATGAAAATTGGTTTATACAGGTAAAACGAAGTGTCTAGCAACCCCGATCATGGGTCGTGCACCGGGCCTTAAGACATATCATTTGTCACTTTTAATTGCCACTTGTTGGTCGTCGAAGACGTCTGAAGAAAGGCGATATATTTAGTTTATTGTGAAATAAACGCGAGCTTGCTACTAGCTTTTCGTGATAGGTTAACCATGAAATTGCAATTTCGTAATATAAATCTTTTTTATATTAAAATAAGCATTATTTGATTTTCATCATACAGAGTGCATACACCATTTGTAGTCTTACTTTCGGTTGTATCTATAATTATAAAAGTATACCAATATTATAAAGAAGTCATTTTTGTATATTTATTTGTTTGTATATAGGAATCAGTCTTCGAAACTATCCACCCGGTTTCAATATAATTTCCCCAATATTTAAAATGGACTTTCAGGGTGGATACAGATTTTAATGTTTCGATCTCACAGGAACCCGGATTCCACGAAAGAGAAGTCGCGGTCAGAGGCTAGTTCATAGTGAATAGGACTCTGAAA
This sequence comes from Automeris io, assembly GCA_036320925.1. Lineage (NCBI taxonomy): Eukaryota > Metazoa > Arthropoda > Insecta > Lepidoptera > Saturniidae > Automeris > Automeris io. The sequence continues at coordinate 13,232,364 of JAUDJH010000005.1, forward strand.
TCAGGATTACATGAAATTCTATATACGTCCGTCGCATTGTTTGTATTTTGCTAATAGATCTAGTCAGTTATGTTAGTGCTTATTTTTTATTATGTCCGTTGTTCTATTTCCCTTCTTTGTTGAACGCTGTTGAAGACACTCGTTTTTATTATATTATAGAATATAATTACATTTGTAGTACTATTTAATTTAAGTCAATAAAAAAATCCTTATAGTACTTAATTTGTTCCAATAATCTGTTATTCTGAGCTTTGATTTGATTATTTACAAAATGTTTAGTCAAACAATAAATGCCTAATTGGAGTAAAAGCACAAAAACACTTTTTTCTTCTTTTTTTGGGTTTATTTGAGCTTTTAGTTTTAGAGTTTTACACGGTTTTTTTTTATACTTTTCTATAATATATTTGAAGTTTTTATTGTTGCTGTATTTGTCGATTAAATGTTTATTTAATGAATCTGCTGAGTCCAGACCATCCAATTGGATTAATCCAATTTATCAGAACGGATATGAAAACTGAAAACTGCTTTATTTATGCTTCATTTAGCTTAAATCTTTATGGTGCCTTTAAAACCGTAATAGTATAAAATTTTGGTCACCCTACACCTAAAGCTGGAAATTGAGACATAACAAGGAGCGAGCGGTTATTAAACGTTGTCAAAAGGGCTCGTTAGTATGTCGATGGAGGATATAGCTTTGATGTCGGGCGCCAAGCTACATCGGGTAAAAGCTATAAACCCGATGACGTCCTATTCCGGTCCGCGGCGCTATAGCATTAATATTTTAAACGTCCCGGACGATATTAACCGTTTTAATAACATTTCAACAACAGTCAGATCTAATAGAGCACCGTACAAATTGTATCATAAGTACTTAATTAACCTGCATTTACAGACATACCAATTAATTTGTAATTGTTTTAATGTTCAATTAAGTTAACCATTTCATTTAGCAACCAAAAATATAGCGTATGTAAGGCTGGCAGGTCTTTTGTTGGCTGGATGATTGCCCGAACTGGATCATGACCACAGTACACAAGTGTAAAAACCGTCACAGTGACTCGCTTTCGCCTGCCGTGTTTCGGGATCAGCTTGTGTATATCCAGTCATACCACTCATATACCTAGAGACCTTCAGTCGCGGTATATGTGGGCCGACATGACGACAGGGGACTATCAATGGATTTTTATCCTTTGATGCTCGCTTTCGTTTTTGGACTACACTGTACTTACCATCAGTTGCATTGTAGTCACTATGTCGAATCAGTGTAAAAAAAGTTTAGTTCTGTGACGTATTTGCGATGTCATTAATTTTGAGCCTGTACGCAAGTGAATTGAATCTTTTTGCTCAATGTTCAACTTATATGCTTTTAACAATTTTTTTCGTAAATGTAGATTATTGTGACCTTAAATTGCTTTTTGTGTCAAATCTTTGTATTGAATTGGCATTTAATTGTATGCAGACAATTTTGCAAAATAAGTATAAGATTTCACGAGCATGCTGTTTTTTTAAGTCTAAATTCACAAATAAATATCAGCGATGACGTGAAAATGTTACCCAAGATCGTATCGCCGAAATTCATCCAAATAGAAATCTGAATCTAATGAGCCCGTCCCAGTAATAATAGCGCGTTTATATCGCTATAAACTAAATATATTTCGCATCGGCGCGTGACGCTCCTGTCTCGCCACCGCTCCTTAGCCATAGATTAAAACATATAGATACGATATTCGTAATCCTAAGCAATAATGTCTACAGCGATAACTTTGGTCATACATACATTAATGCATATGTTTTATTCTGATCGACACGAATGCACCAAGTATTGAATGCACAACACGCGATGGAAAGCACAATCTAGACCAAAAACCAACCGCGACTATCAAGAGACAACGAAATCTGTCAATAGTTGCTACGACGATCTTGTCAGTCTATACAAACATCTCTTTTTGCTTCGTTTAACACTTTGCCGTCCGTACTTGACTTGTCGCCGGCCGTTCTTGACATTATCGGAAAATTATAAACTGTTAAGTTTTATTAATCTCATCGTTAGTTCTCATAAGTTCTCAAGCCTGTTCCTCTACTTTCATGAAATTTCTAAGACCAGAAGTTTGCGCACGTCACCACTGTGGTGTCGCTGGACGGTGTAGTGTATGAATCTTTGGCCGGAAGATTATGCGATAATTCAAAGATAGTTTTTATTCATAATTTTATTATTTTCTAATTCATAGGTTTACATGCCATCTATAGCCGTGCTACGATCTCTTTTAACATTATTGCTTCAATCATATTATATTTTAGTAATGTATATCCATACCAGCACTGAATGAATTGAGATTGAACTTATCTTATTTTAGCAATTATGTTTGAGCGACATCTTGTCTAAATAGTAAAAACGATAAAAAATGCATCTCTGGACTGGAAAGTATGTTTATTTCAGAGCAACAAAACAAAGCAGACTAAGGTCAGTGAATATTTCAAATAAATATATTTCATTTAATTTAATTTCAAATCTTAAAAAGTATATATTGTATCACGAGTCTACAATATATTTAATCTATGAGACAAGGGAGCCGTTTGACGTACAATTAAAAATGACAGATGAGCAACCGCCAACTCCAGCACGATCAAAGCGCGCCGACCCGGTGAAGCGACGCGCTGCCTTGAACGCGCCCTGAAAAAAACCCTCAAAGACAGTTAATCTTGTAAAGTTGGCGGTAATCAGCGGGTGTCACTAAAATAGGACGAGTTTTTTCGTATATCACAAGCTTAATTGACATTCGAGGTTAATTCTTATGGCCGCCTATTGCACGGGTGTTAAGACTTCAACGGCTAGCAATCTTGTTGAAGACTATACGACTACCAGCGACCGATTCTGTTGGTGTAGGAAGGTGGTAGGGGAGCGTGGTGGCTGCCGGCAGAATAGAATAGCACCCCCCTCTTCTTGCTGAGGTGTCGTAAAAGGCGACTAAGGTATCTCTTTAACACCGCAATTCAACCAGGTGTCCAGAGAAGGGAAACTCGACCAAGCCTGCATCCCGCTCCCTCCCGATTGTACTGGTTCTCCATTCCATCGGGCCCGAGGGAGCTCGGACGAGAGAGTGCTTTTCTGGCTGCGGCTTCAGTTATGCACTTAAATATCTCCTGCGCAGTTGACTGTTTCCGAAAACTGGACCTCGATTTTCTTAATCGCCGTTGAAACAGTCGCCGTGGCCGAATCCGGCTAGGATATCATCATCATCATCATTATGTGTGTTACAGATTTCTAGCGGAAGTACATGACGTGTCATAGCGTAGGTAGACAGGTATAGTATAGGTAATATTGTAATGAAGTTAGTGACAAATTCCCATATCCAAAAATAAGTCTTTATTAATTTTTACAAAACGATGTTTTAGTTAGATTTTAAAGCTGCTTTTTGCCGTTAACAAAGGGCTATTTCGATATACAATTATTTATTCTGCTTTAGCTGAGGATCAATTTAAATATGAATCATGTAGCCAGTAGGTCAAGCCTTAGCATCCATGCTGTACTGTGATTAATCATTAACGATTACAAAATGTAGTCACAATTGTAATTTTATTGCTTTGTAATCATGATTAAATCCCTTCAAAACATGAAGGACTCATAAATTTGTATGCAATCGAGTGTGTTTAAATCACAGATGAGCAAAATGCAGTCATATTAATGATGAAAAAACGCAAAATTATAATCGTCTTTCATTAATCTCATTACATTTTGCCCATCTCATGTACATTACCAATTTATGACGGTTGAACAGATTTTGACAGAACTCCGCAGTTCTAATAAATATCTACTAACTTACCTAAAACTATAAATATTGTTATAAATTATTATTGTTTGGATAGATTCGAAAATATTAACTAATATTTTGATTTTTGTGTAGAATTTGATACGTGCGTGATACATTAAGAAGTATAAAAATGGTTATTATATTAAGTATTAAGATTGTTTTATTTGTTAAAAGTAAATAATTACTCAGACGATTCAAACTGAAGAGAAATAAATAAAAATTTAAATGAATACGTAAATACAGATTTTTCAATTTATTCTGTTTATTTATATATAAAATTTTTTTCTTAGTATGTGTATATATGTATATTAACGTATGATTTTTTTCGATGAGATAAATACTATAGACCTATGAAGACCTGTCCAGTTTACATGAATGAAAAAATTGTTAAAGATTGTAGTAGACTCTTTCTTTTGTGTTACATTAACTTTTATGATGACAGCGAATGTCAATGAATTTTTTCTCATGTAGGTTACTGATGTCTTTAGAATGCACTATATACAGTCAAATATATAGTTTTTTGTTTATTACTATTAAAAACATAATACATAGAGGTTAAATTAAAGTCTCACAAAATTAAACTTTGGTTTGTCTGTGAGACAAAACATAATAATAATAATACCTTCAAAATCCACTATACAAAACGAGAATCACTAAAGTTTATAACTAATAAAGCAAAAGTATTTTGATTTTATTTTCTTAACTTGTATAATGATACTTACCGTCAGGTTTAGTGTAATCCAATTGCCAAAAGAGAACGAAAAATAATAATGTCAGACGAAAAGCATAATTCTCTGTCTACGAAATAAAAACAACGTATAACTTGAATCTAATTATTTTATTTTAACATCGAATTAAAATTACTTAAATTACATATATACAACCTTGAGCATCAATTTATCAAGTTTTTCTATATTTAATCATTACTATTAACCATGTAAAGTTATAACAATATAGAAAAGATTTGTAGAATGAATTCTACATTTTCATTTTTCAGCAATTCACGACGTGCGATCAAAGGTATGGGTAAAACAATGAACAAAAATACACTTTTATTAATTAAAATCCTCAAAATAACGACAAATGGCTATTAATTGTTTTTCAGAACAATGTTTATTATTCACTGTATTATTTTAATTAAGACAGATGACATTAAACTATTAAATAATATTTATTTACATAATATAGCAGTGAAAACACTAAATAGGAATTAAAAAAATATAAATAATACTATTGTTACGTATTTGGCACGAACTTCTATAAATTAAAAAGTTACATTTAATTATAATTTTTTTAATTACTTACAAAATATATATTTACATTAATTACCTAATTATTATTTATTTACATATAATATAAATTTTACTTGTAGGTTTTGGAGTAATGTGACAAATTACACATTGAAACATAGATTAACAAATAATGTATTCAATCTTTTAGAGAAAGGAGAACGGGCATATTTTTCTCTAAGTGGAATCAATGGCCGAATTCAAGAAAGCGTGATGAGTAAAACTTTTTGATTTGTTCGAAATGATTACTAACATAATCATTAAGAAGCCAGTCTTATTAAAATAAATTAGTTCACTGTCAAGAAGAAACTCAGGTCTAATATATATTATTATATTTTATCATAACTGTTGATAATTTTATAGTAATTAACTGCTTTTGCTCGCTAAAGCTTCTGATTGTAACAGTAAAAATGAGTTTTTTAAGTTAGACCATCCCATTATTGTAAGTCCATATTGTATAGATTTCAAAATGAAACTAATAATAAGTTGGATAGAGCCGTAAAGTTTTCATCGTTATTCCATATTTAGATAGATTCTAAGCCCTCTACGAATGTTAGAAACACAGAATGTCTGCTTAGTGCATACACCCAGACATCAAAGTTTATCGGGCATTAAATTTAAGTTCCAACAGAGGGTAGCACGAGTTAACTTATTGTCTAAGCAAAGTTACAACTTAACCTTTTTTGTAAAACTTTTTGTGTCTATTAATTTTGTATTACATTAATGGTAACAATATATTTCATCCTTAGAGTATGCTATACTTACCTTTGTAAAGTATATTCTAAGGCTGAGATTTATAGACGCAACTTTACAATTTATACTCAATGAATGTCAAAGGATTTGGTAAGTCATCGATTTTATCAACATGGACTTGGCTCTGCAAATACTATACTCAAGTTCCTATTATATATTTAGTTTTTTTTTTTATCAAAACGAATTTATTTCTTGAGATCTTTGCTAAGCAAAGTCGAAATCGCGTCTATAAATCTCAAGCTAAGCATTTAGCTGACCTTCCGTGTGTCTTTAATAAATAACAATGAATTTTAGCATGCTTATCTGTTGCTGTGATTAAAAATTGTATGTTTGTAGGCTAGGTTTATATATACAATGTCGTTCCTTTAATAATTAATTCAATAATATCTTTTGTTGAAAAAATGGTAAAAGTTATATTTTGATCAGCAATTAAATAATCTTATAAAATACATATCACAATCAATTCATTCTTAAATCTATTTCTATTTTACGTTAGATACATAATTATGTAAGTTTTGCCTAGTTATTTATTATTTATATCATGTACAAAAGTTAATGCATCAGAACAACAATTCATTAAAAGTTTGATTTAACATGTTCTTTGACAATGTATACAGTGTGTATTAAAAATCATATCTGACTCATGAAAGCGTTACTCGGTATTATTGATTATCGATATTAGATTCGATATACGTTATGCTTTTTAGTTTAAGAGCAAAATAATACTCGAATAAAGTAAACATAAAAATTAATTAAATAGGGATAGCTTACATGCCAATATTGGGAACGTGCAAAGCTCGTGAACAAAGGAAAGCAAAGTATCATGCTAGTAGGTTATGGCGTCAAAAGAGTCAAAACCTTTACTATTGATTCCAAATACCGTTTATCAATTAAACGTTTCATTAGTCCTTAAACTGATTTTAGTAAGTAATCCAAGCATCGATCGAATATAAAATAATTCAATTTCTTTAATTTTATGTGACAATAACTCTTTAAAGTTCACGCATAAAAATTTTTTTGAATATATTTTGGTAATATTATCGTTTCACCAATATGCATCTTTCTGGTCAGACAGGGTTTTTAATACATATCGTATTATGGTTAAAATGTTCATCCAACAGTCTTCGGAAGTAAGTGAGATCAATTAAGAGGCGGTCAAAGCTGTAGGAACTCGGAAGAAGAATTTTTCCATTTACATGTGGACCGCAAGCGGCCATGACCAGTAATACTTAAGGGAGCCGACTACCTTTGCACGAAGACTCTTTGGAGGTGACCAACTGCACTCTCACCTCCAAAATTCGCGGAGACCTGAGAAGACCGTCCACGTGTCAGTACCGTGGCAAATTACATAGTTCGCTCCCATGGCTGATTTTCCGCAAAGAGAGAGGAAAACCCAGAGGTTTTTAGTTAGTAGTAGTCTGTCATAGCTCCAGCCATCACTCACGGGGACAAGGAAGTACTATGAATTTACTCTGGTTACAAAACGGACCGCGGGCGGTTGTTTCGCCACCCCTGCTCTAGAAGGCAGAAGTAATATGACAACTGACGGCGCAAGATACGCCCTTGGTAAGTATGAGAACACGGCGAAAAAAAATTTCAAAAGATGTCTTCACAACAGAACATGTTAAACGAGATTTTGATCACTTCTCTAATGCCACTCATACTTACAATATTTCGTTAGAAAGCCGGCATGCGCTCACATTGACTTTATTGACCCAAATTGGGTCTTGAGACCCAAGCCGCTGCCTCAATCATGTATGCGGACGGTGATTGACTACAGAATGGTGGAAGCAGTGTGCTTAGGAACCCTAGTCCGACCATGGATCACTGCAAGCTATTGTCACTTCACTACTCGCGTCCGAAGTTTAGTAAGAGAGTGCACACGTGGTCTCGTTCTACTTATCGACCCTGTAAAAGTGTTGGTGATTGACAGAGTGATGGAAGAAGTAATGGATGCTAAGGAAACTGGTCCGCTTTTGAATTGTTCACTGCAAGTTACTTTCACTTCACAACACACTTCCAAACGTTAATTAGGGAATCACACGTGGTATTGTGTGGGATTTTGGGACCCAGGCTGCTGCCGCAGTCCTGTGTTCAAATGGTGATAATTAAGAGGAAGATGCTAAAAGAAGTGGGTTTAGGGCAGTACACCTTTGTATTATCCACTGTAAGCTACTATCACTTCAATATACGATTTAAAATGTTAGTTAGAGAGTCCACACGTGCTATCGTTCTCCTTGTCGACCCTAGGGTCTTGGGACCCAGGCCGCTGCCACAATCACGTGTGCGAGTGGCCGATGCTGCCGTGGGAGTGGTGGTGATTGCCAGCGAGGTGGTGGAAGTATGGGGCGTATGGCCCCGGCCCGCTGAATGGATACGGCACGCCATGGGAGTACAGCAGCCCTCCAGGGTACGGACCTGAGGGGAAACCCCCCGCTGAGGGAGGAGGCACTGTGGGGCTGTTGACGTCCATCCCTGGGTTCTGCTTTTTCCATTTCGTGCGGCGGTTTTGGAACCAGATTTTGACCTGCGGTATAAAAGTTCAATTAAGATTATTTGCTAGGTTAGACGCAACGCGACCCCGACAGCTTATTAATTGATAACTGTATAGTAATCAGTATACAGTAGTAATAAATATAGCAACAGCTATAACCCTTAATTATCCCCAAAGGTCTTTTCGACTTGACTAAAGCGTATGTGTAAAGAATTTTTACAAAGAGGCGATAGGTAGTCAGTGGTGGATTCTAATACGACTAAAGGACATTGGCACAAATACATTTGACAAATAAATTTGGCATGTCGAATTTCGGTATCAGTTCAGATATGTGTAGTACAATAAGCCTAGAGATTTTCATTCATGATCATAGCATTAATTTTTCATATAAAAAATTAATTCATTGAAATACTTTCAAAATTACACATACAGCTTACTCACATAGAATTAAGAAATACATGGTAGCCGGAATGATAGTCTAGTACAAAACACGCGTATTAAATTGAAGCAACATATTTTCTATGATTTCAAAAACTCTTTCAGGATAAATCCGGAAAAAACGGTGCGTCAACTCGTTATAGATCATTTATGATTTCAAAGTTGTTTTATTTAAGAACATATATTTTGCTTCGCTTTTGGTGTGCGTATGTGACTTCTTTATATTTCCTAAGTGTATGTTAATTTCCTATAAAAATCTACAGATAAATATTTCCGGATGTCTGAAGAAATTATTAAAAAACTGTGGAATATAGTCAATTATACTGATAAGTTGAAACAACTTTGTTTGTTTTGCCTGATAATAACAAAACTGAATCTAAAACCCTGTTGATAATACTCGCAGCCATATCTGAAATCTTTTAACCTGAACAACCATAAAAATTAATTGAGCCGTTTATTTTGAAAGTGGTTTAAGTCCATTTTCATCTTTTATCAAGTTGGCACTTGTGACATTTATAATTTATGCTGAACTCTCAAAAAATAAATCGGTATTGAAATATACTTAGTATCTACATTTGAAAATTTTATATCACGTACATTTTCAAAATAATATAAAAACGCAAAACCTTAAGCATTTCAAGTGATGTATGATGATGATGTAGACTATCAATGGATTTTCATTCTTTGATAGTCGCTTTCGTTTTTGGACTACACTGTACTTACCATCAGGTACTCTGTAGTTACTATGTCGAGCCAGTGTAAAAAACAAATAAAAAAAAAATTAAAGATAAGTGGACTTAAGTCACTTTCAAAATGAACGGCTCTATAAGTTTGTCAATACCAACCTGAGTTTCAGTCAGACTTAAGCTTAGCGCTAAATTGAGCCTCTCACACACGGACAAATATCGTGTGGTTTTGAATTTATTCTCCAGAGAAACGAGTTGTTCGTATGTGAAGGCGGTACGAGCTCTTCTGGGCTTCGTTCCCCCTTTGGAGTCCCTGCTTTGACTTTTGCTCTTCTTAGATGTCGAGCTAGTTGGACTCTTCGGGTCACCGTTTTCATCGAGGTCTGATTGTGTTAGTAAGTCATCATCTAGGTTTGAAGTCTGGTCATCCGTTTCTACATCGTCTGCCTCCAAGTCTGAATGGTGATGATCTTTGACTGTAACAAAGATTTTTTTATAATCAGAAAAGAATTACACTGGCTGGAAGAGCTTTTCGTACTGGCAGCCGTCAGGCCAACAACCCTTACCGCTGCTTTGACTATCCGTGAGAATTTCCACCGGCTCAAAAAAAGGTATGAATAAGTACTAAATAGACGTAGTAACAGAACATACTAATTAGCATCGACGTAGAGTTGCCTGTTGCACGGTGGAGAGTGTTCTCAGGAATTACATTCTTTGATTTCACCAACCCCATTCCACCACAAAACCACTAGACATCGTGTTGGATACCATCCGTATGTGGTGGATGTTCCTTATATCCGCACGAAAAAATTCGCTTCTTCATTCATCATGCGAACGGCTAAGGAGTGGAATATGCTTCCGGCGGCCATATTTCCGCGATCTTATGAGCTAGGAGTCTTTAAGAGAAGAGTGAATAGGCATTTGCTGGGCGAACGCGTTTCATCATCGAACTCATCTTCACCTTCCACCACGTGCGATTGAGGTCAAGCATTTGTCTATAAATAACAAAAAAAAAAACAAAGACTCTCTAAAATTAATGTGATTGATTCCACAAGCAAAAGCTAGTTATTATAAACGTCTCTAAAACGATCTAAAAATAATTTCCTTTACAATAAAATATATAAAACATAAATAAATATGAAATAAACGTCCGCAGTGTTTTCTTGATAGTTGACACATTGTTTCCTGTCCGAAAACACAAAAAATAATAATTTTAAACTTATTTAATAGACAAAACTATACATTGAATTATAAATCGTAAATTATAATATGTTATAGTATTCTCATAGCTTTCATTTTCGTAAATTCCTTTATACTTTTGATGTTATACATAGACATAGCAATAGACTGCCTAAGCAACCTCATCTAAACAAGAATGTATAGATGCGTGTAGGTTAAGTTAAAAGATGTATATACGTAGAAGACAGCTATCACATCAAGAAATCATACGCTTCCAAAGTAAACCTTTAAATGAAGACAAAATATTTAGATTGAGACAGTGATAACGAAATTCCATGAGGCAAAATAAACGGAGTGCATCTCAAAAAGAATTACTCTAGTAGTAAATCTTGTTTTTAAAATACAATTTTAAATCTATAACCTTAGGGTTAATTTCTCATTGATGATAATTTTAGAATTCCTAATTTATTTGGGATTCAAAGATTTATATTAATCTTTTTATTCAAAAGATTCATAACTCACTAATCTGTCAAAATATATATATTATGCATTTTATAACCAAAGAGGACAATGTGACAATTGAATTAGATTGGATATGTTGTACTTAACAGCCAATAATAATAAATTATCCTTTATGCTAATACGGGTAACTGTTACAATATTTATCAGATATACATAGACAGACATACAGACAGTATATATTGTAGTTTTGGGGATCTTTGGATCAGAATAAACACTGAATAAGCTTTATAAACTCCTTTATTGCATTTTTTCAAAATAATTTTACGTCTTAATATTACAGAGCGCTCGCGTCCAAAAAAAACCGTTTATCCTCTCTCTCTTTCTATCTTTTCTGCCTTTCACTCATACACATTCCGTTCTATGCATTTACTACTTCATATATAATGATATTTCACACAATAACATCCATCCTACACTATAAACATAGATGTGTTTACATACAATCGGCGTCTTTTTCAGACCGGTCTATGATCTTACAGTATCCTCATATTTCTTATTTTCATAAAGATCTTTATGTTTTTCATGATATAATGAACATTTCCGTTTCCTTGTCTATCGGCGACTAGAATGTTTTCAATGCGAAATGGTAGGGATGCTAGCTTAATACAAAAGTTTTCTCATAAATTAAAGGTTTTAAGTGCGGACAAGGGCAGATTTTTAAAGGCTAAATATAATCTTTTTGTTTCATTTAAATTTGGTTTCCATGATTTAAATCTGTTAATATTGTTTAGATTAATTTTTAGTTTAAAGAGCGCTGATGACGGCGAATCAATTTATTCTTTCAACAAATTGTGATCTACAATTTAGGTAATAAAATTTAACTTTATTGCCTTTTTAATGTTTTTAAGTATTTCAAAGGGATTTTAAAAATATTTTTGGGATAATTATTTGTCCAGGGTTGGCAGCACTACAAAATTGTTTAAAATCTGCCTATTAATTTTGAACGTGGCAACACAGATTTTCAAAGCCAGGAAACATTAAAATATGAATTTACGATACGACAGTTTTGTGTTTAGTGAAATTAGTAAAATGCGAAACCTAATGGCCTACAGGATGTATAAATATTAACGGAATTGGCTCTGTGTTTATATCATTAAAATTGAGTTTAGGAAACACAAAATGGCGACAAAATTGCCGTTAAACGAGAGCAATATTGCCGATTTATTTACGTATTATACATCAATAATTTTGTATCAAATAATATACACTTTTATTTATACAACGTAACATTTACACAAAAATTTTATTACAATGATCTAGTCCCAGACTTGCTATTATATTTTTTTTAACACAGGCTCGACATAGTGACTATAGAGTACCTGATGGTAAGTAAAGTGTAGTCCAAAAACGAAAGCGACTATCAAAGGATGAAAATCCATTGATAGTCTACATCGTTATGTCGGCCCACATATACCACGACTGAAGGTCTCTAGGTATATGAGCTACTGGATATACACAAGCTGATCCCGAAACGTACATCATAGGTACTAGACAAAGATGTAGGAACAAATAGTAATGCCTCAATAAGCAAAACTTGTTGCGATCCCATGTCGCCTGTATGTGGTGTCGCCTAGCCACGTCTATCTCTTACGACCTGGACTACTCTTACTAGGAATCTTGTCTTCTAAGATCAATCTAGGAAACTCATATCGGAATCCTCTTTACATACGACTGAAGAAAGCACCTTTCCGTCTCGTTACTATCGACATCAGTTTTACCAGGCCTTTGGCGCTTGAAGTAAAATTAGTCCAGAACCTTTTCCGAAAGATCCTCCTGCATTCGATCATAAAATACTATAAAGTCTACAAACTATTGCCAAGTCCCCTTTCGATTCTTTAAAATTTATAGGTACCTTTGATTTTATTGGTCTCGAAGACAAATTTTACTTTGTATCGGAAACTAATTTTACTGAGGTAAGATCTTAATGTATGCTTATTTAAATTTGAACTCTAAAGCTATGGGTTAAACGTTGTATTGATTTGTATCAGTTCCAGCTTACGTCTTTTCACGTTTGGTTGGGTGTGAACATCATACAACGTGTATTAACGCTATAAAATTAGGAGCAGATGTTGTGACGACTGATATATTATGTGGGGGTATGCGTTGCTCGCTCTTTGATAAAATAACTCCTTAGGAAAGTCGTCCTCAATAAGCTATTATTGAACAAGCGATATTTATATACTTATTTTGTTATTTGAAATTGTCATTCGTCTGGGACTTGGTCTGTACGGATCATAATGAAAAACACGACAGTTTTTAAATGAGTGAGGTGTAGTTTAAACATTTATTGTCTTCGTAAAAAATATATCGATAAATCAAATTAGGAAATATAATATTACTGGATTCCACCAGAAAGCTCAATAACACACAGCGAGCTATAGAGAGGATTATGTTTGGTATTTCTCTAAATGATCGAATCAGAAATGAAGAAATCCGCAGACTAAATAGGGTCACCGATTTAGCCCGGTGGATTAGCTAATTGAAGTGACAGTAGGCACTCGTAGAACAGATGGCCGATGAAGGAAGAAAGTTCTCTAGTGTAGACCACGTACTGGCAAGCGCTGTGTGGGAGGCTCAAATACAAGATGGACAGACAACCTGATCCAGATTGCAGGATGACGTTGGATCCAAGCCGCTTGCGACCGGTTCTTCTGATAAACAATAGGGAAAGTTAACATCGTAAAGTGGACGTACTATGGCTGATATGATCATGTTGATGGATTTGTGGAGGATGAGACTCTCGTTGTCCTATCACCGATTGTGGAAGCAACCGGCACGAGGCTCGCCGCTTGCACTGGACCGCACCCTTACGTCAGAGTCGACAATTGTGAAGGATCAGCCACCGCTTGTGGTGAAGACCTTTACTGCTTAGGGAGACTGGCGATTAAGCGGCATTCCTTACTTGAAATCCCAGAAGTTCAAGTCCAGGCTGTCTTTCAATTACCAACATCTCTCATGAGCGGTAGAGAGCAGTCTCTACTAAGCAGTAGAAACCAGTCTCCAATAATTGGTAGTAATCAATTAGCCTCCTCTATTGGTGACAATACAGCTGGAGACTCATCCTCCACAGATTATGTAATTATTAGAATCGAATAATTTTATTTGTAACAAATTAAATTCCGTAATATTATGATACACTAAAATTAACAATAATCGCCCTTTGGGACGTAGAATAGTTTTTTGCAAACGTGTGGAATATATAGCTTTCACTACTGGACTGATAGGTTTATGTCACAAAACAAACAGCAATATAACTGACTATATATCAGTCGCCGGATTGTTAGCATTTAATAGTTAGGATGCCTCCCTAATTGACTTCGTAAGTCGCTCCCTCCCGATCGTATTGGTTCTCCTTTCCATCGGGCCTGAGGGAGCTCGGACGAGAGAGTGTTTTTCTGGCTGCGCGTCCAGCTATGCACTTAAATATCTCCTGCGCAATTGACTGTTTCCGAAAACTGGACCTCGAATTTCTTAACCGGTGTTGAAACAGTCGCCATAGCCGAAACCGGCTAGGACATCATCAATAGTGTGATCCAAGTAGAGATACTTTTTTCAATAGCCTTTTTATGACAGAGCACGTGTGAGTCATGCCATGCTACTTTTGTTTAGTATTGTTTGACATTTCATTATGCAAATACTTACGCCTGAACAAATTTGCTCTATGGGCTCTTAAAAAGTTCCAAGAAAATCTGACGTTTTCGAAGCAAATTTTGTTCAGCGATTTATGTAAGCAAGCGAATTTGTCGCATTTGGGATGTAGAGCAACCTGAAGACATTCAAGAGCTGCCACTTTATCCAGAAAAAACAACGTTTGGTGTGGGTTGTGTGCCGGTGAAATCTTCGGTCCATATTTTTTACCACCAAGATCGTGTGATATCACACTGTTAGACTTTTTCCTGTGGGGATAAGTAAAGTCTAAAGTTTATGCGGACAATCCCGCTTCGATTCAGGCCTTGGAGCAAAACATCACGCGTGTCATTCGCAAGTTACCACCACTCGAAATGCTCGAACGAGTCATCGAAAATTTGACTCAGCGGATAGACCATCTGAGACGTAACCGCGGCCAACATTTGAAAGACATAATCTTCAAAAAATAAATGTCAAAGAATGCTCTTTCAAATGATAATAAACATTCCCTATTAAATTAGAACTTTCTGTGTTTTTTCTTGAAGAAATTAGAGAGCCTCGAAATAAATTACCCATTAAAAGTCTTTTCTCCTTTAAAAGTAGCGTGAACAGACTTGGGCGTGCCGGCATGATCACGGTGCCTGTCGGCCATATTTTTTATACTGTCTCGATAAAGTGAATACACTACATCTGATAGAATATAAAGTGTAGTCCACGAACGGCCATGACCGCAAAGAAACGAAAATACGTTGACAGTCGCCATCGCTATATCGGCCCACACATACCACAACGGAAAGTCTCCAGGTGTATAAGCAACTGGATATACACAAACTGATCCCAAGCGCGACAGGCCTAAGCGAGTCACTATGACAGTCTTTACACTGGTGTAGTGTGGTTATGACCCAGTTCGGACAATTATCCTACCACTTATTAATAGCTGCAGTTGTAGTCCAGTCAAATAACTTTTTAAATCAAAATTTTGACACTCAAGTTTGCATTTTTGATATTTTGTACTTCTAATAATACAAAAACGATCTGTAAAGGTTTTAGTGTCTGAAACTTCCGGCAAGAGTTAAAAAAAAATGATTTAAAGTTTTTTTCCACAAATACTCGAAAACGGTAATAGTTAGAGAAAAAAAATGTAAGCAAAATATATAGAGCTTAAAATTATACATAAAAAAGGTAGTATGACTTTTTTTCCTCCGGCCTAAATTAACCAAGTTAGGGAGGTTTTTAAGTTTAAGGGTTTTTAAATTCCGCGCCGTTGCATAAAGTCACGAGGCAAAAAGAGAGGGACTATTGCTGTCTTGCTTACTCCCATTGATACTTGACAATGAGTATTGCGTAGGCGTTCACTATAAAATGTCCGAGCAGGGATATAAAACACACATAGACTATAAGGTGGTGTGAGTTAATGTATTATTAGCATAGCAGTCGGTTCGATTAAGGAAATGTTATTAGGTATAGAAAAGGAATTAGTTTGGCAATAGTAATCGAGAAAAGTGGATTGGTGGAAAATTAATGATGATTTTAATGAATATAATTCTTGAATAATAGTTTAATTGGAATAGCTTGCATTTAAGGATTGGAAGAAGTTGGTTGATGCAACTTTTTTTTTTGTAATTGAATAGGCTTTATTATTTTAAGTGTAGTTAAATGATCACGATGTTGCGTTAGGATGTGAATATTTTCAGGCTTTTAGGTGGGTTTTGAAGAAAACTTAATCTTCTTGTAACATAGTTTAGCAAAAATGTTTAATTTAATTTAATTTTTTTTTTAATAGAGCTGAAGATTAAGTTACTCTCTAGCAGAGAGTATTCACAAATTTGTAAAAATGTTTTTTCCCCACATAGGTAGGATAGTTGTTTTGTATTGTATAAAAAATTTAATAGGATTATCAAAAATGTTTAAAAGGAAAGGGAGGATAATGTTGTGATTGTATGTAAGGAGTGCATAAAATTAGGTAACATGTCTGTGACATAAATATTACGTTTAGTAAAAATATAATATTTTGTATGAAAGAATTGGAAAATAGGAAGATCGTTTTGAATTCGAAATTCGAATTTGAAAAAGGACTTGATTATTCTAGAGATTGTGTATTGAGCTTTAAGAATAAAAGGTTGAAAAATTAGAATAAACAAATAACGAGAATATTATGTAAATGTATTAATGGTTTACTAAATTTATAATTTAAAGTGATATTAAGAGTTTGATTGAAGAAGGAAGAACTCCACAATATCGGTCACACAAGTTCCCCTTCCACAATATATTAATATTTATCTATATATATTACATTTAGTTATTAAAAAATAAACATTAACGTGAACTTCTGTCTCAAAGTTAAGTTTTTACTATATCCTTTATGTCGCTTATGTTTTTGGCAAGCACATAAAAGTGGAGAAATTTTGCAAATTCCAAATAAACATATGTATATGTATTTATTAATTTACTTTAATTGATAAATTAATAAAATAATAAAAATATAGCTTTTCATAGAAACTAAGGATTTTAAATAGAAATAGAATTTTTTACTGTAAAATTTAAGTTAAATATAGACCTTCAATTATTATATTTCAAAAATTTTTTAGATTCGAAAAAATTTACTATCAACGGAATTTCATCCTTTGATGGTCACTTTCGTTTTTGTACTACACTGTACTTATCATCAGGTGTACTACAAATCACTATGTCGTACCACACGCCCGGTTGAGTTCCACGTGGCTCCTGGGTGGTGCTAAACGAGCTGCAGCGAGGTGGTAGGGCGTCGGTGCCCGTCTGGATCGCGACCACAGTGCATGGGTGTAAGGCCAGTTTTAGCTGATCGCGTTTCGGGAATAGCCTGTGTATATCCAGTAGCACATGATTAGCGACCTTTGGCACAGTATTGGGGTTCTGACTTGACGTCTTCGCTTGCTCCCTTATAGGGGGGGTACGTTGAACTGCCGGCCAGGGAGATCCGTAGAAACGGTTGTACCGCTGGCCGCCCGCGGTATAGTACAGGGGCCCAATCATAGCTAACCACTATGAGAGGCTGTTCCACCAGGCCGCGCATAATCTTGGGTAGGATCGTCGTGCCGGATGGTGACCGGTTTTCGGGACCCGGCGACCTATTCCGGGGGGGTACGGGGGCCCTTCCGTCCGTTGGTTCAGCTTACGTCCTCTGGGGGTTTTGGCGTTGGCCCAGTCTGGTCTGTTCTCCTTTTGCTGTGTCGAGGGTCGTTAATTCTCTTCACGTCTTCTTAACTTTTGCTTCATGTCAGCGCAATGTAATAATTCTGGTAATTCAGCGGTGTTTAATCCCGAAAACACCTTCTTTATGGAGTTCACTAACATCCGTGGACTCCATTCTAACTTAAATGCTGTCCACCACCATCTTGAGACAGTCCGGCCTGCACTTCTCTTTTTGACGGAAACTCAAATACACCGTCCGGCTGATTCATCTTATTTGCATTTCCCTGGCTATCAGCTTGAGGAAAACTTTCATGCAAAGGCCGGAGTCTGTGTGTTTGTGCGGTCGGACGTGTGTTGCCGTCGGTTGCGCTGTTTGGAGAACCCCTCTTTTTCTGTCCTGTGGGTGCATGTGGATCTCGGCTCTCTGAGTAGTGTCTACGTGTGGCTATACCGATCTCGTAATGGGGACTCTGAGACCACTCGGCTGTTTGATTACCTCAGCCAGACGGCTGATGTCGTTCAAGAGCAGTACCCTGCAGCAGAACTGGTAGTTTTGGGGGATTTTAACGCGCACCATGAATTATGGCTGGGATCCTCCAAGACTGACCATGCAGGAAAGTCTGCTCATGCATTCGCCCTGCTTCATGACCTCTCTCAACTGGTTGTCCAGCCCACCAGGCTTCCAGATGTTGTGGGTCATGCTCCCTCTTTGTTGGACCTTCTGCTGACGAGCCATCCTTCCGGGTATTTTGTGTCGGTAAATGCTCCTGGGTAATTCTGACCATTGCCTGGTTGGTTCTTTGGTGCCCCACGCCCTCTCACCATCTCCTCGTGAGGTTAAGCGTAAGGTATGACATTACTCGTCAGCAGATTGGGATGGATTGCGTGAGTACTTTGCTTCTATCCCGTGGCGCCAACGCTGCTTTAATGAGTGTGATCCTTCTGCGATTGCCGACGAGATCAGGCTTGGAATGGATTATTAGATTCCATCTTCTGTAATCGTCGGTAATCGCTCTGGACGCTCTTGGTTCAATCGCGAATGCTCTGTCGCTGTTAGTCTGAAGCAGAATGCATATCGTGCTTGGATTAAGGGTTGCGCAACTTGTGATCCTGATGTCAACGCTCTTAAAGCAGCTTATAACAAGGCTAACAAGGTTTGCAGGAGGGCGTATCGCGGGGCGGATGCTCAACGTGTTTCGCGGATTGGCCAGATCTTAGTAATCCACCCGACCAACAGTCGAGCTTATTGGGGACTGGCCAAGGCCGTGCAAACGAATTTCTGTCGCCCATCCTTTCCGCCGTTGAGATCTCCTGACAGGTCGCAGGCCCATGAGCCGCTGGAGAAAGCCAATCTGTTGGCTCACATCTTCGCGGCTAATTCCAAACTTGATGATCTCAACACCCAGCCGCCCATAATTCCTTCTTGCGGCTACTCGATGCCTGACGTTGTGACACGGCAGCGTACTGTATTACGTAAGTTGAGGTCATTCGATGTGCGGAAGGCTAGTGACTCTGATGGTATCCCAGCGGTGGTGCTGAGGGCTTGTGCAGCCGAGCTTGCGTCTCCTCTTACAAGCCTGTACCGCCTGCCTTTCTCGTCCGGTGCTGTGCCTCAGGCTTGGAGGGAAGCCAACATTTAACCGATCCCCAAAAAGGGGATCGTTTCGACCCAAACAACTGCCGCCCCATAGCCGTCACCTCAGTGCTCTGTAAAATCTTAGAACGGATTGTAAATGTTCAACTTGTCCGTTACCTAGAGGATCACTCTCTTATTAACGATCGTCAATATGGTTTTCGACCGAATCGTTCCACGGGTGATCTTCTAGCGTACGTCATGCACCGCTGGGGTGAGGCTATGGATAAGCATGGCGAATCTTTGGCTGTTAGCCTGGATATAGCCAAAGCCTTTGATAGGGTCTGGCATCGTGGTCTTCTCTCCAAGCTTCGAGCGTACGGTCTTCCTGACAACCTGTGTGCGTGGATCTCTGGCTTTCTGCACGAACGTAAAATTCGTGTCCTTGTTGATGGTCACAGTTCGCAGTTCGTGTCAGTTAATGCCGGAGTTCCACAAGGCTCTGTACTTTCTCCCACCTTGTTTCTTCTGCATATCAATGATATGCTATCTTTGGGCTGTATTCATTGCTATGCAGATGACAGCACGGTTCACGAGGGATATTGCAACAGGCCCACTTGTGGTCAGGAGGAAACCATTGGGAATCGAGAAGATCTGGTTATTGATCTCAATCGGTCCTTAAGCCTCATTTCTTCTTGGGGCGACAGGAATTTGGTTTAGTTCAATGCCAAAAAAACCCAGGTGTTTGTTTTTTGCTCCAAAAAATCCCCATTTTCTCCTCTTCCTACTCTCAAGAATGTGCCCCTTGCTGTGCGTGACAGCCTTACTATACTAGGCATGGATGTTCGCTGTGATCTCAATCTCAGGGATCACATAGGGACGGTCATCTCCTCTACTTCCCGCAGACTTGGTATCCTGAATAGAGTGCGTCGGTTTTTCACACCTGACCTTTTGTATCTATTGTATAAGGCCCAGGTCAGGCCTTGTATGGAATATTGTTCGCATCTCTGGGATGGTTCTGCCCAGTACTTGCTTGATGCCCTGGATAGGTTGCAGCGTAGTGCTGTCCGCATTGTGAACGATCCAGACGTTTCTGAACATCTTGAATCGCTCCAATTGCGTAGAGATGTTGCCTCATTAAGTGTTTTCTACCGTCTGTATTATGGCGAGTGTTCTGAAGAGTTGTTTAACCTTGTTCCACCCTCTCCTTTCCTGAATAAAACCACGCGCGCGGGTTTGCGGTGTCACAGCTATACGGTATCTCACATCCCGGCTAGGACTAAGAGGTTCTCTAACGCCTTCTTTTGCCGTGTCGTTGGGCTATGGAAAGGTCTTCCGGCGAGCGTGTTCCCACCATCCTATGATATGGGATCCTTTAAGCGTAGCGTGAAGAGATATTTGTGCGGGCCGGCATGATCGCTGCGACTACCGATGGGTTTTTTCTTACCTTTCGATAGTCGTCGCACCATGCTTACCATCAGGTTTGGTGCAGTCACTGTGCCGTGTCAGTGTAAAAAAAAATTCCAATACGGAATAATGCTAAATTTCTGTCAATTATACTATTTTTTCTTTCGAATCGTCTTGAATTAAAAACCATTTATATAATTAATACATAAAAGAATTATAATATACAAAAAACGTATTAACGTAATTAAACAAAATCAACTACATATTCATTTAATTTATGAACGTAAAATTAAAATTAATCACTGTCTGATGAGTCCATAGTGGCTGTTGTCGTAGGTCGACTTTCTTTCACAAAAAATTGGTCCAATGTTTGTTGAGAAGCTTTTTTTTACAACGTAAAATAAATTTCCTTGTAGCAATTGATATTAAGTTTGTATAAAATAAGTATAAAATTGTATTAAATTTGCGTTGATTTTTAGTTAGAAAGGGAATCCCCAAATTTTGATGGCATAGCGCAATTAAAAATAAAGGTGTTGCCATATTTTAGGAAATAAAAATTCAAAAAAACATTTAAGACTCGAATCCAAAACAACGCAACTTCGAAAATCTAACGACGCACAGTGAAAATCAGTAAAAATTAAGCAGTGACGCAACTTCGAAAAAAAAACGCAAAACGAAACGAACCAAAGCGAGGTATTGGTGTACTATATCTAGTATCTTAGAATGACAAGTAATTTTTTCGAAACTTGAAATTTACAATCGATATATTTATTACCAGAGATAGGCAAAATGTAATCTGATTAAAGATCAACGATTACAAAATGTAGTCGTAATTTTAATTTTCTTGCTCTGTAATCATAATTAAATCCATTTAAAACATTAAGAAATGATAAATGTTTATACGATCTGTGATTTTGAAGTGTTTAAAACATAAATGAGCAAAATGCAGTGATATTAATGGTAAAAAACATAAAATGTAATCATTTTCATTAATCAGATTACTTTTTGCCCATCTACGTTTATTACCCTGATCTATTCGAATGAACAGATACTTAAATAGAGTACAAGAAATAATTATCCGATAATGCTTTCTCACTCTTACTCGGACATTTTATAGTGAATGCCTACGCAATACTCATTGTCAAGTATCAATGGGAGTAAGCGACACAGCAATAGTCTTCTCTTTTTGCCTCGTGACTTTATGCAACGGCGCGGAATTTAAAAACCCTTAAACTTAAAAACCTCCCTAACTTCGTTAATTTAGGCCGGAGGAAAAAAAGTCATACTACCTTTTTTATGTATAATTTTAAGCTCTATATATTTTGCTGACATTTTTTTTCTCTAACTATTACCGTTTTCGAGTATTTGTGGAAAAAAACTTTAAATCATTTTTTTTTAACTCTTGCCGGGGCTTTCAGACACTAAAACCTTTACAGATCGTTTTTGTATTATTAGAAGTACAAAATATCAAAAATGCAAACTTGAGTGTCAAAATTTTGATTTAAAAAGTTATTTGACTGGACTATGGATTTAGAACTGCATTATGCTTGCCATCCGATGCGATATACCACTATATCTAATTAGAATATAACTAGCGGACCCGGCAAACGTTGTTCTACCATATAAATTATTTCTAGTGAATATTTTCTGTATTATAACATACAATTTTGGTCATAGTGGCTTCCACATAAAAGGTAGATATATGCTGTCCTGGACTTTTATTTAGAACTATTCAAGACAAACAATCCTATGCTACATCATAATTGTGTAACTCCAATGGTTTAGGCAGTGAACGCCAAGATAGCTCTCAGAGGCCAGATTTTTTTTCGACTTAATTGACATGTATCGTTATTATTATAAAATCATTACAAATTGTAGCCTATATGTTATTCCGATGTATAATCTATATTACTGTAAAAGTTTCATGCAAATCCGTCCAGTAGTTTTATCGTAAATGAGTAACAAACATATTCACAAACTTTCGCATTTATAATATTATAATATTATTTGTTGTTGTAGATGTTTTTTTATGCCGTCATCAAAAAAATATATATATATCCTCATTATCTATACATCAAAGTTTCTTTATTACGTGTTAAAACATATTATAGAGCGTTTTATAAATTCTTTATTACAAAATCTAGCTAAGAATCAATAGTGAGAGTAACCAGAAATTATAACTGCTATTTAAAGCAGTATCGAACACAAATTCCGTTGTGTAATAAAGCTTTTAGAAAACACAAAACAATAAATGTCCGCTGCGTGGTACCTTTAAATCCTTTACGTAACAAGCACCCATGTAAACATAAATGTCGACTGCGTGGATTTTCTCGGAAGCTCGCCAATAAGCTGGCTTTTAGCCCGCACTCGCACGCTCGCTGACATGGCAGGCAATAGGCATACCTACCAGCTCTTATGCCGATCATTACAAGCTATTTACTGCAACAGCGCCCGCGTAATTTCTATACAAAAGAGCTTGTTCATTTCTAATTTTACTTATTTTTGCCGACTCGTTTAGCTCTGAAATAGTCTTCCAGCGGGTATGTTCCAGCCGTCCTATAATATTGGATACTTATGGATCCTTTATATGACGCCTGAATAGATAGTACAATATATTTATTGTCTTTCCAAGTTTCATGGTTTTAGATCTACGGTAAGTAAATTTATAGGTATTGATTTAAATGCAAAAACGGTAATAAATACAGCATAAACTGATATTTTATTTAATTGCATAGACTTAGAAGAGGACAGGAGACTTCAGATTTGAGTAATTAATATTAATGTCAACTTAATACTTCATTGCGGTCATGAGTAAAGAGGTTTTGATAGACAGACAGACGGACAACAAAGTGATAAGGTTACTTTTTTATTTTTTCAGGTACGGAACCCTAAAATACTAAATAATAATTTAACAGTAGCATTCATTCCATAGATGCATGCAAGCATTGCATGCCCTTATGATAAATAAGTCTGGAATAAATTGCTTAAAGTTAAACAAAAAAAGGAACCATTTATATTCATATATTTTCTATATTCACGCCGTCTATCTTTATATTTTTGAATGTAATATTTACTATCATTATATAATATTAAAATTAATTACGCGAATTCTGCCTACCCTATCCAAATAGCCCATGCACGTCACTGCAATTCAACAATACCATATCACGAGTGTTCGAACATATTCATTGTTAAGTTTTCATTCATAATATATATAGATAATTCTTATAAGATGTAACACGTCCGGGGCCCTTCACGAAAATCAGCGCTGCAGACTTCCTCTGTGGCTTTAGGCTGATGAAGGGCCCATTTTCGCCATGTTAATATGTTCTGTATTTTCTTTTTTATTTGTGTGTTGTTTGTATTACTACATTTAAATTTCTGTTTTTTTTTTTTTGTATATTTGTGGCGAAATAAATACTTTTCCATTTCTATATAATAATAACTTAGTGCTATTGACCTGAAGTGCTGACGTATCAGATCACTTAGCTAAACTTAGAATTTCACCTCCCTTTCCCCGAATCCGCCGAGGAAAAGCACTTGTAACCGAGAGGGTTTTATTAATTACAAACTTGGACCGCAACCACCCGTCCACCCCTTGAATCTATAATCAAGCTATTACAGCCTTTAATCCCTGTTTACCAAGGTTAAAAATCCTTGTGTACTTCATCGGAACCCCAAATTCAACCTTATCTTTTGGGCGTAAGCGATTTCCACTCAACATTTCGACTTCAAAGGATTTAAAGCTTTAAGTGTGTTATATAAGGTTGATATTAACACATGTGTATAGGTCAGTAAACAAGACACATCAATTTGTTAAATGAAGAAAATGGCTATGTGTAATTTGAAAGGATTCTTGCTTCGCTGATTTTGCTAATGCGGAGTGTTCTTCGACGTTGGTTACCGGCACATTGTTAACATTGACGAAATAATTAATGCCATATTTTAAGATAGTCTCTGCGATTGTACATTCTACTAGCTGTGAAGATCCGGCGTTGCTCGGGTAGACATGACTTGTAACATATTTCATTAAATTTCTAGAAATTTTCAAAGTTGTAGTAAAATATCCAAGGTTCTTTGAAAAAAAATTAACTTCTACCAAAAATAAGTCCAACCTCCAATATTCCAAATTAATCATGTATTCTGGCAGCGTCTACGCAGTGGCAATAGAAATATATATATAATAAACTGCCCAAAAATATTATAGAAATATAGACGATTAACACAATGTCCTATACATTAGTAAATTGAAACGGATGCTTATTGAAAAAAGTTATTTTACCACAGATGACTATCTAAAACACTTTCAAATAGTCTCAAGAACTGTTTATTTATACTCTATTATTTCCCAATTTGCTGTTTTCTGCGCGTTGACGCAATAAATGTGTGTTAGCTGAAAATCAGCGCTGGGTGGCTCGGCTGGTCACTTAGCGTTTGCTGAGCTGACTTCCCTTTGGCGCATTATCACAACGCAGGGTATTTGCTTTTCTTCTTTTCTATCTTTATTACCCCATCGTTCTGTGTTGTATGTTCTAAACACTGCCTCGGCATAGAAATTTCTGCTCCTACTAGATTACCCAGAGCATCTAATTTTAACTTGTTCCGTGTTCCAAATTATTCTACAAAATTAGGTCAAAGTACACCCCTATGCAGAATGACAAAGTTATACAATTATATGTCAAAATCAATAGATCTCGACATATTTAATGAAAGTATATGCATTTTTTTTGTTTTTTTTTTACACTGGCTACAGACTACAGAGTACCTGATGGTAAGTGCAGTGTAGACCAAAAACGAAAGCGACCATCAAAGGATGAAAATCCATTGATAGTCTTCATCGTCATGTCGGTCCACATATACCGCGACTGAAGCTCTCTAGGTATATGAGCCACTGGATATACACAAGCTGATCCCGAAACGCGACAAGCCGAAACTGGTCACTATGACGGGCTTCACACCCATGTACTGTGGTCGCGATCCAGACGGGCACCGACGCCCTACTCCCTCGCAAAATGTATGTTATGTTGTGTGCCAAATAAATTATTTTTCTTAAAAGATTAAATAGATATAGATTATATAATATAATATGCACATAATGTGCGGAAATATAAATAATAATATATAACAAAAAGTGGTATGGTGTGTGTGTTTGTGGAGACGTGTATATGCGAATTGTGGAAAAACAGTCGCAGGAATAAAATAAATAGAATCACTCCTTACGTTATTGGTTATTTAGATATTCATAACTTTTAAGGGCAAATGTTGGTTGGGATGATACGTTGGGTTATTCAAATGGGCTAGAAAACAGATGGGAACAAATATAGGAACAGAATGGCTGTCAAACAACAAAATGGTGAATAAAATAATCAACACTGTAATAAAAGTAATTTGTATTCGCAACGGCGGAGTTACGCGGTGTTGCCACGTAATTACTCTGCTGTAATTAAAAAGTCGGTTCAGAGTGTTGCCAACATTAAGCCTCCCGTTAACGCACCCGCCCGTGTTCGCAACGGAAGGATTTGTGTAATAAATACTTTTACAGTCCTGGCAAATTGATTTTGTTCTCGTAAACATTGTTTCGGATTTCACTAACTAACTTTTACATGAAAGTTTCGTATCTTCTCAAATAATATAAAGATGTAATGGGGTTTTAGACCGATTATCACACCACACAGAAACAATTAAATTGATCTGGATGGGACTTTCAAAGATTTATACATATTTTTCAACTTAAACAGGATATGGTGACTATGGTGTATAAGGAACCGGTATCAATGCGCGGCGTGCGAGTGGTCGTAGATTCGAATCCCGACACGTACCCCTGGGTTTTTCCCGATGAAGTACAGACGTAGGCACCACATGCTCACCGATGAAGGAAACGTCGTGAGGAAGCCCGTACGGCACCTAATAGACATGCTATGTGTACGAGCCCTGCAGTGGCGTGCATATCGTATTCACACAAGGCAAGCAATCAGTAAGAAATCTTACTTCGACTCTTCTATTACTCTTTCTTTATTAGAGAATTGTGAAAACACGTTATTTTTTATTTATTTCGCTAAGCACACGATAACAATGATGAATGTATTTAGTATTGATTGATTAATTCGTAATGTTAGTGTTATATGCTCGTAGAACGTAGGGCAAGCATTGCTTTTATGCTTGTATGAGATGAACGTTACTGGTGCCCTGAGAACGGCGATCAGCTGCGCTACTGGTCACGTTGAGCACGAGATATAAGCGCAAAGTTAATATCGTAACTAATGTATCTCTGCCGACTCCGAAAGCAATGTATTATGACGATATATTATTATTATAACAAAGGATATGTTTGGTTTTATAAATGTAGGTACCCAGAAATTACATGAAAATTATAAAAAAATAGTTAGTAATTAAAAAAAAATTAATGAGATGGCCATTATATCTCACATACATTCCACACATAGAATGAAAACATATAAAGAAACTACATACACGTGTCCAAAGTAAAACCAACAATATGTTCTTAAAAACAGAATAATAGGAAATTTTCAACGAACTGCAGCGAGTTGACGCGTCGTGATCTGGTTTTAATTACATTACCTAAGCCATTTTTGCGTCGCGCGTCATACTTATATCAAAAAATGCTACAGTATTAAAAAAAATACGATTTGACGAAATGAGAATTGATATGTATTTCTCAATTTCATGGTTATTAGCTTTAATTGGATTGTTTGGAAAATTTAAACAACCACACTAGGTTTTTTGATATTTGGACGAAAAATCTTAAAAACATAGGTACTCTCAAAAATAACGCCTGCTTAGCGCCGCCATTGCTTCGGCGCGGCGCGTCGGTCCGAGCTTAAAGGACCGAAAAATAAGCCAATTTTAACCCTAAACGTCGCTGAAATTTATGTCCTCCGCTTGACCCTCGCAACGCCTTATTCACCTTTTATTTTTATTTGAGTGAGCAAGGAACAAATCTTAGCGCAAAAGGGATAATAAAATAATCGTTAGATTCGTTTAGACGACTCTAATTTCACGGATTGGTGCGCAAAGGGACGCGGCGGTGTAGGGGCGCGTTCGTCTCGCTCTTGCATATGCATGCGTCCCTGTCTCGCGTGGAAGCGATCCAATCGGCCGGGATGAATCGCGTAACTTGCGAGTTCTTATTTTTCCATGTTTGCGGGTTTTCCACGGAAAACTTTTTACGGTGAAATGTTTTTTAAACATGTATTTTTATTCTTTATTGTTGAAAAATACAAATTGGTTTCCGTAATCTTCAAAAACGCTTTGTAAAAATGTTTCATTTATATCTGTTATTATTATTACCAAAATGTATAAAGCTGAGATTTATAGACGTAACTTTAAGTTTGCTTACACTTTACTAATCATTACAATTTATATTACTCAATGAATGTCAAAGGATTTGGTAAATCATCGGTTTTGTCGATATGGTCTTGGCTCTGCAAATATTATGGTTATATTCAAGTTCCTATTATATGTTCAGTTTTTTGTCAAATTGAATTTATTTTTTGGGAACTTTGCTAAGCAAAGTCGAAATAGCGTCTATAAAT
Source organism: Automeris io (assembly GCA_036320925.1). Taxonomy (NCBI): domain Eukaryota; kingdom Metazoa; phylum Arthropoda; class Insecta; order Lepidoptera; family Saturniidae; genus Automeris; species Automeris io. The sequence continues at coordinate 13,260,865 of JAUDJH010000005.1, forward strand.
TTCAGTCTAAGTGACTTTGAATATGTATGTACATATTCTCACTATCGAAAACCGTTCCATTTCCTTACTGAGACAAAGAACTGGAGAGACAAAAAACTTAATTATTTATTCATTAATTAATTTCTACTTCCTTCATAGTTTGCAAACTAAATACCTACTTTTAATGTTAATCTTTGGTTAAACGTTTTATTTTATTTTATTCTGTCTCGATAAAGTTATTTGTCACTTGCTTCATTTGGCATGAAGAGAATCAGTAAATCAATGAATCCATAGTAACTTGTTTCCCGGGAGAATTACTTCGCTATCGAAGATGGATGGTTATCCTTCCCTGTCGTTATCGAAGTGAGATCAGTTTATCCAGATGATATCTGGAATAGCCATACCTCTCTTAATTTATGGATAAAATACAAGATTTCAACGGCGTGCATTCCATAAAAGAATAAAATACATGACTTTGTTAAGCTTTTACATTTTGCTTGGGAATATATTGACTTAAATTACCAGAATAGCAGTGACGTGCATAGGGTATTTAGACAGGGGAGGCACAATTTGCGTAATAAATATGTTTATTATATTATGGAAATAAATATTATATTGATTTCATAGGAAATATAGACGGCGTGAATATAGAATAGATATGAATATAAATGATTTTTTTTGTGTAATATCAAGCAATTTATTCCAGACTTATTTATCATAAGGGCATGCAATCCTTGCATGCATCTATGGAGTGAAGGCTACTGCAGAATAGCAGTCTCAGTATTGAAATTGGGTTATATTTCAGATTAATATATGTATTAAGCATCCGATTACTATAAGATGGTGTTTTTTTTTTATGTTTCTATAGGATGCACGCCATTGCAGAATTTGAGACATTTCTCTCATGATATTTCATTTCGTGCATTGTGTTTAATTTTTTTCTGGTAATGTACTTTTAAGTTTTATACAATTATTCGGGAATCCGGGTCATATTCTGTTATCTCATAATAAAAAAAGATTTCGATCGACACTTTAAACTAGTAGAGTAAAAGAAAAAAAAAACGAAAGTTCTCGACGAGTCAACACACTGCAGATAATTAAAAATGTATGTTGTTCTATTTAAGAACATTATAGTGGCTACACTTTTTGGCGGGTTTATAGGTATGGTTTATTTAGATTTCCTCATTTCCAACTTGGGAAAAAATTGTATAAAATAATTGTACTGGTGATTTGGCTGAAATAGATATAATAATATACATTTAATAAAATTCTATCTAATAAAAAATATATCAGATTTCGGTGGTAGAGCGATTACCCGAATTGGGTCATGGCCACAGTGCACAAGGGTAAAGACCGTCATAGTGACTCGCTTTGGCCTGTCGCGTTTCGGGATCAGCTTGTGTATATCCAGTAGCTTATATACCTAGAGACCTTCAGTCGTGGTATATGTGGGCCGACATGACGATGTAGACTATCAATGGATTTTCATCCTTTGACGGTCGCTTTTGTTTTTGGACTACACTGTACTTACCATCAGGTGCCTTGTAGTCACTATGTCGAGCCAGTGTAAAAAAGATAAAGCTTGAAATAACAATAACAAAGTTCAACTTCCACGCAAACGAAGTCGCGGACACAGCTAGTATTAAACAGATATAATCCAACTATAGAGTGAAGCGGATAGCCACAGCTTAGACAATCTCGCATTCGGTCAGCAGTGTCCGACAAGCTCGGAAGCCGTTTAGCTGTCATCGAGCCCAGCTGTGACACCGAGCACAAACAACGGTTTACAACGTTAATTTATGTGCAAATTGATTAATCGTGTCGAATATTTTCACTTCCATATTATTTATGTCTCGAACTTATATTTTATTGCTGTATGTTTAAAGTGATACTCGAGGTCGGAGATGAAAAACCGGCTATGTGTGAGTCGGTCTCTTGCACTGGCGGTTCCGTAATTATTTTTTGTATACTGCCTAGACATATTGACTATATCACACTTAGTAGAAATTTTAGTGTAGTCCTAAAACAGTAACGGTTAATAAGGGATGAGAATCTATTAAATGTCGCAAGTCGCAATCGTCTTGCCGGTCCTAATAAATGTAGGATGGATGTTATTGTGTGACATATTATTATGTATGAACTAATAAATGCGTAGAACTGAACGTATGTGAGTGAAAGGAAGGAAAGATAGAATGAGAGAGAGGATAAACGGTTTTTTTCCGACGAGAGCGCGTTAAGAAAAAGACATAGAAAAAGTGTTAAGACGAAAAAATAATTTAAAAAGTGAAATTAAGTAGTTTTCTAACTTTACTTGGTGTTTAATACGATCCAAATATCCCCAAAACTACATTTTGGGAGCTCGTCCTAAAGTGAACCAAAGATCAAGCTGAAAACACGAGCCAAACGATGATAACAGCGTATTACAAAGATAACTGATGCATTTTTAAATACGTTGGAAATGACGAAATTTAATGAAGAGAATCACACATATACGTCGGTGAAATGGGCTCAAGATATTGATGACAATTCCCAAAACTACATATATTAAGACTGAATGTTTCTAGGTATATAAACAGCAGTGATGTGCATAGGCTGCGCAGGGCAGGCAAAACTCGCATTATTAATTTGAATATTATATTATCTTAGTAACTATTATATTGCTTTCATAGGAAAGATAGATGGCGTAAATATAGAATAGATATGAATATAAATGGTTCTTTTTTGTTTAACTTAAAGCAATTTATTCCAGACTTCTTTATCGTAAGGTCCTGCAATGCTTGTATGCATCTATGGAATGAACGTTACTGATAAACAGGTAGGTATATATGTTAGGTTTCAACTTTGTTTATTTTATAACAATAATATACTGCTATGCTATATCCCGTTCGGGATGAGCAGAACAGAGGTACATTAGTGGTTGAACCCACATTGCACCTATATGTCGTGCCCAGTATGACCAATAGCGCAGCTGATCACCGTTCTCAGGGTACTTATACGTGACATTTCTATTAGATGTCATGCGCGAAATAATAGATAATGTTTAGGTACAAATGTTAATAATTTTAAGACGTCTGGAGTGTAATCATTTTGTTTATGACATAAATTCTTTACCATGAGTCGGACTCATGTTTTTCCCTTATGGCACAAAATTTTACGACTAGTCAAACTTGTAGTTATAGGCCAAGAGGTTAATAAGGGTTCCTCTTTCATTAAATTAATAAACTTTTTTCTTAACAACTCAAAATTCTTGCAGTTTCATTGTTTATTATAGATGAATCTGTGTTACATTCGATAACATCTGTGTGCAAAGTACTAAAAATTTAACTCTTGAATCTGCTGTATCGTCAAACTTTAACAATTTTTCAGTCTATTCGGCAGGCTAGATTTATATGGTATTCTTATAGATATACAACGTTACCGGTAACTAACACCAAACCTTTAAGAGAAAGGTATCTTAGGTATATCAAGACTAACAACTTTTGTTCTATGACTTTCGCCAAAGTTAACACATCCTGAGATATATATTTCTTTAGTTTTAGTGGGGATTTCTATCAATCGTTAGCTCTATGTTTAAAGTTCAGTCAGCTGATGCTACGAAATTGTCTGCCCCAGTGGCATCGCGGCGCCTTTCAGACCGTTAAAACGATCAGAACTGCAAATTTGATTTATTAATTATTTGTATGGGAAAAAAAAATAGAATTAGAAAAAGGTCGTAAAACAAAAGTTGTTTTGATATACCAAAGTTACCATTAAAAGGTTTTGCTTTAGTTACCTGTATCCGTGTATATTCTCTGGCTCTAAATTATAGGCTTTCCTTTTAGACGTTATCAGAACGTCACTACTGTGTAGGTGCTGTTAATCTTTGGTATTTTATTGAAAATTAATATCATTACTGTCGCAAGTAGGTATTTAAAAGTCCAATTAAAGTTTCAAGTGGAACGATAATTCATTATAACATTAATAATAAAAACGGTTGCTACTTAAATGATTGTTTAACCATTTGATTGGCTATTAACGAATTTGTCACAGAAAAAAGATAACAGAGTCCCAAACGCGACTTTTATCGACATTTATTCTCGAATTAAGTATGTGTTTATTTTTTCAATTTTCGACGACCCTCAGCTTTAATATAGAAAAATTACAAATAAACAAAAAATACAAAACACCACCACCACAGCTGTTGTCATAAAAATGATAGTTATGTGATAGACTAATATTGTCCATTATTATCAATTAAGAAAAAAAGAAATGGTAATATAAAAAAAAAACAAGAAAAAGGTACGTAATGTTGCAAAAAAACAAAACGGGTGAATGTCAAAAACAATACTCAATTTAAAACTCAATTCAAAAACAGTAGCAAATATTTTCTATCATAATACGTTGCATGAGTCGGTGTTATTAGACAAAAAATATTTTAAAAGTAAACAGAGTGCTGTATCTAATAAAAGATTATTGATTTATTTAAATGACCCAGCTTGATTCTCTTTGCTACAGTTTTTGATAAATATTGCACGGAATACCTGCTATCATTAAATAATAACCATAGTCAGACATTCTTGTACTCTATTGTTATCAGAAATAGAAGCTATTTTTAAATAGACTAGAAAATTATCAATTTGCAAGCTTTTGACAGTTCTGATATCTAAATTTCATGCAGAACGTGACCGTAACGAAACGAAAGTAGGCGAGGCAAAAAGTGTTATAACAATTGAATAGGTGTTCAAGTTTGTTTAATATTGTTGAAAGTTGATTGACATGGTAAATTAGCAAGCTGTCTGACCTTATGTGCAGGCGAAACGCTATAAGGAGTTCGCTACATGCTCACGAAACTTGCAATCATGACTAGTGATGAAAATGCCCGGGAATTTTCCCAAAGTGCCCAGCACTTCCGCGAACATTTCGTAAATTCCCGGGAATATTCCCCATACAAGTTTTGGGCACTTTGGGAAAATTCCCGGGCATTTTCATCACTAATCATGACTAACAGCCATAAATTACGTCCAAATAATATTGACTGATAGAATAATATCTGTTTATACGCCTAAGCAACCATGAATCTTCTATTATATAAAATAAGTCCGGTTTTCCTTCCTGACGCTATAACTCCAGAACGCACGAACCGATTTCCACGGTTTTGCATTCGTTGAAAAGGTCTCGGGCTCCGTGAGGTTTATAGCAAACAAAATTCAGGAAAAATTTAAACAGAAAGCAGGAAAATGGGGAAAATCATTTTTCACATACAGCGCCATCTCTGATACATATTACAGATCGCACCAGTATTTTAAGTAGATGGCGCCGATGCGTTATACATTGTTTGACAGCTACTCATTGTACTCTGCTCAGTTAATTTCACGTGACATTTATTATTCGCACGTTCTTACAAACGCTAACTAAAAACCAAAACGAAGCCAATCTGGTGGCGAAACGAAGTTCGCCGGGTTTGCTAGTAGATACTAAAAGTGTGAATTACATTTGAATGACAGTGGCCGATCGAATGACATCGATTTTACATTACATGCGCATGCAACTTTCATTCAATACCTTCCAACAGTCATTAATTACGTTTGATTCATTGTGAATAGAGGAATGATATCAAAGTTACATACTATATTTATATTTGTATCCCGGAAGAAAATCTCTTGCATAGGGCCGCTAGGGGCAGCGGCCCCGGTGTGTCAGACTTCTACTGACTAAAAACCCCCGGGGTGTCCCTCTAATCACTCCACCCAGGCTGGGAAAACCAAACTCTATGTTTTAAAAACTAAGGAATTCTCAAATACATACAAATTTATAACTCATTAATGTTTAAAAGGGTTTTAACCATGATTACAGACTAACGAAATTAAAATTACGATTACATTTTGTAATCATTAATCATTACTTTTGCTCATCTCTAGTTACTAGAATGTCAGTACAGTTATAAATTACTTTTAAATAACAGTAAATAAAGTAAATACAGTAGTAGTAGTATTAGTAGTAGTAAGTAGTAAATACAGTAGTAGTAAATGATGAGTGGTGGAGTGATATAGACATATCACATCATACGCCCATCCAACCGTCTATCACTATCCATGGATATTAATTATTTTTTAAGAATAGTAACTTATGAAATTATATCAGTCATCAGTTATTAATTTAGGCAGCAAATTATCTGTCAAACATAGCAGTGCGTATAATTAAATTGACAGTAGAAACTAATTTTCATGCGGACACTAATTGACAGCAAATCTATTGCCTTAGTCTTCCTTAATGCAATCGATGACTGACGAATAGTGTTCCGGGTCTAAAAACATTATACACAATCTCCAAGTGACCTCAATCTCGGCTGGCCAGAAGTAACTTTTACATAATATCTAGACAATGTAGGCTTATTAGTGACTACGAGCTCTACGCCCAACATAAAGGTTATCGCAGACATTGAGTAAAAGGTAAAAGCAATTTTATTTTGCTGTAGAAAGCTTTTAAGATTTAATATCAATAACATAGCTTCACGCTATATCCCTTTCGTGGTTAGCAGATATATTTGTAATTAAAAATAAAAATATAAAATAATTAAATTGTTTAAAAAAAAACAATAACAAAGCAGCACATTAAAGTCAGCTGACATCCAAACTAGGACTACCTGTATCTTGGATGTCAGCAGATTTCACACAATTTGTTACATACAGTTTATATCCGCTGCGTAACTCCACTAATTATAACACTTTACGGTTATATGTCGTACCAAGCTTGACCAGTAGCTCGGCTGATATTTTTTCTTGGGGCGCTTACATATATTACAATATAGAATTTAACTTATCAGATTATTTAAGGATTTAATAGTACTAAATGTATATTAATAGAAAATTTTTAAAACCACTTAAAAAAAAACGATTAAATGTGAAGATAGCGTCATCTATACTAATATTATAAAGCTGAAGAGTTTGTTTGTTTGTTTGAACGCGCTAATCTCAGGAACTACTGGTTCGAATTGAAAAATTCTTTTTGAGTTAAATAGACCATTTATCGAGGAAGGCTTTAGGCTATATAACATTACGATGCAATTATTAGGAGCGAAGAAATAATGGAAAATATGAAAAAAACTTCCATTGCGTGCGCTGCAAAAATGGTTCAAGATACCAAAAATATATGTAGGAAAGAATTATTCCTCTTGAAATGATCTAAAAAAATGTCCACGACAGTATATGTCTATCTTTTAAGATTAAGTCACTAGAACCGTTTTCATGGTAAACAAATTTGGTCGAAATTAATGCATTATTTGTTAAGAGTTGTATCAACGTAATAATATTAATCTTTATCCAAATAAATGTGTTGTTGATTAAGAGTATTTAACTGTGAACAAAATTGTCTTTGACATCACTTAATTTCAATGAACATCTTAGAAGATATTACAAAACCTTATATAGCAAAACAACGTTTGCCGGATCAGCTAGTATTTTATAAAATTGAAAAAAGGAAATTGTTAAAATTCTTTTATTTTAAGATATTAAAAAAAAAGTAAGTTTGATGGTTTTTTTTTTTGTTAACTTTTATCGGCAAACAGGTTAGTGGTTACCACCGCCGGGGTACTGTAACACAAGGAGCGTTGTTATTGTCTTGCCGACAGATTATTTCGATCACGATTCAATCCCTTGAAGTAAACAGTTCTATTATAAACAAACATTAACTACACACCTTATTTATAAATTGAACAAAACATAATTGGCTATTTAGCGAAGTAAAAAACCCTTATCAAACAATTATTCATAGAACTACATAAAAACCCGTTCCACTCACTTTACATTGTGAAATAGGTGTAGCGAAAAAACTATGTTACCAAAATCGGTGTGAGCTGTGTTGCTTAGTAAATTAAGCGAAAATTGCGCTTTGGTCACGCTCCACGTTGCTATTAATGTTCGTCAGTTTTTGTTCGTCCATTGCATACGTACCTGTTATCTATTTAAATTTTAAACTAGACAGACGTATGCCAGAACCAAAATGGACAATTGACATTATTGGATATTTCTCCAGAACTCAATATGTCTTTCCCAACTTTTTTGTCCATAGAATTATGACAAAATTAAAGAGTCATCAAATTAAAAATCATGAAACGATGGGAAGCAACATATTTTATTCATTTTCGTAAACTCTTTTGAGTTTATTTTTTCTATCGAATTTTTAAATCTATAGTATTTCTAAACACAAAAAGTACATAGAAATGACACAAGTAAAAGCAGGAGATCAAGACGCTTCAACTCGCGATAGTTCGTGGAAATTGCATATTGTTTTATTTAAAAATTTTACTTATAGTATATATGATTGGTTTCCAGTAGCGTTCATTCAATAGATGCATGAGAACATTGCATGCCCTGACGTTTAATAAGTTTGAAATAAAATGCTTAAAGTTATGCAAAAAATGAAACAATCAATGGTCATATCTATATTCACGCCGTCTATCTTTCCTATGAAAGCAATATATTATTTACTATGATAATATAATATTCAAATTAATTACCCGAATTCTGCATACCCTATCCAAATATACAATGCACGTCACTGTTGGTTTCCTTATATAATCCTAATTATACAATTAGGACAACCACACGGTTGGACTACCCAAAACCGGATTGCCATGATCAACGGGTCTCTAAAAAAACTTTTGCTCACAATACACGTGGACATAGGCTTATTTTATACTCAAAATCTCAATTATAAAATCTATCGCAGTGTTTTGTGACCAAAAACCTCGCCATGTCACCACTTGACACGTGATTGTAACTAAAAATTAAAAAGTATAAATGTGGCCATTGTAACAACTAGATTTCGAAAACCTTAGCAGGTAGGTAGTACTATTTCTACTCTATATTTCCATTCACTTAGCACGTTAACGTTACCATAATGTAGTTATTATAACTATAAATTTACATTTTGTCCACGGATCCCTCGAGATAGTATTCCAAATCCCCAGGGAACCGTGGACGTTCGATAGGAAACCTTCTATAAAGTTGATATTAATAATAGTAAACGAGACAAGCCCGCGTCAAGCGGATTGCCTTCGGGGATCTTGATAAGAATTGGCCCACTCAATCAGCGCTGCAGGCTTCCTCAGTGGCTTTAAGCTGATGAAGGTCTCATTTTCGCCATGTTTATATGTTTTTGTATTTTTCTTTTGTTTTTATATGTTGTTTCTGTTACCGTATTTAAATTTCTAGTTTTTTGTTAGTTTGTGGCGAAATAAATACATTTCATTTCATTTTCACTCTTGGAAATGATTGAGAGAGGCAACGCTACACAGTTAAATCCAGTGACGTGCATATGATACTTGGACAGGGTAGGCATCATTCGCATAATTAATTTGAATGTAATATTATGATAGTAAACATTTTACTGCTCTCATAGGAATAATATGATTATAAATAGTACCTTTTTTGTTTAACTTTAAGCAATTTATTCCAGACTTATTTATCGTTAGGGCATGCAATGCTTTCACGCATCTATGGAATGAACGCTACTGCTTATCATTGTATATTAGGTATTTAGATCTGTTGTACGGTGTACCTACATTTTAGTAAATAGAGGTCTTAAATAATTAACATTATATTACACTATTTTTGCATCTTAAAATAAACATTAAAAATAACTATATTAACAATAAAATATACTTAAACATGTGTAACCTACGTAACCTACGTAACGTGTGTAACCTACGTAAGTGAAGCCTGAGGACCAAGACACCAGTAACTAGGATCCCAGAGTGAGGAATCTCTTTACAATGCGTGCCGTATCGAGCAATACTGATTCCTGTATCCGGCCCAAGGGCTGGATCAAGATCCAACAAAATGACTTGCGTTTCTATGTTTGATACGGGCTTAAGAATTTTTAGCACTAGATTTATCGAACCCGTCTAAATATATTCGTCTCGGAATTTTTCTTTTCTAATATTTTTTAATTGTGTAAAAAAACACGCTCTTTACTGATACAAGTTGTTGATTAATGTTATGAAATTAATTTCATTTATAACAAAACAAAATAAACTATGTTATACCAATTTATATCTAGAGAAGAAATAAATTATGCGCCAGTAAATCTAGTGTTAATATTGTATTTTCTTTATGGTTTTTTTTAAGTTTACTGTTTAAACATCACAATAAATGTACAAATAAACGTTACTATTATTTAAAATAAAAGCGAAAACTCAAAAAGACAGAAAAATCAGTGACATAAATTCATATAACCAAAAAATATGAAAATCTGAGAATGTCCTAAATTCAACTTCCAAAACTATGAGAGATCTTTTATTCAATATTTAAAACTAATACGAAATAATAAATTGGATTGGAATCAAATATAGACTTTTTAAAAATGACATATTATCCGCGAATGGCCCAACAGAGTATCGGGCAGTTCCGTCATGCTGGTGCGACGTCCTGCGAATGGAAGACTGTAATCACTGGATGAGAAGAGCAGAAGAACGGACTCAAGACTATTTATTACGAGAGACCTAAATCCTACAGTAAATTAAAGCGAGTTGACAGTAACTATACTAAAACTAAAATAAATTCAATATAATATAATTACTTTGACAATATTTATATTCGAGTCTCTTATTTAAATTACATATGGATATAATAAAGGAAAATAATGTATGGAAATTCACATATAATCTAATAAAAATATTATACAAAATGCCCTAAGGACGGAGAACCGCATCATTCATGTGTCACTGCTTTCCCCGGAAGGGTTAAGCGTGGTGATATACCTAGTACTGAATTAAAATAGTGCATTGTTACGTACCAGAATCACTATCCTCTCTATCATAATGAGGCCTCCAGTACTGCTCGTCGTATCTCAAAGGGACGTCAGACTTCCCGGTAAACTTATTAGGGTCTAAGATGTTTTCCACTGAAAAAGCTATTGAAGGCCTCTCCGGCGGCCTGGTGAGACCTAAACGCCTCGTTAAATCCACCGGTGCTGCCTCTTCCACGCCCACGACGTCCACTTCCCCATTGGCCTCTCCCTCGGCCTCTATCTGGCCGTCATCGCTGCGTTCATCAGACCCTCGAGCCATCGCCAGCATCGTCATAGCAAGGCCTATTTGTTAAATACGTCCACTTGAAACATATCCGTTAACTTGGACTTTTGTTGACAAAGACGGGAAAAGTCGTTAGAGTTAGATGCTTCACAGATGTGCGATTGATTATAAGCAGTTCACCATAATATTTATTGTTAATTGGCCGCACCATACAATCCCTTGGTCCGTCGTGCGATTTGGGGAGAGTTGACTTAACTGACGTTAGACATTGCCAGGGCGATGGCAAGCCGCGGACTAAAACCGGGAGCGTGGAAACGGGCGGGACCGAAAAGCTGAATTCGGCGGGTGGGGGATTGAAAGATCCTGGCAGCCGATTGGCGGCAGGAAACGAGGCGTGCCCGGTCCGGAGAAGCGTAATGGAGCAATAAGGTTTAAACAATTTCGTTTAATACGTTGAATTATGTAAGAGAGTGGCGAGCAAGTAATCGCGCACAAGCGATAAGGCCATTTGCGCTACTTCGTTACGTATTAATGGCCCAGGAAATTGACTTATGAATATTAGAGGCCGCGGGTAGCCGGAGATCGGGCTAAAGCGGCCCCGGGCGGCCGCGCCGGGTTATTTTCCTAGTTAAGCGTCTGAACAATGATGTTTATTGAGTTTTGAACTTAATGGGTTTTGGTGTGTGCTGCGAGCGATTTACGCCATTACCGTGTTTATGTAGGCCCTCTTTAAACTTTTATCTGCCGATTATCTACAAAACCTACTTTAGTTTTATATCATTCTGTTATTTTAAACCCATTTAACATAGAAAATTTGAAGTTTTAACGCTCTAACATGAATATTACAAGCTTTATTTTCCTTCTTAATTAATTAGTGTTGAAACATTGATATCTTGTCTTTTGAATTCTTTCTGTTTCTGTTGTGCATATATCGAGGGGTGATAGGCTATTTAGTTTAAGCGACATTTTTGGCTATATAGTAATATATATATATATATTACAAATAGCCTATCACCCCTCGATATAATATGCAATTTACAGTTGTATGCAGTTTCTCAACGCTCTTACATATATGTATATAAAGACGATTTCAATCACTAATAGATGATTAAAAACCACTTAATAATTTAGTGTTTAAATTTTCTCTAAACCTTAAAGAGCGTTTTGTGATATATGTCACGGAATTTCATCATCACATAAATAAACAATATAAATCTATGCGGAAGGCTATTTATAAACAAATGGATTATCTTACCAGTTAGTAGTCGTTTCCCTCTAAGACTTTACAATTTATTTTTTGTATCCCGGGGGAAAACCCTCCACAGGACCATCAGGGACGCAGTGAGGGCAGTGACCCCGGTTTGTCAGACTCCTATTGAATAAAAACCCCCGGGGTGTCCCTCTGATTGCTCCACGCGGACCTAGGCAGCCAAATTCATCCAGACGCCCAGGGAACAAGAAGCCGTGTAGAGGCTACCTCTCTGGGAGGGGAAGGAGTAAAGCCCACCCCTCTAAAACCTCTCTCCCAGGCGATGCGCCGAACACCGTGCACTGCCTCCCTCTCATCCGGGTAGCAGACTTCCTCAAGTCTACTGCCTGGCTATAAGACTACAAAAATTAACCTATTACATTAGTTATATATGTATATATATATATATATATATATATATATATATATATATATATATTATTTTATATTTATAGTTATACGTCGGTTTCTAACTCCAAAAAAAAAACAGATTTTTAACGTATTCTGAGTATATTTATATAATAGTAAAATTCTACAGTACGCCTATACTCGTAGTAGCAAGAGAGCTGTGACAACATACCCCACAATTCTCTTACTCAAACCAACAAAGGAAGACTACGGGATCCGATTCGCGGGCACGAAACGCCCTATCTAACATTTGAAAATAAAATTAGAACTTAATTTATAAGCGTTTCGTGTCAAAAGATTAACAGATAGCCTTTTTTTTTAGAATACATCAGTTAAAACTGTAATGTTGATATTTACAGATGCAACTTTAAATTTGTTTAGTCACTAAAACATTACAATTTATACCTACTCAATGAATGTCATAGGATTTGGTAAGTCACCGATTTTGTCAACATGGACTTGGCTCTGCGAATACTATGGTCATACTCAAGTCCCTATTATATATTTAGTTTTTTCTCAAAACGAATTTATTTTTTGACAACTTTGCTTAGCAAAACCGAAATAGCGTCTATAAATTTCAGCATAACAGCCAGGATTTATTGAAATCGTAAAAAAAAGGCAAGCGTATTGTAAAGTTTTACCCTATACCGACATATTGTCTAATGTACTCTCCACTTTATTGTTTTAGAGGAGTGTTGGCTCGAATTCGTGTGACAGAACATTTTTCCCTTTTAAATAACATACAAGCGCTTTAACATAGGAAAACACGTTTTATATCATTGTATGACAACTATTGTAGTCCTGAAATATAGATATTTTTACTATCCAATACATTCGTATTTATTTGGGACGAAAAAACTTCTTTCCTCCTTTCGATCATATCTCGGAGGTTCGTATTGAAAGGTTTCGATTCATCTGTCACTCTGTTTTTGTTTATTTTCTATTTACACGGCTAATCGACCTAAAGATCTACCATTTAGAGGTTCCAATGACATGCACGATTTCAGCAATTTAGTCACGGTTTTATACTAAAACGAGATTTATATACAGGCTGATGAAATTACTATTTTTTTAAATGTCATTTTACGTATTTTTTCGGAACGTACCTCCGGATTTTTCCAGATTACGTACGGACTTAGGCACCACATTCTCACCAGTAAAAGAAAACATCGTGAGGAAACCCGCATGGCATCTAATAGAAATGTTGTCTTAGTGTTAATTAAGAACAGCGATTAGCTGCGCTACTGGTCACGTTGGACACGACATATCAGCGCAAAGTGGACACCGCCACTGATGTACCTATCTCTGCTCAACCCCTGAGAGATATAGCGTGTTGATATATTATTTATTATTATTATTAAATATCATTTTACTCACCATACCAATCTATTTTTATAGTAATCTATAATATAAAAACGAATCGCAAAATGTCTTGATAAGCGCGAAACTCGAGAACGGCTGACCCGATTTGGCTGATTTTTTTTTTGTTGTGTTTGATGAAGTCTGAGGAAGGTTATTACGGAGAGAAAATTTTTAAAAATTCCCTGCAACTGTCTAAAAATAACACTTTTCTGTATTCTCATACAAAAAATTCGTTATAAGTCATTTTTAACTTTAATACCACACCATAAAGTTTAAATGTTAGTGGACGGATTCCGGGAAGGCAAAAACAATTAATGAGTGACGTATAAATATTAATGTCAATATTTGTAAAATTTTATACATATAGCATTAAGGCCAGGTTCCTTCAAACAATTTCTAAAAAATCTGACGGGGAAGCTATTAACATTAATAAAACAATGTGACTTTGTTTTAGAGAAATAGGGCAGAACAAGGTCTGCCGGGACAGCTAGTTAGATATAAAAATATTTTAAATGTCTTACACAAAATTTTTACACTCCTAGGTCTTTTTGCTAAATGGAAATTATATCTTTTGCTTTTAAGCAAAAAGACCGATACAATCAGAACACATTTTATAAATCTTTATTTATTAAGGGGGACTTTTGTTCCTGGAACATGTCAATCAAATCATGCATTGACCTATAAATGTAAACAAAATAACTTAACTTTTTCTTTCTAATTTTTTAACTAGTATAAATTAGAAAGAAAAAGTCTGAAAAACCATTTTTTATACATATATGTTATAACATTCCAGCAGCATCCGACGATAATTCTGCTATAATCGTCTGACGTACACCTACATCAAAAAGTTTCAACGAGACAAATTTAAAAAATAAATTGTTAAAAAAATCTTCGATGTTGGATAATTTTTTACACACTTGAAAAAAAACGCATATACCTATTAAACACGCTAACGAAAATAAAATAATATATCGTTATGCTATATTTCTTTGCGGGTGAGCAGAGAAACTTTAATATCAGCGATGCCCAAAGAGACATCCTGTATACGCGAATTTGTACGTGAAAAAGTGTCAAATTCCTCGGCGCAGAGCGTCTTGTCTATGCATGATTAGGTCCGCAGTTGGACCGCATTGTGCAAGCGACATCGCGCCACGGCAGCCATTTGATGATTTACTGACTCTCAGAATGACGATCGCTTTTTGTCTCATTAGGGAACCACTATTTGATAAGATACCTTCTCATTTGTATCTAATTCTGTTTTATTTTTCTACTCAATCGGAGCACGGAACTGTTCTAATTGTAAAAAGCTTATTTTCTCTGCTTCATAGTATTTAAGTTTTGGTTCATTATGATGATTATTTGAATGTCTATTACCCCATTTGCATGAATATTATTAACAAATGATCTCATGTATAATTACAAGAATTGTACGTAACTTTTTTATAATTGATTAAAGCCGACCAATTTTTGAGTTAAGTGTTTAAAAAAGCATTTTTGTAACCAAGTGTAGGGAGAGCAGTACAATGTTTATTTCATTGTAGAATATTATATTCATACGTATATATAAAAATATTATTTTAATTATTTACTTATTATTTGAAATTTTCAATGTTCAGCAAAAATTTTGGCAGCTGCCAAAATAGGTTGAAGCTTTGCCTGAACTCGAAAGTTTCTAGTAAGAGACGAAATGAAACGAATTCTGTGCACCGAAATAAAAGCATGAATTATTTCCAAGTCAATTAAGATTCAAGATGTTAATATTTATGACAAGTTTCAAGATAATATTACTCATTATGCTTCATGCAGCCAATATACCTTTTTAAAATCATAATATTTTACACTTTTAATCAACTTTAATAAATAAATAATAAACTTTAAACTAAGAAAATAGCATTATTAAATAATGGGTTTCAGCTTCGGTCATATCGCAACAACTGAACAACTGTATCCCTCAGGCCACGCACCATCAACCAAAAAAGAATAAGGTCCAGGTTTACGACGTTCTAATAGGAAATAGAAACTACCAGCACGTTTTGATTAAAAAAAAGGAAAGTAATAATTTAGTAGCGTGATAACCCTTTGTTTGACAGGAGCTGTTAAGATTGTAAAAAACTCAATGATTTTCTTAAAAAATATATTTTTATTATTTAACATTGATACAAGAGGCCAGAAATGGACCTTCGGTGAGATACCAGAAAATTTTATAAAGACTTAAAGTTAATCGGTATAAAACTCTGAAAACAAAATAAAATTCTCTAATTAACAAACAGGGTGTCCTGTTAAAACTTGACACCAACCGATCCACAGCGGATATTAATTAAAAAGTTTTCGCGCGAAAAACTGCGACGGGATCGCCTCGTCGCCAATTAAAACTCTGGATATTCATTACTAACTATTTATTTTAGTTAATTTCTTTTAGGGTTCCGTACCTTTAGAGGAAAAGTACCCCTTAAGGTGCACTTCTTTGTCCGTCTGTCAGTCAAAATTATTTTTTTTAGAAACGCATTACGGTATTAAATTGAAACTACTGTCAAATGCTTGAGTCTGCAGTCCCTTGTAGTTATGAAAAAAAAAAACATACTTCTAAATCAACAGAATCAAAATATACCTCCGATCTGAATCTGTGAGAGAGGCGTTTGTGAGTGCCTTTGCTCTGAACAGACTTGACATCGGGATGTTTAACAAAATCTTAACAGAACTGTTATCTGATGAGGCGTCTGGCCTGTTCAGATCAATGGCACCATATGTAATATGTTAGGTATTTCTGTATTAGGGTACGATGGGGCTGACATACGTACACACGTAAAAGTCCCTTAAATAAATAGAATAAAAAAAAAATATATATACCTCTGTATATGTCATATTTTATAAAGTTTATGCCGATTTTAGGGTGCCCCTGCGTTACCCCAGGCACCGTGTTAACTTGCTCGTCCTAACCTATGCTCGGACATCCTTGGGCTATAACTCGCCTCTTTGTATTATAGGTTATCTCGCGGCTTTAATGAACTGGAGAGTGCCATCGATGTGTTTGCTGACAGTCTGCCGGTTTTTAAAAGGAAAATCATCGGGTGGTTGAGGGACAAGAAGTAGTTGTTGATATGATTTTTCATTTGCCTATGTTTTCTCTTTCATTGTTTTATTCTTATTTGTTAGTGTGTTTATTTTATAAGTAGTATTGTTTGTATTTTCGATGCACTATGTGGTGGCCTTAAACGGCGCAACACATTAATGTGCATTTTTTTTCGATTGTTTTTTTTATTGTCTTGTAGTGTGTTGGCCTCTGGCCGCCCTTAAAAATGTAAAAATAAAATATATAAAAATAGCTTTGACAAAGGATTTAGGATTTAAATCTATAGAATATTTTCGTTTAACCTAGAATTATCAATTCGGCAAGAAACGAATTCTTACACTATAAGTATAGAATAAAAAGGTTGTATAAACCAGGGATGTTACGGAGCTTCGACTCCGACTCCGATAAGTCGGAACTTCCGATCGTTATTACACCTTCGGTTCCGACTTCGATTCCGAAACTTTTTAATCGGAGGTATTCATCGGAGGTCACCACCACTGTTGTAGTCAATTCATTTGATTTTACTTTATATGTTGTTGAAACAATATCAATTAATCAAACAATCTGTGCTACTTAATTTGTAGAAGACATTTTTTAAAATTTAGATTAAAAAAATATGATTAAATTATTAAATTTAAAACTAAGTGTAAATTTAAATTTATTACTAAAAGGTTTTTTTATTTTATATTTACATTAAATTTAGTAAAATAGAAATTAACACAAAAACAACCCTGCAGCAAATTTGATTTAATTTGTTCACTGGACAATGTTCACTGGAGGATAACGGTTTCTGATATATCCAACACTTTGTGAACAACAGCTTTTATTTGCCCAAGTTAGTGTTGGGTTGTGTTGTGTTGTGTTTTCTTGTGTTGTGTTGTGTTGACCCAACTTGATATAAGCCGGCGATGCGCTCGAGGGAGCGTGCCGCCCAACTTATCCAGGCGAGAGCGCTGTGTGACCCCGGGGGTTTTAGTCGGTGCAAGTCCGACAACCAAAAAGCTCCCTGAGGTCCGTCAACAATATCCCCCGGGCTATAAAAAAAAAACCTGATATACGCTTGGAAACAGTCTCGATTCTCAACATCTGTCTACACACGAGGGAGATGTAGAGGGAAATGGATTATGCTGTTGTCAATTCAAAAGTTCTGGCTTATACTTTCGAAGACATGTATCAATCCTGCACCATATTAAAATGGGATCAAATTTAAGATATAATAAATAACATATCTTCACGCTATCACGCTATGTGAGCAGACATACAATAGTGGTTTTATCCACTTTGCGCTTAAATGTCGTGGACTACGCGACCAGTAGCTCAGGTAATCGCTTTCTCACAGTACTATGAAAACGTTAATAAGAAACAGCAATTTTTATTGTCTGTGTATTTATAAATGTATCACTTTCTAATTAAAAAGGTTCACTGAATAATGTTTTTATTTGTCCCTTAATAAAACTATTTTATTCTGCCGTCCCTTGTGACTGACATTGCCTCCGACTCCGATTCCGACTCCGAATCCGACTCCGATAAATCAAATTTAAAAACTCCGACTCCGACTTCGGTTCCGATAAAACTGCCTCCATTACATCCCTAGTATAAACTTTCATCAACAACAAACGTTTGGATCTCTCGGTCCTCGAATCAGTATCGCTCTTTGCTGATTTTTTAAGCTGTGCTTTTTTTTTCATCTTTTTATAAGTATTTTATAGCAAACGATATTGCTAGCATTTGGGATGTGGATTTAACAATTACTGTCCCGGTAGTCTTATCGACTAATGCGCTGGTAGCAAAGAGCCTTGACTACCATTTCTAAAGGCTCTCTCTCTTGGTCATTGGATCGGAAATCGGGTACAGAAGGTTGTGTATTATACGATACGGTTTGTGAACAAATTCTTATCTCCAATTTATAGATTCGAACCGGATAATGTGTACCACAGTAGGATTAAAAATATTAATAAATAATCGAATTTTCTAATCTACTTTTCAAAGAGCGGCTCCGCACTACAACCTACTCGGAATCGAGAAAACTGAATCTAGAAAATTCGAAATGATTTCGGAGATTGCATTTCACACTACATCTGATCCGAATCCATCAATACAAATCAAAGAGCCTCTTTATAATTACCATGAATCGTTACGTCAATACAACACGAAATTCTACATAGTTTAGACTTTGTTCAAACGCAGTATATGAGTATTTATAAAATAATTCAATACCTATTCGCTTCTATCAATATTTGGATCCGAATTGGAGACACCGATGACCGAGGGTAATCCGACATCGAAAATCGGATGTAGTACGTAAACTATCATACAAATGGTTCTACAGCTACATCAGAACGTATTTTCACGGATTGGCACCAGACGCAGAGCTTTTACTCGACACGGGATGCTTGTGTAGAATTCTCTAACCTACGTAATCGGGTAATATTTATTGTAAAGGGATTTAAAATTAATGAAATATTGGATTAACTCAAACTTCTCCCTAAATCGGATCGAAAATCGGATGGTCTGGAGACCGCTTCAGACTAAAGAATCAAAATAGAAGCTGCCGTGTGACGGTAAAAAAAGTCGAACGCAAATACCGCGCCATCAGATTGTCACAGCGAACGCGCGCCAAGAATTTTAATAACCAATTTGTATTTAACAAATCTCTTTCGGGCGGACTTTGCTTTTTCACAAAGACACTCGACTAAATAATAAACGACGTCTTCCTAACTTAATTGAATGTTCCTTGTGATAAATCAGTAATAATTTGTGCGTTCTGAAAGCGGATTGGTTTGTTATTGCCCAGTTAGTGGACGCCTTGACGAGTCAGAATTAGGGTTGTTCTTATTATCCATAGTTATAATAATAATATATCGTCTCGCTATATCCATTTTGTGATGAACAGAAATACGTTAGTGGTTGTATCCATCAGTGACGTGCATAGGGTATTTGGACAAGGTAGGCAGAATTCACGTAATTATTTTAATATTATATTATTACAGTAAATATTATATTATGCTCATGGGAAAATACACGGCATAAAAATAAAATAGATATGAAATTCAATGTTTTCTTGTTTTGTTTAACTTTAAGCAATTTATTCCAGACTTATTTATTGTAAGGGCATGCACTGCTTTAATGCATATATGGAATGACCGCTACTGGTATCCATTTATAGTTATGGAATATGGAACCGATATTTAAAAAATCTTTTGTAACATTTGTAGTGATTGATAGGCACGTTATAATTCAATGAAACAGACTGGTAAACGAAGATAAAATCCGCGTTTTAGACCAAAATCTATTTATAAAATGATCCTAATTCTTAATATGAATATTTTTTTATTAAAATGGTAACTAGATCTGTCAGGTATAGTAAAATGCTTTTAAATGAGTTAATATTTGGTTCCACAGGTTTTTTTTTGTGAATTTATTTTATTAAGTTATAGAAACATTATTAAATAAAACAAAAAGAAAAGAAATAGAATGTTTTAATAATCAATCATTAATATGCGTATAGATAATGGTCTATTCTAAAATAGTTTACATAACAACCCCGATAAATGGCGAGCAGGTAATTTGTCACACGCAGCCAACGAGACGTCTGACAATCTCGATTGATTTATTGTCGCTTGCACAAAGACTTCGTCAACATCCCTCTCTGAACGCAAACACTCAATTTGGGAATAATTAAAAGAGGGAAACTAACCTCTATAATGTCCGTGCAAAAGCCCAATTTACCGCCAAAAAGTGACGTTTCCTGATTTGCTGCGCTGTCATTAAAGATAAGGATACGTTCAGAAAAATTCTCTTGTATAGAGGCTGTTACAGAAGTTTTTAGGTATTAATACGTAAGGGTATGTGTGCACGTCGCTCAAGGGCTGCACTGGCTTTTTCGACGAAATAGACTGTATTGTTATAGATGCTGGTAAGGTTATCTTTCGGACCCTAACAAATGCACACGACCATTATATAATATACATATATTGCTTCCGGGGCAGCGAATCCTGTATTGCCGTGTGCCCTAAGAACAATTGGTAAGTCCGTAAATGTGATGCCGAGTCCGTGATAACCAAATTGTCCCACACGCACAAATCACCAAGAGCACAAGAAGAACAATAAGGCGATGTTATAGACAATAGATTTCCCGAAAAAGATCCGATGTAGATGCTATGGCGGCTTCCGAACGAGTGTGTTTTGATGAGGGCCGAATAACGCCATCTAGCGGTAGGCTTACGGAGACAACATTCATATAGACTATGAAGGCGTGTACAGTATGTAAAAACACAATAATACGAACTTATAGTAAAAGTATTATTTCGTAAAACGTTGATTTCATTTTTATTTTACTTAGGGTTATAAACAATAATCAGATAAAATGTTAACATAGAAAAATACATTTTTATAATAAATACGTCTCGTCACACAAATAAACTTGTTCTTAATTAAATTATTTCACACTTTAATAACGTTCTGTACATACAATATTATTTTTGATATTTATTATCGGAACACTTTGTGTGTAAACGTTTTTTCCGCACATTCCGTCTGTAAAGGGGGTCTTTCGCGTCCTGTCATTTCTACACCTCTTTAATGCACTCAAAAAATTAAAAAAATATATGGTACTGTTCGAAATTTGTTCATTTTGAAATACCAATTGAAAATGTTCGTTAATTAGGGCCAAAAGGGGGCGCCCGCTGTTTCCCTATTTAGCAGCATGTTGCAGAGCGTTGGTTAACATTTCCTGGCGTGAGCTGTAGGTGATGTGTTCACACGTACCCCTCCAAGACACAAGATGAGCGATGGCTTGCTCTATATCCCACCCCTCTAGCCTAACTAAGGCCGACATAGCCGTGTTGCCTAGGAAGATGGCTCCGCCTTTCCCTCGGCGCTCGGCAGATGGGACAAGAAACATCCTTTTATCTCAGGGATACAAAATTTACAGTAAAAAATCATGCAGTGAAAATTCACTGTACGGCTTAGGCTTAAAAATGAGAGTAACCGTTGACGGTTAAAATAAAGTTAGAGAGTAAATGATTGTATGTAAGGCGTTCGACGGAGAACGCATTTGTCAATTGTCGCCATCGGTGTAACGGAACGTAATTAGTAAAAACTATTTCAGGAACGCTTTGACGGCTTATTAAGTTTTCAAATTGAACACAAATTAGATGTCACGGCTAACTGATTGTTTTCTAACCTACGCGACGTGTCTGCGTGATGATGAAAAATATACTTTTTGAAGGTGAAGACAGCTTTATTTTCCAGATATCAAAAAACCATCCGTTTAAGGGTTTTAGTATGAAACGCTATATTAACATACAATGTTTTATCACATTTTACTGACACAAATATAAACCTCATTTGATATTTTCCTATACATAGGTGAATAATATATTAAATAATTAGGAATATTGTTGTATTTGGATACAACTATCATTTTTGTTTTTAAATAACAAATTTTATGCAAAACGAATAGTCAAAATATCATAATGACAGAAAAATAAATCGATAGCGAATGTTTTGAATTTTTGGTTTAACTTTATAGTTTTCATAGTTTGATACGTCAGAGTTAATCTTTTTAAAATTAATAGGTCATTTCTACAATCTGATGTATTTAAATATATGAAAAACATAAATATTAAATAGTTGTTTAAAAGAAGTCAACATGATTCAAATTGTCATTTACTTGCAACTCCCATATCAATTCTCCCATAAAAGGAAATACTCAAGAACGTTAAAAATGGTGTATAATTAAAACCATAATAGATTGGAATTAAAATAGATCTCGCCACATGTTCGGGTCTAATTACGAATACGAATGATACTGGTTCCCAGCAACGCCATCTGTGAACGAGGAGTAGAGATTGTTGACAACCAAGTCGATCGATTCGATACGTCAGCGTTTTTGCGGTTGAGGTTATAAATTGGTACATTTCAAAACTATCTAATCAATCAGTGAACGTGAAAACATGAAGCGTTAACTCTAAATAAAACCCTTTTTTTACTAAGGGAATTTGTTACTCTTGGGATCATATATGAAAGCGCGCGCACTAGCGCAAAAATCTGCGTGAAAAGTTGTACCTACTAGATTGACACTTTCTGCGGAATTATTATCTCCATTTGGATATTATTAGTTTTAAAGTATTAACAAATTTGTAAAATTTAAGAAATAAATAAATATTGTCATTGTTATTCTGCGGCGTGTCCGGAACTGTACGCCTAGCAAAAAAATATATGTGAAAAATTACACTAAAAGGGCATTTTATTCACGAGCAACACCACCAAACCGCAGCAAATTTGGTAAAATTTTCACATGGAACACTGATTCTGCTGAGTTTAATTATAAAGTTTTGTGGCTACAATTATATAATGTAAAATTGTTATAAATTTTAACTTTGACTACAACATGGATGTCACGACACGCACCGCAGCAAATCCGAACGAGTGATCAATTAGTGAATGCTCTCCCAAAGTTAGTTTTTTTTATAAAAACACACGGCTTTGATACGCTACATAACAAAAGCGGATAGAATCGTGCTCCGAGGCGTTTGAAAAAAACATACAGGATAACGCTAAAGCGCTCTCAATACCGATTCGTTAGTTTGATTTTATTGGAACCTAAATTGATATAGCCGCTTTTGTTTGCCATAATATTTGTAATTCTAACATACCGTGTTCTGTACATTGTGTTCTGCTATAGGCAAAGTAACATTAATGTAAAATTCGTTTATCAATAACGCAGGTAGAAATATGCGAAACTATAGAAATCAAATAACGTGTCAACGTGATATTTCGAAAGCTAATGCCTATTCCATACATTTTGCATATGTACGTTTATTTACGTATGTTTTTTATGTACTAGCGATATTGTTTATCATACATTGCTTCATCTAGACCGCTGTAAGTAATAAATAATTTAATTATTTAAATCAGAGATAAACAATCCTCTTAAGTCACGAATCAGAGTTCACCGTTATATAACTATCACTGTGATATCACTATAACTTTGATTACTAAGATTCTATTTCATCACATTTTTTGATTACATGCACTGTCTTTACATTAGGTGGAATGTTGTCACTCTGTAGAACTATTATTCTAAGCTCTAGTAAGTAAACGAAGTCTCTAAGTACAAATAGTCACTAAGCTAAGCAATAATACATAAACACCACATTACATTACATTTTTACGTTACGTAGGTTTCAGTTTACATTACGTATATTATGACGTTTAAACTAAAAAAATAATAATTTGTGCTTATTATTATTCAATATTTTGATGTTTTGAAAAATGTATTGTTTTAAATTGTAAAAATAAATATTTAACTTTAAAAAAATCCTACGAAAGCGGAAGCTCAATGTTCTCTTAGGTTGAGATTTATATGCTTAAAAGTTTTAAAAAAATAAATTCATTTGACCAAAAATTAAATATATAATAGGAATTTGAGTACAGCCATAGTATTTGCAGTCCATGTTGAAAAAAATCGGTGATTTACCAAATCCTTTGACATTCATTGAGTAATATAAATTGTAACGTTTTAGTAAAGTCTAAGCAAACTTAAAGTTACTATAAATCTCAGCCGTTTGCCGGTCCATATGGACGACAAAAAGTCACTATGTAGGTGATAATTTGAACGTTCACAACTTGATGTCGATACGTGTCAAATGACAGGTCGAAGCGAGTCACTAATAACTAGATAATTATGTCTTACAACGCTATCAGGCTATATACTAGGAAACATAGATGGGCAAAATGTAATCAGACAAATGAAAATGATTAACGATTACATTTTAAGTTTTTTACTATTAATATGACTGCGTTTTGCTCATTTATGTTTTAAACACTACTAAATCTCAGATTGTATACACATTTATGATTTCTTAATGTTTTAAATGGGCTTAATCATGATTACAGAGCGAATAAATTAAAATTACGACTACATTTTGTAGTCGTTAATAATTAATCAGATTATATTTTGCCCATCTCTGCTAGGAAATAAAGAAAGACTGTAAGCGACATCTGTTGATATATTTAAATACTAACAGTAATACTTATACGGTAAAATGATACGTTGTATTCCTTCGTACAAATAGTAAAGATTATGTTTAAGAGATGTCACTACCTACTTTTGAATATATTGTATTAAAATAATTTGAGGTGGTTGGGCGATTGCCTGGTTCGTGCCCATAATACACAAATATAAATACCGTCATAGTGACTCGCTTTGACCTGTCGCGTTTCAGGATCAGCCCATGCATATCCAGTAACTCGTATACCTAGAGATCTTCAGTCGTGGTATATGTGGGCTGACATAATAACGGAGACTATCAACGGAATTTCATTCTTTGAAGGTCTGTTTCGTTTTTGGACTATACTATACTTACCATCAGGTACTCTGTCGTCACTATGATGAACCAGTGTCAAAAAATTGTCAAGCAGAGTGTGAAAACCAAATAAACCTGAAGTTTAGTTTATAGAGTAAAAATAAAATAAATTAAATTCGTCTTTATCGGTGTGTGTTTATTTATTTATTTTATGTAATATACCAACAATATATACACTTAAAAAACATTTAAAAAATTATACATGGATTCTAAGACAGTGTTATATCCTTACAGTACATCATAAAATTGGCAAAGTTATTTCAGGTCGAATTGAATTAATAGCTATGCCTCATCTGGCCCTGAATGAGACCAGAGATGGGCAAAATGTATTCTGATTAATGATTAACGATTACAAAATGTAATTGTAATTTTAATTTTCTTGCTCTGTAATCATGATTAAATATTTCGATTTACGAGTAAAACATTAAGTATTTATAAATGTGTATACAATCTGGGATTCTGTAGTGTTTAAAACATAAATGAGCAAAATGCAGTCATATTAATAGTAAAAAACTTAAAATGTAATCGTAATCATTTTTATTAAATTTTGCCCACTTGTGAATAAGACCTACTTAAATGTTTACCATGGTTATAACTTTAAGATTGAACTGTGAGCGTGATTATAGCTCACAAATGCAAAGACTGTCATAGAGATTCACTTCAGCTTCTGGCTTTTCGGGATAAACTAGTACTGACACTTAACGTGGTACATAGGGTACATATGTCAACGGCGATTGTCAACGGATTACCGTCTTTTCTCTTAATAATCTCTGCCTTTCTAGAACTACTCTATACTTTACATCAAGTGCGTTGTAGTCACTTGGTTCAGACAGTATAGAAAAAAAGATAATATGGATGTTAATTGCACTAATTTATAAACCGTAGGGTGTGAAAACAAGCCATTGTTGGTTAAACTACCTAAACAAATTAATGCAAAGACAATAATTGAAACCGTTGGAGCTTGTCGCTTGGAAATGAGCTTAGACAGACGACCTTCCATTATAATAACTTCAAAATTAACTTTATGACTTAATTACAAGGTGTAATTTCCTTTGACATCGGTAATGCTTGATTCGATGGTATGGCAATGATTCAAGATCAAGGATATTCATAATTAAATAAGTAGGTAATACATATTGCGAAAGAATTTATTATGGAACGCTTTTTGTCGCTATTTATGTATCAAGTGTTTTTATTGCCAGAGCCTAGAAATAATATTATTCAAGCACCTATACTCCTATATAAATTCGATAAACCAAACAACAATCAGTAAAAACCTATAGTTGCTATTCTTTTCGGCAGGAAATTGTGCTGATGGCCGGTTTTCCCTTTTCCCTTTTTTCGGCTTTTGCCTTTGGAATTTCACCGGGCGGGATATACCTAATTGCTGTCAGTGATTTTACCTATTTCTTTCTCCATATGTAATATGTTAGGTATTTCTGTATTAACCCTAATCACCACACCAATCGTACCCACGATGGGTCTGACATACGTACACACGTAAAAGTCCCTTAAATAAATAGAATTATAATTAAAAAACTTATTTCTGGAGTGATTTTAAAATAATATATTGTAATATTCAATAATTTGATTTTATTACAACAAACACCTAATGTCCGACAGACATTTCAGCCGCGGCTTTGGTTTTTTTTTTTTGTAACCCGGGGGAAAATCCTACATTGGACCATCAGGGTCACTGTGAGGGCAGCGACCCTGGTGTGTCAGACTCCTACTGACTAAAAACCCCCGGGGTGTCCCTCTAATCACTCCACCCAGTCCTGGGAAACCAAATTCGTCCAGTCGCCCGGGGAGCGAACAGCCTTATTCAGGCTTCCTCTCTGGGAGGGATGGGAATAAAGAGCCCACGCCTCCAGTACCTCTTTCATAGGCGGCGCAAGACACTGCGCACCACCGCCCTCTCATCCGGGCAGCAAACTCCCTCAAGTCTACTGCCCGACTATTGTTACCGGTGGATGTCACGCTCGCTCTGAGCAAACGCGTCCCTCCGGCGCCGGTGCCTTGGCCGCCGAATGGCCAGAGAAGATGTTCGCTCTCTGACCCTTTCGGCGGCTTCCTTCTGCTTCATAACTGCTTCGCAGAAGGCAACTACCTCTCTCCAAGCCTCTTCACTACCGACCATGGCTTTCACCACCGCCGGCAGTGAAAGGTCGTCACCAATATTGCCCGTGAGGACATCACATTCTTCAACCCAGGCTGGGCACACCTCAAGGGTGTGCTGCGCCGTATCCTCTGGGCTCCCGCACTCGTGGCACTCCGCCGTCAGCTCCCCTCCAGACACCCGCCACCGGTGACGGCCAAAGCTACCGTGACCCGTGAGGATCTGGGTGAGCCGGAAGGAAAGTGCGCCATGTTGTCTGTCCAGCCACGAGTGCAAGACAGGGCGCACCGCCTCAACGCGGCTTTGGTTTTAGCGCCCTTTTGACAAGTTTTCAGGTTATTTTTACATCAACATTTAAAAATCACTATCTCATTCACTTTTAGTCAATATTGTACTGAATTATTTAGAATTTTAAAAGCTTCGACGTCAGCTTTGGCCTGGGGTTGTGGCAATGGCTGATTAATTGAATCTGCTGCCCGGATGGGAGGGAGGTAAGGCCCTGTATCCGGCGCGCTGCCCGTGAGAAGGGTTTGGAAGGAGGGCTTTTTACACCCACACCTCACAGAGATGAAGCTTAAACAGGCTGTTTGTTTCCCGGGAGTCTGGGAGAATCTGGTTTCCCAGGCTCGATTTGAGTGATTGGAAGGACATGCCGGGGCTTTTAGTCAATAGGAGTCTGACACACCGGGGTCTCTGCCCTCACAGCGGTCTTGATTGACATATGCAGGATTTTCTACCGGGTTACAAAAAAAACTGATTAAGCGGCTTTGGCTTCAGCAGGATATCTACCCACCCGTGAGAAAGATTGAGAGGGGTGGACTCTTTATGCGCACCGATACCGACCAATATCCATAAATGGGAACGCGAATGATTGTAGGTTCGAACCCTGGTGCATACCTCTTGGTTTTTCAGAGTATGTACAGAAATAGACATTACAGGTACACTGGTCAAGGATAACATCGTTAGGAAAATCATATGATATCTAATAGAATTTCATGTGTAAATACCCTGGGAACTGCGATCAACTGCGCTATTGGTCACGTTCGGCACGACGTGTAAAAAAGAAAGAAAGAAACATTTATTGAGAAAAAAGGAACAACATACACATTCATCGCAAAATGGATACAGCCACTAATGCATCTCTCCTCACTCTGTTAGAGATATACCGTGAGGATATATTATTATCATTAGTTAAATTAATTTAGTAAGTATATATTTTTAATTATCGAAATAAATTATATAGGCAGAAACAGACAAACAAACCGTGACGGCCAGAGTTGGGCAAAATGTAATCTGATTAATGATTAACGATTACAAAATGTAGTCGTAATATTAATTTTCTTGCTCTCTAATCATGATTAAATCCGTTTAAAACATTAAAAAGTCATAAATATGTATGCAATCTGGGATTCCGTGGTGTTTAAAACATAGATGAGCGAAATCCAGTCATATTAATGATTAAAAACGCAAAATATAATCGTAATCAGTTTTATTAATCTGATTACATTTTGCCCATCTATGCCGTGACCTTGCGCTAGAGGAAGCAAAATACGATTATTATTATTTTTTAAGATAAATATAGATCTTCATTTGCAATTTACCTCATTACCAGCACAGAATACATAATAAAATTACAAAGCAGCGACCCGCCTTCGCACGGATTTTTTACTGTAAAAGTAATAAAGAGTCATTTATATCAAAGTTTCGTTATTTGTGGGTCATGAAACTTTGTAATTAATGATGTTGGATTGCATTACACTTACCATCAGTAGGTACTCAGTGAGATTCCATGCTAATATAAAGAAAATATATTTTTATATGACCTGACTCCACTGCCTTTCGGTTTTCTACAGACTATACTCTGGAGTGTGTACGGCTGAGTTGTATAGTTTTACCATTTACTTTACAAGACGCCGTGTGGGTCTGCACTAGTGATGAAAATGCCCGGGAATTTCCCAAAGTGCCCAGCACTTCCGCGAACATTTCGTAAATTCCCGGGAATATTCCCAAGCAAGTTTTGGGCACTTTGGGAAAATTCCCAGGCATTTTCATCACTAGTCTGCACCCTTATGTGGTTGACGTTCCAGCACGAGGCGATTCGCCTCATCTTTTTTGTAGCGGACTGCTTAATTAATTAATTCCATCGAATTCGTTTCCTGCATCTGTTTTTCCAACATCTTTTGACATGGGAATCTTCAAACGTATAATGAATCGGTAATAAATGGGCGAGTTCACCATCGGCCTCAACATCTCGTTCCATCAGGTAAGATTGAAGTCAAGCGCAAGCTTGTCTGTTATAAACTATCTCCAACTTAACCCCTCCAACAATGGACCGCGTTTGCCAAATAAATGCCTATTCACTCTTCTTTTAATGGCTCCCAAATCGTAAAGGTACTATTTCGTTTCTGGCAGTCACCGCATTGAAGCTAGCTCTCACGATCGCTAGCTTGACACGCCGCGGCGTCTGTGCCATAGATGGGCAAAATGATATCAGATTAATGAAAATGATTAACGATTACATTTTACGTTTTTTACCATTAATATGACTGCATTTTGCTCATTTATGTTTTAAACACTACAAAATCCCAGATTGCATACACATTTATGATTTCATAATGTTTTAAATGGATTTAATCATGATTACAGAGCAAGAGAATTAAAATTACGACTACATTTTGTAATCGTTAATCAATAATCAGATTACATTTTGTCCATCTCTGGTCTGTGCAGCGTTGCGTAGTCACAGACATCGGACGGTTTTGCATTTATATACATACTGAGTGGTGCTGAGCTTAGTAGCCGATGCAGTGTCGCCTCTCCTGGCTGCCAAGATCCTATAAACTCCTAAACATTCCAAGGCGACAATATCACAGATACTTTCACCTTACTCCACGACCTTCCTAAGACTTAAACACCGTTTATTTTAACGACCAGCGCTATTTTCTACGATTAATTATCTTTTTACAAGAGTACATATAATTTCAAACAACAAAAAATATTGTGAAGGGTAACTCGTATTCCAACAACTATGAAGTGACTGTGGTTTTATAATTAAGCGGAATGGCGTTCTGTACAGACGCTTAGTGCGAATAAATTAACAGACAATTGTATGAAATTTCTGGATTATTTTAATTTCAATTAAATTATGATTGATATATTTAAAAATCAACTCACACAAAAGTTTAAGTTTCAATGGCGTCAATACTTAGCAGCATCCTTGGGTAAGTCTTTGTACAAATCCCAAACCATGGAATTAAGGAATACATGGAAATATAATCTAGTGTAAAACGCGTGGATAGTTCTGAAGCCACATATTTTCTATGTTTACCTAGGCACATTAATGTTCATATTGGGTCAGAGAAAGGGATAACACTGCATCTCCGGCCCCGGTCAAACGGTAAGAAGGAACACCCCGCGGGTTTTAAGCGGTACAAGTCCGACACACTGGGGGGCAGTCCTCACCACCCCCCCCGCGTCTGTAAAGGATTTCCCCCGGGGTACCAAAAAAAAACAAATGCTCATTTTGTTCTGCCGTGTTTTTTCTTTAACTCTGTAGCATATCTTATTACCATCACAACACAGAAAACATATAATTTAATTCTGTTGTGTTCTATTTAAGAACATATTAATGGCTTTAATTTTGGTGCGTGTGTGCGGTTTCTTTCTATTTCCTAATACTATACTATACTTTGCATACCAACTTCGCAGGAATAGTGGCTCGCTCA
The DNA here is from genome assembly GCA_036320925.1 of Automeris io. Taxonomy (NCBI): domain Eukaryota; kingdom Metazoa; phylum Arthropoda; class Insecta; order Lepidoptera; family Saturniidae; genus Automeris; species Automeris io. The sequence continues at coordinate 13,292,160 of JAUDJH010000005.1, forward strand.
GCGTGTTTTGTCGTTTATATTATGACGAATGTCCTGTTGAGTTGTTTGACCAGATTCCACCTTTATCTTTCCGCAAAAGAATCACGCGAGCTGGATTACGAACTTACAGTTTTACTGATACCTCCATTCCGACAGGAACTAAATATTTTCCTACTCTCACCGTGTCAACAGATTGTTGAATAAATTTCCAGTTATCGCATTCCCTTCATTTCATTATATCGAGTCCTTTAAAATATCAGTGAAGACTTCTGAGCAGGCCGGCATGATATCGGCCATTATCGACAAATACATTAGTTATTTTCTTGATGGTTAAGTTCCGTTTTTGGTTTGTAATGTGTTCAATGTAGGTAATTGGTTTTTCCGATGAAATATAAAAATTACATGAATACTTAGAGTACAAACCCAAAGTAAATTAACCATTTTGGTAAAATTGTCTAAAATCATCTAAATCTTTAGATAGATACATTTTTTTACCGGCTTATGTTAAGCTAAAGATCAAGGCTCAGATTTATAGACGTAACTTTAAGTTTGCTTTAACTTTATTAAAACATTACAATTTACATTACTAAATGAATGTCAAAGGATTTGGTAAGTCGCCGACTTTATCAACATGGATTTGGCTCTGCGAATATTAAGGCTATACTCAAGTTCCTAGTATATATTCAGTTGTTTGTCAAAACAAATTTATTTTTTGAGTACTTTACTAAGCAAAGTCGAAATAGCGTCTATAAATCTCACCCTAAGATCTAAGGTCTTAGTTTGAGTTTGAACAGGATTTATTTCACAAATTAATACTTATTTAATTTTATTAAATTGTAAAGCATTTGGTCGACGCCTCTAATATATCATTTTTGAAACATACTCACCTTGAAATTACCTTTCTTCTAATAATCCTTTCTTTCTCCTTCTTCTTCAATGTCAGTGAAACGAAGATGACACTATTGCAGAGATGAGCAAAATGTAATCTGATTAATGATAAACAATTACAAAATATAGTTGTAATTTTAATTTTTTTGCTCTGTAATCATGATTAAATCCATTTAAAACATTAAGAAACCATAAATGTGTATACAATCTGGGATTTTGTAGTATTTAAAACATAAATGAGCAAAATGCAAAATATGACATTAATAGTAAAAACGTAAAATGTAATCGTTAATCATTTTCATTAATCTGTTTACATTTTGTCCATCTATGTACTATCGACACTTTACTCGATTATAGGGTGCAGTAGCACTTTTCATCAGGTGACGTGCTAGCCTGTTTGCCTCCTTTCAGCGTATAAAAAGTAACACACAATTATTAATGTGACAGCGAGTTACGGGAGTCTATGCACCGGAATGTCAATGGGATGGACGTCTCCAGTCCTGCCTCAACTGCGGGGCGACAACTCCCCGTTGCCGCGGCCGCCAACATTGCAAGAGGAGTCCTGGGTCGGCTCCCTACTGGTCTTGGGAGGGCTGATAGGTCAGTAATCTATTGTGTTTATTGTAGCAAATAATTCAGGTCTATACTCGATTTGACGTTGAGTAAATACTGTGGAGTTCAAAAAGGTAGCACATGCTCACCGGTGAAGGGGCATCGTGTGAAAACCCGCATGGCATTTAATAGAAATGTTATGTGTAAGCGATGTGAGAACAACGATCAACTGCGCTACTGGTCACGTTGGGTACGACATTTTTTTAGGTATCTCGAGGAATAATCCTGCATAGGACAATCAGGGCCGATGTGAGGGCAGCGACCCCGGTGTGTCAGAATCCTACTGACTAAAACCTCCTGGGTCCCTCTAATAACTCCACCTGGGTCTGGGAAACCAAATTCATCCAGACGCCCGAGGAACTAAAAGCCTCTACCTACCTCTCTCGAAGGGGTAGGAGTAAAAAGGCCACCCCTCCAAAACCTATCACTCAGGCGGCGCGACTGACACTACTTACCGCGTCCCTCTCATCCGGGCAGCAGACTCCCTCAAGTCTATAGCCTGACGGGTACGACATATAAACGCTAAGTTGATACAGCCACTAATGTATCTCTACTCACCCTGAAAAGTATATAACGTGACGATATACTTTTATTATTAATTATTATTATTAATACTACGTATTTTTTTTTACAAACAAAGTGTTTCTTAAATCTCACTCACCTGTAATTGATACCGCGACCTGTCCTATACCAAAATGGTTTATTATGTGTTTCGTTTACGGTATCATATTTTCTTCGTCTCCATTACTAGAGACTATTACCTTATAGACTTATGCCTACGAATTAATTTGTATTGAGAACTTCGTATGTCTTAACTTATATATTATACTAGCTGTGCCCGCGACTTCGTTCGCGTGGAAGAAATAATTTTGCTATGATAATGATTATTTCACGTTTGAAATCTTGTATGAGTCTTCATCATAGTAGCTCCAATTTTTAATTTCAGTTCAAATAGTCGAAAATCTAAGAAGATTTATACAAACGTCCATCCCCTATTTTATCCGCTTAGGAATAGAATTGATCAAAATCCTTTCTTAGCGGCCTACGTCATAACATCTACCTGTATGCCAAACTTCAGCCCGACCCGTCCAGTGGTTTGGGCTGTGCGTTGATAGATCACTACGTCAATCAGTCAGTCAGTCACCTTTGAGTTATATATATTTAGATTGCAAGCTTGTGTGATTGTGTCTATGAATGTCCAAGTATAATAAAGTAATGCTTTTGTGCATCTATGTGATGAACGCCCCTCACGAGAATCTATCATCATCGCTAATGCGGACGAAAGCACAGTTGCTAGTGGAGGCTAGTACGTAAATACGTAAATACCGCAGTTCAAACAGCTTATTCTCACTGAGATACAAATCTTACTTCACAGAACATTTTGATTTAAAATCTAAATGGAACAATGTAATAGTAAGAGTTTTCTAAACATTAATAATATATAATATCATATATATATATATATATATATATATATATATATATATATATATATATATATATATATAATTCTCGTGTCACCTTATTCGTCCGAAACGGCTTTACCGAGTTTTACCAAATTTTATATGCATATTCAGTAGGTCTGAGAATCGGCTACTATCTATTTTTCATACCCCTAAGTGATAACCCTTAACATTTTTTTTAATTTTTGGACAAAATTTTTTGTTTTTATTTTCCTATAATGTGGAATGAAAAAATACATACAACCCAATACAATACTTTTTTACCCTTTTATAACATTTTTTAATAGCTAGTTTAGTAATTTAATCATTTTTCATCCCGCTCGATAACTGATCAATTATCGTCTTTTTTGTAAATGATACCTAGATATAACTTATATGGCAAAACAACATTTGCCGGGCAAGCTAGTATATACATAATATTTGTTGGTATTTCTCTTACATACGTAAATACCTATGTTTATTCATATCAACGTGGTTCCGCCTTTGACGTGGACATAATTTATTACAAAATAAACCAAGACAACTGCAATAGTTGTTGCTTATAAGCACCAAGGCTGACCAGGTCGTGATACAGTTTGCGGACAAAGCTCATTTTGTAAAACTTGTCGCTTGACTCGAGAATTGTGAACCCGCGGTTATGTAAATTGTGGGAAGTTGGAATTCCGGTGCTTGCAAACATTACATCTTTGATATTACCTAAAATAGCTGTGTTAATTTTGGTCTTCGCATTAATGAATCTTATGTTAAAACATAATAATAAATTAGAATTAAGAAAATTAACTCTGCCTCGCAGGTTTTTTAAACTAGTTTAACAAATTGACTGCACCATACCAGTGAAGAGAGGAACTAATAGAGGAATAGGTATTTGTTAGAATGCGGTCTATTGTTGGGCTCATCTTAACCTTCCACCAGCTGTGATTGACGTCCAGCGTTTTATTGCAGATAATAAAAAAAAATATAAATGCTTACAAAGTTACACGACAACTAGAAAATTAAAAAAACTTATCTATTTATAAATTCAGAGTCAACTATCATTAAAAGATCTATTTTTGGACAACAATACAACTGAAATTGAAACTCGGAAAGAGTTGTTTGCTCGCACCTATTATCCTTATTTAATCACCGAGGCTAAGCAAAAAAGTAATAAGTTTTTTTTACAAAATTTGCACCTACTTGGAAGTACTGTTGTAAATATAGATTGACCCACCAGACAATTAGGTATTTGAGAGTTTATAATTGACGATTTAAACAAATATACTATTTACACAGGATCTCAAACTTTTCACGCTCGTAAGTAAGTCTCGTAACGTATAAACATCTGTGAAAAATAAAAATATGTAAAAATACTGGAATGAATTTTTACATATAGTTCAGTTTCTGCCAAGTGAGCTCTTGCTACTTTACTGTTCCAGATTATTTTTAAACATAATGTTCTCATGTAAGTGATTTGTATTTTTATGAGAACAAACTCTTTGAACTGAATTTTATCTTAAAACAGATTTGTAAAAGTACATGCAAATTCTTTTTTATATGGGAAAAATCTTCAATGTTCCGATCTCGCTGCATAGAGGGGTAGCAGTCAGGATGTGCAGGACTTGTACCGGTTAAAGACTATGAGTTAACTACTTTTGTACTAAGATGGAACTGTGGACAAGTTGCTCTACAGATCCGCCCTGTGCCGCGCCAACTTTTTACAAAAAAAAAATTTATTGAAAATTTCGAAAGAACGTAAAATACGAGATGCTAGATTAGTTTAAAAACCATTCTAAATCTGTTTCCAATTACTACTTAGAACACTAAAAAAAGTAATTTTTATTTAAATATGATTATATCTATACTAATATTATAAAGCTGAAGAGTTTGTTTGTTTGTTTGTTTGTTTGTTTGTTTGTTTGTTTGTTTGAACGCGCTAATCTCAGGAACTACTGGTTCGAATTGAAAAATTCTTTTTGAGTGGAATAGACCATTTATCGAGGAAGGCTTTAGGCTATATAACATCACGATGCAATTATTAGGAGCGAAGAAATAATAGAAAATGTGAAAAAAACGGGGAAAGTTATTCCTCCTTGAGGGCTTCCATTGCGTGCGCTGCAAAAACGGTTCAAGATACCAAAAATATATGTAGGAAAGAATTATTCCTCTTGAAATGATCTAAAAAAATGTCCGCGACAGTATATGTCTATCTTTTAAGATTAAGTCACTAGAACCGTTTTTATGGTAAACAAATTTGGTCGAAATTAATGCATTATTTGTTAAGAGTTGTATCAACGTAATAATATTAATCTTTATCCAAATAAATGTGTTGTTGATTAAGAGTATTTAATTGTGAACAAAATTGTCTTTGACATCACTTAATTTCAATTAACATCTTAGAAGATATTACAAAACCTTACATAGCAAAACTACGTTTGCCGGATCAGCTATAGTGTCTTGATAACCGCGAAACTCGAGAACTGCTGAACCGATTTGACTGATTTCTTTTTTGTTGTGTTTCTTGAAGTCTGGGGAAGGTTATAATAGAGAGAAGATTTTAAAAAATTATCTGAAAAAGTCTAAAAACAACACTTTTCTATATTCTCATACAAAAGATTTGTTATAAGTCAATTTGAACTTTAACACCATAGCATAAAGTTTAAATGTTAGTGGACGGGTTCCGGGAAGGCAAAACAATTATTGAGTGACGTATAAATATTAATGTCAATATTTGTCAATTTTTACACATATAGCATTAAGGCCAGGTTCCTTCAAACAATTTTCAAAAAACAGCCGACAGGCCAATAGCTATTAACATTAAAAAAAACAATGTGACTTTGTTTTAGAGAAATAGGACAGAACAAGGTCTGCTGGGACAGCTAGTAGATTATATAGATGACACCTAATGTAGATTTACACTCAGTATGGTCTATTTGAGTCATAGCATACAATATTGTGAGTTGTTTAGTGTAATTTCAAAACCATAGATGGTCAAAATGTAGTCAAATTAATAAAAATGATTACGATTACATTTTACGTTTTTTACCATTTATATGATTGCATTTTGCTCCTCTATGTTTTAAACACTTCAGAATCCCAGACTGTATACACATTTATTATTTAATAATGTTTTGCATGGATTTAATCATGATTACAGAGCAAGAAAATTAAAATTACGAGTACATTTTGTAATCGTTCCTCATTATTTAATCAGATTACAATTTGCCCATCTCTGTTCAAAACGACTAAGAGCTGTATAACTCCACAAAAACACAGTAACCTTGCTTTAAAAAAACGACACTGTTATTTTGCATTCTAAATATTAAAGGTCCGTTCATAACGGTGCCGCTGTCGAAGCACGTGGGTCGAAGATGGCTGATCATGGGATCCAACATCCCGCTGCTCCTGGGCTGGCTGCTGGCTGGCGTGGCCACCGACCTGCCGACGCTCTACGTAGCCAGACTGGCGTGGGGATGCGCCACGGCGATGCAGTTCGCCACAGTTCCCATTTACATCGGGGAAATCGCTGAGGTCAGTTCAATAAAATAAAAACATTGGCCTAATTATTAGACGACAGGTTTTAATTCTAGCAAATGCTTAAACAGTGCCTAAACTCGGTTGTAGCTTTACTGCTAATATAAAAATGAAAGAATTAGTTGTAGCATTTGACATAATATTAAGATTTTTATATGTAAAATAAATGAACGAACTTTTCCCATTGTGTACACCTTTGCTTCAATTAAAACCCGATTTTTAAAAAGGGCGTTTAGGTACTTTAAACATTCTAGTGTTTGTTACAAAATATAAATATTTTATCAGGTTTTCAAGGCACTATCTCTACGGTTAAGTGCAAAGGTACAAGTCAGAATCTGTATATCACGGCTCCGCAGCTGCGACACATCAAAGGTCGCAATACATAGAGGTATCTATGTAAAGGCATCCGATATAGGTTGTTTAGGCCTGTCTGGAAGTGAATCAGTCTTGCGATTGTGGTAGCCTGTGGGCTGTACTGTTGCCTACATCAGACACCTTTAAGTTACATATAAATGCAAACAGAGCGGTACATAGCGATCTGTCAGTCGCTTTTGGTTCACCGCTGTCAAGCAGCGACTGCCAAATTGCGTATCGTAGCTACCTTTAGATAAAAATAAATTTAAATAGAATGTCCTGTGAGAAATACAACATACTTGGACATTCTTACGGCCAAGAAATAGCGAGCTTTCTTTATCACTGATCTTTTTATTAAAATTTTGCATGAGAGAGCTCTAAAATGCCTAGGTATTTTATACTACACTAGCTGATCCGGCAAACGTAGTTTTGCTATATAAGGTTTTGTAATATCTTCTAAGATGTTCATTGAAATTAAGTGATGTCAAAGACAATTTTGTTCACAATTAAATACTCTTAATCAACAACACATTTATTTGGATAAAGATTAATATTATTACGTTGATACAACTCTTAACAGATAATGCATTAATTTCGACCAAATTTGTTTACCATAAAAACGGTTCTAGTGACTTAATCTTAAAAGATAGACATATACTGTCGCGGACATTTTTTTAGATCATTTCAAGAGGAATAATTCTTTCCTACATATATTTTTGGTATCTTGAACCGTTTTTGCAGCGCACGCAATGGAAGCCCTCAAGGAGGAATAACTTTCCCCGTTTTTTTCACATTTTCTATTATTTCTTCGCTCCTAATAATTGCATCGTGATGTTATATAGCCTAAAGCCTTCCTCGATAAATGGTCTATTCAACTCAAAAAGAATTTTTCAATTCGAACCAGTAGTTCCTGAGATTAGCGCGTTCAAACAAACAAACAAACTCTTCAGCTTTATAATATTAGTATAGATACGGAACCTGAGCTCCATAAAGGTTCATGAAAGTTTTATGCCGAAAATAAATAGATTTTTGTAGTAGCATAGCAACCTGCTGTTTGTTAGGAGCCGTAAAGATTGTAAACTAAATGTTTTTCTTAAACATTATATTTCTATTATTTAACATTGATACAATAGTGTTAATTTCAGGACAAAATCCGTGGCGCTTTAAGTGCATTTTTTCTCCTATTTATCAACATTGGATTCCTACTGGCATACGCCATTGGCCCGTTCACCAACTATTGGGGACTTACGGCTTCCGGCGGTATCTTATCACTGCTCTACCTGCCTTTCTCTTGGAGCTTGTGCGAGACCCCGTTCTTCTTGGTATTCAAAGGTAAATATTTTTATTGTAGCACGGCATAGTGTCCACCTGATAGCTTACCATCAAAGCACACACAAACACCGTCACACGCAGTACAGACACAAAAATGTTTATATCTTAGACTTAATATATATTATGAAAATTTCCTTTAAAAAATAATATTCAAAAAGTCAATGGTTGACATGACCAAGATTTTTTTAAACAAGCTCATCTAAATGACTACAGTGCACCTGATGGTAAGTACAGTGTAGTTCAAAAACTAAAGCGACTATCAAAGAACGAAAATCTATTTGAGTCTCCGTCATACTGTCGGCCCACATATTCCACGAATAAAGGTCTCTAAGTATATTTGTCACTGAATTCTGAAACATCCGAAAAATGAAGAACTAATATATAAGAATATAATTATAAGAAGAATTAACGGGCTAGTTAAACGTTTTCATATTAAAACAGTAACAAATATTTTAATCCTTTTAAAATACAATGAAAATGTCTTTACTTTAACTTTTGTCGGCAAACAGGCATACGTGTCACCTGGTGGTAATTGTTTACTGTCTCCTTTGAATAACTACAACACGAGGAGCGTTGTCTTTGCGTTGCTGAACAACAAAGAAATTGTTCTTGAGGAACTTCAAGATATAGCTCTGGGAAGAAATTATATCCGGCAGCCCATTCCACAACCCCATAGTGGCCGACAAGAAAGTTCTAGAGAACCGCTGCGTTGTCACAGGTTTCTAAGGCTTTAGAGTGTAGGAACGCGCCAATGACCAACGACAAATGTTGTGTGTTTGAATTGGCGCGGGAGGTACCAAGCTGAGTAGTACAGAGCACTCCCTATTGTTCAAACGTTAAAATTAAATTAATATTAAATATTCAAATAGGCCAGCACGATGAAGCGTCCCAAGTACTGCAAACATTACGTGGAAAGTCGAAAGAAGAAGTACAGCCAGAGTTAGACGGTCTGATAGCGATGGTTACCAGGGAATATAAAGAGGAACCGAAAATCAGTGACCTCTGGGCTAGTAGGGGGAACTTGAAGGCTTTGGGTAAGTACAGCCGTTAGTTATTTGTTATAAATATATTATATACATTGAAATTACAGTTTTTTTTAATGAAATGAAATAAATTTATTTCGCCACAAACTAATAAAAAACTAGAAATTTAAATGCAGTAACAGAAACAACATACGGAAACAAAAGAAAAATACAAAACATATAAACATGGCGAAAATGGGACCTCCATCAGCTTAAAGCCATAGAAAAAGTCTGCAGCCCTGATTTTCGTGAAGGGGCCCGGTATTACAAATAGATTTCAGAAATAAAGAAATGAATATTTCGCCGTAGAATATAAAATTGAAGATCAACAAAAATAAGCAAACAAATAAATAAAAAATAAAAAAGGAGTGACCTATATTCTCACAGAATCCCGAGTCTTGAAGTTTTTCGAGGTGGGGAAAAACAGTGGTTCTTCCCACTAAGGGCCCATAAGAGATTTTGTGTTCAATAACTTTGAAAATGTTAATATCATCTATCGGATTTTTCATTTTCGTTTTTTTTTCCAGGAGAACCATTTTTGACTTTGCATAACTTTTTTTATAACCCGGGGGAAAAACTTGTATAGGACCGAGAATGCTGTGAGAGCAGCAACTCCAGTGTATCAAACTCCTACTGACTAAAAATCCCCGCGGTGTCCGCCTAATCACTCCACCCGGGCCTATGAAACCAAATTCATCCAGACGCCCAGCGAACGAAAAGCCTTGAAAAGCCTTGTTGGGGCACTGACAGTTAAGAGCCCACCCCTCCAAAACGTCTCTCTCAAGCGGTGCACCGGACACTGTGCACCGCCTCACTCTCATCCGCGCAGCAGACTCCTTCATGACTTTGCATAACTTAACACAACGATACTTTGGTGTCGTATTTTTATTTTATGAGACTTTTGAGTTAACTTTTAAAACGAAAATGCGACCTTTTTTTTCACACTGGCTCGACATAGTGACTACAGAGTACCTGATGGTAAGTACAATGTAGTCCAAAAACGAAAGCGACTATCAAAGGACGAAAATCCATTGATAGTCTACATCGTCATGTCGGCCCACATATACCACGACTGAAGGTCTCTAGGTATATGAGCTACTGGATATGCACAAGCTGATCCCGAAACGCGACAAGCCGAAACTGGTCACTATGACGGGCTTTACACCCATTTACTGTGGTCGCGATCTAGACGGGCACCGGCACCCTACCACCTCGCAAAACTCGACTCATACTCTCAGTTAATTTTTTTATAAAGAAGTTGATCCACTCTTTTGATATATTATCCAGTGGGTACGCTGGCTGATGTACTCGCCTGCTGACCCTGGAATTTTCATCCAGAGCGAGGGCCTTGGCTTACCCTCTCCTAGATGCGGGCCTTTTCTCACAGTGGCTACAAAATACCTTTTGGTATAAGAAGAAAATATAAAACTGTGTCTTATCAAATACCGCACGAAAAGATTTGTGTCTACATTCATAATGAATCAGTCACAATCACAGCCTCATGATTTCTATAGTTGAATTTCTCTCCGGGTAAGAAAGGGAATGTTTAAAAATATGACTGTTTCGTATTCAGGTATATGCGTGTTCTTGGCTATGCTACTGCAGTTGTCCGGCATCGACGTCCTCCTGTTCTATATGGAGGAGTTGCTCGAAAAGGTCGGCACCAAGATGTCGCCATCAGATGGCACCATCATCATGGGAGTTGTTCAGGTATCATTCAATTAACTCGGTTCCTTTTAACCACTCATAAACTAAAAAACCTCCGACCCTCGACTCTTGACAACTGTGCAAGTCTTCGAAAGTCTGATTGGTTAGCGAAAAAAATTATGCTAACTGTAATTTTACAAAAACAACTAAAACACAGTTTTTTTATTGTAAATATTTTAAAAATGAATATATCGAAAACTCTAAAATTCTAGGTGTTTAAGTAAACTAAAAAAATCAGAAAATAGTGATAATTACTTTTCTCTTTTATCGTAATTGATACAATTATACAATCATTTTAATTGACTTTTGATAAAATTGTAAGAATATTGTCAACATTAACAGAATTAACTCAAATTATTTTCTTCAGTTTCTTCGGATATGTATTATTAAAATTAGAGTCTGATATTTTATGATTGACTAATATGATGTAATTCTCTTCAAAAAGGTTGTCACAAGCTGTATCACGCCGATGGTTGTGGACCGACTAGGTAGAAAGCTACTCATGTGGACTACATCCCTTGGACTCACCATATTTTTGGTAAGCAATTTTTAACTATTTCTTATGTTACACTTCCAAAATTTTGCCTTTTTTTTATTCGCCGACATAATCTAAACCCTCAAAATGCTATAGATACTTACGGTTTGTGCTAAAAAACAGCAGTATTTTTTTTCTGCTGTTGCTTAAACTGAAAATGCTCTTCCAACTAGATTGCCTTAATGTTCTACAATATATAGTATTTTAAAAAAAAGTGTGAGAAGATTGCTGACCACCATAACCACAGTGTCTAACGATATATAGTTGCCCAAAATAATGCAACCAGATTTTTATATCAATTTCTGAACATTGTTGAATCCATATTAGGAGCTTTCACTTCGCCGAGCTAGAATAAAAATATACCACAATGGAGGGTTTAAGAAGAAATCAGTATCATCATCAGCCTATCCACAGCTGGATATTGTATTCTGCTAAGGTTCGCCACTAATTTCGACCTTCGGCTCTTTCCGCTAGCCAACAATTTCCTGACAGTTAATGTTTTAAATCGATTTAATCATGATTACAGAGCAAGAAAATTAAAATTACGACTAAATTTTGTAATCATTAATCAGACTACATTTTGCCCATCTCTGATTACAACTACGAAATTAAGAAGAAATATGAATGAATTTAGGGTAACATTTATAGACGCTACTTTAAGTTTATTTATAATTTATTCAAACATTACAACTTATTTAATTAATGTCGTAAGTAAGTCCTCGATTTCGTTATTTGGACTTGATTCGGCGAATTCTTAGGCTATACTCAAGTTCCTAGTATATATTCAGATTTTTGTCAAAGACGAAATTGTTTTCTGCGCAAAGTTAGAGTGATGCCTATAAAACATAACGTAAATGATTAATGTCTTAAAATCCAGTTCCTGATTGGAGTGTATGCGCTTCTGGACAGCTATTACGGATACAACGTGAAGCCATATGCCTTCCTTCCGCTGCTTTGCCTCATCGTCTACATGATTCTCTTCACATTGGGTACGTTCCTTATTAGAATAACTTTTTTACCCGGAACAGACTTACACATACTCTCAATATCAACGGAAAGAAAGTAAAGATGTTGTGGAGAATAAAGGATATTCTCTCAAAGTACAAAGTGGTTTCCTGTGGGTGTCATTAGAAAGTTCATTGTCTGCTCAAGTTTGCTGCCTGGATAAGGCGAAGGCAGTCAGCACTTCTTCTAGTCAACATGCAAAGCCAGAATGAAAATATATATTAGGTTGACGTAACATAAAAATAAAGTAAACATAAGTTAAGCTGTTATATTTTATATGTCAAGTTTTAACAGTAAGACAGCTCTTTGTCTCGAAACTTGTACTCCGCAAACATACAGTGGTCCTTGTAGGGACAGATAGCAAAAGAAAACCTCGTAGGATGAGGTATGTTTACCATATGCTGATTCACAAGTCTCATTTTGCTGAGAAACTATTTTAGATTCTTAGTTCAAGGATTTACAATAAGGTTAATCATAAATTAAATATCTTGAACTTATCTAAATACGAATGTAAGATGAAGCTGAGGGACTGGTTGTCGAATCTAAAATATAATGATACTGAGGAACTGTTGCAGGAATAGATGTATTTGGGCTTTAACATTAACATTCTTGTGAAATTATTTACTTTGGTTGTATAGTCTATTGTTTAGTATGTAATATTATTGTTGTATTGTTTTGAGTTAAGATTGGAGCTACGCAACGGATATAAACTGTATGTAACAAATTGTGTGAAATGTGCTGACAGCCAAGATACAGGTAGTCCTAGTTTAGATGTTAGCTGACTTTAATGTGCTGCTTGTAATTGTTTTTCTAGTAAATAATTTTATTATTATTACAAGTCATTAACTTTGCTTACAGGTGTGGGTCCAGTCCCCTGGATCTTAGTGGCGGAAATGTTTCCAGTGAAGACAAAGTGCCTCGCTAGCGGTATTGCTTCGTTCATGTGCTGGCTAGCCGGGTTTATATGGACAAGGTCGGTATTTTAGAGTATTAACCTTGTTTTATTACATAGATTGCGTTCTGGACATATTCTACCTGGAAAGTTTGCTCATCTTATGAGAAAGATACCGCTTCCAATGTGTCCTGAGTGCGGAATCATCAACGATGTTCCGCATATCCTGAGTGTGTCCAGTACGCCAATGTAAGAAAGGATGTTACGTATAAATTTAAATTAAATATATTAGATGTGGGTGTGTTCCATAGCATTATGGCGTTGCCCGCTAAAACAATTGCCGAAATGCTATGGAAACTGTATGAAAGATTTTATTTATATATATTACGATGGAATTGATATGACAACTTTAAAAGCCCTTAATAAAAAATATATTATAAAAAGAGTATTAACATTTATCTTCAAGTTTATCTGAGTTACTGAGCCAGAGACATAGATGGATAAATGTAATAAGATTAATGAAAAACAATTACGATTACATTTTAAATCTTTAATATGATTACAATTTGCGCATCTATGTTTTAAACACTACGCAATCCTCAATTGCATTCAAATGTATGACTGCTTCATGTTTAAAAGGGTTTTAACCATGATTACAGAGTAGCGAAATTAAAATTGCGACTATATTTTGTAATCGTTAATTATTAATCTGATTACATTTTGCCCATCTCCGAGCTGAGATATATAGACGCAGCTTTGATTTTGCTCAGAAAATAAATTAGTTTTTATCAAAAAATTGAATATGTAATAGGAATTTGAGTTTATCCTAAGTGTTAATAGCCATTTGGCTAATTATAACACGAGGCGAATCTTCTTTTCATTACCCGGTAGAAACCTCATGGACTGATATAGAATTTATTACACATGTACATTGTACTGCAATTTTACTTTTACCGCGTATGAATTGCTCACACATATACAGATACTTTTTTTAAATGGTTGATCAGATCACGTATTTCTCCCATCTTGAAGTTGATTAGTATAATTTCAGTTTTATGCGAAACCTTTGTATTGCAGATTCTTCCGTGAAGTTTCTGCCTCATATGGCATCTACACAGCATTCTGGATCTTGGCCGTGTGTTGCGGCATAGGGTTTATATTCTCCGCCACCCTCCTGCCGGAGACTAAAGGGAAGACCTTCGATGAAATACAGGATATGTTGAATAACAGGTCAGTTTATTAACCCTTTACTTATGGATCCTATTACAAGACTGACGTAGATTTGAGCACTAATTTTTAAAACTTAGTTTTAGATAAACCTGATTTTGTCCAAATCTAGTTGAAATTTGTATAACTCCAATTAGTTTTATCAATAAAATATATTTCTTTACGTAATTTCTTACACTACGCTTTACTTTTAATTGCATTGCAGCTGTTCTATGAGAAATAATATGGGTTACCTAATAAGTGTATATTATATCGACTTTTTACCAGGTCCTATAACAGAACGTGCTAAAAGAGAAGAGGATATGCGATTTGTTTTTAATAAATTAAATGAAATACATATATCCTCTCGTCCGTGGAATTCCATTACAAGACATTGACCAAGTTTTATCAATAAAATATATTTCTTTACGTAATTTCTTACACTACATTTGACATTGAATTGCGTTGCAACTGTTCTATGAAAAATAATATGAGTTACCTAGTAAGATAAGGACTTTTTACCGCGTCCTGTAATGGAACGCGTCACTGATGAAAGGATATTAGATAGGAAATAATTATAAAAGCTAAGTTCACTTAATTATTTTTAACAATTGTTTTGTATTTTTACAGGACTGCAAAAGATGAGACGGAGGAAGCATAAACGATTAAGTAGTTTTATAAATAATATTAAGATATAAATAAAATATTTTGTAGATTATGTTTAAGTTTATTTATAAACTTTGTAATTCTAAATATATTCTAATAAGATCAATAATAAAAACCTTTAAAACAATGCTACAATTTAAATTAGCTATAATCACCGAAGTCACCAAATGTGGTATAACGAAATAAGCCTGTGTCCTGATTAGTGATGAAAATGCCCGGGAATTTTCCCAAAGTGCCTAACACTTCCGCAAACATTTCGTAAATTCCCGGCAATATACCCAAGCAAGTTTTGGGCACATTGGGAAAATTCCCGGGCATTTTCATCACTAGTCCTGATGTCCGTCCCGCTTCTGTCTGATGTCGCATGCGAGGACTGAATTGATTAATTTATAGTTTTGATCTAATCTCAGTGTCACATATACCAAAATCGTCATCATGAATAGCAAGTCAAAGTGCCGGAACTTGAAATGACATTGAAAATTGACTGAAAATAAATTGGGCCTGGCGAGCACATCTTTACTGTGAGTGGAGATCTTCATCCCTCGATAGTCGCTGCTATTCTACAGTATCCTCGATTCTACAATAAATTAAATAGAACTATACGTTCCCTTTCCCTTTACGAACTTAAAATCAAAGTTAGAGATCGCTTGATAATTCACAAACCGAAGATGTTTTGAATACTTATATATAATCTACACTCACACACAACACTTACTCTTTACTCACCCTTTTCTACACATAAACACATGACATACACATCTCGCCTGCATGGTTAGTACATATCATGTTTGTAATGGTGGGCGCTGACGCCTTCAGTAGACTCACGGCTAGTGCATACGTCAACGCAACTTAAATTGTGGAAAACATTGACATTTGAATCTATAAATTATTATTTTCTAGAACTACATTGTAGATTCCATAAGACTACATTCCTTTATCGAGCCATTTTAATATACACCAATACATCCCGCTTTGCGTCGGGGTTATGTTCCAAAAAAAACACGGCGCAAATTGAAACGACGCAAAGTGAAAAGAGATTTTCTGTAAACCATTTAATGATCGAATATAGGTTCCAGGTTTACGAAAATACTACCTTTTATAAATAAAATAAAACAAAGTAAATTTTTTAAAACAAAAATAATATACAAAAAACCTATTAACGTAATTAAACAAAGTAGGCTACATATTCATTTAATTTATGAAAGATAAAATTAAAATTAATCACTGTCTGATGAGCCCATAGTGGCTGTTGTCGTATGTTAGTTTTCTTTCACAAAAAATTGGTCCAATGTTTGTTGAAAAGCTTTTTTTTTCAACGTAAAATAAATTTTCTTGTAGCAATTGTTATTAAGTTTGTATAAAGTAAGTATAAAATTGTATTAAATTTGCGTTGATTTTTAGTTAGAAAGGGAATCCCCTAATTTTGATGGCATGGCGCAATTGAAAACAAAGGTGTTGCCATATTTTAGGAAAAAAAATTCAAAAAAAAATTAAAGACTCTAATCCAAAACAACGCAACTTCGAAAATCTAACGACGAACAGTGAAAATTAGTAAAAATAAAGCAGCGACGCAAGTTCCAAAAAAACGCAAAACGAAACGACGCCAAGCGAGGTATTGGTGTATAAATATAATATATAATAATAATATAATATATTTTAATATATATCGATTCATTTTAATATATAAAATAAAACAAACAAGCATAGTGCATATATAAATTTATTCTTAATCAAAACCTTACATAATATACTTTATATATTTATGACATTTAAATTATCTTTGAAATTGTAAATGACAGATTCTCAACCCAAGTACGTCTTTACCGATCTCTGCCACCCCACAAACGGGACATAACTTGCCTTTATGCTCGGGCATGAAACTAGACCCACACAGCGAGCACTTTTCCTCAGGCTTTCCCCTGTATATAGGCTTGTAGCTGATACCACAGATGCTAAACGGATTGTGTTCATCATAGAGCAATTGGTGTTCATCGGTAGGCGTCTTCTCACAAGCTTGGAGGATCTTCCTCGCTTGTTGCGCTACTTCTGGCCTCGGGCCGAGTTCTAGAAGTCTTCTAGCGAAGGACGCGGCCGTTCTGTAGTTCTTTAGCTTGAAGAACATGTTTAGAGCGGTTCGTAATGTCAAGATCTGGTGAACGGGTTGCAGCTTGCAGTGTGTGAAGTATGCGGCCATTTCGCACGTGCGTTTTTGTTCTTCGAGAGTGTTTTTCGGCATTGCTGTTGAAAAAATAAAATATTTATTTTTTAAAATCGATATATAAAGTTACGTTCATCGTTCATTTTGTAATAATAATATAAAGTGACGGACATTAATAATAATGGTCGAAACTTTCAGTAACTATAAGGCAATATGTGGAGATTTGTATTGAAAATGCATGAAAAAAAGTAATGATTCAAATGCAATAACTTCTGCTGGTTTATATTTTTTTCATATTAATACTCGCAGAGTTTTGCTAGTGCTGACTTAATTAATAAAATTATCGATATTGTGTCGATAAATTACACCAGGTAATACTAATAAGCGTTAAATATTCGACCAAATTGCGCCGGTACATTAGCTGCCATTTTGATTTTAAGTAGAAATATTGCTTGTCCCATTTTTTTATTTTATGATAGTGAGCAAAGTTATTGTTAATTTCATTTTTTACAACTTTGACTTTTACCATTTTAATCCTAAATTGTTTTTTTTTTGGGTCATAAAGCAAATCTATTAATTATTTGAAAAGTATTTATTGTAGGTGATCAAGATGGCTTCGATTCAGGCCCAACACTACGATCCGGGCGTGAAAGGCGAGTGGTACAGAAGCCGGAGGCGATGCGTCCATCCTGTACCTCAGTCCCGGACTGCATTCAACTCGGGCGATCACTCTACAAGTCTATGATATCGACCTTACCTTTCCTCGCCGTCTCCATCTGCAAACCGAGCAGGTACTCCCTACAAATGTTGAGCAGTTGCTGCGCCTCAGTCAATTCCGCCTTCGAGTCCACCTGGAGCAGCGGCACGGTCTGCACGACGCGCTGCAGCTTCTCGGTCGCCTCCGTGAACTTGCCCGCAGTCGTCAGTTGATAGCACTGTTGAAGCTGACCCACTAGATCGTTCAGTTTAGCGGCTGCAATAGGAAAATCATTACCTTAGTTTTCGTCAATTTTTTTTAAAATATGACGTCGTCATTGTTATTTTCATAGTCAAGGGTGAAAAGCAGTGGTGTGTATACCATGAGGGGGGGAGGGGGTAACAATTGACCCTCTCCCAGAGAGGAGGCCTGTCAAGGATACCCGGGCCCGGCGAAGGCGAAGAGAGGACATAGTTTGCAACCCGGAGGTTTTAGTCGGGGCAAGTCCGACACACCGGGGGAGCGGCCCTCACCACTCCTCTGACGGACCGTTAGGGATTTTCTCTGGGTTAACAAAAAAAAATGGCGTGCATATCATAGAAACATAAAAAGAATTACTTTATACGTACATAGCCTCTGTTACGCTGTCTCAAATATCTTAGCTACTCAATTGCTAAATATTTACTGTCAGAAATTATTTATTAATATGCCCTTTTTCATAATATGGATATTTTCTTTTAATGAGCACCTAACTGAAAATCTGTGCTCACCCAGGTATTTTTTTTTTATAATTTATAGACGAATGCTTGACCTCAATCACACCTGGTGGAAGGTGAAGATGAGTTCGATGATGAAACGCGATCGCCTAGCAAATGCCTATTCAATCTTCTTTTTTCTTAAAGACTCCCAGGTCATACGATCGCGGTAATATGGTAAAATAGTAAATGCGTAGATCGGAACGCATGTGAGTCAAAGGCAGGAAAGATAGAAAGAGTGAGAGGATAAACGGTTTTTTTTCGATGCGAGCGCTCTGTAGTATTAAGACGTAGAAAAGTGTAAAGACGAATAACTAATTATAAAAAGTGCCATAAACGAGTTTTGAAAGTTTATTCAGTGTTTATTCTGATCCAAAGATACCCAAAACTACAGCACTATATTATGTAAATGATGTTTCCAATATACTATACAGTAAAAAAGTATATACATAAGCCGTGGTGGTTGCCGGCAGAATAGAATAGCACCCGCCTCTTCTTGCTGAGGTGTCGTAACAGGCGACTAGGGTATTTTTTCAACACCGCAATTCAACCAGGTGTTTAGAGAAGGGAAAACTCGACCAAACCTGCATCCCGCTCCCTCCCGATCGTACTGGTTCTCCATTCCATCGGGCCTGAGGGAGCTCGGACGAGAGAGTGCTTTTCTGGCTGCGCATCCAGCTATGCACTGAAATATCTCCTGCGCAATTGACTGTTTCCGAAAACTGGACCTCGATGTTCTTAATCGGTGTTGAAACAGTCGCCGTGGCCGAAACCGGCTAGGACATCATCATCATCATATACATAAGCGTTTAATTCTAGTGAAACAACTCCACAGCTCGACTGGCCTATAAACTACAGATCAAATCAACACACAACAAACAACAACACAAACACATAACAACACACGCACACAACAAACACACAACACACTACAAATCAGTAGAGATAGTTACTGATAGCCGGCAGCAGATCCTTGCCGCTGGCCTCCTTCCAGTTGCGGTGCAGGAGCGCGGTCAGCGGCGGCACGCTCGCCAGCGCGCCGAACGTGAGCCGAGCGTGCGCGAACATGCTCACGAACGTGCTCAGATATGGCTCGAAGTTCACTATGCCCACTTGCTCGTTCAACAATCTGTTTACATATTGTCGCTGTTTACAATTTTACACAATTTAAAATATTTACATTATCTATATAATATAAAAATGAATCGCTAAATGTCTTGATAAGCGCGAAACTCGAGAACGGCTGAACCGATTTGGCTGATTTCTTTTTTGTTGTGTTTGTTGAAGTCTGGGGATGGTTATTACGGAGAGAAAAATTAATATAACGGAGAAAAAAAATGTCTAAAAAAGTCTAAAAACAACACTTTTCTATATTCTCATACAAAAAAATTTGTAATAATATTTAAAAGTCAATTTGAACTTTAACACCATACGATAAAGTTTAAATGTTAGTGGACGGGTTCCGGGAAGGCAAAGCAATCGAGTGACGTATAAATATTAATGTCAGTATTTGTCAATTTTTATACATATAGCATTAAGGCCAGGTTCCTTCAACAATTTTCAAAAAAATCTGACGGGGAAGCTATTAACATTAAAAAAAAACAATGTAACTTTGTTTTAGAGAAATAGGGCAGTACAAGGTCTGCCGGGACAGCTAGTTATCTAAAAAAAAAAAGAAAAAGTAATTTAAAAACTTTAGCTGTGGTGGAGTTTAGTGGATAAGGCTGAGGGGCCAGCTGTCTAGACTATACTCCAGTGGTGACGTGCTAGATCCCACGCACCACTTGGCGGTGGGGGGCGCCACCGTCTGCCTCCCCTACACTCTGTGGCGAGCCTGTAATGAGGCTAAGCGCTGCGTCGGGCCTTTGGGAAAAACGTAAAAAGCTATCCGGCGTAATAAAGCGCTCGGAGGATTACCCCGGTGGTTTTAGTCGGTGCGAGTTCGACACACTGGGGGAGGGGGGTTGGCCCTCACCACTCCCCTGACGATCCGTTAGGGATTTTCTCTGGGTTAACAAAAAATAGGAGTCTAGTGGATAAGGGACCTGCATCCATACGCGTATGGTTGTAACTTCGAATTGCGGTACGTACCATTGGATTTTTCTATATTATGTATGCAATAAGCACTACATAGTGACAGGTACAGGTAAATATCATGAGAAAACACGCATGACATCTAATAAAAAATTTCATGTGTATGTGCTTTGAAAACGGCAATCAACTGCGCTACTGGCCACATTTGACACGACAAATATTCGCAAAGTAGATACAACCACTAATGTATCTCTACTCCCACTAAAAGGGGTATAGCGTTACGATATTATCATTATTATTTAACACTAGAACTACGAAGATTTATCATATAAGCGTATTTACAATTAAAAGCGTAAGAACAAAATAATCTATAATATAATCCTATACACAAATTTAATAAAAATCATGACATTATCGTAAAATATTAAATAAGACTTGAAGAGGAAATGGTATAAATAAATGATGCAACCGGTCATTTTGACCGGTACGTAGTTCTAGAGTTAAAACTATAAATTTTCGTCAGTATTCGTTGATATTTAAAAAAAAAAACATATCTGCACCTGATATCGGGCACAGCATAGTCCAAAAACCGACTATAGCTATCAAGAAATGGAAGTTAGTCTAGTTTCCCTACACGTCACTCCTGGGTGGTGCTAAACGAGCAGCAGCGAGGTGGTAGGGCGCCGGTGCCCGTCTGGAACGCGACCACAGTACATGGGTGTAAAGCCCGTCATAGTGACCAGTTTCGGCTTATCGCGTTTCGGGGTCAGCTTGTGTATATCCAGTAGCTCATATACCTAGAGACCTTCAGTCGCGGTATACGAGGGCCGACATGACGATGTAGACTATCAATGGATTTTCATCCTTTGATAGTCGCTTTCGTTTTTGGACTACACTGTACTTACCATCAGGTACTCTGTAGTCACTATGTCGAGCCAGTGTAAAAAAAAGTGTTCGAAAACAGCTGCCGTGGCCGGTCTGGTCAAAAGTTCCTTCACATTTTTTCTATAGAACCCAATATCATAAGAGAAAGGAAATACAACGACTGTATGGTCGAACCACGACCTAATGAGCCGGCAGAGGTAAGAACTATAAACTTTTTAGAGCGTATCAAAATAGAAACGGTAAAGCTGTGGCTTCACAAACCAGCCTGGGTGGTTGTGTTGTGGGAGAAGGTGGAATCAGATCATGTGATTAAATTAAATAGGAACCTGAACGCGATTTCGAACTGTCCCGTAGCGACGTGGTCGTGAGCAGTCTTCAGCTTGCCGGAGAGCATATCGTTAGTTCCTCGTGTCGGCGCCACGAAGAATTGGGACTGTTCGTCTCCGCCGTCTATGTCCGCTGGGAATAGTACACACGTATATATTCTCCATAATAGGATCTCAATGGCAGTAGCGTTCATTCCATAGATGCATGAAAGGATTGCTTGCCCTGACGATAAATAAGTCTGGAATAAATTGCTTAAAGTTAAACAAAAAAAGGAACCTTTTATATTCATTTTTATTCTATATTCACACCACTTAGTAATACAATATAAGCAATACAATATTTACTATCATAATATAGTATTCAAATTAATTATGCGAATTCTGCCTACCCTGTCCAAATATCTTATGCACGTCACTGCTCAATGGATGAGGTCAGTAAGAGTTGAGCTGAGATTTATAGATGTAACTTTAAGCGTTTTTGGACCGCATCATGTTTACCATCAGGTATGGTGCAGTCACTGTATCGAGTCAGTTTAAAAAAAAAACTTATAAGATTAATTTTTATTCCGAAAAAATATTGTCAATTTTTATTTTAAAGAAATGTAAGAATACACTAACGACATCTATTGGGGAGTATTGTAAATTATTAGTGCTTATTGAGTTTTTTCTTTAGTAATTTATATAAGAAAAATCGATGACATTTATACTATTATATATATAAATATTTGGAGATTAAAGATAGAAAAAGCTTGAAATAATTATTATCATAAGACAGTGCAATTTGCACGAGAAAGAAGCCGTGGGCACAGCTAGTCTTTAATAAAAGCGAGTAGATGAGTGTTCATATATTTCATATGTATATAAATTTGTATAATATACATATATTTCACCTGTTCTTATAACCGTCACAAAAGGAAAATTAGAACTTTGAACATAAAGGAAATAACACCTACTATAAGTAAGTTCATACTAGAAAAATTGACGTAAACATTTTTTTTACATTTTTAAAATCTGGTTTCTGGGTTCTGGTTCTGGTTTTAAATAAAAGCCAAGCTATTCTTAGCTTGACTTGACTTAGCTTGACTACTTCTACAGTCTCTGAATATACGAGTATATATAAGCATCTTATTTATACCAAAAACTTTGCCTGTTTTTACGGGTGCGGCGAACGGGTGTGTACATGTGTGTGAGCATGCGTGCCTGCACACGTAGGGGTGCGCGTATCTGCATATATGTAAGGTTACAAAAAAATCGTCTATAGAACATCGGGTTACCTGAGACGGGTGCTAATTCCTCTGGAAGGTCCAGGTCTTCATCGCCAACATCCCAACCACCGTCATCACAAGCGTCCTCCATCACTTCCCCTTCTTCTCCTTCCTCCTAAAACAAAAAAGACAATATTATTGTTACATCAAATTCATACTAATAATTCGTGGCTGTTGTAGCTTAGTGAACAAGAAACCGTATCCATGCGCGGCAACGTAAATGGTCGTAGGTATGAATCCTGGCACGTACTCTGGGCTTTTCCAGATTACGTATGGATTTACGCAGCACATGCAAGGAAAACAATGAAACAAACACAAGGAAAACAATGAGCAAACCCGCATGGCATCTAATAGAAATGTCATGTGTAAGTGCTTTTAGAACGGCGATAAGCTACGCTACTAGTCACCTTGGGCACGACATATAAGCGCAAACTGGATACAGTCA
This sequence comes from Automeris io, assembly GCA_036320925.1. Taxonomy (NCBI): domain Eukaryota; kingdom Metazoa; phylum Arthropoda; class Insecta; order Lepidoptera; family Saturniidae; genus Automeris; species Automeris io. The sequence goes on from JAUDJH010000005.1 coordinate 13,315,893, forward strand.
ATGCATTTTTGCTCACCTCGAAAGAGATATAAATAAAATAAGTCTTTATTTCTACTACTTTTTTTATACATCTTTTTTCCATGTTATCCTTGATTATTAGTATTATATTTTTTTTTAATGTTCTGTAGTAGTCCTTTCCGCGGCGTAGGCCTCCCCCATCACATTCCATTGGTCTTTATTTCTTGCCATTCTCATCCAAGAAGATTCTGCTTTTTTTACAAATATATCTGTCCATCTTTTCTTCGGCCGTCCTCTGCTTCTGGTTCCGTCTCTAGGTATTCACTCTGATACTTTCTTTGTCCACCGGCTGTTTTGCATTCTACACACAAGTCCTGCCCAGTTCCATTTCAGCAAACTAATTACTTTGCAGGAAACTACCGAAAGAGATATAGCGTGACAATATATTATAATTATAAGCCGAGGAGTATTATAATTGTGATAAAACATCACCTTTTTAGCGTCCTGCAAGACATCATCGTCGTCGCCCCAAGCGCCAGCAGCCTCGAGCGGCTCGTCGAGCTGCTGGCCGAACTTGTTGCCTTCCAAGGCGCCGCCCGCCGCGCCGGGCACGCCTAGACCTCCCACTTCAAACAAGCTCCTGTACATAAAACATAATAAAAGTGTAACTGATCGTTATCTTTACATTGAAGATATAAGAGTAAAACTATTAACAAGGGCCGTTATTTTTTTTAATTGTAGTTATTATATTATAGTATATATTTTCGTATTTGTTGTTGAATACTTAGGTCAGTGATGTCTTTTGGTAACTTTAACTTGGTAGCTTTATTAATTATAGCCAATGTTTAAGATGTTTTTATTGTTTTCTTGTTTATAAATATTAATTAAGTTAAAATTTACGTAGCGGATATAAGCTGCACGTAACATATTGTATGATGTAAATAACTCTGCCACCCAAGATAAAGTTAATCATAGTTTGGATATCAGCTGACTATAACGCGCCGTTTTCAAACTGTTTTTCTGAATAAATAGTCTATTATTTATAATATTACTGGCTGGCCGCCATAAATGCCTTTACCCACAATGAACAATAACTACTAACACAAATTAATATACATATAAATTACTTTTAGGCTACTAAATATACCGCCGAACAGATAAAAATGTGCAAATACAAACTATATCTGAAAGATGTAATGACAGTGACAATAAAAGCTGACAGATGAGTTGGGTTCTATTTTACTCAATACATTTGTTCGACGTGTTTTTTTTTAAACTAACAAAACTTTTTAATTTTTTAACAGATTGAAATAAAATTAACACTATATGCTAAAGGCATGTTTACATAATACATTAGCGGAAACCACATTCAAAAAGGTTGTGCCAATTTAGAGATTAGAAGGCACAAACACGTACAGATGAATTAACGATTCTCATACATTTTTACTAGCCTACATCGCGCAAGTGAAGTTCTTCTGGGCACTTGCATATATACACGGAGTTGCAAATCATGGTATCTACGGAACGTCGGAGAGGTGGCTGCAGAACGGATTTATTTATATGTATTAACACTGTGCCGTCCGCATGATTCGTAAAATTTTTTTTTATTACATACAGGCTTGCGCTTGACCTCAATCTCACCTGCTGGAAAGTGATGATGAGGCCGACGATGGAGCGCGCTCACCCATCAAATACCGATTCACTCGACGTTTGAAGATTCCCATGTCATAAGACGCCGGAAACACTGACGCAGGAAGCGAGTTCCACTCCTTCGCGGTACGCAGCAAAAAGGAGGAGGCAAATCGCTTAGTGCGAGCAGCAGGAATGTCAACCACAAAAGGGTGCAAACCAGCACGGCGTCTCGTCAATTTATGGTAGAAGGGGGAGGGTGGAACTAAATCATACAACTCAGCCGCACACTCTCCAGAGTATAGTCTATAGAAAACCGAAAGGCAAGCCACTTTACGCCGGTGTTCCAAACTGAGTAGTTTACGCGACGTAAGAGCCTCATCGGCAATGAGTCGCCGAGCTCGGCGCCGACAGCGCTAATTCGGATCACTTGATTTGTCGCCGGCCGTTCTCGACATTATCGGGAGATTATAAATAGTTAAGTTTTACTAATGTCATCGTTTAGTTCTCATAAGTTCTCAACCTAGTTTGCGCACGTCACCACTGTGGTGTCGTCGGACGGGACAGTGTCAATAGGCTTCATAATAAGAAAAGGTTGGAAGATTGCTGACTTAGAGACGGCCAATAGCGGCCAGTTGGGCTGACAGCTGAAGACTGGCAATGGCGGTCTTAGGAACACCGCGTCGGGGTTCGCCTTGGGCACGGGCAGCCCTGCCGTCTCCAGCGCCTCCTTCAGTTGAGCCGCTTCGTCTTCAAACTTGTGGTTCACGGCTGTGAGGTAGGCCAGTGTTAGCTGCGAAATATATACATAACAATTTAATAAACATTGGACCAGCGGGTCATATCTGTAATAATAATAGTCTTTATTTCACTATAAATTACAATATACATCAGAGTGATAAGGCTGAGATTTACAGACGCTAATTTCGACTTTGCTTGGCAAAGGTCTTAAAAAATTAATTCGTTTCTATTGTTCTATCTTGGTGTTGATATTCATTTATCACAATTAAATCACAAGTGATTTCATTTTTTTTTATTTTCGAATTTACGCATGTTGGTTGACCGGGAAAGGTCTTCACAACTTAACCGGGCGAGTGATTTCACATTTTTTTTCCTATCTTTTATTTCAACTCACCTGACCCGCATTTCTCAAAAGCCTGATCCGCTCGGCAACGTCTCCCAGTAACAGAGCCCCCTGGAACTGCGCCGACACGTCCTTCCTTATTTCCGCTATCTTCATCATTTTGCGCAACTTGTCCAGATTCCCCGTGACCAGGTACAAGAACGACAGTTTGTCGAAGTTCTTCGTGCGCTGATAGCACATCTCAACTATCTGTTTGGTGTAATAAATTATTGTTTTATAAATAGTATTTTGGATTGGCAATGGAAAAAAAATGTTACTAGATCTTGAATGTGCGAATAAAACATCTTTCGACCTTATCAGAACATTATAATTCGAAATCATAGCTCATTTGTCTTACTTCACGCGAGACACTAGCAATACTCTGCCATTTACAGATGTTCCGCAATAAATACTTTAACGACTTGGATATTCTGCGCTAATGGTCACGTTGGGCAAGGCACATAAGTGAAAAGTGGAAACAAGCACTAATTGCATCTCTGCTCACCCCATAAGAGATATAGATTTTATAACAGCTATTATGGATACGGAATTGTGATCGATAGAATAATCGAGACTAACGAATTAAACGACTTGCCTTCACCCATCACTACATGGAGTGAACAATGTTCATCATCAGCATTCATTATTACAATGAGCTATCTTCATAAAATTCTAATGTCAATGGGCAAATCTACTCGCGACCCCATGCTTTACCCTTTAAATCAGGAAAGCTCAATCCAGTACACTTTTAGATATCATCAGGTTATTTTCATCTCTGAAGGCCTGGACTTCGCTTTCCCGGAATCTTGCCTACGAGGAATAATCTAGAAAGTGTATTGAGATCCTCTCTGCATATGTCCGAAGAAAACTACTTTCCATCTTTTAACTGTCGACATGAGTTCTCTCTTGGGATGACCATTGTCAGGACCTTGGCATCTGAAGTCAACTCAGTCCAGGGAATTCTGAACATTTTCCGCAAGATCCACATATCAAAAGCCAGAATTATATCACAAATAATCTTATAAAAATACCGTACTTTTGTTAACCATACAGAAACGTGGACAACATTCAGATTCATGATTTGGTGGAGTTAGGATTAGAAATGTTGTTTCCCCTCTGACCTGATGATTCCCAGTGGCAAGAGCCGCTTGGGCAAGCTTGTCCCATGCCCCAGGCTCGTCCAAGCTCTTGGCCGCGTCGAGAGCTACCTCTATGTTCCCACACTGTAGAGCGAGCGTCAGCCTGGTGCGGGCATCTTTCACGAAATGCAGCGCTACTTCCGGGTAACCTGAGAATCAAAAGCAATGTTGCCAGTCCAAACCAGAAAGTCCCCCTAAAATTATTACAAATTTCCCTAAAAGAAAGAAAAGCGTTAATTTTATTTTAACTGCAAATACATTTATAATCTCAAGAGACCTATTTTCTATAATGTAAGCACAAAGTCAGGATTATCGAACTTTTTCAAGTACTTGTGATATAAGACCTTGCTTCTCATCAAATTTCATGATTCATTTTTTTTTACTTATGATTAATCCTTATTTAAGGAACGTCACAGCCGCGGATTATGCGACCGAGGTGCGTCTGACTTGTACCGACTAAAAACACCAAGGTGACTATTTCTGCATATTGCCGGGGGCTGCGAGTCCTATCTTTGATCTGCCGCGTTTCTGAATCAGCTTTTGTATGTCCAGTAACTCATGAGAGACTTTCAGTCGCGGTATGTGTGGGGCGGCTTGACGACGGAGACTGTGACTGGATTTTCTTCCTACGATAGTCGCTATTGTTCTTAGACTACATTGTACTTACCATCAGGTGTACTGTAGTCACTTAGTTGAGCCAGTGTCAAAAAATATAAGTTTTCCATTTTGCTTAGCGAATGTGTTAATTTTAATCTAAACCAATGTTTTTAAGAAATGCTGGGGCTATCTGTAATTGGTATCCATTGTTGATATATAGCTAATATGCACATTAGGCGTTTCAAAAAAAAATATTTTTCCTCGAAACCACACTCAAAAGTTTCGTTTTAATGCCAAAATAGGCATCTGAAAATATGAGCCCTTAATATTAATATTTAGGTTTACCGCATCGCACTTTTCGATTTCCCATACAAATAACACAGGACAAAAGATTTTTTTCTTTTGATTTTGTTTGTTCCCGGCCCTAAGTAAAGGTTAATACGGTCGCTGGTTGGTGTGGAGGGTTCGACAAATACTTCCACTTACCTCTACTGCCGCAATGCTTGATATGCACGCTGACCAGCGGCTTGCTTGACGGTCTCTCGTCAGGAGGGCCTGGCACTCCACTAGCACAAATAATAGTCCAAAAAAAATGATAAAATGGCACGAGACAACGAGGTTTTAGCGATGCGCCCAAGCGTGGCGTGTCACCATCGAACGACGAAACGGTAGTGGTGGCAGCGAAAGATTTGCGCTACTACCCTCACACCATGCTATTTTATTGGTCGATGTCAACGCGATATACGAATCTGTTGGAATCCACCGTAACCTACCCTATAACTAACTATTAAATAATGTTGTATGACAATTAACTAAATATTGGTACGCGGCCACAACAGATTTCTATAAATAATGAACGATATATCGTATTGCAATACCCAGTCATTATTTTTGTAGAGAATTTAACGCTCTAGAAAAAGGTCTCAAGTCAATTTTTGATAAATCCACTCCGTCAAAAGTTATTCAAGATCAAAGTTTAACTATCCCTCAATTCAGCTGTTTTATTGACTGATTTAGCAAAATATTATGTTTTTAGAAAAATTGAAACCAAAACGTTTTACCAAACTATAAATTAGACTTCTGAAAACTGTTAACCTTTATTTCCTGCTTTATAGTAAATGTGGACAAGGTACTTAAAACGAATTATCATTGACAGTAAACCAACATTTGAAAATTCTGGTTGTTGAAAATTAACATCAATCGATAAACCTTTTTTATAGAGCGTTAAATTCTCTACAAAAATAATGAATGGGTATTGCAATACGATATATCGTTCATTATTTATAGAAATCTGTTGTGGCCGCGTACCAATATTTAGTTAATTGTCATACAACATTATTTAATAGTTAGTTATAGGGTAGGTTACGGTGGATTCATGGTGGTGGTGGTGGTTTTTTGGTTTCGTTCATTAGTTATAAAAGTCAAAAGAAAAAAAAACTTTTGTCCTGTGTTATTTGTATGGAAAATCGAAAAGTGCGATGCGGTAAACCTAAATATTAATATTAAGGGCTCATATTTTCAGATGCCTATTTTGGCATTAAAACGAAACTTTTGAGCGTGGTTCCGAGGAAAAATAAAAAAATTATTATTTTTTGAAACACCCTAATGCACATGGTAATATTTGTATTATATACTACTGATAGTCCATAAACAAAGTGATTCTATAAAGGTTTCCTTGGAGGAAAGGAACCTTAACAATATATGGACTGACATCTTTATTTATAGCAAGTGCTTTAATAGAGTTGTTAAACATACTTTATTTCTTTTAAACAACATAAAAAAAAGCTTGCCTTTCTCCTGCAGATAGGCGATGATGCTCTGTCCGACTAATTTCGCCGTGCGCACCATATGCAGGACCTGGTCGTACTGGCGAGTCACCAGCGCCAACTTGAACCTGAAACGGATCGCATTGTCACGTACTGATCATTCTGATATCACGCTATATCCTTTGCAGGGCGAACAAAGACACGTCAGTGGATATTTGCAGTTTACGTTTATCAAGATCGTTTTAGTGATGAATACGTGAGGCGCGTACAAACAAATCATCTAAAATCGAAACAAAGAGGGTGTACGTGAGAGAGGAAAAGTTGCAAATGGAAGAGGGGGAAGAAGGGGAGGGATAGAAGAAGGAGATGAGAAGCTCGCCGGGTCGACTAGCTAAAATATAAGTTACCTGTATTCCGTAGGGTCAATGTTTAGGACCTTGGGCCTACACTCCCTGTCGAGACAGACCACTCGTGCCCCGCTCTCTGATGCGAGCACCTTCACAGCGTAAACAGGTACGTCCAGGGTGCGGATGATGCCGTAGTCACTAGAACAAAACCATTTTTCATATATTTTGAACTTTTAAACGTCTAAACAAAGGCTTGTACACATTTTAACCTATTTTTTAAAGTCGACCTACTTGATATTTATGGTATTCTGTGGGTATGCTGGGTGCTGTGCTCATCTGCCTCCTCTAGCATTTGGCACAGAGCGTGAGCCCTGGTTTTAATTTGGGAGTCGAAGCTGCTCGCGTCCGTGGGCTTTACCCTAGTTTCCCTACACGTGGCTCCTGGGTGGTGCTAAACGAGCAGCAGCGAGGTGGTAGGGCGCCGGTGCCCGTCTGTATCGCGACCACAGTACATGGGTGTAAAGCCCGTCATAGTGACCAGTTTCGGCTTGTCGCGTTTCGGGATCAGCTTGTGTATATCCAGTAACTCATATACCTAGAGACCTTCAGTCGTAGTATACGAGGGCTGACATGACGATGTAGACTATCAATGGATTTTCATCCTTTGATAGTCGCTTTCGTTTTTGGACTACACTGTACTTACCACCAGGTACTCTGCAGTCACTATGTCGAACCAGTGTAAAAAAAATCCAGGCCTGTCCTGTAATCAAGGGGCCATATCGCGTACTGAAAGGCTCACCCGTCCCTACAGCAGTACTTGATGTGGTTCGCAGTGGTGTATATGAAGACCGGCTGCGGCGTGGAGTCGTCGAAGGCGCCAGACTTGACCCTGGCGCCCTCCGTGATGCAGCAGAGCTGCTCCAGCTTGCGCGTGCACAGAGTCACCGTGTGCTTGCCGAGCAGAGCGACCATTGACATGTCCCCGTTCCATACGGCGTACCGACATTTGGCTACTTTCACCTGCCGGAAACAAAGGATATCCTTTCTCATATTATTAATTATAAAGTGTGTATGTTTGTATGTGCTTATTTCATGTCAAAAATCTACACTTTTAAATATAGTCGCATTTGTAATGCATCCTGTTCATGTCTTATATAGTTTTATGTGTTAATGTAGACTGTGTAAGTGTATTTATAAATAAATAAATAAATAATGCTGTTGTAGTTGCAAGCAGGGGCCAGTATTCACATACCGATGCAATGGTCCTTTTCTGCTGAACATCTAACAACTGCACACACTCCGGCTCACGCAGGAGCAGCATGCCCGTTCCAGCGTACATTATTTCTTCGCATGTTGGAGTCGAGATCTTCTTCGACACTTCATTCTTTAAATTCCTTATCACCAACTAGACAGAAAGCATTTTATTTTAAACTGGCCAAGCTGACTACACCATACGTATAGGAAAATATAGTGCAGTACAAGAATATTCAATGAGATCTGTAAATAAGAAATGTTTATTATGTTTATTTAAGTATCTGTATCTTTGTGTGTAAGTAGTTCTAATGGTAAAGCGGTCGAAACCCGAACTGGGTCTTGACCACAGTATACAGGTGTAAAGCCAGTGGCTCGCTTTGGCCTGTCGCGTTTCGGGATCAGCTTGTGTATATCCAGTTACTCATACACCTACAGACCTTCAGTCGTGGTATATGCGGACTGACATGACGACGGAGACTATCAATGGATTTTCATCCTTTGATGATCGCTTTCGTTTTTAGACTACACTGCACTTAACATCAGGTGCATTGTAGTGATTATGTCAAGCCAGTGCAAAAAAAAAGTATAATATTCTTTCATTAAAATACATGAAGACTTTTTAAAAAATATTTTTATTAACTGATCAAACTTGATGTATTAATGACGGAGTTATAGAGAGAAAACGATAGATTCATGATAGAAGATCATGACTTTAATCTCAGAACGCCTGAATTCAAATTGCACCACAATAAAACGGGAGCAACTTTATGATATACCATATATCTTTAATATCCAAATCAGTTCACAAATGGGGGAAGTTATGGGTGATCATACTTAAAAAAAACCGTTGAACACAAATCCTCGTACTTTTTGAAGTCAGTTAAAAATAATAATAATATATCGCTATATCCCTTTCGGGGTAGGCAGAGATACATTAATGTACATATGTATCCACTTGTCGCTTATATGTTATGCCGTGGTGGCTGCCGGCAGAATAGAATAGCGCCCCCCTCTTCTTGCTGAGGTGTCGTAAAAGGCGACTAAGGTATCTCATTAACCCCGCAATTCTACCAGGTGTTCAAGGAAGGAAAACTCGACCAAACCTGCATCCTACTCCCTCCCGATCGTACTGGTTCTCCTTTCCATCAGGCCTGAGGGAGCTCGGACAAGAGAGTGCTTTTCTGGCAGCGCGTCCAGTTATGCACTTAAATATCTCCTGCGCAATTGACTGTTTCCGAAAACTGGACCTCGATGTTCTTAATCGGTGTTGAAACAGTCGCCGTGGCCAAACCGGCTAGGACATCATCATCATCATATGTTATGCCTAACATTACTGGTACTGAACGCCCTTCTTAGGGAACTTAGACATGAGATCTCACGATATTTTCCTTCACCGGTGAACATGTGGAGCCTAAATCTATACTTAATCTAGAAAAACTAAGAAGTAACAGCGTTGATTCGAAGGAATCGATTAAATTAATACCTGAGAATTCTTCTCGAGCGCCGCGAATCTGTTCCTGGCGACCCACACAGCGGAGACGGCGTGCGCCCGCAGCGGTTCCGAGGCCGGGGTGTCCGCGCCGTCCCTCGGCACGGAGTACATCTCGTACGAGCTCGTGTCGCCCACGCGCCACGTCACCAGCACCGACCACTCCGCGTGGTTCAGCGACATGCTGCACGCAAATGCCATTGTCATCGCCATCGCAGTCACTGACGACTTCCTTGGCACGTTGACTATGTTGGCGTTGTGGCTATAGACTCACTAAGCGCAATGGCCGATGCATCATTTGGCACAGTGGCTGATGATTGGTTAAGCACAATGGCTAATGATTCAGTTGGCGCAGTGGCTGACGACTTAGTTGACACACTGACCGTGTCGGCGCTGTGGCTAACTACATGTTACGCGCAATGATTGCACGTCGCAGTGCCTAACAACTCACTAAGCGCAATGGCACATCTTACAACACGGGAATCTTCAAACAATAAGTAAATCGGTATTTGTTGGGTAAGCGCGCTCCACCATCGGCCTTATCATCACTTTCCATCACGTGAGATTGAGATCAAACTCAAATCTACCTGTAATTTTAAAAAAAGCTAATACATTCGATGTCGCAGTGGTTGATAATTCTGTTGGCGCAGTGGCTGACAACTAAGACAGTGCAGTGGCTGACAACTCTGTTAGTGCAATGGCTGACGACTTGGTAATGCAGTAACTAACGACTGAGTTGGCGCAGTAACTGAGGAAACTATTCAGCCCTTTGTATAAAAACATAGGGTACAAAAAATACCTGTAAGGTTGATGGCGACCACTGCCTTTTATCTGCATGACTGGCGCATCACGATTTGTCTGCATATCCAGTTTTCGAAGTTGCCTGAGAGAAAATAAAAATAGAATGTAGTTACACAGTACTGGTGGAATTACGCTTACTGAACCGAATTGTATAACAGTCAGCGACCAATTACATCCGAACTGAATAATACAAATGAGATCTACCTTTTCTTATTTCGGAAATATTTTTATTTATTTCTCTTCGTTACAAGACAAAAAAGAACATTGTCAAGTATTGCTAATTAACCTGACAGATACGTCCTCCGAAAATAATTCTCACAGTTAATACTTTTAAATCTTATTTTGTATCTGATGAGATATAATAGACAAGTGACCCAATAAAAAATATTTACAGATATATAGTGAGTTTTTATACTAAATATTATTATCGTAATATGGACAAACGTGCCATGACACGTGGACGCTTACGGTACAACTAGTCCACAAAAATTATAGTCGCTCAGCGTGCTATGGACCGCGTGTTTCTCAGAAGAAAAATGTCGCGGCAGCTATTAATATAAAAAAATAATGTACCTTTGTTACAGAGGAATAGGCCAGAACAAGTTCTACCGGGACGGCCAGTTAAGAATATTTCTTGTTAAGTTGAGCCAAAATACATTAGCGGGTACAAAGGACAGAGAGCGAACATCTTCTCTGGCCATTCGGCGGCCAAGGCACAGTCATCGGAGGGACGCGTTCGCTCAGAGCGAGCGCGACATCCCCTGGTGACAATAGCCGGGCAGAAGACTTGAGGGAGTCTGCTGCCCGGATGAGAGGGAGGCGGTCCACAGTGTCTAGCGCGCCGCCTGAGAGAGAGGTATTGGAGGTCTGGTCTCTTTATATCCACCCCTCCCAGAGAGGAAGAATGAATAAGGTTGTTCTCTCCCCGGGAGACTGGACGAATTTGGTTTCCCAGGCCTGGGCGGTGTGATTAGAGGGATACTCCTGGGGTTTTTAGTCAGTAGGAGTCTGACACACCTGAGTCACTGCCCTCACAGCAACCCTATGTAGGAATTTAACACGTTTAACAAAAAAAACCTTAGTAGGTACAACCAGTATCCGCTTATATGTCGTACCCAAAATGACTAGTAGGATAGTTGATAACCGTTTTGACAAGGTAATCAATAAATATTTTAAGATATACCTGTCTTTGATATAGAAGAGCATATTGTTGTGCACAGCATATGCCGGACGCTCCCGCTGCAGCTTGAACAGTATCATGCCGGCGTCGTGTCCTGCCGCGAACAGATTCAAAGTCGGGTGCGATGTCAGGACCCAGTACCTGGAAAAGATAATACAAAAATTGTAAGCAACCAATTAACAAACCAATTTAATATTTGATAACCAATAGCATGTAGATGTTTAAAAAAAAAATCGCAATTGAATACCGTCAGTTCTTTTAGACAAAATTTATTGTTAAACAACATTCTAAAAATTTACAATTGAGATCCCTCCAAAAATTATAACGAGCTGATCAACTTCAAACGGCTGCTCAGATTTTCTTTAATTATAGCTATATGAACATTTCACCTTCCAAACAAAAAAAAAATCAAAATCAGTTAATCTGTTTTGGAGCTATGATGCCACAGACAGACATCCAAATACATAGATCCACAAATACATAGCGCGTCCAAGGTTAGTAAAATTAATAACTTCTGAACTGGTGTTTTCTCTAGCCATCTGCACATAAAAAAATATATTTTTTACTTATTTAATCAATAGAATCAAATCGCACCGTTCATGTTCCCTGCGGAAAGTGTGCAGACAGGTCCTCTTCGTCATGTCCCAGACGCGGATCGACTTGTCCTCGCTGTTGGACAGGATCAGCTCGTGGCGCGCGTGGAACAGCACGCAGGATACGTTGTGGTAATGTCCACGACATGTGTCCACCTCCCAAGCCTAGAGCACAGCAAATATTGATATGGATAGAAAGAGGACTAATGTGACCATAACTAATGTGCACTGCCTGAGGTAGAGGCGCGGTGGGGGAGGGGCACCGAAGGGAGGAAACAAGCACAGTGTGATCAAATTACGCAAAACTCTGTTACCTCAGTAGAACAAAGCTCTTAATTTGAATATCAGTGTTTAACAAATGTCAGTGAAGTACATTTTACAACTGAAAATTAAATATTTAAGCAAGGGTGTACTCTTAGCTATTTATGTAACATATATTATGTGGCACAATATGGCCGACCCTCACTGGCTCATAATTAATCGCAGAAAAAGATATTAACGGAATATATCAGAGTACTACCGTACATATGACGTCATCACATGTTTTTCAGATTAATTTATTTACTACCTAATTAAGGGTAAAAAATAAAGCATATATTCTGGAAGTTAGAATACGAAAATAAAGAAGCAGTATTTTTATTCTATGGCCTTTAAAAAAGGCTGGTACTTCTTTCTCATCATTGGTCTTCAACCACCGTAAAAAAAATGCTTCACACAGTGTAAAGATGACATAAAATGTGAACACGTAATAAGGTTTATAATTACCTTAGAATCATTCATTCTCCACAGTTTGACTTGACGATCATCAGCAGCGGAAGCTATGAGGGGCAGGGTCGGATGGAATGCAGCCCAGTTCACACCGCGGTCATGTCCCTCCAGAACATGCTTGACCACTGCATCAGCCTGTATGTACAGTTGCTTTTAGCAACGGAACGTTGCATAAATAAATATCAAATGTAAAATAAATAATAATATAAACATATATGTTATATTATAGCAACATGGATATGATATTTACACCTGAATGTATTTATATATATGAAATAGGAGGAATTCAGATTTCTAGAATACTAGATTTTAGAATCAGATTGATGAATTCCAACCAAAAAAAAAGTTACATGTACATATTTCTTGAATAATAAAAAATAATACATATAATTTTGAAAAATAAAAACAAAGTGTTATATTGTTATTATATGTTTTGTATAATTAACATATTTGATAGTGTAGCATGAAAAAATAAAAAAAAAACAATTGAAGAAATGCCAAAAAGCAGTAGAAAGAATTTTAAAATGTCTATATTTTTTATACAATTTCACGATTTAATATGATTTTATAGATTTTATATAAACAATATATCTTCATATCTTTTTAATGATGACTTTATTCTATTGTTGAATTAATATTAATTAATAATAATATATATTCTTTAAATATATACATAAAGAAAAATGAGCATTAGTGTATGGAGCAAAGTCTCCTTAAAATATGAAATTGTACACATTTTGTTACTAATATTGTTTAACTATAACACACTCACTCAATAAGATTTTCTTGTTTTGCAAGAGTGTTTACAGAAACATTTGTTGAATTTATGTGATTATATCATTGTTTTAATGTACAGTTGTTTCATCTATCTTTATTTCATGTTTCTAGTATTCTGTCTAAATTTACCCTTTCTTATTGTACGTTTTTTTTTTAATTGCTAGAAGTATGTTTTGAAAAAGTATTCAATAATTTTGAAGGAAATGAAATGAGTTTCAAAAATTCTCAAATGAACATTTTTTTTCTAATTACACTTAAACCAATTTGTATTAATGTATGCTATTCTAGTATGAAAATGTATAAATATAGAGAAAAAAACCAGATACCATTTTTTTTTATGCCAAACCTCAACCCATGGGTAAGCTCAACAACCATTGCTATTATTTTACCTGCCCAAACAAGTCCGTCGCCTGAGGATTCCTCAAATGTTCAGCTAACCCTGTGGGCCCTGGGGCAACACTCTTTTTCCGGAGACCAGAGAAGTCCCAGACTCGAACAGACTGGTCTAAGGATGCAGAGACCAGTAGATCTTCAGTGGGGTGGAATTGTGCACACATGACATAGTGATTATGTCCAGTAAGGACATTGATGCACTGCCGCGATTGCCAGTTCCAGATTCTTATTGTCTGAAATATATCTCATCATTAAACTAGTTCTGCAAAATCTTAATATTATATTATAAAATTTTAAGATTCATTTCGACATATGTGGGCATGAAGTGGGCACAGTCGCAGCATTCATGCCGGCCTGCACAAATATCTCTTCACACTACGCTTAAAGGATCCCCTATCGCGTCCGATTCGAGCGGGGGTTCCGCAGGGTTCAATCCTCGCCCCGCTCTTATACAGTCTGTACACCAATGACATCCCGAAACACCCGGACGTAGAGCTAGCTCTTTATGCGGATGACACCGCACTCTACGTCTCAAATTTCCGTCGAGATATCATACGTCTACGCCTGCAGGAAGCAGTGCGAGACTTAGGAGACTGGTTTCGCAAATGGCGCATTGACGTCAACCCCGAGAAAAGCGTAGCAATACTCTTCTCTCGGGCAAAACGCGATTTGCCTAAGCGAAACGTCCTCCTCCACGACAAGCCCATCCCTTGGGTCGATGAGGTCAAGTACTTAGGAGTCACTCTCGACCGTCACTTGACCTTCGGACCACATGTTAAGGTTGTGCGCGACCGCGCCGCCTTCATTCTCGGTCGTTTGCACCCTATGCTGTGCAAACGTAGTAAACTGTCGCTTAGAAATAAGTTGACTCTTTACAAAACCGTAATAAGACCGGTGATGACCTATGCTAGCGTAGTATTCGCCCAGAGCCAGTCCGCTTCTCTGGATTCCCTTCAGGTCATCCAAAATAAATTCTTGCGTAAAGCAGTGGGTGCCCCGCTGTACATGCGCAACATAGATCTCCATGACGACCTTAAGCTGGAAACGCTCGCCAGTTTCATGCAAAATGCATCTCGTCGATATTTCGACAAGGCGCAGCATCACCCTAATCCTTTAGTCCGCAGTGCCTGCGATTACACACCGAAAAGCGGCATCGCGCGCAAACTACGCCGCCCGCGTCATGTCCTATTGGATCCCGTCGATTCAATTACCGCGGCCCTTGCGACCGCCGATCCTATCAACAACGAGGTACACACAAGCACTCGTCACATTCCGAGACACCGGCGTCGCCGGCGGCGCCGACGACGACGATTAAGGATAGGTCCGTCAATTGTTGTTTAAATAACGCAGTTTCACTCCGACGCAGCCTTGAGTTTCTTTCGGCGTTTCTTCTCAAGGTAGTCGCTTCCGAAACGCTGGTAGATCACCGTTAGGTTCGTTTTTCAATTGGCCGGCCGCCCAAGTCGAGGTCCGTACCCACAGGGGTGCCCTTGCGTAGCCGCCCAACCCATAAATTTCGCTGGCTGAGCGCCCTCTGCGTTCGCCCACCAAGCCCGGTTTTGTTGTGAAGGTCTTTCCCAGGCCACAAACGTAGGACACGCCGAAAAAAAAAAAAAAAAAAAAAAAAAAAAAGGATCCCCTATCATAGGATGGTGGGAACACGCTCACCAAAAGAGTATTCCACAGCCCAACGACACGAAATTATCAATAACATGAATATGGTACTGTATGTTATAATAAGGTATGTTAGAACACATTCAAATATACAAATATTGATAAACAGTGTTCAACTTATCGAACTATAAAAAGACAAAACCCACAAAATAAAAATAAAAAATTGCATTATTATCCTTAAAAAACTATAATACATAGTCCTGACAGCCAGATGCTAAATTATTTTTTTAATTAAAAACTACATATTATAAATGGATTAGCTAGCTAAGTCCCATCACCAAATAAAAAAAATTTAACCTGATCATCTGAAGCACTTAGTATCCAAGGATACTCATGGTGAAAAAAAGTTACACGGATATAGTCCAGATGTCCCAACAAAGTGAAAAGGCATCTCCGTAATTTGTAGTTCCACACCTGAAATAAATTATAAATAATACTGTATCATTCATATCTATAAATTGTCCAATCATATGTCAGAACAGTTTGTTATGTGCAATGCAATAGATTTTCTCATGTAAAAGCTAGGGTAGACTTCATGATGACAAGGGATTTCTTCTGCCTATAGACAACTGTAACATAACAAGCATTGTCACTGTTGCCAACTTTGAAGAATTTTCTCACTACTTGTTTAAAGATTGTCATTTCAAAGATATAACAGAGAATGTAAATGTCTTTTTCACAACTTTAAAGTATGCACCATGAATATTCAAGACAATAATATTATAGTTACATGCTGGTATGCCTTCAAAGTAATATACTGACTTGTCATATAGACCTATAGTAATGTATCTTTACACTTTGTTTGAAAAATCCAATATTATAACATAGAATATTTAGCTAAAGGTTTACGAATATTACAACTATATCAACTTTATAACGTATTAGAAATTTCATAGAGATAAATTAATAGTAACTACAGTGAATGCATATAGCATAAATGGCAAGTTTATGATACATGTATAATCTTTATAAGTCCAGTATTATTACTTTACAAGTAATTTTCTTAGGCAATAATTTTCGATTCTACACATTTTATAAATGTAACCAGAGATGGGCAAAATGTAATCTGATTAATGATGAATGATTACAAAATGTAGTCGTAATTTTAATTTTCTTGCTCTGTAATCATGATTAAATCCATTTAAAACATTAAGGTATCACAAATGTATATACAGTCTGGGATTTTGTAGTGTTTAAAACATAAAAGAGCAAAATGCAGTCATATTAATGGTAAAAAACGTAACTAGTGCCATATATACTCGTTACGTGTCAAGTACATGAAATATACAGGCGTAATCAAACATTCGAAAAAGTTAGTGGCGTACCTTTATTTTATAATCATCTCCTCCGGAGACAAATAGTGGCTGTTGGCTGTGGAAACAGATGCCCCGAACTGGACCATCATGTTCATCAAACTTCTCTAATAACGTACACATCCGATAGTCCCATAATTGAATCACACCATTGTGCAAACTTGTAAGAACCCATGGTCGCTTTGCGTGAAATGATATGCCTTTTACTCTTGCCGACTTTGTTTCAAATTTTGTTAACATTTTCAGATTATGTCAACGTTATTTCAGGTAATATACAAAAGAAAACAAATTACTTTAATTCTGATGACATCTAGCCGGGTGACGTGACACGTCAAGTTTTTTTATTTGTTCTATTTCCCCCCCCCCCCCTTATGGGAAAGGAATACCCTTAAATACCGTACCTCCATGTCAGAGGGATTTTTTTTATCTTATTAAATTTTTATTGTCTTTCCAGCACGATCTAATATCTCTGTCGTAGTTTCAATTCATTCTAATGCATCTTTGTTTCCTGTTTGTTGCACATTTCTATACACACACAATACAAACAGCGAGGAAGACTATGTAGATTGGCGGGAAAACTCAGCGATTCAAGAGACGCATCACTCCGCTAGCGTCTCGCCAAAAAACCATTGATTTCCCATCGCACACAGTCAGCCGAGTATTCCTTTGTTACCCAAATCCAGACAGCAATTGGACACCCAGCCGACCGCCAAAACTAGAAAACAATTAATCAGCGAGTGTGTAGAAGAAATGCTACCACTCTGGCTTGAAGCTTTACCGCCAATTCTTTTTTTCCATTCCAATTAGGCAAAGATCGAAGGTCATATTAGTAACATCTGGCGTTATTTTACAAATAGAATTATGTTAGCTTAGTTTGCACTAGGCATCACAAAAACACCAGAGGCGTACCTGCTATTAGCTTTATGAAGATATAAAATAAGCTTTATGCATAAGAATGCATGCGTCTTTTTCACGTATTCATCATAGGTTTTCATAGGACTATTTCGCTTTCGATTACGCGATTTTGCTTTATCAAGCTAAATTATCTGTGATTTCACGCTTTTACCATCTCAAGTTTGGATGTAACATTGTTACGTGTTACTGTTGCGTGATACAAAAATAACACGAAGTAGAATACCGAGATTTTGTGCAGTCTTTTTCACGTATTCATCATAGGTTTTCATAGTACTATTTCGCTTTCGATTACGCGATTTTCCTTTATCAAGCTAAATCATCTATGATTTCGCTCTTTTTTCATCTCTAGTTTGAATACTAGGTATGGATTAGGGATGTAACGGAGGCAGTTTTATCGGAACCGAAGTCGGAGTCGGAGTTTTTAAATTTGATTTATCGGAGTCGGATTCGGAGTCGGAATCGTGGTCGGAGGCAATGTAACTCACAAGTAACGGCGGAATAAAATAGTTTTATTAAGGGACATATAAAAACATTATTCAGTGAACCTTTTTAATTAGACAGTGATAAATTTACAAATACACAGACAATAAAAATTGCTGTTTCTTATTAACATTTTCACAGTAGTGAGAAAGCGATTACCTGAGCTACTGGTCGCGTAGTCCACGACATTTAAGCGCAAAGTGGATAAAACCACTATTGTATGTCTGCTCACATAGCGTGATAGCGTGAAGATATGTTATTTATTATATCTTAAATTTGATCCCATTTTAATATGGTGCAGGATTGATACATGTATTCGAAAGTATAAGCCGGAACTTTTGAATTGACAACAGCATAATCCATTTCCCTCTACATCTCCCTCGTGTGTAGATAGATGTTGAGGATCGAGACTTTTTCCAAGCGTATATCAAGTTTTTTTTTTTGATAGCCCGGGGGATATTGTTGACGGACCTCAGGGAGCTTTTTGGTTGTCGGACTTGCACCGACTAAAACCTCCGGGGTCACACAGCGCTCCCGCCTGGATAAGTTGGGTGGCACGCTCCCTCAAGCCCATCGCCGGCATATATCAAGTTGGGTCCACAGAACCCAACACAACACAACACAACACAACCTAACTTGGGCAAATAAAAGCTGTTGTTCACAAAGTGTTGTATATATCAGAAACCGTTATCCTCCAGTGAACATTGTCCAGTGAACAAATTAAATCAAATTTGCTGCAGGGTTGTTTTTGTGTTAATTTCTATTTTACTTAATTTAATGTAAATGTAAAATAAAAAAACCTTTTAGTAATAAATTTAAATGTACATTTAGTTTTAAATTTAATAATTTAATCATATTTTTTAAATCTAAATTTTAAAAAAATGTCTTCTACAAATTAAGTAGCACTGATTGTTTGATTAATTGATATTATGTTTCAACAACATATAAAGTAAAATCAAATGAATTGACTACAACAGTGGTGGTGACCTCCGATGAATATCTCCAATTAAAAAGTTTCGGAACCGAAGTCGGAACCAAAGGTGTAATAACGATCGGAAGTTCCGACTTATCGGAGTCGTAGTCGAAGCTCCGTAACATCCCTGGTATGGATATAACATTGTATCATCTAGGATTGTAACGATTGTAACGTGTTATTGTTGCGTGATACAAAAATAACACCAAGTGAAATACCAAGATTTTGTTTACTAACAGAAAAGAAGAAATCATTTTTGATTCCTAAATACGTTTTAATTAATTTAGCTGTCTAAAATCTTTCACCGCACAACAAGTAAATATATTTATATATTGTGAATAATATCTTAAGCAATATAGTACTTAATAATATAACCTCAATTACAACATGGATATAAAAGAAAAAATTAAAGAAATTGGAAAAATATGTATTCCGGGTATGAGATTAAGCATTGCAAACGAAGAATACGTTTCTGGACCAGGAACTATTGAATTGAAAGGATACATTTACGCAAATCTTGCTGGTGTCTTAAGAAACGATGTAGACCCAAACACTAAAGTAAGTGAAATTTTGAACAAGTTTGAATGTTTATTACAGTTTACTTGCAATTTCACAATATTGGGTTCCTATGATAGCGGAAAGCATACTAACATGCCCATACTTATATTTACAATTCGGGTACAGCATTGTTCTGTTAGCAATATTATAATTTTATATCAATACTAGCTGTAGCGAGCCGGCGTTGCCCGAGTAGAGATAATTAACTCGCTCCGGATTGATTTTCTCAATACATCTTTTTTTCTCACCAAAAATATAAATACTTGGTTTCATTACAGCTTACTTCAAAATAGACAGATTTTCGAACAAACTTTCAAACCCTATTACATTATCTCAGAGTTCGATTATTAAAAAAAAATAGGCCCTTACTACTTACATCATATAAGCAACCTAATGTAAAAATTTTGTTTTTAGTTTCAGTAGAAAAAATTACAAATAATTTCGATTTAAAGAGTATATTAATTTATAACACGTTAATATAAAAAATTTCAGGCTACAATCATATCAGTTATGAGCATGAAATCACCCAGCATTTTACCTAAAACTGGAGACATTGTTACAGCAAAAGTGACCGTAGTAAACCCAAGGGTGGTACAGTGTATGATTCTTTGTGTGGGTCGATCCATTCTAGCAAGACCTTATAGAGGAGTCCTGAAAAAGGAGGATATAAAGGCAACAGAAAAGGACAGAGTGGAACCTTACAAATGCTTCAGACCTAGTGATGTTATTCTTGCTAGGGTTGTATCCTTTTTGTTGTATATGAAAAATTATGACATACAGTGGCCATGAATTTCAATTAACAGTATAAGTCTAGATTTGATTATTTAATCTAAAAAAGTGTCAAACAGTCTGTTTGCTGGTGAGTGGTTATTATCGCTTATAGACAACTCCAAAATATTGAACTCTTCAGGGATTTTTTTTTAAATTTATCATTGTAATGTTTTTACACACCCATAAAATAGAATATTCCATTATCAGTGCAGTTGTATTTAATGAATTTGTTTTTCTATTTTGTTCTTGTTGTGTAGTGAATTATTATTTATTTAAATGTTACTAGTTTCTCTTAAAAAAAATTAAAATAAAACCAACAAACCTAAACATATGCCTCAATACCCCTGAAGAGGTTAGATTGGATTTGCTGCATTGCTAACCTTCAAAAAATGTTTACATTCCATTTTTGAAGAGCACACTTTTTTTCTATTCTGGTTGTAGAACCTGCATAGGACCAGAGACACTGTGAGGGTATTGACCCCGGTGTGTCAGACTCCTACTGTCTAAAAACCCCCAGGTTGTCCCTCTGATTGCTCCACCTAGGACTGGGAAGCCAAATTCATCCAGACGCCCAGGGATCAAGAAGCCTTCTTGAGGTTACCTCTCTTGGAGGGGAAGGAGTAAAGCCCACCCCTCCAAAACTTCTCTCCCAGGCGATGTGCCGGCCACCATACACTGCCTCCCTCTCATCCAGGCAGCAGACTCCCTTAAGTCTACTGCCCGGAAGAGCCCACATCATGATCCAGTTAATTTAAGACCAGACGGGTCAAGACTAGTGATGTCATGATTAGTGAATTGGCTGAATACCGAATATTCGGCAAGGCTGTCGGCCGAAGCGCCGAATATTCCTGGAAGTAGCTTGTTTAGTAATAATAATAATAATCTTCTTCTTCTTTATTTCAACACAAAACTTATGCACATACACAGGGTGATAAGTCTCACCAATTAAGTAAATATAGTCTCTGGTGAGACTCGCACTTCCGTTCGGGTTATTCAAGGGTGTTTTGTGTTTTTATATGGATATTCACGGTATAAGTTTATTAGTATGTGTGTGAGCGAAAGAGAGAGTATGTGTGTGAGAGGTTATTTTCTGAGGCTGGTAACATTTACGATGAAAAGCGTAATCGTTTGCTATCAAAAAATGCTGAAAAGCTTGTTTTTATCCATCATGACTTACCATTGATCAATTTTAATTACTAAAGTGTTGTAATTTGGAAATAAATACATTACTTTGAGTAATATAACGTGTCTTTTTTACATGATTTGGTATTCGGCCGAATAGTACGTATTATTCGGCCGTATACCGAATAGTTGCCGAATATTCGTGACATCTCTAGTCAGGACTCCCCTTTATCCATGTGTTACATTATAATGCTCCTTTTAATGTTTTTCGCTTAGTATTTTATTATATTTTTCTTACATACAAATATAGTTGCCAATGACGGAACTACATTGGTATCATTTATCTACAGCAGAAAATGAACTAGGGGTTGTAATAGCAACAGCAGAAGGCTCTCCTCAAGGTGTTGGCATGATCCCGATAAGTTGGTCAGAAATGCAGTGCCCAAAGACGCTTGTCAAAGAACCTAGAAAAGTAGCCAGAGTTATACCAGATGATTTTAATCCAGGTTCACGACTTGTTGATAATGGTAAAGTTAACGAACCAATTATAGACAGTAATTAAAAATTGTTTTCTGGTTATGAGTTTTTGTTTTCTCCAAATAAATCTTAACTGTTTTGTTTAGAATATAAAATGTTTTCCACAATTACTAATATTTAAAGAAAACTATCTCATTCCATTTGGTACAATACATTTTGTAGTGTCAACCCAAATCAAAAATAAAAAAACTTGCTTGATAACTTTGAAGCATATAAGTTGAGCTTTATGAGCACGAAACTCATTCCCATTTTCCTGCTTATCAAGATTGACTACATAATAATAAAAAAAATCGCAGAGCCCAACTTCCTGTGATCTGCCATACATTATAAATACTCTGAAGCTTTATTTAATATTATATGCTAGTAGTTAATTATGTAGGCAGTTTTATTAATAAAAATATTGAAATACTGATACAAAGTAGCTAATATTAAAAGTTATGTGAAATGCGATTTTTCGTAATAGACCAATGAAGATAATTTTGTGTAGTAAAAACTACAGAACGAGTGGCAATACAACAATTTAGTAACATATATGCGAACAAAGCATTACCATGCATATTCAGAATTAAAAAATAATGTCACAAGTCGATCTTGGACTCGAAACTTTAAAATCCAGATTGGAGTTGTTTTTTTTTATTTACCCAATATATAGATTTTTTTCTCGCTTTCAAAATCCCTGTCTCAACTAATATATGTACCTAGTGGTGTAGGTAGTACTGTGAAAAATTATATTTTTTCTATGGTACTTATAACTGAATATTAGTGGCTTTGTGATTATACACTTTTACGACTCATAAAACGGATTTTTTCAAAATATTTATTGAGACAGACGCAGTTGCCGATACTCGAAATTAACGTAATAATACCACAAAGATTAATATCGATTTATCACTGATAAAATTTCAGATTATCACCTCATACAGACATATTGTTCATCGAATTTAAAAAGCAAATACTTTTAATCTTTAATCCGCTCAAAATTATTTATTTGATTTAATATTTCGTATTTTCAGCAAAACAATTCACTCTCTCTAATCCCAGAGTCTTAGTCTCAGAGCTGTCAGTAGTGATCAATAGAGATGATAATAACGGCAATCTTTTTAATAATGAATTATGTTATTTGATCAATAACAGTTTTTAATAACAACAGTTATACAGTTTTTATAAACTGTTATTTATTATCCTGGTTTTTTTAATATTCTTTTTTTAATAAAGTAGGTATTATTTTGTGTTGAAATAAAAGTTTGGTGTATTTGAAAAAAAAAAGAACCAGTGTTTTCATTTACACCAGCAAAACCACAAGACATCGTGTCGGATACCATCCGTATGTTCCTTATCCTATCCGGATGTTCCTTATATCCGCAAGAGAAGTTTCGCTTCTACATTCATCATGCGAACAGCTAAGGAGTGGAATATGCTTCCAGCGGCCATATTTCCGCGATCTTATGACCTCGGAGTCTTTAAAAGAAGAGTGAATAGGCTTTTATTAGGCGGATGCAATTCATCATGGGACTCATTTTCACCTTCCACCAGGTGTAATTGAAGTCAAGCGTTCGTCTATAAGTAATAAAAAAAAAACAAACCCAGAATTTGCTGAAGATGCTGAAACTTTGTAAATAAAATCTTAAACAGAGCTTAACATACATAAAATGAGAATTCAAAGAAATTATATTTTCGTATAATATATAATCCTACCTGTAAAAACTCCATAAAATATTGTAATTACATTTAATAAATGGATGTTCAATTAACAAAAAATGATTAGATCTGTTGGATATAGAAACACAATTATTATTATTCGATGGTGGCCATGAGATCCTGGAATTAGGTAAGACAGGAACCACGTACCTTTTTGGTGATAAATGACGCGTCTTCGATGTCGTTGAAATTGAGAAAAAACGAATATACACTTTTAGTGCTCGCGTCACGTGTTGATTGCACCGGTGTTGATTAATACTAGTATTCGCGCGCGGCGCCATCTGTTGTTTTGGCTTGTGGTGAGAGAGAAAAGAGGACTGACAGGTAAATAGCTGGAAACTCATGGCAATACCTAACAACATCAATAAAATGACGTAGCCCCAAACTTGCTCTTGCGCTGCACATGTATTTGTAATAGAGAAATATGTACAGATTTATTCATTCATTGATTGTCATGATTCAGTGATGATTTGAAAATAGGATAACAGTATAATAATTATTAAAAAACAGCCGTTATTGCATCTCTAGATAGTAGTGTCAGTTGAGTACCTTGTAGCATAGTATAAATAGAGTAAGCAGTATAGAAACTAAGTCTAGTTTATGAAATAAATACCTACGCTCGATTGAAGCAATAGGGTTGTAACTTTTAATGGTTTGTCTTTATTATTAAAACTTTTGACCTGTATTGATCAATCAATCGAATTGAAATAAGTAGCTTACAAAGTAAATAGATAATCGTCGTCGAATAGGCGTAGGTTAATCACAGCAAAGACAATAGTTTAAAACATGAAAAACAGTTTAATATACATTTTTTTTACATTCTAAAAGAACTGATTTTAATTTTCTTTTCTGTGACGTCTCCAATGAAAGACATCTGGAAGGTTGATTACTCTCAGTCGTTGAAAGTATTACATTTTCTTCATTCTATGTACAAATTTCAATATTATATATCATAATTATTGCAGTTGCCGCCTTAGATTTACTTTTCAACTCCCGACACAAAAACGACGGAGTGTTATAAATTTCACGTGCCTGTGAGTACCAGTAGCAACGTAACTCCCGAACGGATGAACGGATTTAGATTTTTTTTCTTTTTTTGTTTGAAAGATGATTTACTCGAAAGTGTTCTTAGCTGTGTTTGATGAAAATTGGTCCAAGGTGACCACCGCCACAAAATTATTTTTTATAGTATTATGTGTCAGGGTGGTTTTAAATTCTTAATTTATATATCTTTTTATCACTTTCAGTTTTAAATACCCTCAAAGCCGTCACCGTTTTGAATATACAAATAAGTTCTTGAATTCACTATGATCGATCACGCGGACTCATAATTCGCTAACGATTATAATAATAACAATAAACAATTCTCAATAAGCCTTTCAAAATCAGCCAGAACTTTAAAATACGATAGCTCCGGTTTTGAAGATGCCGAGTTAAAACAACCGTATACAACGCAATACGCTCGCGGCATTTTTAAAATCGTCACGTGGCACTCACTACTGACAGCACCGCGAAAGCCGCTTAAAATTCTTGTCGATGCGCACGTTTGTTGAGTGTGCTGTTTTGTTGTTGGTAGTTTCCGTACTGTGTATAATATTTATACTGTGCTTGTGGTCTGTGGTCTGTTGACATTTGACATTTAATGAAATTATTTTTTACCAGAAAGTGGAAAAATCTTTGTGAAAAGTTACAAAACTGCATTTATCCTTATGATAACACCATAATCATTCCAGAGTTTGTTCAATATAATATAAATATATTTAGGTTATTGAGTTTACCTTTATCAAGTTATCACAAAACAAACAAAGTAGTTATTAAGTAGCCGTATTATTGTGTAGGAATTTATAGTTCTTCTTGTGTTAAGGCCGTGTTTATCGCTGAAGGAAAATGAAATTCGCGGAACATTTAAGTGCTCACATAACGCCTGAGTGGCGAAAACAATATATAAACTATGAAGTAGGTATTTTTCATATAGTACCTAATTCTCAACATATTTGCTTTTGCTTTATTTATTTGATTTGTATCTCGTGACTTTGTCATAATTTTTGTTTATGACATTGCGTATAATATTAATACACATCAAAAGGAAACATGACATACTAAACTTGATTTAAGAAACTTTAATTATATACTTTTATATTATTATTTTGGGTTCTTCATTCTGAATGATTCTGATTTCTATAGCCAAAGATTATCTTGATATATATACAAATAAATAATTTTAATTTCAGGGAATAAACTAAAATTATTGTATTGAAGACCAAAATATAAAACTAATTTTCTTCTACTCTATAAGATCATGATTAAATAGCAATTCCCTTAATGTAAAATAATCTTTATTGTGTCAAAAACATTCATTATAATATTATTATAAAAACAGAATACTAAATTTTGAATCAGTGAAAAAAGTAGAACTTTTTCCCATCACCTTAACAACTAGAAAAGAGCTGCAATGTAATGAGCTGTAATGGCATAGACAGAAATACATTTTGGACTTATTACAGATTTCTTTTTACACCAAGTGTTCAAAGTGAACAGATTAAAAACTTTAGTCACTCAATACTTTCTCATCTACATTAAAAAATTCTTAAAAAAATATAGACTAGCAGGGTAACAGGCATTTATCAGTAGTTTTTACATCCTACCTGATAATAAGTAAATATATTTTGGTTTCTTATGTATAATAAAATTGAGTAGGTTTTTGGCATTGTAAATAGCCAAAATAGAGTTAATAACACCAACCTCTCTTAGATTGATTTAATTTACCCTCTCTAAAATTTATGTTTTGGTGTACAAGATAATTACTGGTTTTTCTGTTTGGACATCTAGGAGATGAAAGCAATGCTGTACACTGCAGTAGAAGAGGCACCATCAGCAGAAAATGTAGAACCAGAAGTGCTTTCAAGGCATTTTGCCAATTTTGATGAAACATTCTTCCATTATTGTGATCAGGAACTAAAGAAAATCAACACATTTTATTCAGGTTCACATTTTTTAAAAATCAAAACTACTTAGAACAAATTATATGAAATTGTTAAAAAATATTTTTTTTTATCATAGATTTTCTATATTCTTTAATCAGTGGCTTGCATCCCATATACAGCATAAAAAGCATTATCTTGTTATACTTCTAGATTTACTAAATATATTGACTTAAAATCTGGTGTTTACGAAAGCAGCATAAAATTGCTATTTTATGCTAAGTGTACATTTTTTTGAAAATCTGTTGGATGGGAAACAGAATTCCATAAAAAAATATGTATAGTCTCCTAAGACCACTTTCTTGTAACTGTAATGGATAAGGTACTTCTCCTTATATATATATATATATATATACTAGCTGTCCCGACAGACCTTGTTCTGCCCTATTTCTCTAAAACAAAGTCACATTGATTTTTTTAACGTTAATAGCTTCCCCGTCAGAATTTATTCTGCCAAAACCAATTGGCCTGTCGGCTGTTTTTTTGAAAATTGTTTGAAGGAACCTGGCCTTAATGCTATATGTATAAAAATTGACAAATATTGACATTAATATTTATACGTCACTAAATTGTTTTGCCTTCCCGGAACCCGTCCACTAACATTTAAACTTTATGGTATGGTGTTAAAGTTCAAATTGACTTTTAAATATTATTACGAATTTTTTGTATGAGAATATAGAACAGTGTTATTTTTAGACTTTTTCAGACAATTTTTTTAATTTTCTCTTTGTAATAACCTTCCTCAGATTTCAACAAACACAAAAAAAAAGAAATCAGCCAAATCGGTTTAGCCGTTCTCGAGTTTCGCGCTTATAAACACATTTAGCGATTCATTTTTATATATAAGAAGATATACTTATATTACACTACTACTTATATTACTATATTTATATATATGTATATAGTAAGAAAAAAACAATATTGCTGGAGAAACCTTTTCCATAAATATTATATTAATTATAAAATAATAGGAATTTTGTACACTTGCAAGACTATATTAGTGTTTGTAAATGGTGCAAATTATTGAATTTAATATCCAATAGTACATAAATTTGATTTACATAATTAATTTATTAAATGTACTCCATAGTAACGTTACCGCATCTATAGTCCAGTCTCTAGCAATTGAAACCAAATCATCTAATAATCACATAAAAAGTATTGTAAAATGATTTTTTTGCATTTTTAGAAAAGCTTGCTGAAGCAACACGTAAGTTTGCCACTCTACAAAGTGAGCTGAAGTCACATTTTGATACACTGAAACCAAAGGGCGGTGGTGATAGTAAAAAGCCTCCCATACCACGACGGAAAGTACAAGAGCTCAAATTAGCCTTCAGTGAGTTCTATTTAAGCTTAATTCTTCTCCAGAACTATCAAAATCTGAACTATACAGGATTTAGGAAAATTTTGAAGAAACATGATAAGGTAGGTTCCATTTCTTTTCCTAGATAAGATTGCTATTGCTAAGTAGCTATCTATATATATATACATATATATATATATATATATATATATATATATATATATATATATAATCCGATAATACATTAAATTTGGCAACAAAGATTGATTATTAGATGAATAATTCAAGGTTGTTTAACAAAACATTGTTTCTGTTGTTTGTATTCCATATCAAGAAAAATAATGTATTGGCTATCATATCTGATCATAACATTAAATGACGTTGTATATATGTTTTTCTATATATGATAATTGAAATATTCTTGTGAACCTCAATAATCACATATATTATTGTATAAAAATGTTCTTGCAATTGACAATTATTTCAGTACTACATGTAAGGAGGTCCAACAGTGGCTACTGCAGATGGAGATGTGCCATTTTGGTTAGACCCCAGTAAAACACTTTAATTTCACCAATCATATATAGCCAAAGAACTATGTATGGGTTGGTAGTTACTTCAGATATTAAATTTTAATGATGGGTATAAATTGGGGTTAGAACAGATGTCTTATTTTACACAGAACAGGGTGCAGTAATTCTACCGATCGTAACGTAATCGGAAAAGTGTGGGGATAGGTATTTGTTTTAGTTATTAACCCTTTCCCTGCGGCAGACCTTCCTGCAAAGTGTTTCGCAAGAAACAGAGCTCCGTGCTGAAAGTGCGCAAATCAAACGCGCGCAGTCTTCAGCATTCATAGCCAAAGTTTTGGTTCAAAATGATTTTCATTATTAAATTATTAAAATAAAAAAAAAAAAATAATATAATTTAAAATTATTTTTCTTTTGAAAAATAATACGGGTGAATATAATAATTAAAATTTATCACCAACGTGTATAAGCGGTGTTTTTCAGCCGGTGACTATAGTCACTCATCGTGTACAGGTGGCATTTTTTAGCCGGTGATTATAGTCACCGATAGTAGCGAAAGGGTTAAACGCGAATTGAAATCCAATGGTAGACTTTACAGATGTCAATATACATATATCGAGGGGTGAAAGGCTATTTGGTTTAAGCAACATTTTTTGGTGATATAGTAATATATATATATTTGGAATCGGTAAAAGATTCCGAAAAAATATATATTACTATATCACCAAAAAATGTCGCTTAAACCAAATAGCCTCTCACCCCTCGATATTGTTAGTAAGGCTCTATATTTCTGTCACTCAGAATAAACTCGAACATGTGTATAGGAACTAGGATTGAAACAAACGTAACGTAATTATGAGGTGCAATAGTAAGTGACGCAAGGGGAAATGTCCCATTATGCTTGAATTCATTATGGCATATAAATTTTACCATCTGGAGCATAACCCGAAAATGTGTGTAGGATTGATATTTGTTTCAGCTATTAAACGTAAGCAATGGGGCCCAGTGGCGGGCGGTGCAAGTGGAGACGTCCCATTTCTACACAAATAAAGACATAGATAGATTAATAAGCGACACCGAAGCTACCGTCACCAATGAGTTGGAAGGCGGTGACCGGCAGAAGGCCATGAAGAAGCTGAGAGTTCCACCGCTAGGGGAGCAGCAGAGTCCATGGACTACATTCAAAGTTGGACTGTTCTCTGGATCTTTTATAGTATTATTGATCACAGTGGTATTATCGGGTTAGTTATTGCTATTAATTTGCGATATATATATATTTAGGATCCAGAAGTAGGAATCTTTAAAAATAAGTACAAAGTGACCATAAGTTACATTTATAATTATTAATTTAACAAACTCTTAAACTAACCTACAAAATGATCATAAATTGCTAATGATTTGAAATACAAAAAGAAATCACCAATACAAACTTTATAAAGAACTTACATAACCACATAACTTACTAATATTACTTATAGAACTACTTTTAACCATTTCTAACTTAAATGCTCGATATAAACACAAATCACAACGACCACGACCTTACTACACCAAACAGTAATTCCATAGTGCGCGCCATGTTGCTATGCTGTCCTGCTCTACTACTCATTTTTAGTGAGGTACCCAGGCATTCCTAACTATATATACACACACATATATATATATACTTATTTTACCTTTTTATATTACGTTATTAGACCTTTTTGTATACAACACTTTTAATTACCGTAGCATGAGATTCGGTGTCAATGATCATTCATAAAAATTGTCATCTACCTAATATAATGTATTGAGTTGGTTACAAATACTTTTACTTAACAATATGGTATATACATTAAGAGATATATCTTCTAATTCATATCTTAAAAGAAAAATTTTAAATTAAATAAATTAGTAACAATCTATAGGCTTAAAATACTATTTTATAAAATTAAAATGTGACGAAATAAATTTCTCCAATTTTATTTTATAATTATGAAAAATAAATCTTTTTTGTACTTGAAAAGGCAGATAGAAAGGAATATTTAATTAACGATATCAATAAATGATACGTTTTTAAAAATTATGAAATTGATAGCTTTTTTTATAACTGGGAGGTTTATTACCAGTTTTTATTCAGTGTTAAAAAATTACAGTAGTCCACAATAAAATAAACGTTCTTTCTCATTTTATAGTTCAGTAAGATGGTTTTTTATACAACCAAATCGGTTGTATAAATCTCTCCTTCTAAATCACTCTTCTCAATCTCTTATAAATTACTCCTTAGCAATTTTAAGACTAAAATTATCTCTATATTGTAACAATATGAGAAGAATTTACCGTGCATATTTTACGATCTACAACTTTGCCTTTTGAACACATAAATAATTTAATCTCATGTGCCAGTAAATGAATCACCTTGAATTGTATTTATAACATGATTATATACGCAATATATTAAGATTATATGTATACACAGTAATCCACAAACATATATTACACAAAGAAGCTGTAAATTGTGTAATCTCTTACAATAATAGCGGTGACCATAGCCGAGGTGGTGTGCAAATGTTGACTGTTAATTATCTCAGGGTATGCAAGGTCTTCCTATGAGTCAATATCAGGGGGTCGTTATATTGCAGTTAATGTATTTACACTGCTAATAAAATTGCCCAGTTCTGAGTTTTCTTAACAATTTAATTGTGCTCTAACGTAATCTTAACTCAAAATGTGAACTGATTTTAAAACCGCCTGGTCGGATATTTTTTAATCTACGAAAAGAGATAACTTATAAAATGCAGACTCGCTGGTTACATGCACTTATCAGTTGTGTCTACTGCCAGCCTTATGATAAATGAAAAAAGAATATTTTTTATACTTTGTTCACTTATCTAAATATGTAGATATTCGGTTGTAGTATATTTAGGCCGGCATGACAATGGCGACTGTCATTGGCCTCTTGTCATTGGCTATCGTCGACTTTCTACGACTTTATACTTATGATCAAATGTGATGTGATAACTTTGCCCTGCCATTGTACAGGGTGCTTCAGAAGTATAAAATAATACTTAAAAGGAGTAGCGTTCATTCCGTAGATGCATGAAAGCATGCCCTTATGATAAATAGGTCTGGAATATATTGCTTAAAGTTGAACAAAAAAAAAACATATTCATATCTATTCTATATTCACACCATCTTTCTTTCCTATGAGAGCAATATAATAATTACTATCATAATATAATATTCAAATTAATTACACGAATTCTGACTACCCTGTCTAAATACCCTATGCACATCACTGCTTAAGAGTATGCAGCAGAGAATCTTTAATCGATAGGGAACGATTATGGTATACAGGGAACCTACTCGCACGTTATAGAAGCCGCTATTATGGCTAACTACATTTGGTAGCCGAATACGGTGTACTGATTTGTGAGGAGTCGTTTACACGTTAAAAGTTTAGTTATTTACTTCGCTACTTAATACGTGTATACAGGCTTTGACGAATTAGCTAATTCCACGTCAATAAGTCACTCCGACATGTCATTCATTTAATATTGGTTATTCTTTTATTACAGCTTTTTTTTTTAATGTTATTAGTCCACTACAATTGTATATTTCAGCATATTGTTTTTTTTTATTCTTGAGATAAAAAAGGCTTTTGACTACGCAGTCATGTCAGCCCCGTAAACATACAAATTTAAGTTCTAATTTCTAAATTTTTTTTTAACAAAGTTGTAAATTAACAGCGCCTGGGCACTCCCGGGCTCGGTTAAGTATTGATGGAATGCACCCAGATCCATCATATTTATATTAAGGACTCGAAAAAGAGTCTCCCTTTCCGACTTAATCCGAGTGCATTCCATCAACACGTGTTCCGTGTCACCCTTAACGTTACATATTTCGCATTTGTCTGTATTCTTAATTTTCATTAAACTTAAAAAATTATTAAGCGGCATGTGTCCGGACCGTAATCTGTGGGCAATAACAATTTGGGTTCGAGATAATTGAAATTTTGAAAACCATGGAACATGCGGAGGCTCACTAACTAACGTTCTGTACCAAATACCCTTGTCTTTGGATCTTAAATCAAAATATTCCTTCCATTTCCCTAAACACATCTGCTTATATTTTGGTATAACTTCTGAAGGAACTGCTTTACAAAAATATTCACTGCAAGACTCGCATGCTGTCTTAGCTAAGCGATCAGCTTCTTCATTCCCCTTTATTCCTATGTGTGAAGGTATCCACTGAAGCGCTAATTCTGAACCATTATGCTTAAAATAAAGAAATTTACGTAAAATGGCATAAGCTGTCGGCGTGCCTCTTTGGCCAGAGGCAGAGAGAGCTAAATGCTGTAGTGCACTCTTACTGTCAGTAAATATTACTGTACGCGGGCATCCTAACCTATAAGCATATGATAAGGCTTTTAAGGCAGCTATTAGTTCTAGTCATAACAGAAACTTTGGCTTTAACTTTAAATTTTTCATTATAGTTATTATAAGAATCAAAGAAAGCAGTTCCTAAACCATTATTACATTTAGATCCATATTTAGATATATAGCTTGTACCAGTCCTTGTATTTATTAGCTAACTCTTCTAATATGTAACATCTAAGAATATCATTATTGTAAGTTTTTTTACTATTTTTAACGCAGTCTATATTGGTCCTTATAATACTAAAGGTATTTATATTTGTTACCCATGTGTCGTTTCTCTTCTTATTAATAAATAAATGTCATTTAAGATAGAATGATCTACATTAATTCAATCTTCTTTCAGCATTATTCCACGAAGGAGGCACTGAGAATGTGAAAACAGCAATCAGATTATATAGAGGTCCATTCCTTCTAGTAGAATTTATATTTTTAATAGGCATAAATGTTTACGGTTGGAGATCATCAGGCGTCAATCATGTGCTAATATTCGAGCTGGACCCACGGAACCATCTCTCGGAGCAGCATCTAATGGAGCTAGCCGCGATATTCGGCGTCGTCTGGGCGCTAAGCATACTCAGTTTCATATACAGCGCGAGTTTGAGCATACCGCCCTTTGTTAACCCCCTAGCTTTGGTTCTGATCATGCTAGCCTTCCTGTTTAATCCGCTGAAGGTGTTCCGACATGAAGCCAGATTCTGGTTTCTTAGAATATGCGTAAGTATGAGTTTTTTTTTCAACCTTGTTTGTGTAGTGTTAGTGGGCTAGTTGATAAGGAACCGGTATTTAACGCACCCAGGTGATAGCGCGTGTGAACCATAGATGGGCAAAATGTAATCAGATTAATAAAAATGATTAACGATTATATTTTACGTTTTTTACCATTAATATGACTGCGTTTTGCTCATTTATGTTTTAAATACTACAAAATCCCAGATTGTATACTCATTTATCATTTCTTAATGTTTTCAATGGGTTTAATCATGATTACAGAGCAAGAAATTTAAAATTACGACTACATTTTGTAATCGTTGATCAATAATCAGATTACATTTTGCCCCTCTCTGATGTGAACGCACCCAGACTGCAGCGCCATCTGGGGTATGATAGTTATACCGTGCTCATTTTCCAAAATTCTATAAACCCATCGCATGTATTATATCACAAACAGTTAAAATTATTTAATATTTATATCGTAAATACTCAATCGCACAACACTTTACATCATACACATATTTATTGTCACCCATAGTGAGTGATTTGTGAAAATATCCTGGATTATCGCTGTCAATTGGTAATAGGACATTTCTCTCTTTCCGACTGTCTCAAACAACGTTATTATAAAGTTATACCGACAACGAGGGTCCGTTTCGACATTAGCTTGTGTACGTTCAGATGTTTAAAAACCTAGACACTTCCTTTCGTTGTATGAGTTGGAATAACGATGGTAAATGGATTTCTATTTCGTCATAGTCGTTGCCATTTTTGGCATATATTGATGGAAAGTATTCCATCAGTTGTGGATTAGTCACTAAAAGCCTAAAAAAACTGCTAATAATGTTGATTAGTTTAGATATTAAATTTGTTTTTTAGGGTCGTATCTTGGCTGCTCCATTTATGCCTGTGTTGTTTGCCGATTTCTGGCTGGCCGACCAGTGGAATTCGTTTGCGGCAGCGTTTTTAGACTTCCATTATTTAATAGCCTTCTACATCGCCGGCGCAGACTGGTTCAATGTTAACGGTATGTAGGTATTTTTCATTTATTTCATACACGTTACGTGCAGTAGCATTAATTCCATAGATTTTTATTTTTTAATTTATTCTTTATTAGGGGCTTTTAACTTACGTCATATCAGCCCCATCGTAGCCTAACATATAGAAATAAAACCTTTCATACCTCACCTTTCATACAGTTTCCATAGCATTTCGGCAGTTGCTTAAGTAAGCACCGCCAAAATGCTATGGAACATACCAACATCCAATCTATTTAATTTCAATTCACATATAACATCCTTTCTTACATTAGCGTTCTGGACACACTCAATCAGGACAACCTGAATATCGTCTATAATTCCGCACTCAGGACATATTGGAGACGGTATCTTTTTCATGAGATGAGCAAATTTTCCAATTCCATAGATACATGAAAGCATTGCATGCCCTTACAATAAATAAGTCTGGATTAAATAGTTTAAAGTTAAACAAAAAAAAGGAAACATTTACATTCATATCTATTCTATATTCACGCCATCTATCTTTCCTATGAAAGCAATATAATATTTACTATGATAACCTACTGTTGAGGCCGGAGCACGTAGCGAAATAAATAGCGTGTTACATTCCGAAAAACATGTATTTGTAAAAAACCTTACAAACTATATGTACAACTTAAGTCTAACAAATAATACGCGCGCAGTTCTTTCTTACATCCTAAGTTGATCGGCCAATCAGAAAGCGGCGGTGCTACAGCCGAGAGTGCATATAACCCTGCGCGAAATCATACTCGGGTTTTGCTGCTCCGATCGTGGCGCCGTGCAGGCGTGCAGCTACAGTACTCCCCCTCAAGCGAAGCGTACGGGTTTCTTTATAATTCTTCCAGATCTAGTTGTTATTGGAATATCGGAGTTGGCCGTTGAATTTTTGCTTGTTTTGACATTGTGGTCGGATTCTGTATTGTTTATTATATATGCAGGTTTGAGCCGATCAATGGACACGTTGACATCTCTATTTGGCAGTCTTAATTTGAAAAATTTACTGTTTCGTTGCAGTACTTTATAGGGTCCTTCGTAAGGCTGCTGAAGTGGTTTTCTTACGCTGTCGACTCGTACGAATACGGCTTCACAGGTTTGTAGGTCTTTATGAATAAAGATGTTGTGCTTGTTACTATGTGGTTGATAAACAGGTGCAAAAGCCGTAATCGTTTGGTGGAGTCGATCAACAAAACTGGCATTCATTGTTGATATTGATCTTGATGGCGTAATGAAATCTCCAGGTAGGCGGATAGCTTGGCCGTAAGTTAATTGGGCTGCGCTTGTGTTGGTGTCCAATCGGATGGCCGCGCGCAGTCCAAGGAGAACTGTAGGAAGCTCTGCTGCCCACTTGATACTCGTGTTGAGTCTTGCCATTAGTGCGGATTTCAAAGATCGATGCCAACGTTCGACTATTCCATTGCTCTGTGGATGATAGGCTGTAGTGCGATTTTTCTCGGCGCCCAGTAGTTTCGCCAGCACATGGAATAATTGACTTTCGAATTGACGACCTTGATCAGTGGTAATAGACGTTGGGCAGCCGAATCTGCAAATCCAATTTTCATAAAATGCTGCTGCTACATTTTCTGAAGTTATTTCATTCAAAGGAATTGCTTCGGGCCATCGAGTTTGTCGGTCGATCATAGTTAAGAGATAACGATGACCATGTGATGTGGTAGGTAGTGGTCCAACTATATCGATATGTACATGCTGGAACCGATCGCAGTCTGGAAATGATGCAAAATCGCTATTTGAGTGGCGTTGCACCTTTGACTGTTG
The DNA here is from genome assembly GCA_036320925.1 of Automeris io. Classification (NCBI taxonomy): domain Eukaryota; kingdom Metazoa; phylum Arthropoda; class Insecta; order Lepidoptera; family Saturniidae; genus Automeris; species Automeris io. The sequence goes on from JAUDJH010000005.1 coordinate 13,352,504, forward strand.
GCACGGTACACATGCTTTAGCCCAGTTACCGACGTCTTTGTTCATTGATGGCCAGAAATATCTTTGCTGCATCAGTTTCCGAGTAGATCGAATGCCAGGATGGCTTGAATTATGTATAGCGTTGAAAGCAGTACGTCGAAATTCCTCTGTTAAGTACGGCCTAATATGAGGCGTTGTGATTTCGCAATAAATTTTAGAATTGGTTCCTGGTGCTGAAAATTGCTTGAGTTGAATATTGGTTTGCTGTAGCAGCCGACAGACATTTTCATCCTTTTCTTGTGATAGTGACAGTTTTTCATAATCTAAATATGAAGGCGCTTCTATGGTTTCTATACGAGAAAGCGCATCGGCTACGACGTTTTCAGAGCCGTTCACATGTCGTAAGTCTGTTGTAAATTCGCTTATAAAGAGCAACTGTCGAATTCGCCGTGGAGTGTCGCTGTCAGACGGAGATTTGTTGATGGCATATGTGAGCGGCTTGTGATCCGTGTAGATAATGAGTTCACGTCCTTCAAATATCTTGCGGAAATGTTTGACTGCCATATAAATCGACAGAAGTTCTCTGTCAAACGTTGAATATTTTTGCTGCGCTGCAGAGAGTTTTTTTGAAAAATAGCCAAGCGCTTGCCACTTCGAATTGTGTTTTTGTTGCAGGACTGCACCCACACATTTATCTGAAGCGTCGCACATTAAAGCGATTGGCGCATGATGTGCAGGGTGAGCGAGTATTGTGGCGTTTTTAATACTGGACTTGCATGCTTCAAATGCTTGAGATGCAGTTGTGGTCCAGTCGATCGTGGTCTTGTCTCTTTTCTTAGAATTATGCAGATACTCATGTAATGGAGCTTGAATTGCGGCAGCGTCTGGTATACTATCTCGGTAGAAGTTTATCATGCCAAGGAATCTTCTTAAATCTTCAACTGTTGTTGGTTTTGGAAAATTGGCGATTATTTCTATTTTTTCTTCCAGTGGTTTGATTCCTTGTCGTGAGACTTTGTAGCCTAGAAACTTGACTTCTTCTTGGCCAAATTTGCATTTGGATGGATTAATGGTTATCCCATAGTGGTCGAGTCGCTCCAGAACGGTACGTAAGTCACGTATGTGAGTTTCTTCGTCGCAGGATGCAATAATGAGGTCATCGATGAATGAAAATACGTTATCAAGGCCGGAAAGAACTTCGTGAATGTACCTTTGAAATGTCTGTCCGGCGTTCTTTAAGCCTGGACACATTTTCGGGAACTCAAACAATCCAAAAGGTGTGATGATGGCGGTTTTCTCGATGTGTTCTTCTAGAACAGGGATCTGTTGATATGCTCTGTTGAGATCCAGAGTGGAAAAGATGTTCATGCCATGAAGCTGATAGGTGAAATCTTTCAGTCTGGGTACGGGATATCGATCAGGCTTAGTAACAGCATTTAGTCTTCTGTAGTCTCCACAAACTCGTATATCACCGTTTTTCTTCGGCACTATGTGCAAGGGGCTAGCCCAAGGACTTTTGCTTGGTCGACACAGCCCTTGTTCTATCATGTGCTCGAATTCTTTTTTAACGATGAGTAGCCGATGTGGTTGTATTGGCCTTGCTTTTGCATGTAGCGGTGGTCCGTTTGTTTCGATAAAATGTTTAACGTCGTTATTATTATGAAATTTCGTTGGAGACGGACGTGTGATATCTGGAAAGTCTTCGAGTATTTTATGATACTTTTGTTCTGTATCGATGGTACGAACGGTTGGCTCAGTTGAACTGGAGAGAGATGTGCGAATGCAGGCACCAGTTATCTTGTCAATTATGCAGCGTCCTGCGATATCAACAAGAAGTTTGTGATGTTGAAGAAAATCAGCGCCAATTATCGGCTTACTGACTGCTGCTATAACAAATTTCCAGCGATATGACCTTTGTAGATTAAAGTTTAATTCCATAGTTTTCTCGCCGTACGTTGTGATCATGGTATTATTAGCTGCGTACAGGCAAAAATTTGTCGGCTCACACTTCATGCGTCCGGTCTTTGGTATGATTGAAATGTTCGCTCCGGTATCGATGAGAAATTTCTGATTAGAATTCCTGTCCATTATGAAAAGACGATTTGAACCGCTGGACTCTGTGGCTGCCAATTCTGATCGTATTTCTTGTGGTTTATTTTTCGTAGAATATTTGCATGGCGCATTACAGCGTCTTGCGTCCTTGCCGAACCGCCGGTGGAAATAACAATATGTTGCAAGCGGGACGGTGCGAGGATTACGTGAGTAGGAGCGAGATGTGGATGGCCGCGATGAGTTTTGTCGGTGACTTGAAAATCGTCGCTGCGTACCTCTTCTGTAACGTGATGATTTTAATGCTATAATCTCGTGTTTGAGCTTTTTTATCTCTTCGATCAATGGCTGATTGTTTGGTACTTCTGACTTCTTGTTTGATGTACTGGAACATAATTGGTCATTTTGTTCCAAAATTTTATCGGCCAGCTTAGCCAGTTCTTCGAGAGTTGTATCCTTTTTTAATGTATCACTCACTGTTAGGATGGATCGTACATGCTGAGGAAGTAATTTCATCCACATCATTTGTAAGGTTTTGTCTGGAACTTTGTTTCTTGCGAGATGACGCATACAACGTAAGAGTTGTGTGGGTTTTTGATCTCCGAGTTCCATGTCCAGAAGTTTCTGAAACTGTTTGGCTTCTGATTCTTCGTAAAGATATATCAGCCGTCGCTTGATGCTTTCATATTGTTTTTTTGCTGGATTTTCAATCAGATCCATTATCTGATCGATATCTTCCTGTTCTAACTTCCCAATAGTCATCTGAGCGAGCTGGGCATCACTACGTTTGAGGTCGTTCGTAGCAGCTTCAAATGCGATGAACCATTGCCGCGGGCGTTGACGCCAGAATTGCGGCAATCTTAATGACACGGCTATGGCGGCTGCTTCATGGCTTGTAACAGAACAAGTGGGCTCTTGATTCGCCATATTTTCCTTATTTTGATGTTTCCGTTGATTACCGTAGCTTCAGCGTAACGACACCACTTGTGCAGGTAAGTGTCTTCGTGCTGGCTGGGTACACGCGAAATTCTGCAGAGCTTCAATACTAAGGCATCGCGGTCCGATTTTCTGAGCGTCGGGGTCACCACTGTTGAGGCCGGAGCACGTAGCGAAATAAATAGCGTGTTACATTCCGAAAAACATGTATTTGTAAAAAACCTTACAAACTATATGTACAACTTAAGTCTAACAAATAATACGCGCGCAGTTCTTTCTTACATCCTAAGTTGATCGGCCAATCAGAAAGCGGCGGTGCTACAGCCGAGAGTGCATATAACCCTGCGCGAAATCATACTCGGGTTTTGCTGCTCCGATCGTGGCGCCGTGCAGGCGTGCAGCTACACTACCTTGTCCAAATATCCTATGCACGTCACTGGTTACGTAGTATATGTGGACCCCCAATGGCGGCTGTCAATGCATTTATACTTTTGCGGTCACTGCCGTTTTTATATTAGTCAGCCACAGTAGTACTTGTAGCCATAGATGGGCAAAATGTAATCAGATTAATGAAAATGATTAACGATTACATTTTTTATCAGTAATATGACTGCATTTTGCTCATTTATGTTTTAAACACTACAAAATCCCAGAATCTATACACATTTATGATTTCTTAATGTTTTAAATGGATTTAAGCATGATTACAGAGCAAGGAAATTAAAATTACGACTACATTTTGTAAACGTTGATCATTAATCAGATTACATTTTGCCCATCTCTGGTTGTAGCCCACAGTAGCCACTTTCCATTACACGGTATATCAAGCTGAATCCCACCTTTTGATTAAAAACAACTATTTCTTTCACAATTATTTCTGTTAACTCCAAGTTATATACTCAATTAATTCACATATAATACCTTAGATGGTGCTATACAAACTCTCTCTTTTTTTCTCTTATATAATGTAATCTGCTTAACATGAGCATCTTTAAAAAATGCTCGATACTTATTCATTTATAGCTACTGCAGAAGTTTCACTTAAAAAAATTGAAAAATAGATATTGTGATTTCTTGAACGGACCGTTTAGCCTTTTCCCCTCAGATTCGTTTACATCGAGCCAGTGGTTCGTAGTGACGCGCGCCGTGGTCAGCATCGTGCCGGCGTGGGTTCGATTCTGGCAGTGCCTCCGCCGGTACCGGGACAGCAGGGAAGCCTGGCCGCATCTCGTCAACGCCGGGAAGTACTCCACCACCTTCTTCGTCGTCATATTCTCCACACTACGCTCAGTTTATAAAGGTAATTCTCATGCTTGCTCATCGATCTACTATTACTGATTAGGATCGTGACTGAATTCTTTTTGGAAAACCAGTTGCATCCACTGATTCCTTTCTGCCGTCTGGTGGAGCGCTGCGCTAAAGGAAAGCTCCAGCTGTTCGAAGACCTGGTCTGAACACCGCTTAGGGCTTCGGCCTTTGGGTCTTTTATCTTTCATATCATCAACCGTGGCATGTAATAAAGGTTATAATAATTTCTGTTGGAAGTACCTCGACCTGGCTCAGGTGAGTGCATTTGAGGAGTAGCGTCAACTGAAATTGTCCAAATTCGCTAAAGAGTTGACTTCAGCCAGTCTTCAAAAATTATCTTAGAAGACTGGGGACCAATGGTAAACTGCTTATAGCCTAAGCGAGCTTCCTGTACACTGCGTTAATAGTTTGAAAATTTCTTTTACAGGATATCTAAACTGTGCTCATTTACAAATAAATACCCATAAAAAAATATCAATAGAAAAATGTGTTGAGTAAAATGGAATGCAACTCACGTATCAGTTTTTATTGTCATTGTCATTAAATCTTCCTGACGTACATAGTTTGTATTTATAATATACTAGCTGACTCGGCAAACGTTGTTCTGCCATATAAATTATAGCAGACCAGCCACGCTTTGCTGTGACTGGTTTTTGAATAATTACTCAATCCAGTCAACGGATAGCGCCATCTTTTAGAATCGGTTGGAGCTAACTGTAAATTATGACTGCTAAATAATAAACAAATAATTTGCAATAGAATAATATTGCGACTATGAATTGAGATGAAAACTATCCTATCTTTTAAATTAGATCAAACTTCACGTGGTGTGTAAATTTCATTAAAATCGGTTTAGTAGTTTAGGACTCCATCGCGGCCAAACATCGTGACAGGAGATTTATATATATTAAGATTTTCATGTGTTATTGTTAAACATTAAATGTATTTTCGCATTTTTTTCTGTTCGACGGTATATATAGTAGGTCTAAAATAATTTTTATGTGCATTCATTTGTTTTAGTAGTTATTATTCATTGTAAATAATGGCATTCGTGCCGGTACGAAGTTCGCCGGGTCAGCTAGTACTTAAATATGGTTCTCGCAGACAGATACGAAAACACGTATGACAATCCGTTCCTGTACGCGTGGTTCGCTTGCCAGCTGATCTCCTCTATCTACACGTACACGTGGGACGTGAAGATGGACTGGGGCCTCTTCAGCTGTGGAGCGCGGGCAGAGAACAAATTCCTCAGGGAGGAGATCGTCTACAGTCCCAAGGTGAGGATACACTTTCTTTATTCTAACTCGGCACAGTGAGTAGATCACTATCACAACTGTGCTATCGATGTTTTCGCTGACAGTCTGCCAGTCTTTAAAAGAAAAATCATCGGGTGGTTGAGGGACACGCAGTAGTTATTGGTATTATTTTTGTTTGCCTATGTTTTCTCTTTCGATGTTTTATTGTTATTTGTTGGTGTGTTTGTTTTGTAAGTAGTATTGTTTGTGTTTTCGGTGCACGATGTAGTGGCCTTGAGCGGCGCAACGCATTGATGTGCATTTTTTTATTGTTTTTTTCTTGTCTTGTCGTGTGTTGGCCACTGGCCGCCCTTAAAATGTAAAAAATAAAATAAAAATAAATCACACTTGCTGGTAAGCATGGTGCAGTCCAAAAACGATAACGATTATCCTATCGATAGTCATAGCGATATCATCCCCGCGTGCACAAATATCTTTTCACGCTTCGCTTAAAGTATCCCATATCATAGACAGGTTGGAGCACGCACGCCGGAAGACCATTCCACAACCCGACGACTCGGCTGCAGTAGGAGTTAGAGAACTTCTTAGTCCTAGCCGGGGTGTGAATTACCGTATAGCTGTGACTCAATAAGCCTGCGCACGTGGTTCTATTAAGGAAGGGAGAGGGTGGAACAAGGTTAAATAATTCTTCATAACACTCGCCGTGATACACACGGAAGAAAATGCTCAATGAGGCAACATCTCTGTGCAATTAGAGCGGTTAAAGATGCTTAGTAACGTCTGGATCATTACAAATGTTTTCTCACTTCACCGGGTTTGGATACTAGCTCGGCAGTGATTAGTGATTATACCACACCTGATGATTTGATCAAATTGTGAATCTCCAGTGGTAAGGGGTCAGTCCCGATGGGACTGCATAAAATTCTGGACGTGTATTTATCTGCTTAAACAGTAGCGTTCATTCCATAGATGCATAAAAGCATTGCATGCCTTGGCAATAACAAGTCTTGAATAAATTATCTAAAATAAAATGGATATTAGTCGGTTAAAATGAGTAATTATTGATATTCATACATATTCTATTATCATTCCATCACTTCCCGATAATTACAGTATTAATGTATAATCTATACTAATATTATAAAGCTGAAGAGTTTGTTTGTTTGTTTGTTTGAACGCGCTAATCTCAGGAACTACTGGTTCGAATTGAAAAATTCTCTTTGAGTTGAATAGACCATTTATCGAGGAAGGCTTTAGGCTATATAACATCACGATGCAATTATTAGGAGCGAAGAAATAATGGAAAATGTGAAAAAAACGGGGAAAATTATTCATCCTTGAGGGCTTCCATTGCGTGCGCTGGAAAAATGGTTCAAGATACCAAAAATATATGTAAGAAAGAATTATTCCTCTTGAAATGATCTAAAAAAATGTCTGCGACAGTATATGTCTATCTTTTAAGATTAACTCACTAGAACCGTTTTTATGGTAATTAAATTTGGTCGAAATTAATGCATTATTTGTTAAGAGTTGTATCAACGTAATAATATTAATCTTTATCCAAATAAATGTGTTGTTGATTAAGAGTATTTGCTTGTGAACAAAATTGTCTTTAATATCACTTAATTTCAATGAACATCTTAGAAGATATTACAAAACCTTATATAGCAAAACAACGTTTGCCGGATCAGCTAGTATTGTATAATACTATAATATTCCAATTTATTACGCTAAGTTTGCATATCTTGTCCAAATATCCAATGCACGCCACTGTGGTTAAATTATGGTCGGTTTGAAGCTGAAGAGTTTCGGTTCTATATCGGTAATACTCAAAATATTGAAGCATGGCACTACATTTTGGCCAATCCTTTGTCCAGTGAAGTCAGAATGCTGTGCCAGAAGGTGACGCTTGCTCATCCGCGACTCCCCTAGGATGTAAGGACGTAGATTAGGGCACAATGGGGCTGATATATTCACCTGAATAAAAGCCCATAAACAAAAAAAAAATCGGTTTTACTATCAATAAAATGTATATTTTTTGAAAAATAGTGTGTTTTTACGTACATTGGAATTATATATTATTTACCGACACAGAATTGAACTTTTTCGGTTTCAAACGACTATCACGACTATAACCAATATCACGGTGTACTATGTATTTTTTTACATAGTATAGTATCTAATACAATGCCACTTTTAATTTTTTAATGACATTACAGTTTTACTACTTCGCAATAATAGAAGACTTTGTGCTGCGTTTCATCTGGACGGTCTCGTACGTGGTCACGGAGAAGAACATCGCCAGCAATGAGACTATGACCTCGATACTGGCGCCGCTAGAAGTGTTCAGGTCGGAATTTAATTACAAATTTTAACTATTGTTTTACTTTTACAATATTAATAAACAGGCGAATCTAATTTGGTTTCACACGGGATTTTTTTTCACCTCTGCTACGTTCTAATGGTCCGTCTGTAGGAAATGTTTTGTTTCGCGAAACTTTTTCGGATTTTTCTTTTCATGTTATTTTCTCTATTGACAAATGTTTACTTGTGTATGCAAAACATTGCGAGAAAGAGAAGAGTAATCGTGAATATACGAGAAAGAAAAAGATAAGCAGATGTTTGGCGAAAATTTTGCTACGGATGCACCATAAGACAACGGTCTGATAGCGCAGTTTGTAGTGACCCTAGTTACGTTTCTAAGGTCCTGGGTTCGAGTCCCGGTATTGGTAAACTTTTCTGTAATGAACATATCAACTTGTCACGAGTCATGGTTGTTAATAAGTTTGTACATCTTTGTCTAGTACCCACAGTACAAGCGCAAGCTTAATTTGGAACTAGGTCGATGTGTGTAATTATTAGTAAATATTATTATTATTAAGTCAACTCCCTTTTTATTTAATTTTTCGAGTGTAGATACCCTAGTGCTATCGAACAATGACCAGCGAAGCTTACATTTTTTCTGAATCTTATAAGATAATATAACTACAGACGATTTATCTGGAACTTCTTCCGTCTGGAGAACGAGCATTTGAACAACTGCGGCAAGTTCAGAGCCGTCCGCGACATATCCGTGGCGCCGCTCGACTCCTCCGACCAGGCCGACATCATTCGCATGATGGACCATCCCGACGGAGTCATCAACAGGTATCACATACCTTTCTATGCTCACCGCACGACTTGACTGCAAACCTTAGGATTTTACTAGTGTTGTTTCATAGTTAGCAAAAATATCGATATGATGTCGATAAATTACGTTTTAAAAAAGTATTACTAATAAGAGTTTACGCCGGTACATAAGCTGCATCTTGATTTTAATTAGATATAGCGTTAGCTGGATATTTCCGCTCAAAAAAAAACATACCGTTATGCTATATCCCTTACGGGGTGAGCAGAGATAAATTAATGGTTGTATCCACTTTGCGCTTATATGTGGTGCCCAAAGTGACCAGTAGCGCAGCTGATCGCCGTTCTCAAGCCACAGAAGACATTTCTATCAGAAGCCATATATTTTTTTAAATTTTTGGTAAAGGGCAAAGTTGTTGCAAATTTAATTCTTCACAACTTTAGCTCCATCTTTTTACCCTGGCTCGAGAAAGTGAGTTCAGTGTACCTGATGGTAAGTACAATGTAGTCTAAAAAAGGCAGCAACTATGAAATGACGGAAATCTATTGACAGTCTCCATCTTTATCCTGCAATTGATTAATTTTTGAATTAAAAAAAAAACTATTTTACATTTAAAAAGTATTTATTATAACTGAACCAGATAGTTTCGATTCAGTCATTTTATAAAAGCGAATTAGTAACAATTTTTAAGATAGACAATATGTATAAAAACTGCGAAAATTTCATCAAGGTAGGTTCAGTAGATTCCGTATGATACGAGTAGTACAAACTTACAAACAAAATCTCTAAAAATAGGCTCCGGTTCAGAACTCTAGAAACAGACCAAACTATTTATTTAAATATCTAGAAACAGTAGCATTTGACTCCCAAACAGTTTTATAACATTAGAGAAAAAATATTTATGTGGAATATTCTTCCAGGCTGACAAAGAAGAAGAATGCAAAAAAGACAAAAGAGAGTGACAGGCGGCCCTTGCTCAAGAAGGAGTCCATCCAAGACCTTCAGCTCGAGTTGGACCTGTCCACCAAAGTGTTGTAACAGACTGTGATACATTTAGTACATATATTTTTAGCCAATGCTATACACATGGTATTATTCGAATTATATTTATAGTAAACAAATTTTTAAGACGAATGATTTTTTTATTTATTTCATGCTACCTAACTCGTTTGTACCGCCTAACATTCAGTGATGTCGTATTCACTTTTATCTAAACCTACTACCTCTTTCACCCTTCTATCTCTCTCCCCTTTCTCTCATTATATCGAAGTAAAAATGAAAAACTCGTGCCTGTATCCCAAAAGTAAAAAATATTTCTCCGTAGTAAATCTACAATCATCTCAATTTTATTTTTTGGTAGCCCAGGGGAAAATCCTACATGGGATCATCATGGACGCCGTGATTAGTGATGAAAATGACCAGGAAATTTCCTAAAGTGCCCAAAACTTCCGAGAACATTCCGTAAATTTTCGGGAATATTCCCAAGGAAGTTTTGGGCACTTTGGGTAAAATTCCCGGGCATTGTCATCACTAGCCGTGATGTTGACTCCCACAGTGTGCCAGACTCACTGGCTAAAACCTCCGATGTGCTCTCCGTCTCGCTACAAGCCGAATATGGGAGTTTGCATTCTTCGAACGACCCGGCGGCTAAGAGTTCCTTCTAGGCTCTACCTGTAGAAGAAATGGGTGCAAGTTGTCCACGACTCTAAACTTCTTTGTCGGATGATGGATATCAGCACACAATCCCCTTAAAATGCATCGCCTATTTTAACCGCTAAGTTTTATTTTTGCAATAAATAGAAAATTATTTTGACAATCTCCAAGGTCTTCTATGCTAAAATTCATCAAACTTGATTGGGTTTTTTACGTGAAAACGGAACATACAACCCTTTATATATTCGATTTTGCAATATTAATAAAGATATATATATTTTTTTCTATGGACATTGGCCATACTGTAAATTTCCTTTTTTTATGATCCACATGCAAACGCTCGATCTTAATAAAACCTGGTGGAAGACGAAAGCAAGGGCGTTGATGGATTGCGTCTGCAAAAAAAATCCTATTCTGGATCGTTAAATAAAAAAAAACTAATTATGTTAGAATAAATTTTATTACAATATCTTTGCAAGTTAGTGTGTGCCAGTTAGAAATTTTCAGTTTAGTTGCTCCCAATATATAAGGATTTTTTAAAAACACATAATGAGTACATTTATTTTGTTTTTATAGGAAGTCTACACAGCCCTAGTTACTCAAACTAGGTCCACATAACCTCAAAGTTTATCAACAATTTGAAGCTCAATCTGGACATTTGAAGAACATTTTTTAAATTTTATTTTGATCGCATTTCAGTATTACGTCACATATATGTATGTGGGAATAACATTAAATCGAAACTAGATTTCAAACGTGTGAATTTCATATCTAATTTTTATTCAAAGCAGAATTTTAAGAAATATGCCCAATAAGTATAGTTTAAAAAAAGACTGGATTTTAGTACAGCATAAATATATAATGAGAAAAATTCAAATCTACAAAAGGCACCCGAGCAAAGAGTTTGGTACTGTGTACCAGTTGACGATATTTTGATAAAAACTTAATAAAATACAACGATTATATAATTAGTATTTACAAAATTGTTTGTAAGGCATTTCAGAACGATCTCTAGCCAGCTTCCGACTGCCTCCGCTAGGGTCTTCACAACTTGGTTTCTGAAAAATATTATGCAACTATATTCAAACACTAACAAGAAAAAATAATATATCACATGACATTAGTTGCAAAAATGGGCAAAATGTAATCTGATTAACGATTACAAAATGTGATCATAATTTTAATTTTGTTGCTCTGTAATCATGATTAAATCCCTTCAAAACATTAAGGACTCCTAAATTTGTATGCAATTGATGATTCCGAAGTGTTTAAAACATAGATGAGTAAAATACAGTCATATTACTGATGAAAAACGCAAAATGTAATAGTACTTCTTTTTCAATAATCTTATTAAATTTTGCTCATCTATGATTAGTGGCTGTATTAACGACATAGGAGAAATAAATAGCAAGAAGTATATTATATCTAGCAAGAAATACGCCGCGTCAAGCCAAAATAGATGCGTACAGTTACTTAGTAAAATACATGTTGACGTGTAAAGGTATGATTCGGATCCTGCCTGTAAATGCTTGTCATTTAGCGTGTGAAGCTCGAGATTGCAATAGCTGACAGCGTGGCGACATCGTTTAGAACAACATACCGGTTATACGGACCTAGAACAACAATCCCGACAGAAAAAATAGGACTTCGTATCTCGAAAACATCACTAGATACCAGATTTTGAGTGTATATATAATTCGTTTTCTTCTATTGATTTCTTCCCATTAGCTTAATTTTTGTTTTATATGTTTTTATTTTGTGGAAACTTTGCTGGCTTATGTATCTTTTTCCTGTATTTTTTAAATATTGCTACATGTTTTCCCGAAAATGTGAAAAATAAAATAAATATAGAGCAACCTACAGCGGGCTGGAAGTTGCTGCCGTGCAACAAGTGCCAGAATCCAAATCACACCTATAAAATTTTACAATCAGATCTTGTACATTTATTGACTATTGAATAAATTTATCTAAGAAGTTCCACTTCGACAACGATCTTTGCCGGATGCTCTCTAGGCCAGCTAGATATACAGTTATATGATGTCCTGGCCGGTTTCGGCCACGGCGACTGTTTCAAGACCGATTAAGAAATTCGAGGTCCAGTTTCGGAAACAGTCAATTGCGCAGGAGATATTTAAGTGCATAACTGGACGCGCTGCCAGAAAAGCACTCTCTCGTCCAAACTCCCTCAGGCCCGATGGAAAGGAGAACCAGTACGATCGGAAGGGAGCGGGATGCAGGTTTGGTCGAGTTTTCCTTCTCTGAACACCTGGTTGAATTGTAGTGTTCAAGAGATACCTTAGTCGCCTCTTACGACACCTCAGCAAGAAGAGGGGGGTGCTATTCTATTCTGCCGGCAGCCACCACGGCATATACAGTTAGTGGACTCATAAGTAACTCACCAATGGAACCCAAAAATGCAAGGTAGCAGTTTTTAAGACCTCAGTGCTTGCAGCCTGGTCTGCATTTCGTCTAGCTCTTGCTCATCGGGTTCCGCAACATCTTCCTCTTGGCTGGTTGATGGAGCGCCGACCGCTGTGGGTGGAGCGGGGGCTTCTCCCAACTTGCCCTGGGTCAGTTCCCATAAGACCTGAAACAAAAACATGTTTTATTTTTTATTTCCTTTGTATATTTTCTTTCTCTTGAATATGATCGTTTATTTAAACTTTTAATGGTAACATATAAAAAAAGGGTAGTAAAAGAAGCAACAGAAGTACACATAAATCTTCTATATATATTATATAAAACACTTAGCCTGATTCCTATCAATTTTGAAGTAAGCACTATGAAAACAGTTGATTATCTTATTAGTTATAAATTAAAATATGTTTTTGAAAAAACAATCCCAAAGGGTTACATCACTGATCAATGATTCACATTACATTAGTTAGACACATTACAACATAAAATTATAAAGTCATTATTATAATACCCACAGAGGAACAATGAAGAATAACAGTTTATTTAAAAATTCCACAGTTTTAAGTGTAAATCAAATCTAGGTGAATTAAAGCCATGATCACTAGTGCATAAAGAAGACATTATGAATATTGGCCTGGCTACAGCTTTTTTTTTAATTATAGGAGAGGCTACGTTCATTTTCCATAAAATCCATTGTGGAAAAATGTGGATAAGGGATCTTCAGACATTTCGTTATTTCAAATTTCGTTACCAACCTTGTCAACCTCACTCTGTGCTGCTTCCTCCAGTTCTTCTTCATCTTCGACACTGGACATGGTCTCATCCAGCATCTCCTCAATAATGCCAGCTCGCATCATCTCTTTACTTAAATCTTGCATTGTTGCTGCTATCTCTGGCAGTCTTAATAAGGCTTGCATAGCTTGCATTACCTTTTTATGACAAACAAAATATTAATTCAAATTAAATAAAATGTAGAATCCTAGTAATCTTCATTCATTTAAGAGATGGGTCAGCAACCTTTTCTTATATAAGGACCACAAATATTATCAGTATATAACTGTATATGCTGGCCACATTTCATCTAGTAAACACATTTATTTTAGATAAAACTAATTTTTGCATTTTTAAGCATACTTATTGTTACTCTCATTTTACTTACTGTGATCGCTTGAACTGAAGTTGCGGCTTCCGCGCACACAAAACAATGATATAAAAACATATTTCTATAAGCGATTTTAATTTATTGCCTGCAGTGCGGTGTTCTGTGGAACGCATCTTACTTGCGCAGGCCACATGCGGCCTGCTGGTTGCTGACCCCTGATTTAAGACATTATCATTGGACAAGCATATGAGAAAATAGCTAAAAAATTCAATGTCTGGTGATTTTAATTTAGTAAATATTTATTGTAAAAATAAGAAACTTGTTAGAAAGAAGAATGTGAAAAATAAGTGGAAGGGTAATGTGTAGTATGTAGAATCATGTAGTAGAGTCAAGATGGAGTACCTCTGTTGATTTCTGCAGTGATCCAGCCACCCTCAGGGTTGCTGAAAGAGGTGAACATAAACTTTAATAATTTTCTTGTCTAGTGCAGTCAGTCAAACATCCTTGAACAGATACACATTTCCAAAACTCCTATACATCATAGCATGCATAAGTTACTAAACAAGATTAACACCTAAATTAGCTGAATATCGACTAATTATGAAAAAAATATATGGCAAATTTTGGTGTAAAATTATATCTTTATATCTATATTTACTACTTAAATTAACTAAAAAATCTCAAATCAGTCATTTTTCAAATTATTCCAAAATAGAAATTGAACTTTGACTGAGTTAGCACTTCTGGACCAACCTATAATCTAGAACTGGTTGTGACAGTCATTATTAATGTTCTGACAGATATTTACCAAGTTGATTTTTCATTTGCATCTGTACTGAGTTTAAGTGAGCTTTGCTTGTATATATTTTGCTAATTGCTTTCCTGGACCTAATAATTTCTTTTGCCAAAATTGTACACACTTGTTTGTCATTTTTGCCAGCAGCTTCTTTAAGACTCCTTTTGATTTTTTCTTCTTCCCGCTGTATACCTATGGTAATAGCAATGATGATTAAAAATATGCTTATAATGTTCAAAGGCAGTAAAAAACACGATTAATCCATCACGAAACGTTTATTGTCCAAAACTTAAAAGTAAACAAAACAAAACTGTAGAAAATGTCTATGAACTAGCGAGCTACATATTATGACGAGCAGTCGATCACTTAGACGTCACACAATTACCCTTCCACCGTCCACAGCGGCCGGCGCGCAAGCGGTCCGTCCAACCATTACGGCGGCCGCAAGAGTGGGCTGGCAGAGTGCACGCTACATGCTATTATAAACTTGCGAATGTACATTATAACAGAATATTATAGACTGAATTTAGTAAAAGACCCTACTTTAATAAGTTTACACGAGTTTCTTAAGCATAAACAATAATATTGTCACCAAAAAGCCCAAGGAATGTAGGCAGGCAATAGTGTCAACACTGTTAAAGCAAGAGCAAAAGAACTGCATTGTTTAAGTTAAATTTGCGGCACGGAGCCTTAAATAAATTACAAATAATATTTTTTACAATACCTCTTATTTGTCTATCTAAATTATAGCCCTCCTTGCGCAGTTTATGAGACCACTCATTTACCTGGAATTTTTAAATTGTTGTATTATATATGTATTATATAAACGCTACGCTAATTTTAGGATAAGTAAATGTACCATTTCTTTAGGATTTCTTTCTGGGGTTTTGCCGAAGAGACCCATTTTGGTAAATAATTTTAATAACAAAATTTAAGATTTGTTTGGACACATCCAGCTGATGACCTCATCGCAGTGACATTCACTGTAGAAAGGAATGGAATTTCTAATAAGTAACGATTTAATTATCCTATGTCTCATTGTAATAAGTATCCTAATTTTAATTATTAAGCTGTATAAATTTCAAATCAAAAATTATTATAAAATACAAGAACATCTAACTAAAACGCAGAAAAAACAAAACAGGTTATGAAACTATATCAAATTTCTGCCGTAAATGAAACGAAACAGATTTCATTTTTTCATTTATGGCAAGTGAACAGTTTGTGCATATGCTAATGTCAAAATATGATGCTAATAAATGGGCGAGCGCAACAAATGCTTCGCAAATACTAATTATTTATTTCTTTCTTATGCAGCTACTATTAATTTTCTCATTCTCACAATGATCGTGTATGAAGCGAAATGTTTGCTTATGGAATAGAATGAGAAAAAGAATAATAATCCACAATACGCGAGAGATAAACTTTTGCTGCGGAAGCACCGTATTAAATATTTAAAAAATACTATTCTTTAATCAGATTATTATTTATTAGTCTGTGAATCAGATATTAACCAAATGTATTTACATAATCTTCGAAAAATAAATTACTATTTGCAGGAAATGCTCCCCATTTTAAGATGTTAATGAAAATTCAGCTTTGTAAATTATATTAATTTTAAATTAATGACGTTGGTAATAGATTTTATATATCTGCAAATTCTAAAGCAAAACAGAGCAAAACAAGAAATGTCAATTTCGCGTGTTGGAATTAATACAAAAATGCTATATTCGTCGTAAGTGTTATAATTATCGAGTTATTTTTTTAAACCAACTACGCAAGTGCAAAAAACTATATAACATCTAAGAAGAAATAGGTGAGTAAAAAAAAATTATTAATTGTGCTTTAAGTTACTGTTATTTTTTAAAATAACACTTCTTTTCTTTACATGATCTAATAAACTACAAAGCATGAAGATGTATTTTTATGTATTTCGAGTTCTATTTTAGGTTATTACCGGCTTTTTCTTATGTTGAAATAAATTTGATATTAATTACAAACAAAATTGCATTAAGGTAGGTAGAATCAATAAAAAATTTTGGTACTCTTATTCAAATGGCCATATTAAAATTTAAAAGTAACTAACTTACGAAAACATTTGAATACAATTTATTGCAGTTATATTTTATTACAGGATAGTGCTAATTGTGTGTCTAAAGGATAACTGTTGTAACCATTTGCTTTGATGTGGCATTTAATTCTTTTATTTGCTATATTCAAAGCTTATATTTATAGAAATGTAAAATACTTATCAAAATATTTACTTTATTAAATATATTAAAAGAATCCTTCAAAATATATTTCAATATGATAACGAATACTTGTTTACATTGACCCTTTATAAAACCAAATACTCCTTTTTATCTCACATTCATTTTTCTGTAGTGGATACGACTATTACATTATAATGGCTTACTCTGAAAGAAATACAGTAATATCTATTTCAGTAGTATGACATTGGAATCTTCAAACATTGAGTGAATCAATATTTGCTGGGTGACTGTGCTCCATTGTCAGCCTCATTATCACTTTCCTGCAGGTGAGATTGAGCGCAAGTTGAGCGCAAGTCAAGTGCAAGTCAAGCGCAAGTCTGTCTGTAATAAAAAAATGTCTGGGAAAAATTAAAAAAGTTAAGGTTAAAAAAGAAGTATATCAACTAAAATTCTAGTTTTGAAATGTTTTGACTATAATTTGTATGACCTATGATTATCAGGCAATTGGAACAAACAGCATGGAAAGGAAATTCCATTTTTTTGTTCTCTTTTGTGCATAGAATTGGAAATCTTTTTTCAACAAAATGATGGTATGGACTATATAGGTAGGATATAAGAAGTAGCTTGTTTATTCAAGTTTCATTTTCTGTTTTCAAAAGCTTGATATTTTGCATTGAAATGATTTACTTTGAATCAGTAATAATCCTTTTTATTTTTAACTAGTGATATCTCAGCAACCAATATTCAAATATAATATTTAAGAGTCGTTTTGGAAACTGAAATGAATCACCTATGAAATGCTATCAAGATATTTAGAAAACAATTATATATCTATCTTTACTAAGATTTGTAAGAAAAGGTGGACAGGATAATTTATGGTTTTTTAGCTTTTAAGTTACAAATATTCAAGAAAAGACTAATGTTAAGCAAACTGTTTAGCTCAGTATACCCTTAAAAACCATGTGAGGTTGTTTTGACTTAGCAAATCATAATTTTATAACAAACAATTGAACTTTATAAAATAATTATGGTATCACAGTTATTATCCCTAAGAAATCATAACTATGAGTACAATGGAAAAAAAACATTTTTTGCTTGTTTTCACAAACATTTGCTTAAGTTTTTTTTTTTATTTTTTTTACATAATATACACAGAAAGTTTCTATTTATAATAGGATTTTCACGTTGTTATATGTATATATTGTAGCAATAAGCTTTTATCACTATATAAAATACTTATCACTAAGAGCGGCTTGCACTAACAAATTAAATCTAGTTTAGAGTTATATAAAATGCTATTTAGCGCTGGTCTGTACTTATTGTCTTGCACTAAATCAAAATCTAGTTATAACAACTCTTAAGCTGAAATCATCATTAAGATGGAATCAAACCAATTCAATTAATAAGCGTTTTATACAAGCTTAAACTAGATTAATTCGTTAGTGCAAGCCGCCCTAAAAGTAAACTTGGTTTTGTACTAAGCTAGAATGCAATATAAATCGCATTACATATGATAAAAAGAAAAACAGTGTCGCAACGTCCCGGCACGGAAGATTGCGGTGTGCGACGCTTGCTCACTGCCGTTTGTGATTTGCGAAATGATGACTAATGATGTAGTCGAATTTACGACTTTATATAAGCCCAAATAAAAATAGGACAGTCGAGATTTTGCCAGACGTTACGACCTAGAAGAGAGCTGCTGGACAATTTTGTTAATAATGATGAACGTCAAACCGTTTATGGATTTTGAACGATGTCGAAAATATCTCCACTTTTAAGCCACTTCGGTAGATGGGAATTTAATGGTGATATGTAAGTTTGACAGATTTTAAGCCTGAGATTTATAAAGGCTATTTCGCAAAGTTCTCAAAAAAATAGATTCGTTTTAACAAAAGATTGAATATATATAGTGCTTACGGAAGCGCTTATTTTTGGTCACTGTTCTTCGCTTTTTTGTCACGTTTTGCTTATTTTCACCTGCATATTGTTTAAATAATCTGTTCAAAGAGGTTATTTCTTCCTTCCTTTCAGGATATTGCGGAAATGAGTTAGGCAAGTTTCATCAAATTGAACAGATCCGATGCACGACCAGTTGCAACTTTTGATTTGTTTTAGCAAATCGCCGTAGATCGCTCGTGCTTTAAAAACGTGAAAACGAGGGAAACAAGCACACAGACTGAGGTGTAGTCCGAGATGGGAGAAACTCTTAGGCACTGCACAAGCTTGGGTGCAGCGGTGTAGTGTGTGATTTCTCATATCTCAATTCTTGCTCTCGTCTCAAAGCAAAATATTGCTCGCTCGGCGGCTCGTATCTCAAAAAACTCGTATATCTAAGTACCACTGTAATACGAACTTGAGTATAGCCGTAGTATTCACAGAGGCAAGTCCATGTTGATAAAATCGGTGACTTAGCAACTCCTAAGACTTTCATAGAATAATATAAATTGTAATGTTTTAGTACAGTCTAAGCAAAGATAAAGCTGCATCTATAAATCTCTGTCTAAGTGCCATAAGTGTGACAACAGTTGGATTTTCGAACAATCATGTATTTATTTTAGTATCTAATTTAGTTAAAAATATGTTTAAGAAATTAACAGATCCTTATAACAAGATAATAAGCAACAGAATACACAATTGAATAAAACAACTGACATTAAATGTCAAACTGTTCATGAAAGGTACGTTTTCATTAATTTTGACATATTCAACTATAGCTCCCTAAACAAGTTGTAGATAAATGAAATATCGTTTTAACAGCATTTGACTGTACTTCTAAAGGCGTGATACGTTTGGTCTATATTGAACTGAATTATTTATCGAACGTCCTGGGTTCGAGTCCCTATAGCGGCTAACTTTTCTATGATGAATGGGTTAGTTTGTCAAGAATCATGGATGTGTATGTATTTCATTATGTGTATCTTTGTCTAGCACCCATAACACAGTCACAAGCTTACTTTAGGACTAGGTCAATGTGTGTAATTGTTCACAAATATTTGTATTTATATTTATTTAGAATTTTACAACTTTAGGCTTCGGTTTTCGCCGAAGGTTGTGGCATTGGCCGATTAATGGATTTCGGTTTCGACCAGATATCGACCTTTAATCGGATGCTTATTGAAATTCATATAACAATTACGATTTGATTAATCAGTCTTCGTTTGACGCTTGCTAGAAACCTTCGGTACATTAAAAAGTTTTGCCTAATGTAAGTTTTATGGCCGAAGCGGAAGCCTTCGGGTCCGACACTAGAAATAACCTTTAAGATTTGAGTTTACAATATCATGTCTAAAATAATTGTTGTGCAAATATTTTGACATAAATAATAATGGTGTCTATTGATTTTTATGGGCTTGGTTTCCGCAATGTTTCAAGTATTCACAAACTAATAGACCTAAAATAGAATTTGTTTGCGCTATCGATGCTAAAGGCACTTACAAGAAACAGATTAAACATCTAAAAAAGGATAGTTGTAGTTTGTTTCTGAGATACAATCGGGTTGACATCGCAGGAAAAAAAACATAGTTATAAATAAGACTGTCTATATTTCATTACATGATACTGTTACTGTACTGTACACAACAGTTACTGTTGGACTGATGTATTTCAAAGAACAAGAAAGATCTTTGTAACCAAAAATAATAAAATAATTAATCGTTACATATTTTCACCCTATCTACCACTATTTTAGTATAATTCAGGGCCACGCAAAAGTTTTAATTATACCTTGAGGGCAGTGACGTGCATAGGGTATTTGAACAAGATAGGCAGTGTTCGCGTAATTAATTTAAATATTATGTTATTAATAGTAAAGTAATAGTAAATAGTAAATAGTATATGGTTGATATACGAAAGAAACATGGAGTAAAAATACAATACGTAGTAATGTATGTAGGTAGGTATTTCTTCATTTTTAAGTAATTTATTCCTGTCTTATTTATTGTAAGGGCATGCAATGATTTCATGCATCTATGAAATGAACGCTACTGCTTGAGGGTAGTACGAACGCAACCAAAATCAATCCTGAATGATTATAGTTCTTTCCTTTTAATTATTTCGCTCTACTAGACAGTTTTATGATTGCGGGTTAGAAATTTCTTTTTCTACAAAGTCACTTCGTGCGTATGGTTTTCATCAGAGATCGGAGACATTGCCATCCAACGTTGCAGTGCTGCTAAAAGCACGCGTCGGATTCTAGCAGCCTCGCTTTGGCAGAGGCTGCCAGGTTGCGATATATCATTCTGTTTGGCTTTTATATGTAAAGGCTCTTATACCTAGAGACTTTCAGTCGTGGTATATGTGGGCTGATATGATGATGGAGACTATCAATGGATTTTTATCCTTTGATGGTCGCTTTTGTTTTTGGAATACACTGTAGTCACTATATCGAGCCAGTGTAGAAAAAGGCGTCCGATATAGGCCACGCGTTCGCGAGCTTAAAACGTCTCCTAACAGCAAAGCACAGCTGCTTACATCGGATACCTTTATGTAAAAAAGCACACAGAGCGGTGCATTGCTGTTTCACTCCGACGCAGGCTTGAGTTTCTTTCGGCGTTTCTTCTCAAAGTAGTTGCTTCCGAAACGCTAGTAGATCACCGTCAGGTTTCGTATTTTGGCTGGCGGCCCAAGTCGAGGTTCGTACTCACAGGGGTGTTTTTGCGTTGCCACCCAACCCATAAATTTGCCGGCTGAGCACCTCAGTGTTCGCCCTCTTGCCCGGTTTAGTTTTAAAGATCTGTCCCGGCCAATCAACATTTATCCTTCCGTATCCAGAATCCGACGAATACCTTTATACTAGCAGGTAATTAGCTAATTGCAATATTGTAGGTAGTATTCCAATTGATAGGTAGGAACTCCCCTTATTTTCAGTATAAATAATCCTTTTGCTTTAATTCCTTTTTTTTTATTTTGAAATAGACTATAATAAATCTTATAGGTTCCAATAATAATAGGTGGTGTGCGTTCTTTTTTTGTAAAATGAGCCCGGAATATACGCATTAAGATTATATAGCAAGGCATCTTTGTAGTAGATTTTTTTTTACGCTGGCTCGACATAGTGACTACAGAGTACCTGATGGTAAGTACAGTGTAGTCCAAATACGAGAGCGACTATCAAAGGATGAAAATCCATTGATAGTCTACATCGTCATGTCGGCCCACATATACCACGACTGAAGGTCTCTAGGTATATGAGCTACTGGATATGCACAAGCTGATCCCGAAACGCGACAAGCTGAAACTGGTCACTATGACGGGCTTTACACCCATATACTGTGGTCGCGATCCAGACGGGCACCGACGCTCTACCACCTCGCTGCTGCTCTCTTAGCACCACCCAGGAGCCACGTGTAGGGAAAC
Source organism: Automeris io (assembly GCA_036320925.1). Lineage (NCBI taxonomy): Eukaryota > Metazoa > Arthropoda > Insecta > Lepidoptera > Saturniidae > Automeris > Automeris io. Next base: position 13,374,696 of record JAUDJH010000005.1, read on the forward strand.
TAGGGTAAAGCCTACGGACGCGAGCAACTTCGACTCCCAAAAGACCATTTGATTTGACCAGTGCCGTGTGGGATAGTGGTGCTCACACATCTGTGACTCTTTAAGCATATAAGAAGGTAGTTTGCGTACCATAAAGCTGGCGTGTTCAGCGAAAATAAAAACTCCTAAATAAAATTAAAAACCAATAGACAATAATACATTCAGATTGAAATTAGAGCACTCGATTCTCTGACCACTTTGTTTACAGACGCAACGATTGGTTGCATACTTTGCATAATAACTATTGTGTTTATTTATAGTGTGAATTAACTTCGGTCTTTCGTCATATATCTTTGACCCTAGTAGGAAATTACCACAGTTTCTTAGGTCATCCGGTGCTCGCGCACTCGATGTAAATATGTGTATATCAAGTGTTCTTTGTGACCGTATTATTTCTAAGATCGATTGCAAATGATAAATGAAGTTCGTACTTTTAGCTTCAAGTGTTATATGCTTGAATGATAATAGCTGTGAAATTCTCTATTATAATTGCGATAAGAATACATTTTTTTTTTGATAACCCAGAGGGAATCCTTATCGGACCGTCAGGGGAGTGGTGACGGCCACTCCCCCGGTGTGCCGGACTTGCACCGGCTAAAACCTCTGGGATGGTCCATCGAGCGCATATTTGCCGAGTCGGGTCCCGCCAACGTGCGCCCTTGAGGTCCGGCACTGCACGTTGCCCCATCACGGCCACATCCCTAATGTAGGGAAGGCAGTTGGTTGCCTCCCAACCGCCTTATGGCGTGTGGAACCACACACAACACCATCGGAGTTTGGTCTAAGCAGCTGGCCTCTCAGCCGAGCAGCCCAACACTCCGTGGGAGAACCCCTGTGCGATAGGCTCCTCCCGCGGCACAGTGGAGATATTCTCCGACTGTGTCTTCATTGCTGCGGAGGCGGCATTCAGGGCACTTTGATGGTAAGCGCCTCCTCTTCGTAAGAATACAAATAGTTTGTCTTTTGAATTATTTTTAAATCTTTTTGCAGTGTTGTCATGATGATTCTAGTTTTTCAACAGAAGTTGTCATTATTTGTTGAGATAGAAACGATGTGTATGCAAAACATTCAACCACCTTCATATCGTTAACGGTCGTGGATACTAATGAAATAATGTTTTACGAAGCAAACATTTTTAACACATAATTAATTTTTTGAAAACCATTTTTAATATACATGGCGTCAAAATTGACTACCTTTATCACAAACTTAGGTTAAGCCAATAAAATTCGCGAAATCTCTCAAGAAATCCTTATAAAAATTAAATATCTATTTCTTTATTTATGAAGATTTTTTTAGGCGGTAGGGCGATTGCTTGAACCTGTAATTATAGTACACAAGTGCAAAGACCGTCATAGTAACTTTCACTTGTCGCGTTTCGGAATCGGCTTGTGTATCTCCAGCTGCTCACATACCTCGATACCTTCAGTATATATTGGCTGCCATGACGATAGCGTCGGGCAATAGATTCTCCTCCTTTGGCGATCGCTGCCGTTTCTGGACTATACTGTACTTGCCGTCACGTGTGTTTGTCGATAAAAAACACATCAAATACATGTATTTAAATAACTGACGCAATAAGCTTGTAGTTGTTATAAAAATATTTACAATGTTTTGTATCATTAGATACTAAACTCAAGGAAATCGATGTGACGTCAAATATTTATTTAGGTTGCTTATCGAGGAATGTTTTTGCATGTGATTATATTAAATTATTATTGTAACAAGAGTAAGATATTATCTAGAGGCGAGGAACTAATTTGTCATGAAATAATATCTCTAAAGAGCAATCTTTATTATTCCAGTGGCTCAAATTCCATATTAAGGTAACTAGTCCATATTTTGTCGGCATTACGATCCAGAGATGGGCAAAATGTAATCTGATTAATAATTAACGATTACAACATGTAGTCGTAATTTTATTTTTCTTACTCTGTTATCATTATTAAATCCATTTAAAACATTAAGAAGTCATAAATGTGTATATGCAATCTGGGATTCTGTAGTGTTTAAAACATAGATGAGCAAAATGTAGTCATATTAATGATAAAAAAACGCAAAATGTAATCGTAATCATTTTTATTAATCTGATCACTTTTGCCCATCTATGTTACGATCTATGTCAATTTGTCAAACTTTCATTAGTTAAAAATGGGCCAATATCAACTCAGTGTTTGCTAGAAGCACCATTTCTAGCGTTACAATTGTCGCTTCTCGCCCGTCGTACAGCTCATCACAGGTCAACAATAATTTGTCACATCGAAAAAAAAAAGTTATCGCTTACAATTGGGTACGTTATTATTTATTTATGGGCTATCAATAGTGCCATTGTATATACTGCAAATATTATATGCACTAGCTATATATCGACAATAGATACGAATTGTAGATACCCACAACATTTCTTAAAAACATGGACTAGTAATACATTTGTTTTTGTTGTTTTCTATCTTGATTAATCTGTCCTTCTGTGTTTTATGTTGTTGTGTGCCCGATAAAAGCGCTTTCTTTCTTTCTAGTATAAAAATTACAAAAATTAGACATTCATAAAGCATAATTAAAAAAACGATTTGGTAATAAGTTTACAAACCCAGTATATAAAAATGTCATTCTTAAATATATTATATGAAAATATATTGATTTATAGAAGAAAAATGACCAAGGTTGGTCTTACAACGTTATTGGCTCATGGCGTGTTTAGCATAAAAATAGGTATACAGAAGTACGAAAATTTTAATAATGAGAGAAGAATATATAAAATATGGTGTGTCGCCGAAACAGCGGCCGCAGGTAGCAGCTGCCGAAGTTGGCAGCAAGCAAAAATAAGTTTTCAACTGTTATGACGTATATAACTAAAATTGTAATGGACAGCATAAAAAAAAGGGTTTTGTTATTATGAGCGTACTTTGTATGTAAAATGAAATTCATACAAGTAGACCACAAATTCCTAATGAGCGGATAAATCTTACTTAGTTCGCGTTCATTAAAATTTTAGATTTTCGTGATTTTATCTAGAAAAAGCATGAAATTTCAGCTCTACATTAAGGGTGCTTAAATATTTACGATTTCGGTCTTCTATCAAGGCTTGAAAAAATATGGCGAATTATAAATAACCATGTAAAATCTGACATTATTACATAATCAATCCAGTGAGGTTTTAATTGAAAACCGCAGTAGTTAGTAAGATTATAGAGATATAGTTTCCAAAGGCATATCTTCATCACGTGTCCGTACACATTAATTCGTTTGCCTATAATCCTTTTGGACAATGATGCAGCCTTGACATTCGTTTATCGCACCCCTTGAAAGTCACATTGAGTTTTTGGTATCAATTATCGATCATGTCCGATTACAGCGCTTATCGGAGAAATTATGTGATTATTATAATGTGGGTATTTGATTATGTTCAGTTACCATACGGATCTACCATTGTCATTTACATGACATTAATTTAAATTACAGTCTAATATCGTAATATCGAGTAGAGAAAAGTAATATCGAGGAGAGAAACGCTATTTGGTTTAAGCAACATTTTTTGGTGATATTGTAATATATATATATTCGGAATCAGTGTTTTTTACCAATTCCATAAATATGTATCGTCGGATGAAAGGCTATTTGGAAATATTTGGAATCGGTATAAAACGCTGATTCCAAAAATATATATACAGTGTAAACTCCATGTAACATTTAACGACAAACTTCCTAAAGCGTCGATATCACTTGGCTTTGGTTCGTTTAGCTTGTTTCCCATGACCACCCCGGGGGTTTTTAGTCAGTAGGAGTCTGACACACCAGGGTCGCTGCCCTCACAGTGACCCTGATGGTCCAATGTAGGATTTTACCCCGGGTTACAAAAAAAAAAAAAAGCTTTTCATCACTTGATATAGTTTTCGTAGGGATGGTTGAGTATTAATAAATAGTCAAATATGAGCATATTAAAATTAGTTAAACGACTGCACTAATTAATTAATTTTAATAAACAGTTTTGGACATGTTTTCATTGTAAATTGTTCAATTAATAATTATTTTTCAAACAGGTTTAGACAGTAGAAAAAAAAAGTTAGTATGCGGTCTCCAATCAAAGATTTGTGGGTGACTTTTTAATACCTATATCCACCTACCTGTGTGTGACCTCAAGAGGCCTCCAATGTAAACATTTATTAAAATTGATGAGGTTCAAAGATTTATTAAAATTAATTATTAAAAAAAAGCAATAAAAATGGCAGATTTTTTTGTCACTTTTGCAACCCTTGAAATAATATGTATATTAGAGTCCGACCGAAACTGGTTTTCCGGCCGAAACCGAAACCGAAACCGAAACTCACGTGGTCAAGTATAAAAGTCAACGTGGTCAAGTAAAAAAATGAAACAAAAACTTACATGTAATCAGTACCATCAAAGCATAGCCTCTAAAGAATGTTTACGTCGGGTGATAACGCACTGACTAAGTTGTGTTGCTATAGAGCAATGCGAATTAGATCCGTCAACTGTCGTCTAAACGACGCAGTTACACTCCGACGCAGCCTTGAGTTTCTTTCGGCGTTTCTTCTCAAGGTAGTCGCTTCCGAAACGCTAGTAGATCACCGTTAGGTTTCGTATTTCTGGCTGGCGGTCCAAGTCGAGGTCCGTACCCACAGGGGTGCCCTTGCATTGCCACCCAACCCATAAATTGCCGGCTGAGCACCATCAGTGTTCGCCCACCCGCCCGGTTAAGTTGTGAAGAACCTTTACCGGTCAACAAACACGCGTAAATTCGAAAAAAAAAGCAATGCGAACGGCGCACGAATCCCGAACAGGGCCGCCAGCGTCCGTCAAAGCGTTGCTGCGAGAAACGAAGCTAGGCAAGCATGTACGACAACTACCGAAATCAGTTTCGGTTTCGGCAAAAGTTTCGGCCAATTTTGGCCGAAACCGAAACTGCCACCGAAACTTGATTTTTGGCCGAAACTCGGCCGAAACCGAAACCGAAACCGAACTTTCGGTCGGACACTAATGTATATATTAGTATATTAGGTACGCGATGGCGAAATAATCAGCACGTATTTTGCTAGAATGAGACACTCACGTACCGCGAAAGAATTATTTTATCCCTTGCGGGGTAAGCGAAAATACATCTATCCTTTGCGTTTGTGATTTATTATGTTACAAATAATCTTCTTGCTAACGTATTCCCTGTATGAAATTAGATCTACAAACTAAAGCGGGAGAAGATATCGCTATGAGCCATTTAAACTTGATATCGAAGAATTTTAGTCGTAATTGTTTCTTACTTGTTTTACCGTCAAGGGCACTATTATTTTTGTCATAATAAAATGATTGCAATTGATGTAGATACCAATCTTGGTTTCCTTTCCCATGGCATAATTAAGTGTCATCTATGGGATGAGCGCAAATGATACGTTACACGCAACCTGACTTGTTATACACTGAGTTTCATCGCTTTACATCAGGGGTCGGCAACCAGCGGCTCGCGAGCCGCATGCGGCCCGTAAGCCACTATAGTGCGGCCCGCGCAAGTAAGAGCCGTTCCACGGAACGCCGCACCGCAGGCAATAAATTAAAAACACTTATAGAAATGAGTTTCTATTTCATTGTTTTGTGTGCGCGGAAGCCGGAAATTCAGTTGAAGCTATCATAGACAGTAAAATGAGAGCAACAATATATATGGTTAAAAATGCAAAAATTAGATTTATCAAAAAAAATTGTGTTTATTAGATGAAATGTGGCGCGCACCAATATACTCATAATATTTGTGGCCCTTATATAAAAAAAGGTGGGCGACCCATGCTTTACATGATAAATATGTTTTTTTTTATTCGTCGCGCCGGTTTAACTTGAGGTTTAATGCTACAAAAAATTCATTGATTTTTGTTCGAGATAGATTGTCGTGGTTTTGCCTTTTTTCTCGAAGCTTATAAATAAACTCACGGTATGATTCTGTTATTACTCATTGGTTTTTTTCTTTGTTATTATGGTAAATATTGTTTATAAATGCCCATATATATAAACATAAATAAATTGACGCCTAGAAGCTGTTTTAAAATGCTTTTCTGAATGGCAAGGATGATGATACTTGGATGATCAATTTAAGTAATATGTACTGAAATTTTAAATGTTACATTACTTGATATTTAGACAGGTAATTTATCTATATTTGTACATTCTCACCAGACTATCACCATTCTAATGTACACATTCCAAGTTAAACCCACCAATAGATTTCATCATGATCGGGTGAGAAGCTTCGGAGCTATAGCATCATATTTCTTACTTGCTCTAATAGATTATGCTGATTATGTAAAATGGTTCATTATCATCATCAGTCCACCTTATTCCACTCCCGGACAGTCTTCTCCTAATAAGCGCTATTAAGCTTAGTCTTGGTCAAATCTTTGGAAGTGTGGTTATATCGTTCGAGATTGATGTCGCAGTCTGTAACTTTGATGAAGTTCAGTGTGGACAGGTTGCTAGCTCGGAACGTACTGTATTGCTGAGTTTCTGTTTCTCATGGGTTGGGCCTAACTCCGCAGGTGCGCACGCAGGTTCGTTGGCGGTAAATTACACTTAACAATTGTTTTGCACATAACAAATTAGCACCGTGAAAGATTGACTATTGCGTTCTTGTTAAAAAAGTCTTACGCTTTAGAAACTGTTGACAAAGGAACGCTATTAACAACGATAAAGTAAAGCGTAGTAAACCCAATCAGATTAAAATAAGAGTACAATAGACAAGTTTTGTTTACCTAAAAATCTTTTTCGGCCGTCTTTCGCAAATCATCGCTCCATTAAAGATCCCGCTTCCACCAACGATCATCAGTTCTTCGGCGTATATGGCCAGCCCATTGCCACTACAGTCACCATAACTTTAGTTCTCTGTCGAATAATCTCATTTCGGATTTTATCTTCAGGGATATGGTAAAATGGGCTTTGCGTGGTAATACAATAATTTATATTCCAGCAAGAACATGAGAAACGTGTTTAATTTGTCGTACATTGGAGTCTTTTGTTATTAGTGACGGAAAGAAAGTCGCGAGTAAAAACTAGTAAAAATTAAACAAAGAAATATTAAGCAAGAAAAAGGTCGAAAAGGATTTTAATTCTTATCCTTATCAAATTTGCTACTGATGACGTTGCATATGACAAGGAATGGCAAAATGTAAACAATGGTTGTCAGTAATGTACCTGTATCTTTTAATCACTATGATATATATTATTATTGATTTTTAATCAGTTATATTTATGACTGATACGATTTTATTGAAAACAGCCTCAGGTTTGACGTCAATGACACGTGAAAGCAGTTGCAGATAGAAATGCTCTTGAGTATAATTCCTTCTCTGCTTTAAGCTTTCTATTACGTGTAATATTAAAATATTTAGGTGCAGGAATCCAACTTTAGTTTTTAATTTTTCAGCAATGTGTTGAAATGAGCCTGATATACCTGAAGACATTTAAATGTTGATAACTCGTTATCATCATTTAAATTCAAACGAAAGCATTAAAATGGCATTATAAAAATATGAATATCATGCCATCAGGTGACCAAAAAAGCAGTATAATAAAGCATAGTGATATACATGGAATTAGGATATGAGGTAGGACAATCTAGTACGTATCAATGTGAATCAAAATATTTTCTATTTTCGTAAGCTCATTCATGCTCACCTGTTTCTATTATGGTTTTTTTTGTATCTCTATAGCATTAGACACGCTATAACTTAATTAAAATCGGAAGATCACGATGCGTCAACCATAGATGGGTAAAATGTAATCAGATTAATAAAAATGATTACGATTACATTTTACGTTTTTTACCATTAATATGACTGCATTTTGCTCATCTATGTTTTAAACACTACGGAATCCCAGAATGCATACACATTTATGATTTCTTAATGTTTTAAATGGATTTAATCATGATTACAGAGCAAGAAAATTAAAATTTCGACTGTATTTTGTAATCCTTAATCATTAATCAGATTACATTTTGCCCATCTCAGGCGTCAACTGGCTACAGATATTTGCATGTTTTTCTATTTAAGAAAATAATTCATTCTGCATTTTAGCCGCGTGTTTTTGTGATTTCTTTATACATACATTTCGTAACTTTATAGTGACATCCTTAGTGAAATCTTTCTTGTTAATCTACCAGCCCTGCGTGCGTATGGCTTGTTATTCGACGCTCCAGAACGATCAATTACACCAGTGTGAGGCAATTGACGGCTCGTTTGCCGGCCAAGTAGACATTGTGAGCCGTTTATGATCACTTGATCGGTATCCTGGATACCCTTGTTGTTTGCTTTCGACCCGGGGTTTGACGAGTTTATATGAAATGTTGCGTCTGCTTGACTCGAAACTATCGCAACAATAAAGATTCCGAATGAAAATGCTATTATGATTTCTTATGTTGATGTCTATCGTTGTTATTATGCTATTATCTTTACAATTTATTGATATTAAGTGAAATTTCTATACAAATAGAATAGTTGAATAGTTGAAGACTACAGTTATTGGGGACATTCTTTGTTTTTTCAATTTCAATCTATAGGTACAAAAGCAGATGCCTTTGATGTTGTGGTAGGGCGATTGTACGAACTGAACCGTGACTAAATTATATCAGGGAAAATGACCTGCCGCGTTTCTGGATCATCTTGTGCACCTTCAGTTGTTCAAATACTTAGAGACCTTCAGTCCTGGTATATGGGGGCCGGTATGGCGTTTTTTTTTTACTCAGGCTCGACATAGTGACTACAGAGTATCTGATGGTAAGTACAGTGTAGTCCAAAAACGAAAGCGACTATCAAAGGATGAAAATCCATTGATAGTCTACATCGTCATGTCGACCCACATATACCACGACTGGAGGTCTCTAGGTATATGAGCTACTGGATATACACAAGCTGACCCCGAAACGCGACAAGCAGAAACTGGTCACTATGACGGGCTTTACACCCATGTACTGTGGTCGCGATCCAGACGGGCACCGGCGCCCTACCACCTCGCTGCTGCTCGTTTAGCACCACCCAGGAGTCATGTGTAGGGAAACTAGGGTGCCTACGGACGCGAGCAGCTACGACTGCCAGCGTTCCCGACTAGTAGTGAATTCTGGTCCCTTGGCGGTTGCTACCGTTCTATAATTACGTTGGATATTCTATCAGGTGCTTTAGGTGGTGCTGCAGAAGCCACTTTTCCGAGTCAGTATAAGAAAAAACTTTTATTTTGTAAATGTACTGTTATGTAAATGTAACAATCACTTTTTGAATAATGCTTTTCATAACACACATTTACTGTCTTTGTTATTTTGTTTAAAATATTTTAGTATGTATATATTTGTCTAGAACTGGTAGTACAAGCGCAAGCTTAGTTTGGAGCTGTCTGTGTGTGTGTAAATTTTGTTATAATTGTAACAAGTCCGTGAATATCATGGCTTAGAATTTATATTGTTGCCTAGCGGATAATGGACCGGTTTCCATGTGCAGCAACGCGAATGGACGCTGGCTTGCATCATCGGCACGTACTTCTGAGTTTCTCCATGGTATTTAGGCACCACATGCTCATCGGTGAAGTAAAACATTGTGAGGAAACCCGCATGGCATCTAATAGAAATGTCATATGTAAGTGCCCTGAGAACGGCGACCATCTGCGCTTCTGGTCACGTTGGGCACGACATATAAGCGCAAAGTGGATACAGCCACTAATGTATCTCTGCTCACCCCATAAGGGATATAGCGTGGTGTATATATTTTTATTAAAATTAATATTATCAATTATGTTCATCCGCGGTCACGAAAATAAATGTGTTTTAAAATATGCGTGTAATAAAGGCGTGCTGAAGCGTATTTATGGAAAATAATATGTGATAGGTGTATTAAATCCCCGCCATTGCAGATATAGGAATAGTTACTGTATTTGATACTACTAATTTAAATAATTTAACGTAAACATTCCATACAAATAGAGAATATATAGATAGAGAATATGGCTCAAGTTTGCTTGTGTATAAATAAGTAGGAATTCGTAAAATATTGAGGGGGTGAACTGTATTCATTTCCATTTATTTCGAATTCACTATCACTATAGTTCAAGCCGGTAATACACATTGGCCTAAGAAACCAGGCGCTCAAGTGTAAATTTTATGGAATTTACTTTTCGAATTAGTATAAATTTTTGAAGGTCAAAATGTAAGGAATTAATATTTCCCAGCCGATCCGGTGGTGACGCTGACCAAAATCTTCATACAATTTCACGTTTAAAAGCTTAAACCAATTCGAGAAGTAAGTCGAAAAAACTCACACTCAGGCCTTACTTAAGGTTGATCGCCACTGGATCTTTTTCTTTGAAGTACTGTCGGCATTTCTGTAGAAATCAAAGGCGTTTACACAATATAAACTGTTTATGGATAATGTTTACATTTTGTTTTTATAGGGGCTAGGAAAAAGGCCACCATTTCAAGCGTTGCATGGTTTTAGGCCAACGTATACCGCCGGCATTAGCGCAGCGGCATAAGCGTTCGTGACGTGCGTACAGCATTCTATTTAGCACATCAGTTCATATAGTTTTGCGTCGTCGGAGCGAGTGAGCACACGTGTGCGCCGCTATTTAAAAACAATCTCGATCTATCCGCGTTATATAAAGTATTTCCTCGCTCCGTCACAGTTACTTCAGTGCTCTTATATACCTATATTTTTAAGTATAATAAAACGTCTTACGAATGGTCAGCCAGTATTTGGTAAGATGATGTAACTAGTAATTTGTGAAAGTAAAATTGAAAATTCGGTAGGGAAAAACCGATTTGTTTGCTGTGCTTAGTGGAAAATATCGCCGATTTCGTATAGTGTATATTTAACGCCCGTGGCGAACAGCTCCGGGAAGTTGGCCCCGCATTTTCCGCGTAAGAATTTAGAAATTTTTTGAGGGACTGCCCATCGATTGCCCATTATTGCCCATCATTTAAATTTTTTTGCCCACCCCTATAAAAAAAGTTATGAAAGATTTATGTATGCGCGGGCCAGCGTCCGAAAAAATTTCAAAAAATCGAAAATGTCAAGGTGGATTCTTGAAGTTTGTCGACTGCCCACTTTTGCCCATCCTTTACTTTTTTGATAATTCAACTCCTAAGGGATGGAAATGGGGGTGGAAAAAAAAATTGAGGGGTCAAGAAATTTTGAATTATGCATTTTAATCTACATCGATTGCCCACTTCTGCCCATCCTTTACTTTATTGATAATTCCACTCTTAAGGGATGAAAATGAGAATGGAAAAAAATTGAGGGATCAAGAAATTTAGATTGGAAAATTATGGCTTAATAAGGTATATTCGTATTCTAAAGGACATCCTTTGGATTGCCCATCATTTATTTTCGAATGCCCACCCTTAGTTACAGAGTTATTCTGCTTAGAATTTGACATACCGCACTGTTGTAGGAACATGTTACATTTTCGTTAGTCCACTAGATAAATTTTGGAAAATAAGGGCTCAATAAGGGTTATTCGCATTCTAAAGGACATCCTTTAGATTGCCCATCATTTCTTTTCGAAAGCCCACCCTTAGATACAGAGTTATTCTGCTTAGAATTTGACATACCGCACTGTTGTAGGAACATGTTACATTTTCGTTAGTCCACTAGATAAATTCTGGAAAATAAGGGCTCAATAAGGGTTATTCGCATTCTAAAGGACATCCTTTAGATTGCCAATCATTTCTTTTCGAAAGCCCACCCTTAGATACAGAGTTATTCTGCTTAGAATTTGACATACCGCACTGTTGTAGGAACATGTTACATTTTCGTTAGTCCACTAGATAAATTTTGGAAAATAAGGGCTCAATAAGGGTTATTCGCATTCTAAAGGACATCCTTTAGATTGCCCATCATTTCTTTTCGAAAGCCCACCCTTAGATACAGAGTTATTCTGCTTAGAATTTGACATACCGCACTGTTGTAGGAACATGTTACATTTTCGTTAGTCCACTAGATAAATTTTGGAAAATAAGGGCTCAATAAGGGTTATTCGCATTCTAAAGGACATCCTTTAGATTGCCCATCATTTCTTTTCGAAAGCCCACCCTTAGATACAGAGTTATTCTGCTTAGAATTTGACATACCGCACTGTTGTAGGAACATGTTACATTTTCGTTAGTCCACTAGATAAATTTTGGAAAATAAGGGCTCAATAAGGGTTATTCGCATTCTTAAGGACATCCTTTAGATTGCCCATCATTTCTTTTCGAAAGCCCACCCTTAGATACAGAGTTATTCTGCTTAGAATTTGACACACCGCACTGTTGTAGGAACATGTTACATTTTCGTTAGTCCACTAGATAAATTTTGGAAAATAAGGGCTCAATAAGGGTTATTCGCATTCTAAAGGACATCCTTTAGATTGCCCATCATTTCTTTTCGAAAGCCCACCCTTAGATACAGAGTTATTCTGCTTAGAATTTGACATACCGCACTGTTGTAGGAACATGTTACATTTTCGTTAGTCCACTAGATAAATTTTGGAAAATAAGGGCTCAATAAGGGTTATTCGCATTCTAAAGGACATCCTTTAGATTGCCCATCATTTCTTTTCGAAAGCCCACCCTTAGATACAGAGTTATTCTGCTTAGAATTTGACACACCGCACTGTTGTAGGAACATGTTACATTTTCGTTAGTCCACTAGATAAATTTTGGAAAATAAGGGCTCAATAAGGGTTATTCGCATTCTAAAGGACATCCTTTAGATTGCCCATCATTTCTTTTCGAAAGCCCACCCTTAGATACAGAGTTATTCTGCTTAGAATTTGACATACCGCACTGTTGTAGGAACATGTTACATTTTCGTTAGTCCACTAGATAAATTTTGGAAAATAAGGGCTCAATAAGGGTTATTCGCATTCTAAAGGACATCCTTAAGATTGCCCATCATTTCTTTTCGAATGCCCACCCTTAGATACAGAGTTATTCTGCTTAGAATTTGACATACCGCACTGTTGTAGGAACATGTTACATTTTCGTTACTCCACTAGATAAATTTTGGAAAATAAGGGCTCAATATGGGTTATTCGCATTCTAAAGGACATCCTTTAGATTGCCCATCATTTCTTTTCGAAAGCTCACCCTTAGATACAGAGTTATTCTGCTTAGAATTTGACATACCGCACTGTTGTAGAAACATGTTACATTTTCGTTAGTCCACTAGATAAATTTTGGAAAATAAGGGCTCAATAAGGGTTATTCGCATTCTAAAGGACATCCTTTAGATTGCCCATCATTTCTTTTCGAAAGCCCACCCTTAGATACAGAGTTATTCTGCTTAGAATTTGACATACCGCACTGTTGTAGGAACATGTTACATTTTCGTTAGTCCACTAGATAAATTTTGGAAAATAAGGGCTCAATAAGGGTTATTCGCATTCTAAAGGACATCCTTTAGATTGCCCATCATTTCTTTTCGAATGCCCACCCTTAGATACAGAGTTATTCTGCTTAGAATTTGACATACCGCACTGTTGTAGGAACATGTTACATTTTCGTTACTCCACTAGATACATTTTGGAAAATAAGGGCTCAATAAGGGTTATTCGCATTCTAAAGGACATCCTTTAGATTGCCCATCATTTCTTTTCGAAAGCTCACCCTTAGATACAGAGTTATTCTGCTTAGAATTTGACATACCGCACTGTTGTAGAAACATGTTACATTTTCGTTAGTCCACTAGATAAATTTTGGAAAATAAGGGCTCAATAAGGGTTATTCGCATTCTAAAGGACATCCTTTAGATTGCCCATCATTTCTTTTCGAAAGCCCACCCTTAGATACAGAGTTATTCTGCTTAGAATTTGACATACCGCACTGTTGTAGGAACATGTTACATTTTCGTTAGTCCACTAGATAAATTTTGGAAAATAAGGGCTCAATAAGGGTTATTCGCATTCTAAAGGACATCCTTTAGATTGCCCATCATTTCTTTTCGAAAGCCCACCCTTAGATACAGAGTTATTCTGCTTAGAATTTGACATACCGCACTGTTGTAGGAACATGTTACATTTTCGTTAGTCCACTAGATAAATTTTGGAAAATAAGGGCTCAATAAGGGTTATTCGCATTCTAAAGGACATCCTTTAGATTGCCCATCATTTCTTTTCGAAAGCCCACCCTTAGATACAGAGTTATTCTGCTTAGAATTTGACACACCGCACTGTTGTAGGAACATGTTACATTTTCGTTAGTCCACTAGATAAATTTTGGAAAATAAGGGCTCAATAAGGGTTATTCGCATTCTAAAGGACATCCTTTAGATTGCCCATCATTTCTTTTCGAAAGCCCACCCTTAGATACAGAGTTATTCTGCTTAGAATTTGACATACCGCACTGTTGTAGGAACATGTTACATTTTCGTTAGTCCACTAGATAAATTTTGGAAAATAAGGGCTCAATAAGGGTTATTCGCATTCTAAAGGACATCCTTTAGATTGCCCATCATTTCTTTTCGAAAGCCCACCCTTAGATACAGAGTTATTCTGCTTAGAATTTGACATACCGCACTGTTGTAGGAACATGTTACATTGTCGTTAGTCCACTAGATAAATTTTGGAAAATAAGGGCTCAATAAGGTTCATTCGCATTCTAAAGGACATCCTTTAGATTGCCCATCATTTCTTTTCGAATGCCCACCCTTAGATACAGAGTTATTCTGCTTAGAATTTGACATACCGCACTGTTGTAGGAACATGTTACATTTTCGTTAGTCCACTAGATAAATTTTGGAAAATAAGGGCTCAATAAGGTTCATTCGCATTCTAAAGGACATCCTTTAGATTGCCCATCATTTCTTTTCGAATGCCCACCCTTAGATACAGAGTTATTCTGCTTAGAATTTGACATACCGCACTGTTGTAGGAACATGTTACATTTTCGTTAGTCCACTAGATAAATTTTGGAAAATAAGGGCTCAATAAGGTTCATTCGCATTCTAAAGGACATCCTTTAGATTGCCCATCATTTCTTTTCGAATGCCCACCCTTAGATACAGAGTTATTCTGCTTAGAATTTGACATACCACACTGTAGTAGAAACATGTAACATTTTCGTTAGTCCACTAGATAAATTTTGGAAAATAAGGGCTCAATAAGGTTCATTCGCATTCTAAAGGACATCCTTCAGATTGCCCATCATTTCTTTTCGAATGCCCACCCTTAGATACAGAGTTATTCTGCTTAGAATTAGACATACCACACTGTAGCAGGAAAATGTTACATTTTCGTTAGTCCACTAGATAAATTTTGGAAAATAAGGGCTCAATAAGGTTCATTCGCATTCTAAAAATCTAACAAAAAACAAAAAAAACAACAACAAAATGTAACATTTTCCTGCTACAGTGCGGTATGTCAAATTCTAAGCAGAATAACTCTGTAACCAAGGGTGGGCATTCGAAAAGAAATGATGGGCAATCTGAAGGATGTCCTTTAGAATGCGAATGAACCTTATTGAGCCCTTATTTTCCAAAATTTATCTAGTGGACTAACGAAAATGTAACATGTTCCTACAATAGTGCGGTATGTCAAATTCTAAGCAGAATAACTCTGTATCTAAGGGTGGGCATTCGAAAAGAAATGATGGGCAATCTAAAGGATGTCCTTTAGAATGCGAATAACCCTTATTGAGCCCTTATTTTCCAAAATTTATCTAGTGGACTAACGAAAATGTAACATGTTCCTACAACAGTGCGGTGTGTCAAATTCTAAGCAGAATAACTCTGTATCTAAGGGTGGGCTTTCGAAAAGAAATGATGGGCAATCTAAAGGATGTCCTTTAGAATGCGAATAACCCTTATTGAGCCCTTATTTTCCAAAATTTATCTAGTGGACTAACGAAAATGTAACATGTTCCTACAACAGTGCGGTGTGTCAAATTCTAAGCAGAATAACTCTGTATCTAAGGGTGGGCTTTCGAAAAGAAATGATGGGCAATCTAAAGGATGTCCTTTAGAATGCGAATAACCCTTATTGAGCCCTTATTTTCCAAAATTTATCTAGTGGACTAACGAAAATGTAACATGTTCCTACAACAGTGCGGTATGTCAAATTCTAAGCAGAATAACTCTGTAACTAAGGGTGGGCATTCGAAAATAAATGATGGGCAATCCAAAGGATGTCCTTTAGAATACGAATATACCTTATTAAGCCATAATTTTCCAATCTAAATTTCTTGATCCCTCAATTTTTTTCCATTCTCATTTTCATCCCTTAAGAGTGGAATTATCAATAAAGTAAAGGATGGGCAGAAGTGGGCAATCGATGTAGATTAAAATGCATAATTCAAAATTTCTTGACCCCTCAATTTTTTTTTCCACCCCCATTTCCATCCCTTAGGAGTTGAATTATCAAAAAAGTAAAGGATGGGCAAAAGTGGGCAGTCGACAAACTTCAAGAATCCACCTTGACATTTTCGATTTTTTGAAATTTTTTCGGACGCTGGCCCGCGCATACATAAATCTTTCATAAATTTTTTTATAGGGGTGGGCAAAAAAATTTAAATGATGGGCAATAATGGGCAATCGATGGGCAGTCCCTCAAAAAATTTCTAAATTCTTACGCGAAAAATGCGGGGCCAACTTCCCGGAGCTGTGGCGAACGCCTGTGTTCTAAAATGTCAATCCGCTGAAATGCATACTAAAAAGCGATATCTTTAAACGTGAATGAATTTCGTGTCGGTTCGCAATCGTAATACCAATTAGTTTCGTTCTGATTGCAATAATTTCGATAATATAGTTTAAAGAAGTACTCTTTTGCTTGAATTTAACGAATATAACTCACTAGCTGATCCGGCAAACGTTGTTTTGCTATATAAGTTATTGTAATATCTTCTAAGATGTTCATTGAAATTAAGTGATGTCAAAGACAATTTTGTTCACAATTTAATACCTTAATCAACAACACATTTATTTGGATAAAGATTAATATTATTACGTTGATACAACTCTTAACAAATAATGCATTAATTTCGACCAAATTTGTTTACCATAAAAACGGTTACTGTCGGGGACATTTTTTTAGATCATTTCAAGAGGAATAATTCTTTCTTACATATATTTTTGGTATCTTGAACCGTTTTTGCAGCGCACGCAATGGAAGCCCTCAAGGATGAATAATTTTCCCCGTTTTTTTCACATTTTCCATTATTTCTTCGCTCCTAATAATTGCATCGTGATGATATATAGCCTAAAGCCTTCCTCGATAAATGGTCTATTCAACTCAAAAATAATTTTTAAATTCGAATCAGTAGTTCCTGAGATTAGCGCGTTCAAACAAACAAACTCTTCAGCTTTATAATAATAGTATAGATTTATTCCACGTAATGGATTATAAATACTATTGTTTATACTACCTCCTTACCTATATGATATTAGGTTATAAAGAATTTTTATTACACCGCTTTGTTGATGCGGCCCTGATAAATTCATTTTCATGCCACAAATTCATAGTACAAATAATAACACAAAAATATGAGGATTTCAGAGCCAGAATGGGCCACATTTTACTGCAGAAAAATGCTATTAACAAATCATCTTAAAGTCAAATAGATGTAGCCTTAAACTATCTATCAATATTATAGATTTGATGATTATAGCATTGCAATTTGTATGCATTATTACTAGACTAGAATATTCCATTTAATTTACCTTGCTATAATTTTTTTCGTAATCACTTAAGACACTCTGGTTGTGGTAACCAAGAACAACATGGTAGAACAAAAGTTCTAATATGAGTTTATTTAATAATAATATAATTAATAAAATTGACCTATTATCAGTCATTATCATAAAGTTTACCTACTTGCCTAGGCAGCTAGAATGGAGCGCTATTTTCTTTAAGTTAATATATCCTGTTTTACCATAATGTTTACAGTAAAAATATTGTTAAGAATTGGTTAAATATTCAATTAGGCTAGGTATTGTTAAAAACTTATCAATACCAACGAAATTAGTCTTTCTGACACAAAGATATGTTGATAAAACAATTGCTGTAATACAACTACGTGATACAAGTGTGTTTAGAAGTAATATAATTAAAACGACATTATCAAGCTTATATCAACAACTAAACCATTAATTTAATTAAAATTTGTAATGTTCCTATGTTTCTCTCCATACAATACGAATCAATCTTCAATATTGAACTATAAACAGAGAGGGCTTGTAATTATTTTTAATTATTTAACCTTTTAAAAAAATAGAACTCAAAAAGTTTTCCTAATGTTACTAACTTACTTATGGAGCAGCTTGCTAGTTAATTGAATAGTTATAGGGTTTGTAAAGAAATTTCTATCCGCCCAAATTCATAACCTATATGAGGAATCTAATTTCGAAACCCACTATAACATATTTTTTCAAATCCCATAAATTTATAAAAACTTATAATTAATCTTTGACTTAACAATCACATTCTTATAAGGTACTTATATTATCGTTCTAGAGTGAAAAAGCAAAAAAGAAAAAATCATTTATTATATTTGCTTTGATAAAAACATTTCAAATTACTATTAGGACTATTAAGTAATTTTGTACGAAAAATCGTTTTAGCGGGCTTTGAAATTAGACGCCTCATATATCGCTTGCATAGATGGGCAAAATGTAATCAGATTAATGAAAATTATTAACGTTTACATTTTACGTTTTTACCATTAATATGACTGCATTTTGCTCATTTATGTTTTAAACACTACAGAATCCTAGATTGTATACACATTTATTATTTCTTAATGTTTTAAATGGATTTAATCATGATTACAGAGCAAGAAAATTCAAATTACGACTACATTTTGTAATCGTTGATCATTAATCAGATTACATTTTGCCCATCTCTGATCGCTTGACGTTTGTTCTGATAGCAACAATAGTACCCATGTCTCGTTCTACACGCACATATTTGGGAGAGCAAGATATCTATCTATCGACAAAGATAAATGTTTAATTTAATTCAATATACACTGACTGCGTAAGTAACAACGAAATCCTACCCAATTGTCCTGATTATGACATTGCGTAAAATCAGACCGCACATTTTCGAATTCTCATTTGCGTACAATGACAGTAATGTGAGTCATAATATGGATGGTGCAACTTGCACTTGCGCACCGCAAGTTAAATATGCACGTGGACTTAAGCCGTGGTGGCTGCCGGCAGAATAGAATAGCACCCCCCTCTTTTTGCTGAGGTGTCGTAAAAGGCGACTAAGGTATCTCTTTAACACCGCAATACAACCAGGTGTTTAGAGAAGGGAAAACTCGACTAAACCTGCATCCCGCTCCTTCCCGATCGTACTGGTTCTCCTTTCCATCGGGCCTGAGGGAGCTCGGACGAGAGAGTGCTTTTCTGGCTGCGCGTCCAGTTATGCACTTAAATATCTCCTGCGCAATTGACTGTTTCCGAAAACTGGACCTCGAATTTCTTAACCGGTGTTGAAACAGTCGCCGTGGCCGAAACCGGCTAGGACATCATCATGCACGTGGACATTAATTAAGTTTACTCTTTGGAATAATCTTCATCTATATCTTGTTTACATACATTTGACACAATCCATACATTGTTTATGTTTATATGGAAGTATTATCGAATAATAAGACCTAATATTGATAATAATATAAAATATCCTAGGTTGCTGGATTTGATGGTCAGTCTATCAAACCGTCTGATACAAATGGTCTTCGTGGGAACCGCCTGGGAGAGACGTTTTGAAGGGGTGGGCTATTTACTCCGACCCCTTATAGTCAGGTAGTCTCAACAAGGCTTTTTGCTAGAAAAAATCAATCAAGTTCAAATATTGATTTTCTAGTGTATTTTTGGCAGACAATATTTGATGAATAATCATTTCCATATAAAAAAATACGGAAAAATTGTCCAGTTGACTCAGTTAAAGGTTTTACGATACCTTCAGCCTTAAGTCGTATTGAGTCAAGTGGCTAATTTTTCCCTATATTTTTCCGTGCATGGTGTCCGGCGCACCGCCTGGGCGAGAGAGGTGGGCGTCCTATCCCTCCCATAGAGGTAGCCTCAACAAGGCTTTTTGCTCGCCGGGCGTCTGGATGAATTTGGTTTCCCAGGCCCGGGTGGTGCTATCAGAGGATCACCCGGGGGGTTTTTATTCAGTAGGTGTATAACACACCGGGGTAGCTGCCCTCACAGCGTCCCTGATGGTCCTATGCAGGATTTTCCCCCAAGATACAAGACAAAGTTGGCAATTATTCCTTAGTTTTTGATATAGAATTAGTTAAATTCAATTGCTTCGTAATTTTACCAAAATTGCATGTAATGTCTTGATTATTATGTGATTCATTAAAAAAATCCTTTTTAATATCACTACTATAACATCCTTTAAAAATTTCAAATGCAATAGTTTTCAACGTTTTCACTGACGTATCATTTTACTATAACGGTTGATCTGATTTTGCTGTAATCGACTCCATTCATTTTTTATGTTTAATTAACAGAATCTTAATATCAGGCTGAGTATAATTAGGTATATGATAGCGCCACTTCAGAAGTTCACCTTCCACTGCTATCATTTAGTGGCATGACTGAATAATCACACCACTTTTGATTTTTTTCTTTTGTTTACAATCTCTGTGAACTCGATCTGTTCATGTCGACATTTAACCTGGCCACGCAATCATTTCAATTATGCAGTATTATAACATTTATACAATATCGTGACCATCTTTCTAAACTCAGCGATAATTTTATATTTTTATATTAGTATTTTAAACAATGACTACGTATTTCCTAGGTTTCTGATTTACCCTGTCATATAGTAGTATTCAAATAAGTATTATGTTATATTTATTGTTGACTTTGACATTAACATTACAATCGTTTCCGTATATTCTTACTGATTGGATCCACTTTTAAACATTTAAGCTTCCATTGTTCGCAAATGTTCTCATACATTTCTTACAGCATAATTACCTTCATTTTAAACTTATTTAACATTAGATTGCTCCACTAGATTTGATATCCCGGTGGTAATCTTCTTGGCCCCTCAGGGCAGTAGTGAGGGCCGTCGCACGGTAACTGGTGACTCTAAGTAAAACCACCGGGGTGTCCCTTCTCCCGTCTGTCGGAGCCAAGGGTACAGCCTTGCCAACTTCTTCGGTTCCTGGTGACGTCCGGCCTTCTTCTGTCTACGCTTAAATTTTGTGGGGAATGTAAAATTAATGGTGTAAAAGGCCCCTCCTCCCCCTCCTCCCTCCCTCCTTCGCCTCTATAACTTTTCATTGGAGCGGTGTGCGGGAACATATAGCACACCGATCACGCCTGAAAATTAGGCGACGCAATCCCCTCAGGTCTGCCGCCCGGCGTCAATTCCGGCGTCAATTCGTTATGGAAGACACCCTCTTGCGAATTTCCTCCTCCGTTGGCTTGTCTTGGCAGGCTTGGTCGTTGGGGTTGGCAGTTGCATTCTTCTCCACCGCCTCTTTCACCTTTATTACTTTTTCACAAAAGAAGAAGGTTGCTTACCATGCTCCAGCGCCACCGACCATCGCACGAGCGAGTGTCGGCAGCGACAAATCACCGCCCACCACCCTGAACACTAGATTGACCAAAGTAGTCATTTTAATTGATTTATTATTTCGAAGAGAAAAAAAAAAGAATTATAATTACATATTCTTTGATAAAATTTCTTAGAATTTTGAGACTTGATTCATTATATAAAAATACATTTATTAATGGTTATTTTCGCCTTGTCCTTCCTTTATTTCTGATATGCGCCAGCTTTAGCAGCCCCAAAAGTCAAAACAAAATGTCTGTAAAAGTTTCAGTCGTTTTAGTGTTATTCAGCTATAAATCGTGTATTTGGATTATATGCATATTTCAGTGTTGATTGTAGTATTCGCAATAATAATATTTTACTTTTTGTATCCGTTAAAATTGATTATCTTATATCAATACATTTAAAACATTGAAATATATCATCCATGTGTTTTTTTTATTTTTCATTCGCCGCAATTGTTATTCATAAGGATCATTTTTACATTACAATTTCCATTATAATACGCGTTATATGCTTTTACGGCTTCTATTTTATTTTCCTGTTTGCTTTTTCTATTGACCATCTCAATATTTTCTATAGGGATTAATTTATATTTGGGAAAATTATTTGTACTCCTCGATAGTGTTATTTGTAAGTAGTGTAGGTGTCTTGTCTGCGTGAACTTTGCTTTGTTCGCGCATCGGGTTATCGCGTACCAATTAGGTTATTTTAATTATAGGTTTCACATTTACATCTCGTGCTTTGTTAGTGCCAGCTTTATCTATCACGCTAGAGCTTCTATTCACTGCAGATGTCTTTGCGGCCTAAACGTGTGCAAGCAAACGTGCTATGTGACACCATTTGCTTCATTATTGTTTTGTTCGTCGTTCAGTTAACACGGCTTCATGTATTAGCTTTTATTATATTGCGCCTAATATATATTTTTCTTGTTATTACTTTTAAATAAGATGTTTAAAAGTTATTAACGTCTTTTAATGTAAGTTGTAAGTGTAATCGATACGAAATTTTTAAATCCTATTTTTTATTTTTAAATTAAAATTCTGACTTACGATTTCACGTTTTAATATTTAATCATTCCAAATCACAGTAAACAAATACGGTAATAATAAATAAATAAATATTATATTAAACTAATAAATATTAAACAGATCTCTTATAACTATCTGGAAATAACTAAAGAGTAATAATAATTGTTGTATAAATGACTTGAACTTATTGTGGTTATAAACAGTGCAAATATTCATGAAACGTTAAGCGAAAAAGCGTAAATACTGTTCTTCGCTGAACTCGGAAGTGTAAATTGTCAAAATTAATCATATAAGCGGCTTGTGGAATATCACCGGTGGTGATGTAGGCCTGTCGGCCGGCAATTACACAATGATGGAGACAATGATCAGTGTTTGGACAGTGGTGGAGCAAGTGCGAGTTGCCAGTGGGGCTGCAGAACTCGCGATCTTTACTGCAATTCTGTATTGGTTTTTCACATCCAGGTGTGTTATGTTTTTGAAATGTAATCGTCATTAAAAAAAAAAACACGTTGTATATCTTTTTTAATTTTAGTAATATTTATAATTAAAAACTTAAATTTAATTTTGATTTTAACTTAAAAAAAACTTAATCAACAATTTAGCTGTGCTGACAAATGAAGAATCGCTTTTTCATTCAGATTATGAACAGCTCAGGAGTGGAATACTCAACTTACATCGATTATCCCACGTTCCTTTAGTGTGAGAGCATCTAAAGATAATTGAATAGACATTTATTTGAAAAACACATTCCATCATCGACTTCATCTTTAAGTTCCACCAACGGACCGAGGTTAAAGATTGCCTTAAGATAATAAAACTACATACAGCCGAATACAACACGTCTTCTTTTTGAATAAAAACGAATATTTACCGACAATGAATTCGACTGAATCCAACAGGGAATGACATGAAATTGTTGGTGGATATGGTAGCACTGACTCATCAGCGACTCTCTCAGAACTGAGGTCTATTTCATCGTATCGGGTACAATAGGGTTGATATGCCAAAATGGCAAAAGCCCTTATAAATAATAAGGTTAAAAAAAAGTATTCGACTAACCCGATCGGGCACTGAAAAAATAATGAAGTTCACTGAATGACCAATGTATTATAAATTGTCATTATTATTGACAATTACGAATACAATGAACTTGGCTAGATCGATATAACACGGTGATAAATGTTACAAGTAATAATTGCTGGTTTCACGTGAACTCTTTCGTTATCAGCATGTAAACAAAGTCCAAGGTTGAAAATGATTAATCGAGCCTGTATCAAATTAAACACCATAACTCTTCTTTTTAGAAATCCTTTGTTGCAGAAAAATATCTGGAACACTTATCAGGGAACAAACTTCCAACCCAAATACTAATAACAAAGGACTTTTTTAAAGGGAAACCAAATTCATCCAGACGCCCGGAGAGCGAAATGCCTTGTCGAGGCTGCCTCTCTGGGAGGGGTGGGGGTAAAGAGCCCACCCTTCCAATACCTATCTCACAGGCGGCGCGCCGGACACTGCACACCGCCACCCTCTCATCCGGACAGCAGACTCCCTCAAGTCTACTGCCCGGCTATTGTCACCGGGGGATGTCGCGCTCGCTCTGAGCGAACGCATCCCTCCGGCGAGGGTGCCTTGGCCGCCGAATAGCCAGAGAAGATGTTCGCTCTCTGACCCTTTCGGCGGCCTCCTTCTGCTTCATCACAACCTCGCAGAAGGCTGTGACTCCTCGAATAACAAAGGACTACATTGACCCTGTCTAAGTACATATTTGCGTGCTAAAATTTTTATTAGCCACGAAATTTACGGAATACAACGTTAGCTTAACTTCTGATAATAATAACATATTAACCCTTTAGACTCGAGCTGCGCTCATTCGGCGCCCGGCCGATTTTAAGTCGCAAAGGCCTCGAGTGTAAAGGGTTAAAGGTAGTGATGTGAATGCAAGAATATAAGGATTAGTTCATTAAATAGATCAAAAAAATTGTTTCTAGGAAATCTATACCTGAAGATAGCAATTTTTTTTGTCGGTCTTAAATATTGATAAACGCCGAATGAAGAAGTACCACATCATAGCACTCCAAACTGTGATACTACCCTATTCAAATAGAAATATTACAAGCACTTTTAATTCGTCGCGATGCTGGATCTATCATTAGTACAAAAAGCACAGTTCGACAGGCCGACAAGTATATCTATAGATATAGTAAGGATATCTATTTGTCCATTTATTCTAGATATTTTAATGCGAATACAACTCGAGTAAAACTTTATGTTAACTTAGTTGTCATTCAACCAAGTAACAATTGGGGGCTATAATTCTTTTTTTATTAACGCATTTTATATAAAATTCATTTACATTGGTTTGGATTTTGTACCATTCTAAAAGATAAGACTCTCCGTTTGGAACATTACTAGATTGTAACGTCACGGAGAAAGGGTTTTATTTATTTATTTACAAATTTATTTAAAAAAGTTCTTTGCTATACCTCGCATGTCATATTAATAAATATAAAAAAAGATTTGCTCTCTATTTACATGTATAAGACACCCTTCAAATCAGGTTTTTTATTATAATAAATATTATCATCAGCTATACGTTAAATGTTTACATATCATATACTAAATTCAAATCGTTATATGGCTTAAAAGTTTTAGACTTCTAACAGACAAAGTGCCGAATCTCCTAACTTGACTCAGAAACCTAGCCTCACTCGGTCTATTAAAAGCAAAAAAGTTAAGATGTGGTGTGAAAAGCGTAATTCAAAACTGACCGCAGCTATTGAGAAAATGATGTTGTTGATGGATGATGTTGCCATGATTATGCTAGCCTGCACACTTCTTTAAGGGACTCGATATCAGAGGCACGGCAAAAGTCGGAATTGGATAAGTTTTTTGAGGCGGCAAATTAGCGACAAAAATGCTACATTGTTATATCTTTCTTTATTAAAATATAACCTAAAGAGTTTGCGCATATTATGTGGGCAATCATGATTATGTAAATGCATAGTTGTTATTAAGAGCAGAACGACATCATTGCAATAACAGGTATATCGTAAGAATAATGTAAATTTCTCGGTGTAGAATTTATAACATGATTTATTCTTTTGGCGAAAACAGAATTAGCAACTTGGAAAGTGTCTAGGTATGATTGCCCAAGCAATAATATAGTTGTCAAAAATAACTGGAACACACTTTCAATAAATGACAGTATGGTTTAAATATTTTTGCATGGTATAACAATTGTGCGTTTATTTCTAATAAAATTATTTAAAAACATTCTTTTAGATTCTTTGTTTTTATATCGTCTTTCAATAGTTATGTCAAAACATTATTTTTACTTTTTCTAGATGTTTTTTCGGGCAAGAAGAAAGAATTAGTGTCACTTTTTTTAGTTGTTACAAAACTCTTTCCATCTTCTTAACGTTAATTATTTCTTATCATATTAACTGTTTACACACACTTGAGACCTCGCCCGGTTTAGTTGTGAAGACCTTTCCCGGTCAATCAAAGCACGTCCATTCGGAAAAATAAATATACTTGAGTACACCGCACATGAGCGAGAGAACACTAGTTCAAAAACGACAGCGAGCGCAAAGGGACGTGAATTGAAAGTTGCCGTGATCATGCCGGTCCTTATATGTATACTACGACAGAAAGCCTCCAGATATATATGATGATATCCTAGCCGGATTCGGCCACGGCGACTGTTTCAACGGCGATTAAGAAAATCGAGATCCAGTTTTTGGAAACAGTCAATTGCGCAGGAGATATTTAAGCGCAGAACTGGACGCGCTGCCAGAAAAGCACTCTCTCGTCCGAGCTCCCTCAGGCTCGATGGAATGGAGAACCAGTACGATCGGGAGGGAGCGGGATGCGGGTTTGGTCGAGTTGTCCTTCTCTGAACACCTGGTTGAATTGCGGTGTTAAAGAGATACCTTAGTCGCCTTTTACGACACCTCAGCAAGAAGAGGGGGGTGCTATTCTATTCTGCCTGCAGCCACCACAGCATAAATATATATATATATCGAGGGGTGAAAGGCTATTTGGTTTAGGCGACATTTTTTTTGGTGATATAGTAATTTATTTTTTTTGCGGAATCAGCGGTTTTACTGAATCCAAAAATATATATTTCATCAAAAAATGTTGCTTAAACCAAATAGCCTTTCGCCCCTCAATATAACGAGACGTACAAAAGCTAATATTTGTACTCGAAAGGCCGAAGCTAAGGCGACTTCACCAGTAAAGAGGAGCTAGAAAGCGCCTAGTTAGCAAATAACTACTATAACGATCTTTACGCTTTACGCTTATGTCCTGTGATCACTACATAGAAGGCAGTGGCGTGCATCCCATAAAACTAATATTTTGTAATACTTGGATATTTGACACTTCCGCTACATTGTTGACCATAGTCACCGGCTGAAAAACACCGCCTATACACGATGGGTGACTGTATTTTATTATTTTATTCACCCGTATTTTTTTTTGAAAGCTAATGAAAATCGTTTTAAAGAAAAACTTTGACCCTGAATGCGAAACACTGCGCGCGTTTTATGTGCGCACTTTCAGCACGGAGCTCCATTTCCTGCGAAACACGTTGCAACGAGGCCTGCCGTAGCGAAAGGGTTAATAAATACATTGACTTAAAATACGATAATTATCAGAATAAAAGTCTTAGAATTCAAATCGGACAAATTTTAAATCAATGTGTACATTAAGGGCGGCTTGCACTAACGAATTAATCTAGTTTGAGCTTGTATAAAACGCTTATTAATTGAATTGGTTTGATTCCAGCTTAATGATGATTTTAGTTTAAGAGTTACAACTAGATTTTGATTTAGTGCAAGACAATAAATACAGATCAGCGTTAAATATCATTTTATATAGATCTAAACTAGATTTAATTTGTTAGTGCAAGCCGCCCTAAGTGTTCAATATAATGATTTTCTTAAGTTTTTATGGTATGCGCGCCACTGCCAGTAGGGTAATTGTCCTGTAGCCAAATAATTAATTAATTAAAAATCTGTGTTTAATTTGTTTTTGTTTATCGGCAGCCGGGTGGCCGATATGATAGAGGTGGTGGGCGAGCGTGTGGGAAGCTGGTGCGGCCTCGACACCAGCGGCTCATTGCGGCAGACGATGCTGGCCCGTCGTCGACAATACCACAACGATATGTACGCCAAACTCGATGCAGACATTGCTGTAAGTATTATTTAGCCCACTATGGTCTACTACTGGCCATAGGCATCTCTAGAAAAGTTTATTGAGCCCGGTGTTTGACCACTTTCTGCAAGATGTCCCCGATGTCACCCGAGAGCTCACATTAGAACATCGATATATCTTTGGTTTGGTTTGTTCGGTGTTTTACGATAAATATATAAATTTTGATGAAACACAGGCTTATAATCTCAACTACTTATTTTTTATTATTGTATTGTAGTATAATTATTGTCCAAATAGACTTTGTTTTTGCATGAAAACAAAAAGTTAATTATTACGGCCATATATTTATTTTATCCTGACAGCACAATGCTCACACCACACCTGATACAGTAAAAAAATCCTATCGATATTCGCAGCGATCCTGCCGGATCAAACATCTCTTCACGCTTCGTTTAAAAGATCTAATATCATAAATGGTAGGAATACGCTGGTCGGAGATCATTGTACAGCTTAACGACTCAGAAAAAGCACAAGTTAGAGAACTTCTAAGTTCAAGCCGGGAAGTGAGTTACCGAATAGCTGTGACTCCGTAAACCAGCTCGCGTGGTTCTACTATGGAAGGGAGAGGGTGGAACAAGGTTAAATAACTCTTCATTATACTCGCCATGATACACGATAATACGTTATAATTTTTTTAAATTAAAATAAATCACTATAGGTCTAGATCGTACTGCAAATTTTTACCGCAAACTTTATAACACTTTGAATCATATAGGCGCATGCGCTGGCGGAAAAAATCCGCGGTACGGCCTAGCCTTTGCCTAACCTTAGCATTGTATATACCGTTAGGAACAATTTCACTCAGATTCAGGCCTTTAATTCCTCCCTACATCTTATTCTAGCGACTTTATGCCGTTTAGCTATTATTCACCAGTGCGTGCACATACATGATGTAATTTCCAGATGTTAGGCTCAGGATTTTTGCGAGAGTTCGCGGATATTATATGAACACAAAGTATTACAAATGTAAAAAAAAACGCGCCGTGCTACTCTCAGACATTACAGCTTAAACCATTTTTTTTAACCCGGGGGAAATCCCTAACGGACCTCGGGGGGCGGGCTTGCACCGACTAAAACTCCCGGGGTGTTCCACTTTCTACCTACCGGCATCGAGGGCACGACTGGGGTCTCAACCTTGATGACCGGCAAGACGTGAGGCCTTAAGTAGGCCTCTACTCGTTTGGGGAGGAGTGGTGTAAAGAGCCACTCCTTTCATACATCAATACATCGCGCGCCGCGCCGCTCGCAGCCTTGTCGGAGGACACACTCCTTCAAGTGTGCCGCCCGGTACTACAGCTTAAACCTTAATCTAACATACGAGTACTAAATATTGAGCTCCATGGATTACTGGTTAGCCTTGCAGACGGACTTAAGTGTAATAATTTAGTCAGTTTTTTCATACAACTTGAAAAACGTTAACAAACACTTATCCACTCAAAAACTCCTATCTTGTTAAATTACATAATAATGAGCATCTGATTTCCGTCATTATGAAATACACATAAAAAAGAAGTCTGCCTCAAAACGTAACGATTTACTTTGAAGATTCTTTTATATTTTCGGTAGGATAAAGTAATTCTAAAAATTGAATAAGGTAAACTGTAACTGTGGTTAAATTGAGGTATACATAAACAAGTTCATTGATAACTAATAGATTAGCATAAGCAACTATCATATTTAGCGGGCTTAGATTCGTGTTATGTTAGGTTTACAGCAAATTATTATTATATGTCCATATCGCCCAAGAATTTTATTTCCTTACCTGAGTACTTTTAGGTGGATGGATATTTACGCTAAGTGAAATTGATTCTGCTTTTATAGCTTTCTAAAGCTATCATTTATAGGTGCTTAGTTTCACAATTAAAAAAAATGTTTTTTGAACATTTTTCAATGATGTCATTGTTTTGCTAAGGAAGTTGTTTATTCGCTGATTTTTTAGGTTTTCCGGCAAGTGATTTTAAAAATAATCGAGTAATTTTACTTCGTATGATGTTAATTTTCAAACAATTACGAACATCGGTCTAATCGCTAGTTTGTAAATGCATCTCATCATACTATGATTTCCCACCATTATACAATTAATTTAAGCAAGTTATTTTTTGCACATTAGCATCACCGAAAAATATGATTAAGTTAAAATTTAATTATCATGTGTTTTTAATAATTAAAACTACGTTTTATCATATAGTTTTGAAAAACTTCGTAAAAAATTTTGAGGCTGAAAGCGAAGACAAAGTAATCTACCATCAGCGAAAACGCTAGTAGAAAGTCCAAAAATGTATTTATAGGATTATAAACTATCGCAAAATAATGGGCTAAATCTACGGTATTTCAATCCGATACACTTTAGGACTTTCTACTATATTGCGTAATCAGTATACGATATAAGGCGCTACAAAGTTAGTATTCTCAAATATCATAGTTCAGGAATGGATTTATGAATAGGAGATTTAAGAAGGTAGCAGCAGTATTTAATACTGCTCGGCAGCAAGCAAAATAGCTGGTCTGTATAAATTTGTATGCGTAATTAGCTTAGCAGGACGTCCTGCTTGGCTGGCAACATTGCACATGACCCACTCCGACGCAGCCTTGAGTCTCTTTCGGCGTTTCTTCTTAAGGTAGTCCGCTTCCGAAACGCCAGTAGATAACCGTTAGGTTTTGTATTTTGGCTGGCGGCCCAAGTCGAGGTTTGTATCGACATGGGTGCTCTTGCGTCGCCACCCAACCCATAAATTTGCCGACTGAGCACCTCAGTGTTAGCCCTCTCGCCCGGTTTAGTTGTGAAGGTCTATCCCGGGCACCAACCAATGTCTAGCCAAAAAAAAAAATGCGCATAAATACATAAAAGTATATGCCAAGGTTCAAGATGAGCATGGCAAGATAATCGTTCATTTAAATCACTTTCGATCGTTTGAAAAAGACATAGTAAAGGACATTTTATTTTAAAGATTACAGTAAAATATATAAATTACTCTGTAACTATAAGCACTCATTGTCTAATATATAAATCGTAGAAGGCATTATCATAAACACCAGCGGTGAACACATAATTCTACATAACAAAGCGTTGTAAATCAAGAGTAAACGACATAACATGTAATGACCGATGAGGCACTGTCTCATGTAATTATGTATGAGGTGATTAACTTTTTGACTTCGGTCAGAAGTGTCAGGACTAATGAAGAATTTTTGAAAAAGTCTGGTCGTTGGCTTGTATGCAAAATTTTTAACTAAATACCTTCGGGTCTAGGCCGCACTGCGAATCTTATTGATACCTTTTTTTTACTGTTGAGATTCGTTGTCGTTTTTTAGACTGCACAATGTTTACCATCATATGTGGTTACTACGTCGAGTCAGGATTAAATTAAAAAAAAAAAAACATAAAAATGAGTCGAAATATAATGTCCAAACATATAGCTTTAATTAAAATCTTTTGTTGCATTACCCTCATTTTACTTAGGTATTTTTCTCCCCGGGCATCTGAATGAATTTGGTTTCTCAGGCCGGGGTGTAGTAATTAGAGGGGCACCTCGGGAGGTTTTAGTCAGTAGGAGTCTGACACATCGGGTCGCTGTCCTCACAGCGTTTATGATGGTCCTACGCCGAACTATCACCCGGGTTAGAAGGAAAAAAAAAAGACATAGATTTTTAATATTTATTAACACTATTACTGTCGCTTATGGACTACTGCAACATCAGAATAATTACTCTCTTATGGTTTGAACAATGAGAAACCATTCATAACAAGATTGTGTGGATTTGCCGATAGATAATAAGATACGCGTTGGTCGACCAAACTAGCC
The DNA here is from genome assembly GCA_036320925.1 of Automeris io. Lineage (NCBI taxonomy): Eukaryota > Metazoa > Arthropoda > Insecta > Lepidoptera > Saturniidae > Automeris > Automeris io. Next base: position 13,406,323 of record JAUDJH010000005.1, read on the forward strand.
GTAGGATTACTATTTTTAATACGTCCCGTAGAACAGTGACTGCATGACTAATCCAAAATTGATCTTCCCTCAGACAAGAACGTCGTCCTTGTACAGAGTGAAGGAGGGTCCAGTGGTACCTGCACCGCAGCCTCAAACTAGGCCTCCAACTGGCCTGGCATGCGGCAGATGCGCACCACTTTCTAGGGTGAGTTTTACATCATTATTTACAATTTTAAATTACAATTTTTTTCTCGTGATTTTTCCTATTAAAATATTCCAACATCTGTCACGTAATCAGTTTTAATTTGGGTTATTGAGCATGGAACATTTTTTCAATTACCTGAAAATAAATATGAGTCCGATGATGAATCGCGTCCGATCAAGAAAATGCCTATTCACTCTTCTCTTGAAGGCTCTTAAATAATAATGTGGAAGTAGATTTGAGGGAGCCTGCTGCCCGGATGAGAGGGAGGCGGTGCACGGCTTCTGGTGCGCTGCCTGATAGAGAGAGGTAGTGGGGGTGGGCTCTTTACTCTCTCCCCACGCAGAGAGGTAGCCTCAACAAGGCTTTTAGCTCCCTGGGCATCTGGATGAATTTGGTTTCCCAGGCCTGGGTGGAGCGATTAGAGGGAAACCCCGAAGGTTTTTAGTCAGTGGGAGTCTGACACACCGAGGTCGCTGCCCTCACAGCGGCCCTGATGTTCCTATGCAGGATTTTCCCCCGAGATACCAAAAATAAAATAAAAAAGTGGAAGTTCAAAGGAACCAGTAGCGTTCATTCCATAGATGCACGCAAGCATTGCATGCCCTTATGATAAATAGGTCTGGAATAAATTGTTTAAAGTTAAACAAAAAAAGGAAACATTTATATTAATATCTATACTATATTCACACCGTCTATCTTTGTTTATGAACCTATAAAAGCAATATAATATTTATTATCATAATATAATATACAAAATAATTATACTTATTCTGCCTACCCTGTCTAAATACCTTATGCACGTCACTGAAAGGGATATATTGCTTTTAATACTTTTCTTTATCAGACTTTACTTAGATGAATTATTATGGTTTACCCTATAACTCTTTTTTGAAATATTAAACTTGAATCATTATTTTTTTAATTATTGGTAAGAATATAGTTGTGGCATCGCGTAGTCCATTAATATTCGTTTTAAAGTGTAGGACATTTAAATTCCTAAAAGCTGTTCCTCTGTTCTGTGTGCCTCGTATATATCAAAGCCGGTTAGTATATTCATACCAGATACATCAGTAATAAAATTTAACAAATCTTCGTCATATTTACGTGAGGGTCACAATTTGTCAAAACACTATGTGATCACCTCGCTTACTTAGATTGTTCTTGCATATTTTTTTATTTGTTGTTAGGTAAATTTACTAATATACATACACAACGGAAGATTCATGCAAATAATATGGTGACCTTTCCTTGTTACCTGTCAACGTGAGAAGCGTTCAAGACGCCGAAATAATAACTTTGGTTGATACAAGAAACGTAACAACTTTAAAATGTTTTAAATTAATCAAGATTGTTTTTGTTTTTCTTTATATTATGATGATCTTATACCGTGCAATATTTAGGAAATATGGATCTTATAGTATTATTAACAATAATAATTTGCGACATTCAAGTGACCGAAAACCATTAACACCGTTTTATTAACCCATTAACCATCACCGAAGCAGAGGGCATCGGTTGACCCCTTAACCTAGAGATGTCAACAGATGGTTTGATTTGCGTGGCATTTCGATTGCAATGTAATCTAATTATTCGCTTTTAAAAGCAGGCTATCGAGAATATTATTGCTCTATAAATTGTGCTTGTTTACATTGTTCTTTACATTAAAATATTTATTTTAATTCAATTTTTTTTCTAAGTACATTTTTTACCGTTCTCAACATTTGATTAATTGAATTCGCTGCTGACAAAAGCTAACTTCACGATTGGCATCAATTCCTTTATCAACTCAGACTTATCCATTTTTTTATCCCGATATTCATAAAATAATAATAATAAACCTTGTTTGGAATTTGTGTCTTGATTTTTTATCATGGTTTTTATCATTTGTTAATAAAGACGAAATTATTAATCTTTTTTAATGAGTCGTGTAATTTTTCTTTTACAATATGGTTGCTAAGAAAATATTCCTATTAACGTTTCTTTATAATAAAAAGTCTGTTTCTTTATAAAAACCTTTGTATCATGCGTAATATATTCATTGAAATTTCATTTAATTTCCTTATCCATTGTAGCATATTATCGTTGTTTCTGTACAAAAGGAACCTTTGTTCCTACAACATTTCATTGTTTTGCGATTGCTTGACGACTCAACTCCTTTGTGTCAACGGATGTTCGAAATGTTTACTTTTACGTGACCTTCAAATACTAATAGGGTCGTCTTTAGTTTTTCTCGTATCCCAATAGGCAAGTGGGAGTCGAAGCAGCTCGCGTCCGTAGGCTTTACCCTAGTTTCCCTACACGTGACTCCTGGGTGGTGCTAAACGAGCAGTAGCGAGGTGGTAGGGCGTCGGTGCCCGTCATAGTGACCAGTTTCGGCTTGTCGCGTTTCGGGATCAGCTTGTGTATATCCAATAGCTCATATACCTAGAGACCTTCTGTCGTGGTATATGCGGGCCGACATGACGATGTAGACTATCAATGGATTTTCATCCTTTGATAGTCGCTTTCGTTTTTGGACTACACTGTACTTACCATCAGGTACTCTGTAGTCACTATGTCGAGCCAGTGTAAAAAAAAGAAAAAGTGGAAACATTTAACGTAAAAATAAAGATGTCTTAAAAGTGTTTCAAACATAACATTCCTTATATGGAGCACTATATTTTCGAGACTTTGTTATGTTACTTATGTAAATCTTACTAATATTTTCTTCACCATCTTCTCTTAGACTTTTTTATGGAAGAAACGGGTATCTTAAGAAAATGATAAACATAACCAAACGACATCGTTTCGAACAACATACCGGTTATATTGACCCAGAATGAAGGTTCCGCCAAAATATTGGGATTCGTATCTCGAAAACATCACCTGTTGTTACGACTACCGGTTTTTACGACTTATTATGAGTAGTCCCTTCGATGTCGTTATAACAGATTTTGACTGTATTTGTTTTGTAGTTTTGATTTCAATATTAACTTGAAATATATTTTTTGTTGGTAGAGTGCTTGCTCGAACTGGGTCATGACCGTAGTACACAAGTGTAAAGACCGTAATAGTGAATCGCTTTGGCCTGTCGCGTTTCGGCATCAGCTATTGTATATCTAGTAACTTATATACCTAGAGACCTTCAGTCGTGGTTGGTATATGTTGGCCGATATGACGACGGAGACTATCAATGGATTTTCATCTTTTGATGGTCGCTTTCGTTTTTGTACTACATTCTACTTACCATCAAGTACACTGTAGCCATTATGTCGAGCTAGTCTAAAAAAAAATATATGTTCATGTAATGTTGGGTGACGTGAATATGTTAGAATAATATGGAACAATTTTGCAGTACTCTTAGTGCTTAGATATAACAGTATAGTAACACAACCTTCAACAGTAGCTAATTGTATTGTAAATGCTACATCTAGGGCTGCCACCTTTCTATTTTATAATTAAAGTACATTTGGTATTTAAGTTTAAAAAAAAGTTATGTATTTACTGTCAATATTAAGTTAAAAGCAAATAAGTATTTAATTTTTTATCAGATACTTAAAAACAAACTTATTATTATAGAATTCCAAAGAAATCAAACCATGCGAAATAAAGCATTTTCACGTACTTTATTTTTTCGTAATGTTTGGTAACACGGGGAAAAATAGTACATAGGACCATCGGGGTTGCTTTGAGGGCAGCGACCCCGGTGTATCAGACACCTACTGACTAAAAACTCCCGGGGTGTCCCTATAATCACTCCACTCAGGCCTGGGAAACCAAATTCGTCCAGTCGCTCGGGGAGCGAACAGCCTTATTCAGGCTTCCTCTCTGGGAGGGGTGTGTGTAAAGAGCCCACGCCTCCAATACCCCTCACTCAGGCGGTGCTGGACACTGTGCACCGTCTCCCTCTCATCCGTGCAGCAGACTCCTTCAAGTGTACTGCCCGGATTGTTCTCGTAATGTATAATACTTTAGTATAGAACATGTGTGGCAACCCTAGTTACATCTGTACAAAAAGAATTATTACTTTCATTAACTTTGCCAACTGAACAAATTTTATTTTATAATCTACTGTAAACAGTGAATTACTAGAACCTAAAAGCAGCGGTGGCAAAAAAATAAATTAAAGTATACTTAAAAATTACATTACTTATATAGTTATATATTTATTTTAAAAGCATTTACTTCTTTTACTTTAATGGTCATAAAATCACGTAATAAAATTACACAGATGCTGTAAAGAATAAAATAGCCAGATCTTGTGTGTTTTATAGATTTACACATTGGGAATAACTGGTCCTAGATCATTTGCGATTAAATAAATGATCGTATCAACGAGTTTTTATCTGACTTCCGCATCAGATTGTATTATATTTATCGTCTGATGCAACGAAAATATAGAATTGATACCAATACTACTAAATACCGCCAATAGAAAACAATATAGAACTGGAAATGAAATACAAGTTGATTGGAATTTTAGTTTTGATTTATCCCTATTAATTGTTGTTTCGGAGTGTAAGAAATACGCACATGGATTTAAATTCTGTAGGCTTCTTTTACTTATAACTGATATTAAATATCTGTTGGTAAGGCTGTTTGTGCTCTCCCGCCGAGCCGTCGGAAGTATTCGGATTCCCAGGCTCGGCGAAGGCGAAGAGAGGGCAGTGCTGGCACCCCGGTGGTTTTAGTCGGGGCAGGTCCGACACACCGGGGGAAGTGGCCCTCACCACTTCCCCTGACGATCCGTAGGGATTTCCACCGGGATAACAAAAAAAAAAAAAGGCTGTTTGTGCTCATCGGTTATTTTTCTTGTCACTATGTTGATTTCGATTTTTAAATATAATTATTTGAAATCAATATGTTTTATCTTTTAAAGTATTATACCGTGTTTGATATATAATTTACAATGTGATTTTGTTTTGATATTAGAAATATTTATCTCTATTAAAGTGGTGTGTATTATTAAAGGACAAAACTTATCAGATTGCGTGACTGGTTGGTAATTTATCTCGTATTTTTTGTAAAAACTTTTTTATATCCTTATGTTCATTGTATGATTTTTAAATTCTTTTAAATAGAGTTTTATAAACAATTATTAATAACGCTAAATACATATCCAGGTGACAAAATACTAACTACATCATCTTGTTGAGGGAGGGGTTTTGCTTTTATATCATATCGCTAGAACCATAATATTTAAGCCATGATCCAAAACTAATGTTGATATGATACATTACTTGGCTTTTTTGCCTGCAAAAATAAACATAATTGACCACTTTAGAAGAAGATAAATGCATGAGGAATTTAAAAAATGATGGTTATAATATGTTATTAGGTTTTATTAGGTTGTTTCATTTAGACGTAGCTTTATTTGAATTTACATAGATTTAGGAGATACATTTTAATTATTTTGACGATTTAAATTGCTTGGAATTAGGTGTGCTTATTAGCTGTTTTAAACCTATATTCCATTCAAATATTAATGTAATTAAAATGCTTAAGTGGTACGTTTATTCGACACGCGGGTAATAATCGGTACCGCATTGTGGCTTTCTCCTTAAGAAACATTGCAAAGTTCTTGCAATTTGAAACCAACTTACGACATGCGGAACAAGCATGTAGCAAAGGCTATCTGGCTTAAATATACGTGTTTGTTTACAGATTTTTTGTGACGTCAAAGAATCTATTTCTTCATTATAATGGTTATAGTTAAGACAAATTGTGTCTGATTTTCTGTATCAGGCACACAAATATACAATCATGATCCTAATCACAAAGTAGGTCTTACGCTATACAGGATGATTTTATAGACGAGGGAGCTATTTCAGAATACAATAATTTGTACCTCCTTGTAACTAATAAAAATGTAAATAACATATTCCCTAACATATCATAGAGAAACATTGATGAACCAATGAAAATTGATCCGTAAAAATTTTGGACACCGCAGCGCGTGAGGTGTACAATTGAATGGCATGTAGATAAAATTCCTTTGATATAATTTTAGACAGCTAATTGACTCGTTACCCTTTCGTACTTTACCCTGAGCTAGGAGAGACAAAATACCTACTTGATGATTAATTGTAATTTATTCTATCATGTGTGTCATTGCCCCTTAATATGATGACTATAAATTACTTTGTTTTAATGGAAATATAAAGATATCACTATTTCTATATATTTGGCATTAGAATTGAATGCTGAATATCCTGCTTGAATATATCCCTCGTCTATAAAATCAGCCTGTATACAGATACACAGCTAAATTGAAAAAACCCTGCAAATAAAAAAAAATCTCTGACCGTAAATCAAGGTATTAAACACAATGAACAATATTAAAATGTATTTATTCGTTAAATATCAATCTCCAATCTCAATTGATTGCAGTTGTAGAGATTAGATAATGCTTGTCAGGTATCTATAGATACGTTCAAGATTTTTTTTTTACACTGGCTCGACATAGTGTCTACAGAGTACCTGATGGTAAGTACAGTGTAGTCCAAAAACGAAAGCGACTATCAAAGGATAAAAATCCAATGATAGTCTACATCGTCATGTTGGCCCACATACACCACGACTGAAGGTCTCTAGGTATACACAAGCTGATCCCGAAACGCGACAAGCCGAAACGGGTCCCTATGACGGGCTTTACACTAATGCACTGTGATCGCGATCCAGACGGGCACCGAAGCCCTACCACCTCGCTGCTGCTCGTTTAGCACCACCCAGGAGTCACGTGTAGGGAAACTAGGGTAAAGCCTACGGACGCGAGCAGCTTCGACTCCCAAAACACTCAAACTCACTCAATGCACTCAATCTCTTTTTTTTGAGCTACATGAATAATAGGCTAGAAGAGTTGTGTCCTTCTAGATTGCGATCACAGTGCAGTGACATTGTCATCGTAAGTCACCTTGGATTCTCCAATTTATTAATCGTCCCATTTTAGTCCAATTAACTTTCTTCTTCTTCTTTTTTCTCAACTTTTAGCCACCCAAAGGACTCTCTCATGATTTTCTACTTTTGGTAGTTGGGAGTTTTGATTAACCAATTTCTTACAATCACATTTACCAGATAATCGATTCATTTGGCCCTCCAAATCCTCACATTTGTTTGACCGGTGCGTGGCCTCTACTCGAGCATTTCATACACCACCTTTCAACGGATCTAAGACATTTGACGTTTCCTCTTCCACCTTATAACTTTTATCTCTTTAGCTACCTGTATTTTAGCTTCTGTTAGCTATATGTGTAATAACTTTTCACAATCGTAAACGCAGCAAGTCGACGGAGAATGTCAGGTGTTGAGCAGTGACGTGCATAGCACGTTTGGACAGGGTAGGCAGAATTCGGGTATTTAATTTGATTATTATATTATCATAGTAAATATTATATTGCTTTCATAAGAAAGATATGATATGGCTTCAATATGATGATGTCCTAGCCGGTTTCGGCCACGGCGACTGTTTCAACACCAGTTAAGAAAATCGAGGTCCAGTTTACGGAAATAGTCAATTGCGCAGGAGTCCAGTGCATAACTGGACGCGCTGCCAGAAAAGCACTCTCTCGTCCGAGCTTCCTCGGGCCCGATGGAATGGAGAACCAGTTCGATCGGGAGGGAGCAGGATGCAGGTTTGGTCGAGTTTTCCTTCTCTGAACACCTGGTTGACTTGCGATGTTAAAGAGATATCTTAGTCGCCTTTTACGACACCTCAGCAAGAAGAGGGGGGTGCTATTCTATTCTGCCGGCAGCCACCACGGCTTAACGGCTTCAATATAGAATAGATATGACCATTAATTGTTTCATTTTTCGCTTAACTTTAAACAATTTATCCCAAACTTATTTAACGTCAGGGCATGCAATGCTTTCAAGCATCTATGGGATGAACGCTACTGGTTTTGAAATAATCTTACTAAGGCAATGTAAAAATTATAGGGGCATGTAACCAAGTCAATTACCACGGTACTATCTGTGGTTTGCAACCCGGCCGTGTAATTTACAAGTTTAATCCCGTCCTTGCGGTATTTCAAGCCTCGTACGTGTCCGGCCTAATGAATATTTGATTTCGTCTACTTCATTCTTACTACGGGCATATATTATGCGTGGAGGTCAACATTTTTCCTAGAACCGATGTGCGGGTGTATCTATCATGTAATTTTGAAAATGATCCTGATCTTGGTGTTTATCGATGTAGTATTAGTATGCTGAAGGAGGGCCTATTTTGACATGTTTTGTCTTATCTTCTCTTTTCTTCTTTTTGTATTTTTTAAAAATACTTTAACGGGTCTTATGCGCGAGTTAACTTACTTTTAATTATGTCTCGACATTTCGATATGATTACACATGTAATGGTCACGAACAGACTGACGCGCCGCAGAATTTTCGTCGCGGTAGGAAGCTACTTCTTCTATCCTCTTTTGTTCGTATTAATAATTTGAATATTCACGATACACAACACTTACAATATCAGCATTAGTGTAACCAGGTCGAAACGTCAAGTCACTATTAAAAGTAAGTTAGTTCGCGGATAAGCCACGTCAACGTATTTTAAGTAAATATAAAACGCGAAGGTCCTTATTATTTATTTTTTTTTGGTTATTTCAATGCTTATTTTTGTTTAGATTCATTTCTAATTTGTATGGTGAATTAAACGCATTTGTTGCTTTTTTATTTCTGTTTTTGATTCTAAACTCGCTGTTCTATTAGAATTTTTATCAGATATACTAATGCTTATGCAACAAAGCAAAATGTGAATATTATTGCGTCTTTATAATTTTACGAAAGAGCTACGACGAACCTTTGCATTGTTAGAGCGATGACATCGTAAAGTAAAAATTAGGTACATATGATTGTGGTACAAAGTCCACACTTGCGCACAATAATATCTGCTTCGATTTAATTATCATTTTAATTATCATTTGTTTCGAACTTTGATCGAGTTGCTGTAGATATGGTTGTCACTATAGAATACATTATGTCATATTGCCAACTTTATGAATTAGAGCATGCCCTCTTTTCATATCGTCTTAAAACTCTCGCACGGTAAAGTTGTAAAGGCCTTTTCCAGCTAACAGCATCCTTTCCTGCCAATTTTTATTCGTTTTCAACTCAAGCGACTTCTTATATTAATTAATAGACTTACTTTTTAGATTCTGTCAAAGAGACCATGGCTTTCTTGTAATCATTAATGTAAATATTTGAAATTTCATTGTGCATATGTACTTAGGTTATCAATGTCAGACATAGGCCTCCCCCGAGGTTCGCCACAGAGTTCAATTTTCCGCTCTTATTCAATAATTCGCTCCACCGAGCTGAATGACTTTCTACATTACGTTTGCCGAGAAGTGGGCTCTATTTAAGAATACATCAGCTCAACGGTTATCGCTTTTTCGGCTGTATAACCAGTTCTCTTGCACTTCAGAAAGAAGCCTTATTAGGTTAGGCTTAGCAATTTTTCTTAGATTTTTTTATTTTAATAAAATACATTGTATACACTAGAACACACGTTGCAAAGTAACTGTAACTAATTAAAAAACTAGAACCCATATTTTTCCAGTAATAATCGAGTCGTCACCGATACTTTCGACAACAAAAATATAATGAAGGCTTCAGACTTAAGCTGTAAAGCAGAAATGGGCAAAATGTAATCTGATTAATGATGAACGATTACAAAATGTGTATGCAATCTAGGATTTTGTAGTGTTTAAAATATAAATGAGCAAAATGCAGTCATATTAATGGTAAAAAACGTGAAATGTAATCGTTAATCATTTTTATTAATCTGATTACATTTTGCCCATCTATGCTGTGAAGGCCTGTGAAGTTGAATGAACGTTGGTGGCTACTAATCACTGTGTTTACGTTATTGGTATTGGTTCCGTTTCGGTTTTCGTGGCTCTGTCAAAAGATTTATTTAGTTTCTCGGCGTTTGTGTGAATCGGTGAATGAAGATAGTCGTTTGCGTCACAAAAAGTTCACACGTGATTCTGGAACCACCGTGGTAAACCCATCATTGAATTTAATCAACTCGAGAATCCATCCTTTATTAGTATTATCATTTTTAATGCATTTCTTTTGTAACATTAATTTGAAGATTAGTTGTATGCTTTAAAACAATAACAATGTTCTCTTTGATAAACTGTTCATAAACTTTCTAAATTATATGTGGCGCAATGTTTTTAATTTGTTTTAGGTTATAAATTAATACGAGTACTAAAGCAAAGATCTGTGTGACTTATGGTGTATTGTTTACGTAAATGTATTAAATAAAAAAAATATTAGTCTAAAGAATGTAACAATAACAGATTCCAAGATTCCAATTAGTTTACTGGTACATATTCTACCTACATGTTTTCGTGCAATGACCCTTGGTTTTAACTAGCTGTAAATTGACCATTACAACTAAAACGGGGACTGATGATGTGGTGTTTTGAGATGATATAATTTATCATAATTTAATTCCGATAGATTTTCTACGCGAATTTACCCGTCGTATTTGAATTAGTGTATTCAAAATTGTACCATCGCATACCTTCACGTCTAAAATTATTTGCTTCTTCGGCATATCTCTCATTTGCTTACGATATATTTTTGTATATGCGTCAATGGATTATATCCTTCTTTATATGTAAAAAAAAGTAGATTAACAACCGCGTAAAGAGCAGAACAAATACGCATGTATCACATTGTAAAAATGAAAGTAGGTAAATATTTCTAATTAAAAATACCCGGAATAGAATGGAAGGCAATTTCTTCTATATTCATAGAAGCAACTGTAATTACAGTAATAAATAAATATAACACGAATTTATACTACTTTTTTTGCTGTAAATTCTAAAATTTTTAATTATTCTCATTGGCTGTATTCGTGAAAACAGCTCCAAAAATGTAATGATTTTTATCTGCACAATTAAATGAGTCTTTATATTTATCTGTGACGTATCTAATAATCAAGGTAGGGTCAAGGTCATCGAACTAGTCAATATTCTATCGTGCAGATGGCAAGCTTGCACCTTGGGACGTTTAATTGTTACTCCTAGTTTTCCTGTACCAAGGGACAACAATTTTGGATTCAACATTATTATTACGACTAGTGATACAAGACTACATTTACTTTTGCTATGAATGTGGCTGATTCTCTGTTCGTCGTGAAAATAATATTGATTCTGCAGCTTCTGGTCGAAGAAAATAGACAGTAGAAAATATTTAAAAGAAAACTACGTTACGTAACTAGTGCTTGTGTTAACATTTTTTTTAGATTACCGTTGTTCTATATTAGTCAGAAGATTTTAGCTATATTCAATAATGTTGTGAGTAAGTTAATTTACAAGTCAGCCAGTGCTTGAACTAGCAACCTGAGTTTTATTGCCACCTTGACCATCAAACGAGGTATTGAAGGCGGCGTAGTTATTCTCAGTGTTGTCATACGCCAGGACTAAATTATTATTGTTTTTCACCGCTTTGTAATGGCGATTTTCTGATTGTGTCATAGAGCTACGTTAAAGATGTTATTTAAAATAATTTTATTATTGCTACTGAGTTTTCAAATTAGGTTGCTTTATTTAAAATCTAAATTTGTATTTCTTTTTATGTTTTTTTTTTGACAGCATATAATTTTGTTGATTTCACCAGGTGAGAGGGGCGACCGCTTTAGGAGCTCAGCAAACTAATTTTTAGGGGTTGGCAACGTACGAGTACGAACCTCGGCTTCGGTGGCCAATCAGGGGAAGAAATAGCTATAGTGATCTACTAGCGTTTCGGAGGTAATCACAAACTCAAGGTTTTGTCGGTGTGAAACTGCGCCTTGGTGTGTGAACGCACCAGTTGACGATATCCTTATACTGCGGCGGATGTCTTGATATGAAACTAGTGCGGTTGGTGTGTACCTCACTGTTATTCCGAGTTGCTGCTGCTGCTATGGCTGCAGTCATTGGATCATTGGGATCCGACAGGAATTGACGCGGGCGGCGTGAGGCGCGCACGTGCCTGCTAAATGCAGTGTACTTTTCCACTCCTTTTTAAGCGGGTTCGGGTAATGCAGCGCTTTGTCGAAAGTAACGTCGAAACGTTTTACGCATGAAACCAGTGGTGACCCTCTTTAGTTCGAGGTCGTTTTTTTAATTTTTGGGAGTCATATTATGTTTGCAAGTTATTTGATATTAATCTAATAAATATTTTGTTACATAACTAACAAACATTTATAGATACAGCGACGCATGACGGATCAAGTTGCTTTTTTTTACTAGTTTTATAATTAAGATATCATTAAATTATTTTTCCCACATTTAAATTATTCAAAAATTAATTAGGCTTGATTTAAAATTATACGAATTTACTATTGTGTTTTTTTCGTGTTTTATCGTAAAAAATATTACTTGAAGCACGTTTCTCACATACATTAGTTCGATATAACTATGTAAAATACACATGTTTATAATAAACTAAAATAATTATTAGTAATTGCTAGGAAAATATTAGGTCCTTACATATGAAATTGGCGTTTTTCGTACTGGCTACTTTAATCACAAATTTCTCCTGTTTGGTAAGGAATTCCAAATTCAAATTTGTACAGCTATAGACTCATGTATTTGTGCTTCGATGATCGTCATTCATTTGTTTTTTTTCTTCTTTTTTTTTCTGTTTGCGTCACTCATTTTACAAAATGGAAAACTTAAAATATCGCATTATTTACGAGTACGAGTTCCGCCGTGGCACTAGTGCTGCGGAAACAACTCGAAGGGTGAATGATGTGTATGGCGGTCGTGTTGCAAAAGAAAACACAGTTTGTTTTTGGTTCCAACGTTTTCGTTCTGGAAATTTCGACCTGCAGAACAAGCCCCGTGGACGGCCTGAGACTCAAGTTGATAATGAAGAGTTGAAGGCTATTGTGGAAGCGGATCCATCGCAAACCACGTCCGAGTTAGCTGCAGGCTGCGATGTTAGTGATAAAACTGTTTTAATTCACTTGAAGCAAATTGGGAAGATTAAAAAGCTTGAAAGATGGGTACCTCACGAATTGACTGAAGCAAACCGGCAAACGCGCGTCGACTGCTGCGTTACATTACTAAACCGGCACAATAATGAAGGTATTTTAAACCGAATCATTACCTGTGATGAAAAATGGGTTCTTTACGATAATCGGAAGCGCTCAGCGCAATGGTTGGATCCTGGCCAGCCAGCCAAATCCTGCCCCAAGCGAAAATTAACCCCAAAAAAGTTACTTGTAAGCGTTTGGTGGACTAGTGCCGGTATTGTTCATTACAGTTTTCTCAAATCTGGCCAGACTATTACGGCTGATGTCTATTGTCAGCAATTGCAAACCATGATGGAAAAGCTAGCGGCTAAACAACCTAGGCTGGTCAATCGCTCCACGCCACTGCTGCTTCACGACAACGCTAGACCACACACTGCGCAACAGACGGCTACTAAATTAGAAGAGCTTCAATTGGAAAGTCTAAGACATCCTCCGTACTCCCCGGACCTTGCTCCAACAGATTACCATTTTTTTCGAAATTTGGATAACTTCTTGCAAGGGAAAAAATTCAACTCCGATGGGGCAGTCCAAATCGCCTTCAAAGATTTTATTGATTCCCGTCCGACTGGTTTTTTTAGTAAAGGGATCAATGAACTACCTATGAGATGGCAAAAGTGCATAGAAAATAATGGTTCATACTTTGATTAATTAAATATATTATATTAAAAAAAAATCGACTTTTTGTTCCTCCCATACAAAACGCCAATTTCATATGTAAGGACCTAATATTTGACAGTTGAAATTTTATTTATGATCCAGTAGTTTGCAGTCTTGCAAAAAATTATATTTTGGCAAACTGCTACATTATAGTATAGGTAATTATTGTCTTTGAGAAGATGTTCGTTATTTATTTTAGTTGTTTACAGTCTCCAGTTAATAATTACACTATATATAAATATTTTCTGTTTAGAATTGAAAAAGAAAATTATTTTAATTGTAAATTATTCTATACATCCTATCTGTCGGGAAGCTCTCTGGATAATGCAATTACGATAAACGAATATAAAATAATGTGTAATGAACTACAAACGACAATGTTCATTCATGCGGCACTCCTCAACACAGCCGCGTTATATTCCAAATTTATACACAAAGCCGCGTCCACGGTGGCGTGACACTCCGACAGCCAATAGTTGATAGGCATATTATTATGCGGCCCGTGCGACGACCCCGCGGATAATATAATACCGTCAATTGTAATATGTACATCAAAGGAGTTTTCTTGCCTCACACATTAAAGTATTGATGAGGACATCTTAATTTCACTTCTTTACTATTACCGATGTTGTGGGGGCAATTTAATAGATATCTAAAACTGTTTAAGTATTTTGTAAAGCGTTTTTGTTTGTTTTTATTTGGGTTTACCTTTGTCCGAAAGAAGATTTAATTTACTCCCTGCTAAAGTATAATTATCTAAATTAGGATTCAAAGCGAGATAAAGTTGAACACGACATATAAACGCTATGTTTTGCTATTATTTATTTAGCCTTTAATTAAATTAGCGTATTTGTTTTCAGAGTCTGACATTTTTATACTGTAGACAGACTTACGCTTGACCTCATGATTGAGGCGTGATCGCCTGATGGAAAGCGATGATGTGCCTTATGATTTAGCGCACTTGCCCAACAGTAACATATTCAGTAGTGGTTTGGTTTTTACTCTTATATGGAGCTGGAAATACACACGCATCGAGTGAATGCGCTTATTTTGTAACTACATTTTTGTGTATATAATATACATAGTTTATACGTGGTGTTGTGTTGTCGGCACGTATTTTTAAAAGCGCTAGACAATTTTGTTGCTTCAAATAATTTAGGCTAAAAATACATGGTTCTATTTTTATAAATTACGCTCCGTCCCTTTCGTTATTATGGTATTTCATTATTGTTTATCCCTGTCTGGTTAACCAGTTTGTGTGAAACCTGGTAGCATAGTTGGATTCTTGCCCCTAAAATATTATGTATTTTTATATAATATTATATTTTAGGGATCACCTGTTGCTACCAAATTCTTGTCTAATAATAGGATTTCTCTTGTATGTAAATGAAAATGCTTATAAAAAGGATATTTAACAATCTCATGGGTCATGAACGACTGAAACACTGGAAGTGTCATCATTCTAGCGACCTTAAAGAAATATTTAGGGTTACGATGGAATGTCGACCTAGCAGCGAGGACAAGCAAAGACTGGACAAGGACTGGTTCTTATAGATTTGTATGGAGCGTATTCCGATTGTTTACCACGATGACGATAGACGGATTCCGTTATCTTGATGTGTGTTAGGGGTTTTTAGACTGCATCGAAGTTGCTGTTAGATTTGATGAAGTTATTTTTGTTAAAATAAAATAATACTTTGGTTACACTTAAAGCTTTACACTCCTGGCTACCGACAAATGTTTGAATTAAGAATGTTAGATTGATAGGGGTAACTTTTGTTTGAGTAAAATAGCATGTATTTAACGCTAGGTTTGCGGACGTCTTTATATACCTATATGAACCTATACGAACACGCGTTAATAGAGGAATGTTATATAGAAAACTTCAATATTGCAACAGGTATGAATAAAATAAATAACAGTATATATCAGTTTCGTTTAATGGATAATAAATAGTCCATAGAAAAGATAAAATAAAAATGCGAACGGGTTTTCTAATTTTCCTTCTAAGATACAAAATGCGTCAAATTGACGCGTCCCGTAAACCTAGTATTAATATTTCAGTAGGAGCAGTGACGTGCATAAAATATTTGGACAGGATAGGTAGAATTCGCGTAAATCATTTGAATATTATATTATGACAGTAAATATTATATTGCTTTCATCGGGAAGAAAGATGGTGAGAATATAGAATAAAAATGAATATAATAGGTTCCTTTTTTGTTTAACTTTAAGCTATTTATTCCAGGCTTATTTATCCTCAGGGCAAGCAATGCTTTCATGCATCTATGGAATGAACGCCACTGAGTAGGAGTATGCTTTAATAGTTAAATAAAATGAATGTGTCATGCAAGTGTTAGTTATAATTGAAGGAAACCTCATTGCATTGTTAAAGTATGGTTATCGAACTTGATCAACGATTTCCTTGTTCCGGTTGGATCACTTTGTTTTCAATATCTATATGTGGTACGAAAAGTGTCACCCGTTTTTGGATACACGAAAGGCCGAAGTAAGTCAGTGTAACGAGGCGTAATACTACCTTCCACAACATAACCACGTGGGCAGGTTTACGACGTCACGGGTACATACCAACGCGCGCTCAAACGTTTTCCAATTCGTACTTCCGTTGTTCTAACTGTGCAATACATTGGTGGCCGGGATAGACCTTCACAGCTAAACCGGGCGAGAGGGCTAACACTGAGGTGCTCAGCCGGCAAATTTATGGGTTGGGTGTCAACGCAAGGGCACCCCTGTGGGTACGACCTCGACTTGGGTCCCCAGCCGAATTAAGAGACATAACGGTGATCTACTAGCGTTTCGGAAAATACTGTCTTGAGAAGAAACGCCGAAAGAAACTCAAGGCTGCGTCGGAGTGCGTACTTCTGCTGTGTTATCAGGCTGTGGAATGACTTTCCCTTCTCTCGTTATCATATTTAATGCTTTACAATAAAGGGATGCCCTGGGTGTCATGATTACGGGACTATCGAGGGAAATTATTGTTTTTTAAATTAATTTATAGGCGAACGCTTGACCTCAATCACACCTGGTGGAAGGCGAAGATGAGTTCGATGATGAAACGCGATCGCCTAGCAAATGCCTATTCACTCTTCTCTTAAAGACTCCCAGGTCTTAAGATCGCGGAAATATGGCCGCTGGAAGCATATTCCACTCCTTAGCCGTTCGCACGATGAATGTAGAAGCGAATCTTTTCTTGCGAATATAAGGAACATCCACCACATACGGATGGTATCCGAAACGATGTCTAGTGGTTTTGTGGTGGAATGGGACTGGTGGAATCAAAGAATGTAGTTCCTAAGAACACTCTCAACCGTGCAACCGGTAAAAGACTGAGCTTGTCTCTCGATAGCTCTCACTCTGGTTTCTTTTACTATTGCGTTGAGCGCAACATTAGATTTTTTTTTACACTAGCTCGACATAGTTACTACAGAGTACCTGATGGTAACTACAGTGTAGTCCAAAAATGAAAGCGACTATCAAAGGGTGAAAATCCATTGATAGTCTACATCGTCATGTCGGCCCTCGTATACCACGACTGAAGGTCTCTAGCTACTGGATATACACAAGCTGATCCCGAAACGCGACAAGCCGAAACTGGTCACTAGGACGGGCTTTACACCCATATACTGTGGTCGCGATCCAGACGGGCACCGACGCCCTACCACCTCGCTGCTGCTCGTTTAACACCACCCAGGAGTCACGTGTAGGGAAACTAGGGTAAAGCCTACGGACGCGAGCAGCTTCGACTCCCAAACAAAGAAAAACAAAGAATTAAACAAAGTTTTTTTTTTTTGTATTTTAAACAATGTCAATCAATGTGTTTTGTTTGATTTGTCGGCAGGAATCATGGAAAGACCCGAAGAGCGAGGATTCTGACGCAGTGATCAATGTCGTAGATATCGGGAAGCTAACGTACTCCAGTAGGGGTGTAGTATCTCGCTTGATGTGCGACATAACGCAGAGTTTCCAGTTGCCCAAATTCGACTACAAGGACATTGTGCCCAGTGTAAGTACACATCATAGACGGGCAAAATGTAATCAGATAAATAGAAATGATTAACGATTACATTTTCCTTTTTTTACCATTAATGTTTTTATTGCAGTGTATTTTGCTCATTTGTGTTTTAAACAGTACAAAATCCCGGATCGTATAAACATTTATCATTTCCTAATGTTTTAAATGGATTTAATCATGATTACAGAGCAAGAAAATGTAAATTACGACTATATTTTGTAATCGTTCATCATTAATCAGATTACATTTTGCCCATCTCTGGTACACATGGTTGAATGCATTATAGTTACTACATTAATCGTTTGCGGTCGTATGTCTGCTCTCAGCTACCACAGCAAGGAACCATACGAATCCTATACTGTATGCAACAATGTATCAGTTTACACTTTTTCGAAACAAAATGGATGGATGGATGACTATTAAATTATTAGATATCTAAAGTTCACAATAGAATTACCAAATCTTGTTTATCCATGGTAATCGTTACGTGTTATGTATCCCTGTGCTCTTTCGACGGAAATTAATTCCGACCAGTACGATACCCATGTCCAAATTTAATACGTCCGCAAAGGGTTAAACAACTTATTTCAACAAAAGGTTATGATTGCTGGATGATCTTGTATTTTTCATTTAACAATGATTTGTGATAAATACTATTACCATAGTAATTTTTGTGTGAAACGTGGCTGAGTTTAAATAATTACTAAAGGCTCGGTTCAGGTTTTAGCAGGGTCTAATAGGCCTCCCGCTAAGTAGGCGAGGCCTGAACAAGGCCAGAGCGCGGGGTGTCGAGGAAGATGGCCCGGCCTTGCCTTTGGCACTTGGCAGGCGGGAATACCCCGGGGGTTTTAGTCGGTGCAAGTCCGACACACCGGGGACAACCTTAATCTAGCCCTAGGAAGTTCATTTAGGGATTTCCCCCGGCTTACCAAAAGAGGGGTTTAACAAGCCGCTATGTAACTCTTTGTATGCATTTAAATGCAAAGGCGCCCGATATTTTTTTATGATTTCTAGGCGTACGTTTGAAGTCAATCACACCTGGTGGAACGTGAAGATGAGACCGACTATAGACCGTGCACGTCCAATAAATGCTTATTCACTATTCTCTTAAAGGCTCCTAAGTCATAAGATCGTGAAAAAATGCTCGCTGGAAGCATGTTCTACTCCCGAGTTATTCGCATAACGAGTGTAGAAGCGAAGAATATTTGGAAAGGAAATTATTTATTTTTACAAATAAATTATTCTTCGCTATGAGACTCTTTTCAGTAAAGGGTTTTTCTTTTTTGGTACATATATAAATATTTTAGTTTGATTACAAAATGGATCTATAATATATACATCCAGTGCTAAGGGCCATGTTCCATTGGGCTAGCGGCTATTATAAACTCACGAGTTTTATTCTCTGTTCTATTCAGGACACAAGCTTTTATACAATTATATTTATAGTTATATGTAAATTAACAGCAAATATTAGCCTCTAAAATATCCCTCGTAAAGAAATCACTTTTTATAATAAAGAATTGTGACGCTAAACAGGTGGAGAAAGATGAAGGATTCTTAAAAGCAATCGACGATATGACGCAAGAGGAGTTAAAAAAGCAAGCTGAGGCATTGGCCAACGGCAGCGGAGATAGCAGGCAGACGGTGGAGTATGAAACAGTTCGTCGTCGAGTGGAAGCCAGAGCCAAGAAAGTCTTACGGGACATCAGCTCTGCCATGTCCAATAACGTACTTAAGTTAGTACCTTGCACACCCATACTTGTATTTATATAGCAAACCAATTATAGTTGAACTTTTTTTTTTTAACACCCGGTGGAAATCCCTACGGACCCTCAGGGGAAGTGGTGAGCGCCACTCCCCCCGGTGTGTCGGACCTGCCCCGACTAAAACCACTGGGGTGCCAGCACTGCCTCTCCTCGCCTTCGCCGCGCCTGGGTATCCGGATACTTTCGAGGGCTCGGCGAGCGTTGGCCTTCGGGCAGGCCTCCTCTGAATTACAGTTGAACTCGAACTGTGTGTGAATTAATATATCTGTACAAAATTCCCCATTCTGCTATAAACTTGCCTTGCATGGAATATTGTTCGCATCTTTGGGATGGTTCTGCTCAGTACTTACTTGACGCCCTGGATAGGTTGCAGCGGAGGGCTGTCCGCATTGTGAATGATCCTGACGTGACTAAGCATCTTGAACCGCTCCAGTTGCGCAGAGATATTGCCTCCACGAGCGTTTTCTACCGTCTGTATCATGGCGAGTGTTCTGAAGAGTTGTTTAACCTTGTTCCACCCTCTCCTTTCCTGAATAGAACCACGCGCGCGGGTTTGCGGAGTCACAGCTTTACGGTTTCTCACATCCCAGCTAGGACTAAGAAGTTCTCTAACTCATTCTTTTGCCGTGTCGTTGGGGTGTGGAATGGTCTTCCAGCGAGCGTGTTCCACCATCCTATGATATGGGATCCTTTAAGCGTAACGTGAAGAGATATTTGTGCAGGCCGGCATGATCGCTGCGACTACCGTTGGGTTTTTCTTGCCTATCGATAGTCGTTAGCGTTTTTATGGCTGCACCATGCTTACCATCAGGTATGGTCGAGACACTGTGTCGAGTCAGAATAAAAAAAAAACTGTCCTCAACTACTAGCGATCATTTATTTCAACACCATTATTCGGAATCGTAACCCAGTTCTATTTAATATCCCTTTTTTTAAATAATGTCGCGTACAAAAGTCCTTTCGACACTACCGGTGATTATAGTCACCAGCTAAATAACGCCGCCTTTACACGGTGGGTGACTATATTTCATTATATTATTCACCAGTATTATTTTTCTTCTGATAAGTAATGAAAATCGTTTTGAGCCTAAACTTTGGGTCTCAATACTGAAGACTGCACGCGTTCGATGTGCGCATTTTCAACACGGAGCTCCGTTTCCTGCGAAACACTTTGCACCGAGGTCTGCCGTAGCGAAAGGGTTAATAATAAATACATTGACAAATTCTCATTATCTTGTATACTTAACTTGTATACATTTTTTAATTTTCTATAATAAGTCATTTTTACATACAATATTCTCATTATAGTTTAACGTAAGCTCTAAATAACATCACTAGTACGAAATTATAATTTAGTTCTTTGATTTTACTGTGCTACTCATTAAAGTTGTCTGTCTGGTTTAGCTCAGGGTACGGCAAGGCGTACCACTTCAATAAATAAAATACGTGATAAGCAGGTTTTATTTTATTAAACCAAGGTAAAAAATTAGGTGGTATTGTCCTTTTTTTCAGCTTAAATGTTTTTCTGCGAAATTATGTATAATAATACATATTTGCGAAAAAAATAATTAGACTAAGAAGGCTATAGTAAAAACACTGTATTTTTATTTTAGTGGTATCATCACTTTAAAATGTTGCCAATTAGTGACCATGTTAATAACGAACGATAGAAATAAGGTATTGACTCAACTCGCTCAGTTTGATTCATTTTTCCATTTATGTAATCGATACATAAATGGCATACATACACGGCGTTATAACACGGAGCGGTGTAGGCAGTGGCGTGCATAGGGTAGGCAGAATTATCGCAATTAATTTGAATATTACATTTATATTACATTTATTTATATTACATTTATTTTATTACATTTTTATTTTTATTTTTTTTATTATATTTTTATACTATGACAGGAAATATTATATTGTTTTCATAAGAAAGATAGATGGTGTGAATATAGAATAGATGTGATTTTTTTTTACACTGGCTCGACATAGTCACTACAGAGTACCTGATGGTAAGTACAGTGTAGTCCAAAAACGAAAGCGACTATCAAAGGATGAAAATCCATTGGTAGTCTACATCGTCATGTCGGCCCACATATACCACGACTGAAGGTCTCTAGGTATATGAGCTACTGGATATACCCAAGCTGATCCCGAAACGCGACAAGCCGAAACGCGACAAGCCGAAACTGGTCACTATGACGGGCTTTACACCTATGTACTGTGGTCGCGATCCAGACGGGCACCGACGCCCTACCACCACTACTTACCACTTATGGTATGAATACGAGTATAACTGGTTCCTTTTTTTGTTTAACTTTAAGCAATTTATTCCAGAGTTATTTATCATAAGGTGATGCAATGCTTGTATGCATCTATGGAATGAACGCTATTGGGTGTAGGTAATTTCTTTATAGTGCGGCGTGCATTGCCATTGGCCGCGGGGTTATCGGTCGATGCATAAGGCAAGGCCCAGATCACAATCAGCATTACTCTGAAGCCTTACTTATGCAGTATTTTTGTCTTTATGACATAATAATATCAGGCCTATTAGTGCTCAATACTTATAAAACTCATATGTGAGAGAGTCGCTGATGCTAAAATCCTTGTAAACTAATAATTATACTTAATTTTTCAGTCAGGGATTACTATAAGCTCTAATTATAAGTTTATTGATCTGTTTAGGTGTATTCATTAACATTTGATTGATACACGCCCAGTTTCAGAAAGGAGAGTTACAATTTAAAACGTCTGTAAACTCTAATGATTCTTCAATTGCATACAAATTTTTCATAAGTATTCATTTATTCATTTTAATTTTCCCATTTTTAGGGAAACATACAGCAATATAAAAACAATAAACTTACACAAAAAAGATACAAATGCCAGTAAAATTTCCACTAAACAAAATCAAACTAAGTTACACAAAACAATAAAATAAAATTCAAACTAAAATTTTTCTCGCTATTTGTTTAAAGGTGCCAAATGTACAAAACAGTATGTCGACATCACAAAAACGTTTATTGTACATATCGCAGCCACGAAAAATAAAAGTATCATTACCGCTTTATTCAAATTTAAGAAGCTTTTCTGAAACTAGGCGAGAGTCGTGCTTTATTTTATTGCCATTTCGCTCGAGCCGACAGCCTGTGATCTATAAAATGGGCAATGGGTTGTTTGTTGTTGGCCGAGAGATGAAATACCTCTTTGTAACTTTTTTTTTGTACTAAGTTAGAGATTACTTGATGCAGCTTGATTATTCACAAACTGAAGATCTTTTGAATACATATACAGGGATACAGGTATTTAACGCAAAACCTCTTAAGGCTGACATTGGTATATCAAGACTGACAACTTTTGTTTTACGACTTTTTCTAATTCAACCTTTTTTTTTCCCATACAAAAAATAAATAAATCAAATTTGCAGTTCTGACCTTCTTAACACTATGAAAGGCGGCGCGATGCAACTGGAGCAGACGATTTCGTAGCATCAGCTGACTATATTTAAAACATAGAGCTAACGATTGATAGACATCCCCACTAAAACTAAAAAAATATATATCTTAGGATGTGTTAAGTTTTGGCAAAAGTCATAAAACAAAAGTTTTTAGTTTTGATGTACCAAAGTCAGCCTTAAGAGGTTTTGCGTTAGTTACCAGTAACGTTGTATATATAATCTACACTTAACACACAACACTTACTCTTTACTCACCCCCTTTCTACACATAAACACACACACAGAGTTGTGTAACTCTATATGGTTAGTATATATGTATATGTATGTTTTCATAACATAAATTGTTTAAATTTTAAAATGTGAATCAATATATTATAATTTTTACTGTACGATGTTGGACACTTCAGGTTTGTAGCATGGGTGACGACAAAGACGTTAAGGCGTGTGGCCGGCGGCGGCTGCGGCACTCGCTGGTCGGGCCTACAACGACTGCGGCGCGCTAACGCTGCAGGGCTGCCTCTAGTGTTCGTGCCGCTCCACCGATCTCATTTCGACTACATATTGGTGACGTTCGCTCTCTACCTCGCCGGGCTGCGACCGCCGCTCGTCGCCGCCGGGGACAACATGCGGATACCGTTCTTTGGGTATGTTTTTTTTTTAACTATATTATGGCATGTAGACGCCGCCCGATACGTAATTATCGGCCTAAGGGTCGTTAGGGTGTTACGAGACGTGGGGGGTAAGAAGATGCGTGCGCGCACGGAACGCTTGGAAGGGAGTCGACTACCGAGACGCAAGGCGGGAGTACGTGCGTGTACGTCGCAGTTCGGTGTGCCTTAAAGTGCAAATAAACAATAAAACGCCAAAATCCGTGTCTTTCTACAACGACACCCACGACGACCGGTCATAATATTTATTAATTATCAGCGTATAACAAGAACAATTATGACTCAATAGAAGTAAAACATAATGATATGTTTATTGTTAAAACGATTTTTATTTAGATATGAAAAACGTGAGAAAGATATATTTAAATTCATTCGTTGTAACTGTTATATGTGATTGACCATTTAGAAACTTCGTTCTTGTAAAAAAATCTTTTTTAAAGTTATGGGTGTGGAATAATGTAATGAATTGAACACCAATATTAATATGGAAATCGGAATTCGAAATGCTATCAAACAAACAAAACAAAAGAATCACTGCCAATTACAACTGACAATATATGTGAGCACTAATTGCGGTACGTACCTCTGGGTTTTTTCAGATTACGCACATGCTTACCGTTGAAGAAAAACATCGTGAGGAAACCCGCATGGTATCTCACAGAAATGTCATGAAGTTCCTTGAGAACTGTGAATAGTTACGCTACTGGCCAAGTTGGGCGCAAAGTGTATACAACCACAAATGCGTCTCTGCTCACCCCAAAGAGGGTGTAGTTTAACGATATAATATTATTAGTGAGTGCGCGCTATACATCAACAATTGTATGAGTGGAACGACATAGCACCGTTTTCTGTTCGTCAAAACATAATTTAAAGGCGGTATGTCGATAATGCAGCAGGCAGCAACAGCACCAATGACTAACAAATCGACAATTTTGTATAGATTTTTATAGAGAGCATAACGCAGCAACGTGGGCCGTGCGCATTACCGACAGTATAACGTGCTGCATCAGAGGAATACGCTTCATGGAAATATATTTAAACTAAGCTGTTGAGCAGCATTGGTGCAGCTGTTGCTTTCTTCGACATACCGCCTTAAAGCTATTCCTCAGTTATATGAATGCGATATTCTCTCGCAGCTGGTTCTTGCGGGGCTGCGGAGCCTTCTATATCAGACGGCGTGTCGACGGATCTGAGTATCATGGCGATCCTGTTTACAAGGCGGCACTCAGGTAATGAACTCGAACTTTCCATTGTACGTTACATAATCTATTATGTATTGGGTTAATTTTATGACACAGAAAATTTCATAGGATTAGATCAGTCACAATTGGTTGAATAGAACGGTCTACCGGTCGACATAGATGGGCAAAATGTAATCAGATTAATAAAAATGATTACGATTATATTTTGCGTGTTTTACCAATAATATGACAGCGTTTTGTTCATTTATATTTTAAACACTACAGAATCCCAGATTGTATACACATTTATGATTTCTTAATGTTTTAAATGGATTTAACCATGATTACAGAGCAAGAAAATTAAAATTACGACTACATTTTGTAATCGTTAATCAGATTATAATTTGCCCATCTCTACCGGTCGATCAGTAATCGGTTAGTTAATGCGTTTAGGATCAGGGTAACTCAGGTTGGGGGCCCTGAGGAACTGATAAGAGACCCTAAAATAGCCGGTGGGGCGGAGTGATGCTCCTCCCTTCCCTAGTTATTGGGTCTGGAAGGACGCAGCACGACGGCGCCGTGGAGCATTGATTACAGGGCTGCCAGTCCTTGTCATTGCGCAGAAGTCACCTTGGGGCTTCAGCCAGTACAAATCCATCTCGGCTGCCCTTTTAGGATTTTCCTCTTGAAAAGAAAAAACCAGACAAATAGATTGATCTCTGTATAAAAAGATAGATAGCCTATTATTCGTGACGATAATTTACATGAATGAGGAAGTATTTATAATGACATCGGTTAGACAGAGAAAGAGATACAGCTTAATCTCTACGTACTAGTCACCATTCTATCATACGCAGAGAGTTACAAATGAACTGACTTATCTCAGTACCTTTAGTATTTACATATATGTAACTAATTTAACTAAAATAGGGATTATTTTATCACTTCTAACGCAGACGAAGTCTAGGGCAGATGCTAGTAGTTGAAGATATTACTATTTAACAAAGAATAAAAACATTTTAGTACGCAGTTTGTCGATGTAAGAGACACATCATTTGTTAACTAAATACAATGATGTTATTTATTCAAGCGGGTCACGTATGACCTCTAGGACTCAAGAAGTACCTAATTGGACTTGAGTTAGAAGATATACTATGTGTCGATGTATGCATATAGATGTCCAATGTCCACTGTTCATTGTTTACTTGCAAAATATGCTAAACAAATTTACGACTTAGCAAAGGTACATGTCAGATTCTAGCGGTCGCGATTCGGAATTGCGACCAGTTATGCGTTTATATGTAAAGGCGTCCATTGAATGCAGTAAACTTGTTTTTTTTTAAACTGACTCGACACAGTGACTGCACCATACCTGATGGTAAGCATGGTGCAGTCCAAAAAACGACTATCGAAAGGTAAGAGAAAACCCATCGGTAGTCGCAGCGATCATGCCGGCCTGCACAAATATCTCTTCACGCTACGCTTAAAGGATCCCATACCATAGGATGGTGGGAATACGCTCGCCGGAAGACCATTCCACAGCCCAACGACACGGCAAAATAAGGAGTTAGAGAACTTCTTAGAGGATAGGACCGGGATATGAGATACCGTATAGCTGGCAGTATACCGGGCACAACATAGTTCTGGAAGTAACCAGCAACATCAGGCGGCTGGTGGAATTCCTAGAGAAACTAGGCTAGCAAAATTGAGATAACCCCAACCCAGTTTCACGCAAAATAGGCGCATTTAGACATGGAACTACGGAAAATGAGACAGTTTGAACCTGATATCTGAAAGGCGTCAAGTCTAGGTGGCATTGTCGCAAGATTGACAAGCCGCCTGAAAGACCGCGCAGTCACCTTCATGAAATGAAATGAGATACAAAAACCATTTATAGCGTCATCGTTTTGAACAACATACCGGTTATATTGACCCAGAACAAAGGTTATGGCAAAAAAAAATAGGACTTCGTATCTCGAAAACATCACTGATTGTCACGACTATCGGTTTTAACGATTAAATATGAGTAGTATCTTTGATGTCGCTAAAGCAGATTTTGATTGTATATTTATTTCGCTCCAAACTAAATTAAAAATACAGAAATATAAACAACATATAAAAAAGAAGAAAAATATATAAACATGATACAAACACATATAAACATGGCGAAATGGGTCCTCCGTCAGCTTAATGCCACAGAGTAAGTCTGCATATACCAAACGGTACATTGCGACCAGCAAGCCTTTATTGGGTCGCAACTGCCGAGTCGCGACTGTCAGAATTCGACGCGTGCATTAAGCCGTCTCTACTTTATATGGACAACAGTAACACGGAATGTTGGAATCAGACGGAATAAACAACCATGAAATTAAGAAATACATTAAAGGATAATCTAATAAAAGCACCGATAATAGTGTAACTTATTTTCTGTAACATGTTTTCGTAATCTCATTCATGGTCAATTTCTACTATTGTTTTTGGCCTTGAACTTTGTAGCATATCTTAATACTACTGCGACGCAGAAACGACATTATGTAATTAAAATTAGGCGACGCGTCAAATCGCTACAGATCGTTGAAATTTCAGCGTTCTATTTGAGAACATACTTTCGGCTTACCTGTATATACCTACATACATTTTGTCATAGTATATGTGGGTCACCACGACGATGAGCACTGTCAAAAGATACTCATCCATAGGCGGTCAATGCTGTTTTTGGACTATTTTCCATCAAGCGCATTGCTGTCAAACTATTGAATTTCAGTATAAAATGTTTGGTAACAGTAATCACGTAGAAGTGTTGACTTGAAAATATGAAATACTTAGTCCCATGTAGATTTGTTTGTACGGAACAACGTTTGTATAGAATCCTCTCTGTACACGAATCCGATTCGTATTTCGCAGTCTCTTTTAATTTATTCTTCTCTAAAAAAATTAATTTCGTTTAAGTTTTACTTTAAAACTGTCAAGTGCGAAGTATTAAGAACGAAGTTCCGAAAAATCCTTTTTCCTTGTCGTTACAGTCTAATAATGCCCGTGAGGTCTCCCTTTACCACAAACAAATAGTGCTAAATAATGATTTTGTTGCAGGGCGTATATTTTAAACAGTTTATCTGCTAACAACAATCTTGAATTCTACATTGAAGGCGGACGGACCAGAACTGGCAAACCTCAACCTCCTAAAGGTAAATTAATAGATAATTTCTACTTTATATAATTATTTAATAGCAACCTTGCTTGAGTTAATCCAGTTTATATTAGGTCCTTACATATGAAATTGGCGTTTTGTATGGGAGGAACAAAAAGTCGAATATTTTTTAATATAATATATTTAATTAATCAAAGTATGAACCATTATTTTCTATGCACTTTTGCCATCTCATAGGTAGTTCATTGATCCCTTTACTAAAAATACCAGTCGGACGGAAATCAATAAAATCTTTGAAAGCGATTTGGACTGCCCCATCGGAGTTGAATTTTTTCCCTTGCAAGAAGTTATCCAAATTTCGAAAAAAAATGGTAATCTGTTGGAGCAAGGTCCGGGGAGTACGGAGGATGTCTTAGACTTTCCAATTGAAGCTCTTCTAATTTAGTAGCCGTCTGTTGCGCAGTGTGTAGTCTAGCGTTGTCGTGAAGCAGCAGTGGCGTGGAGCGATTGACCAGCTTAGGTTGTTTAGCCGCTAGCTTTTCCATCATGGTTTGCAATTGCTGACAATAGACATCAGCCGTAATAGTCTGGCCAGATTTGAGAAAACTGTAATGAACAATACCGGCACTAGTCCACCAAACGCTTACAAGTAAATTTTTTGGGGTTAATTTTCGCTTGGGGCAGGATTTGGCTGGCTGGCCAGGATCCAACCATTGCGCTGAGCGCTTCCGATTATTGTAAAGAACCCATTTTTCATCACAGGTAATGATTCGGTTTAAAATACCTTCATTATTGTGCCGGTTTAGTAATGTAACGCAGCAGTCGACGCGCGTTTGCCGGTTTGCTTCAGTCAATTCGTGAGGTACCCACCTTTCAAGCTTTTTAATCTTCCCAATTTGCTTCAAGTGAATTAAAACAGTTTTATCACTAACATCGCAGCCTGCAGCTAACTCGGACGTGGTTTGCGATGGATCCGCTTCCACAATAGCCTTCAACTCTTCATTATCAACATGAGTCTCAGGCCGTCCACGGGGCTTGTTCTGCAGGTCGAAATTTCCAGAACGAAAGCGTTGGAACCAAAAACGAACTGTGTTTTCTTTTGCAACACGACCGCCATACACATCATTCACCCTTCGAGTTGTTTCCGCAGCACTAGTGCCACGGCGGAACTCGTACTCGTAAATAATGCGATATTTTAAGTTTTCCATTTTGTAAAATGAGTGACGCAAACAGAAAAAAACAGAAGAAAAAAACAAATGAATGACGATCATCGAAGCACAAATACATGAGTCTATAGCTGTACAAATTTGAATTCTGAATTCCTTACCAAAGAGGAGAAATTTGTGATTAAAGTGGCCAGTACGAAAAACGCCAATTTCATATGTAAGGACCTAATATATAACTGAGTAAAATAATAAATATAGGGAAGTTCGCATAGGAAGTAAGAGGTCAAGTGAATTTACTATCTCTGTGATATAATCATCGTGCGAGATAGTGCAGATCTCGGGAGTTTGCTAGTGCTGTTACCTAGTTAACAAAAATATCGATATCGTTTCGAAAATTACACCAAAACAACTTGTACTATTATTAATTACCATTCAATATTTAACCAATAGAAATGAGAATAATCGACAGAATTCCGCCGTTGCATTAACTGTAATCTTCATTCCAACTGTAATAGATTGTGCTCGATAATTTCCTATTTTCTATAGTTAAAAACAAAGTTGTAACATTTTTTTTTGAGTTAGTAGGAAACGCTATCACACGTTCAAAAAGTATTTAATGTAACTGAACTAAATAGTTTTGATTCCTTTATTATATAAAGAAATGAATAACGAGAATTTATATTGATAACTAACGCGTTCGATAAGAATGCTGCAGCTATCAGGTATAGCACTGCGGGCATGAGGTACAATTGATACAGATGGGGGGGGGGGGTGTCCACGATTAATCTCAACCCTCGACTGCATTCAATTCGCGCGTTAACTACTACGCTATCTAAATGTACTCATGTAATTTGGTTGAAACGGGGATATAAACATCGCTAACGCAGATTAAGTCGCGAGGATCGGCTTGTTTAATATACATTCAATAATGTTATGAATATTATATTTGTTATGCATACTGCGTTGCAGTGGAAGTATATGGTGAGTCTTCAAGCGTTACTTTGTTAGTTTAATATTCGTTGATAACAGTGACGTACATAGGGTATTTCGACAGGGTAAATAGATTCACATAATTAATGTGAATATTATATAATGATAATAAATATTATATTACTTTCATAGGGAAGATAGATGGCGTGAAATTAGAATAGATAGGAATATAAAGGGTTCCTTTTTTTTTGTTTAAATTCAAGCAACTTATTCCATACTTATTTATCGCAAGGGCATGCAATGCGTTCATGCATTTATGGAATAAACACTTCTGTTTGATAATATCCTGTTTCGATTATGTGATTGGCTAGTAAATCACGTGTTGATACGTTCAATGTGATTGGCTGTTCGTTTTAACGACAGCTAGTGATGTATAATCACACCATTTTCAAAATGGAATTCTGTTAATAAATACGAATTATCTAGATTTGACGATATTAACGCATTTAAATCATAGCTCATGCATGTAATGGGCTAAATTTTAGAATTAATGAGTTTTAACAAGCTGTTTCTAACAAGTGTGTTACGTACGGCTTGAACAACAAAATTAAATAGAAGACCGTGGTCTCCTAGTGTGAGAGCGTCATATCCCCGAAGGAGGTTACAGAGTCGGGGAAGTAGCGTTTCCACCTAGATTATGTCCTGGCTTTGGAGTAATTACAGGAGCCACAGTCCCGGTTAACGTGCACAAATCTTGGGATTTTTATCCGGCACTTCGGCTGCAACTCACTGCTTGCAGCTGTGACGGTCTTATGATTATTTTTCTTAAATAAAAGTAGAACAAAAGTTAATATTTATGCTTGTTTAACTCTAACACCCAAGTGTGAGTTTTTAGATATTTTATTCTCGGGAAAGTTTACATTTTTAAATGTCCAATTGTGTGAAGATTTTGAACAGTGCCAGCCGGATCATTTGGGAATTATTTCTTTCATACATTATGGGAAACTAATACAAAAAGTAACTTTGATAAAACTTATACTTTGGGATCTCTGTTCTAGGGGCTGCAATACGATGTGACTATCGGTTGATTTCTTGCTTTCGCGGATCGCGGTTTTTCACTTGTTTAAGTAATTTGCTCAAACTAAGGTTGAGGTTTATAGACGCCATTTCGACTTTGCTTAGCAAAGGTCTCAGGAAATAAATTCGTTTTGATAAAAAGCTTTATATATAATAGGAATTTGAGTATAGCCATAGTATTCGCAGAGCTAAGTTCATATTGACAAAATCGGTGACCTACCAAATCTTTTATCATTCATTGAGTGATATAAATTGTAATGTTTCAGTAAAGTCTAAGCAAACTTAAAGTAGCGTCTATAAATCGCAGCCTAATCCTCACTCTGTCGCACAGAGCTCGGTTTCTATACTTTAGAATCTAGATCTCTAATTTTGCTTGGTTGACATTGTAAGATTCTAAATTATTTTCCATATAGCCGGCATATTGTCCGTGATAATGGACGCGTATTTGGACGGAACGATCGACGATGCGCTCCTCGTGCCCGTCACGCTCAACTACGACCGTCTCGTGGACGGAAACTTCGTGAGGGAACAACTCGGCATGCCCAAGCAGATGGAGACCTTCTGGTCAGCTTTGAGAGGCATATGGAGGACGCTCAACACCAATCATGGTAGTATCAGAGTCGACTACAATCAGCCGATATCGCTCAAGGTGATTGAAAAAAAAAAGCATTTATTTGTTTATTTTATTTTTACGTTAATATAGCACAAAGAATAAACATTTATTTAGCACATAACATAGCATTACAATACAGAATAATTGGTTAGTAAAGGTAGAAGAGAGCAAAAGGAAGTCCCCCTGCGTTGTGATGATGCGCCTAAGTTCAACATATGTTAGGTGACCAGCTAAGCTACTCAGCGCTGATAATCAGCTTTTATCTATTACTGCCACTGCACTACCACTTTATAATGATACTGATAATGAATCGACGAATAAAAGTAATATAATTCACTTTCAGGAATTAGTGACATCCTTCCAAAAGTACAACCATTACAAGGAACCTATAGAAAGCCCACTCAGTACGCCTAGTAACGACCTAGCTTTGAACCTAGACAGACAGATACTGTACCACCACAGCAATTCGAGCCTCTACGGTGAAGATGTCAGCACGGACCATAAAATCATGGTGGAGGCTATTGGGAGACATTTAGTATACGGTGAGACAACAACACATTTGAAACTATAACGTTTTGTATACATTCATTATGGGCAACGATTGCGTTTTTCATTTGATTTGTCGCGCCATCTATTAGTCCAGTGTTGTATTACTTTTATATAAAGGTTACATGCCCAAAAATATTTAGTAATATAGAATCGATGCGTTCCAGAGAGTGTTGAGTGGGTGGTCAAAAAAGCTATTTGAGCTTGTTCCACCCTTTCCTTTCCATAGAACAACGCGCGCGGGTTTACGGAATCACAGCTATACGGTATCTCTTATCCCGACTAGGACAAAGAGGTCCTCTAACCCTTACTTGTGTCATTGAGCTGTGGAATGGTCTTACGACGAGCGTGTTTCCACCGTCTTGTAAATGAAGTATGAAGAGATATTTGTGCAGGTCGGCATGATCACTGCAACTATTGATAGGTTTATCTTTACTGTTGATAATTGTAGTCGTTATAGACTGCATCAGGGTTATCATCAGGCGTGGTATAGTCAGGATGAAAAAAAAGCAATGTATGAGTGTATCCTGGTGTGCGCAGACGCGGCGCGCTCTACTCCACTGATGTGCACGGACGTTGCGGCGTACGTGCTGCTGACGGAGTGCCGTCGCGGCTGCTCCATGCAGCAGCTGCAGCAGGACGTGGCAGGCCGCGCCGAGGCACTCCACCGGGCCGGCAAGGACCTCGCCCATGCGCCTAACTCGCCCGCGTTCACACGCAAAGCGGTACGTACTACCCTATCATCGTCTTCCTACCTCCAGCCAGCCTACATCCATAAAATGTATTTCGGGATCAGTTTATTTGGTTATTCGCATAGCTAGAGACCTTTTGTTGCTTTATATTCAGTCCGGTATTGGACCGGCAATGAGTTTGTCCCTTGGCGGTCGCTGCTGTACTTAGACTACACTGTGCTTTCCATCAGGTGCGGTGTAGTCAGTATTTTGAGATAATATAATTTAAAAAAATATCAGGCTTTAACAATATTGTCTGCTTAGCCATTCTTTCTCTAATGACTTCGTATGATATCAGAAGTGGGATAACAAATGAACGCGAGTAGTGTTAGTACACCAATTAATCACAAAACCGCTTGCCTCCTGCGGCCGTTGAAGTAATAAGATTGTTCATGATTTCAGCTGGAACTCCTCGGCCGAGGTCTGGTGAGGAGGGAATCCGGCCCCAAGCAGTGGGTGCGGGCCCACACGTCGATACCCGCCTGCTTGGAATTGTCCTACTACGCGAACTCGGTCGTCGTGCATTACGCCGCGTCCGCAATCCTAGGTACGTACCAACATGTTCCATGGTGGTAGGGCGAGTGCCTGAACTGGGTCATGACTATAGTACACAAGCGTAAAGACCGTCATAGTGACTCGCTTTGTCCTGTCGCGTTTTGAGTTCAGTTTGTTTATAACCAGTAACTCACCTAGAGATTTTCTGTCGTGGTATATGTAGGCCGACATGACGACGGACACTCAATAGATTTTCATCCCTTGATGGACGCTTTCATTTTTGGACTACACTGTACTTATGATTAGATGCACTGTACTCACTTTGTTGGGCCAGTGTAAAAAAAAGTTACAGACTCCTTTTCCACTGATTTAAATATTTTTTCTTTCTTGCTACTGTCTTGATGTGTTCATAATCTGAGATGGTGTTGAAATAATCACTATGCGAACTCAACATATATAAATAAAAAAAACGATATTACAGCGACGGCGGTGGAAAGCCTCGTGGTGCACGAGCAGACGGACGTGGTGGTCCACAGCGAGCTGATGCAGGCGGCGCTCCGGCTGTGCGAGATACTCAGCGAGGAGTTCATACTGTGCGCGCCCTGCCAGCGCATAGAGGAGCGAATACTCGAGGCGCTCGATGAACTGCTGGCTTCGCAAGTGCTCATCAACTTGAGGGTACGAGTTCAGTTTAAAGGCATGGGTCTGATTATGGCAGTCGCCGCTCGGCACCGACTTCAATACATTTATGTGGAATTAAATTATGTTATTTGTAATGTTTGAGTAAAAGCTAAGTAAAGGAATGCAAAGGAAGGACTTTTTAAAGACTATATTCTCTAATTCCTCTAACTTCAATTCTGTTTGTGGTGGATGTGCCCTATATCCACACGAAAAGATATAATATACTTTCACAATACGAACAGCCAAGGAGTGGGATATACTTCTAGCAAACATAAATTTCCACGTTCTTATGATTTGGGAGCCTTTAAAAGAAGATTAAATGCGCATTTGTTAGGCCAAATACCTTCAATAGGTGTGATTGAGGTCAAACTTCCGTCATATATTAAAAAAATACAGGAACAATAGTTTTAAACCAGATCTGTGCGATATAAAGTGTTCGAGCACAATGAACGGGGCAGGTTTGGGTGGTTTGCCGGGTGCCGAGGAAGATGGCTCGGCCCTTGCCCTTGGCACTTGGCAGACGGGAGAGAGAATACCCCGAGGGTTTTAGTCGATGCAAGTCCGACACACCGGGGGGCGGTCCTCACTGCCCCCTGAAGGTCCGTTAGGAATTTCCCGCGGATTACAAAAAAAAAAGGTTGGATGGTTTAATAATTTTCCCGTTTACCCCTTTAACAGCCCGTTGACGGTTTAGAAGAAGAATCTTGGTCTCGCCGGTTCGCGCAGAGGCTGGAGGAGGAATGTTACGATGTAGAAGACAGGCCGGATCCTGGAATGCTGATTAAGTATAAAGTGTCGAGCACACCCGAAGCGATCGCGGAACGGTGAGATTAGTTCTCTTTATTCATGATGATGATGAAATGCTGACTGATTTCAGTCTTGGTGACGTTTCGAAATCATTTTAGGAAAGCATTTGCTGTAGCCCCTATCGATGAAGATGAGTACGCTAATGACTTGCGTAACTCATCTTAGCGTGGAATGTCATGTCTTCTCCTTCTTACCTAATTATCATCACCACCATCAGGTCAACTTAGTCTACATTTGGACATAGATCTCTCCTCAATAAGTGTCGTTCAGCCTTCAGCTCTTCAAATCCAATCCTCTGGCCACCATCAGCGGGTCGTCGCTGTACCCGGGGTCGCCACACGTTACGTTTTCCGATTGGCGATCTCCACTCAAGAATCGGCCTGCTCCAAAGACCACTGCTTCAGCAGCATACGTGGACTTCCCACTGCCACTTCAGCTAGCTAATATGGAGAGTCAGTCGATAACTTTGTTTCTCTATCGGATCGGATCTCTATATTGTACGTGATGTTATCCCAGATTATTTTGGACAATGTTGAGATCCCTACCTACCATACTTTTTTCTTTTTTTTTCGAACTGACGATACATTGGTGGCCGGGATAGACCTTCACAACGGAACCGGGCGGGGGGGTACCTACCTTACCTTAAGGGGCTATGCATTAGTTGCCAGTAATTCTATATACTACCGGGCAGTAGACTTGAGGGAGTCAGCTGCCCGTGGGAAAGGTTTGGAGGGTTAGCCTCTTTACACACACACACACACCTCCCAGAGATGAAGTCTAAACAGGCTTTACTCTCCCCGAGCATTTGGAATAGTTTAGATTCCCAGGCCCGGGTGGAGTGTTTGGAAGAACACCTCGAGGGTTTTTAGTCTGTAAGAGTGTGAACCTTCACCGTGGCCTTGATGGTGCTATGCAGGATTTTCCTCGGAGTTACAAAACAAAAAAAAGCTATATAGTAACACTAGCTGATCCGGCAAACGTTGTTTTGCTATATAAGGTTTTGTAATATCTTCTAAGATGTTCATTGAAATTAAGTGATGTCAAAGACAATTTTGTTCACAACTAAATACTCTTAATCAATAACACATTTATTTGGATAAAGATTAATATTATTACGTTGATACAACTCTTAACAAATAATGCATTAATTTCGACCAAATTTGTTTACCATAAAAACGGTTCTAGTGACTTAATCTTAAAAAATAGACATATACTGTCGGGGACATTTTTTTAGATCATTTCAAGAGGAATAATTCTTTCTTACATATATTTTTGGTATCTTGAACCGTTTTTCCAGCGCACGCAATGGAAGCCCTCAAGGATGAATAATTTTCCCCGTTTTTTTTCACATTTTCCATTATTTCTTCGCTCCTAATAATTGCATCGTGATGTTATATAGCCTAAAGCCTTCCTCGATAAATGGTCTATTCAACTCAAAGAATTTTACAATTCGAAGCAGTAGTTCCTGAGATTAGCGCGTTCAAACAAACAAACAAACAAACAAAATCTTCAGCTTTATAATATTAGTATAGATTATTGATGAGAGTTGTTACGGTTGCGCGTCAGACGGCGGCTGGTGATGACCATCCGGCCGCTGCTGGAGGCGTACGCGGGCACGTGCCGCAGCCTGGCCGCGGGCACGCATACCCAGCGCGCCTTCACCAAGCAGGCGCTCGACCATCTCACCGACCGCTTCACCGACCACAATATGATTTACGGTACACCATTACCATATCTACAATAGCCGTGCCGTTAGCCGTGGTGGCTGCCGGCAGAATAGAATAGCACCCCCTCTTCTTGCTGAGGTGTCGTAAAAGGCGACTAAGGTATCTCTTTAACCCCGCAATTCTACCAGTTGTTCAGAGAAGGAAAACTCGACCAAACCCGCATCCTACTCCCTCCCGATCGTACTGGTTCTCCATTCCATCGGGCCTGAGGGAGCTCGGACGAGAGAGTGCTTTTATCACTTAAATATCTCCTGCGCAATTGATTGTTTCAGAAAACTGGACCTCGATTTTCTTAATTGACATTGAAACAGTCGCCGTAGCCGAAACCGGCTAGGACATCATCATCATCATCATCTACAATACTCTATTTTAATTATTTACAGGCCAACACTTGACCTCATTCACACCTGGTGGAAGGTGAAGATGAGTCCAACGATGGACTGCGTCCGCCCGACAAATGCCTATTCACTCTTCTCGTAAAAACTCCCAAGTAATAAAAACGTGGAAATATGCTCGCTAGAAGCATATCTATCTATAAAGCATATCTAAAACATTTTTATCGATTATCTCAATATGTGGTATTTAATATATTTTTATTGACTTTTCCAATGTTTATGTCATGTAATAAGAACGTCATGGGTAAGTGCCCTAGGAACGACGATCAGCTGTGCCAATTGTCACGTTCGGTACGACATCCAAGCGCAAAGTGGATACATCCATCAATATATCTCTACCAGAGATGGGCAAACTGTAATCTGATTAATGACGAATGATTACAAAATGTAGTCATCATTTTAATTTTCTTGCTCTGTAATCATGATTAAATCCATTTCTAACATTAAGAAATCATAAATGTGTATACAATCTGGGATTTTGTAGTATTTAAAACATAAATGAGCAAAATGCAGTCATATTAATGGTAAAAAATGTAAAATGTAATCGTTAATCATTTTCATTAATCTGATTACATTTTGCCCATCTATGATCTCTACCTACTCTGAAAGGATTATGACGTGAGGATATGTTATTATTATTTAATTTTTATACCCAATGTAGTTTATTAACAATTGCAGGTGAGGCAGTATCGACAGACGCGATACGCAACTGCCTTCGGGTACTTCGACGCTGGGGCGTTGTGGAGCTATTCACTGAAAACAAACAGAGACAAATCCGGATATGCCCTCCCTACGACGATAAGAAAAACTTAGACACAGTGTGTTATAACGTGTACAAATTTAATATGGATACACCGTTGTTAGCGGAGGATTGACATGTGCGCAAAGAGTAGAGACTTTATACGACTCTTTTGTATCACTCTTTTTTATGTATCGAGTGAGCTGTACAGCTCTAAAGTCGACGGCGACTGTAATAAATGAGATGTAAAATTAGTCACAGTGGTTCCTTTCGGCAGGCCGACGTGATACCGACTGTCAATACGCTCTGATTTCTCGACGGTAGCCACTGTCATAAGACAATTTACTACTGTGATATCGTTCTACCGATCCTGTGGTTGTTCATTGTAAGCCTGATAAATGGGGTCTATGGTGAAATAATTTCTATAAAACGTTAAATTAAGTGTTTTAGATGTTTTTTTTAGGTTTGACTTTTTGATATCAGCCATAAGGTATAAAATACCTTGTACGTTAAAGTCGATAATAGATAATTTCTATCAATTTAAATGTACCAATTGTTGACAAATTGATGTAGAATTAATTATCGATAAAGGGCTCCGTGTTGTATTAATTGACCCTTTGGCTACGGCAGGCCTCGTTGCGAAGTGTTCCGCAGGAAAGGGAGCTCTGTACTGAAAGTACGCACATCAAACGTGAGCAGTCGGGCAGCATGAACGGACCAAAGGTTTGGTTCAAAACAATTTTTATTAATTATCAGAAGAAAAATAATAAAATGTAGTCACCCATTGTGTATAACCGCTGTTTTAGATGGTGACTATAGTCATCGATAGTAGCGAAAGGGTTAAGCATCGATAAATTTTACCCAACTTTGGAGAGAATTATCAACTAATCAATAGGGTATAAATCTCATAGAAACATAATAAAGCAATTATATGTTATTGTTGAAAATTTAATACTCATTTTATTTTAAAATTGGAATTCTGAGACTCCTGTTCTGGTAAGTACCAGATTATAAGTTAAAATATTTATTAAATAAAACGTAATAATGCTTTTTATGCTTGTATGGGATGCACGCCACTGCTATCGATGACCGTTCAACGCAGCCCTATTATCGAAATTCAAGGAAGTGCTCCATGACTCGGGATGTCGACTGTGTGTTATTAGAATGTCTTAATAATATTTAGATAATTATATTTATTCATTAATTAAAGGGAATATAACTGATAGGTAATTTTCATCCAACTTTAAAAAAAGGAGGAGGTCTCAATTTGTGTTAATGTCCTATACTTATATCTTTATGTTCAGAAATAAATTATCGTAAGTTAGGGTAGATGTGTTTTTGTAACTTGTTAAGTTATTCCTTATCCTTTCGTTAGTGACGCGTCCCGTTACAGGACACGGTGAAAAATCCTTATCTTTTTAGGTTACCCACATTATTTCCCATAGAACAGTTGTAATACAATTCAAAGTTATATTTTTTTGATAAAAGTAATTGATGCTATACAAAATTCCAATTACATTTAGAGAAAATTAGGTCCAGGTTCAGGGTCCTGTAATGGGATTCCACGGACGAGAGGGGGTAATATTGGTACCATTTTTTTATTTTAATTTCTATGGTGATAAGAATAGTCTTATCACCAACTATATCTATTACTATTATCTTTTCAACATAGGTTGAAAAAATTCAAATGTGACGTTACTTTAATAGAACACATTAGACAATTTTTTTTACTCATCTATATTATTTCATGTCGATAATTCATCGAAAATATATTAGTGTTGACGTAAATTACTTTTGCTACTTGACCATAAAGGGGTACGATCATAGACGTGATAAGTAGACTGCTCAAGTCATGTCATCGGACGTGGCGACGATTCTGTCATATCGAGGGGTGAAAGGCTATTCTGTTTAAGTGACATTTTTTATATATATATTCGGAATCAGTGTTTTTTACCGATTTCAAATATATATATACAGGTGAACGGTAATGCGAAATTAAAATTTGTAAGAAGGAATCGTCATTACTTAAGATTTAGGTAAATAAACGAAGAATTTCCAAGAAAATATGTATGGAATGTTTTGTACAAATTACATAATTTTGTTCCTTGATTCATTGGCTATTCAAAAAGGTACAATTTTAATTTAAAATGAGATTATTATTATTTAGCTATACGAATACAGCATAAACAATAACATTATTTTGTATTCGTCACTACAAGGGAACATTTTAACATAAAAACTGGAGTTTTTTTTAAAAAATACTTAAATCTTGAATATCTCAGAAATTAACAAGTTTCGGACATGGTGTCATATGACTTAAATGACTCCAAATAAGCTGTACTACAACGTCTATCAAGGAATGTATCGCATTACCGTTCACCCTGTATATATTACGACATCACCAAAAATGTCGCTTAAACCAAATAGCCTTTCACCCCTCGATATGATTAATCAAGTCGAATCAGGGGTCGGCAACCTTTTGAATAGGAAGAGTTCATTTCTGACTCTTAATTAAAAAAAAATTAAAGTTTTTAAAGAGCCACTAAAATGTTTCTTGCCAACAATAAATAGTACTTGTATAAATAAAGTTTGATAAAAAAAATGTATTCATCGATTCAGAACGATTTTTTTTTTAATAATGTTAATACTTGCGTAAGGAACGAAAGAGCCGCAGCTTCACATCCAAAGAGCAACAGGTGATTCGCGGGTCGCAGGTTGCCCACCTAACTTTAGTATTTGTGTATATTAAAAATATTTGGTGAACATTTTTCAGCCGGACAATTTGCTTTTGATTTGAAAAGGCCTTAACAATTCAACTAGGCGAAGAGTGCGAGCTCAGCCAATGAATTTATGGGCGATGCAAGGGCACCCCTGTGCGTACGGACCTCTGCTTGGGTGTCCACACAGGGTCAGAACTTAAAGTGACCTGTTTGCATTTCGAAAGCGATTGACTTGATAAAAAAACGTCGAGATAAAGTCAAGGCTGCGTCAGGGGGAATATTTGTTGACAATTTAGAATAGACTATTTTTAAATATAATGCTCGAGTCATGACATAATTGTTACGTTAGCAATTCGTATTGATCGACTTATGTTTGATTTAAGGTAAAAAAGAAAGAAAACGCTATACAGTTAGTTATACGAGTAGAGGGGGCATACGCAGTTAGATCTCTCATTGCTCGTGTAGTTTCCTCATAGAGCCGTCTCAGTCACAACCGTTTTATTTTATACTAGCTGTGCTCGCGACTTCGTTCGCTCGGAAGTAATATTTTATGATAATAATTATTTCAAACTGAAGTCGTTCTATAAATTATAATATAGATGCCATCTACTGTTTTTTTTTATAAATTCAACAACGCTCGCAATTAGAATTTTATTAAAAGTATAATATTATATGTATTTCAGCCAAATCACGTGAACAATTATTTTATATAAGTTATATTCAAAGTTGTTCGACTTTTTTTTTTAACTGACATATTTACTTTTCTTTTTTTTTTGAACCGATTGAAATAAAATTAATACTAAATATTAAATGCAACTTTCCACAATGCATTAGAACAACTGCATTTAATTCTGTGAAGCCGTTTCAGTTATTAGTGGACACAAACGCATACAGATATGTGTATATTGATTAACGGTTCCGATACATTTTTAGTAACCAATTTATGCTAAGCGGTATACTTAGAGGTTTTCAAGTAATATTTTATCTAGAAAATATTATATACGTGGTCGAGGAATCAATTTGTTAAATGTATTGATTGTCTATTAAAGAAACTGGTGATTTCGTTAATTGGTATCTCTAGCAGTCGTCTTCCATGGTAGCGATTGTTAATGATAAGTAATGATAAGGACTATCGATTTCATATGACAGCCGTTGTCAGTCATGACAGTGACAGTCGACAATGACTGACCGTCAATATCGAATTACACCTTCAACAGTGACGGTGATCGTCATTGACTGCTTTGTCTGCTACCGTTGTCCCGGATAGTATAGTCTGAAGATTATTCGGCTTTTAGCCTTTATTTTTTATTTATGTTTAATTTTTATGTTGCATTATGAATCATCATTATACTCTGTGATGACGTGCGACTGTGATAGTGTATAATTTTAATGCGTACTTTAAATGGAAATGTTTCATTTTTTTGTATATTTAAAAAGAGGCAAGGTTCCCTCAAATGAAAAGAGCTTTGATGGTCGTAAAAGTAAACTCTTTAGTTTAACCTAAAAGTTTTAATGTCAAAGAAAAATATTCTACAAATAAAAAGTGTAGACGAAGTATGTGAAATAAACGAAATTTCTTAATGATTTGGTTTTATTTTCAAAATAATTTTACACGTAGTTTTATTACATAATATATTTATTTTTTTATATAATGTTTTTGTTGTAATAAGAAAATTAACTCTTTTTGTTTTTGATAATCCGGATGAAATTGTCATGGGCCGTCAAAGCGCCGTAAGTGCAGAATTCCCGGTGGTCTGGACTCTTACTGGCTAAAGCCTCTGGAGTGTTCCTCCTTCGTCTGCCAAGGCTAAAGGAAAGGAAGGGCCAGCGTCATCAGCTCCTGATAACGTCTGGCCTTCTTCAGACGACTGTCTACTACGTTGCAAGAGGGGTGGTGTAAAAAGTAACCCACTGCTTACCTCATTGTGTTGGAGTGGTACGTCGAAACACATCGCGTACCGCTTACGCATGAATATGTGGAGCGACACACTCTTTCAAGTGCTCCGCTCAAGCGTCATATCTATCAGGGAGGGAGGTAAAGAGGGGGAGGGAGCTGGCGAAAGCCTCCCTCCGGTGTCTCGTTTTGCGGGGACGACGGATGGGCGGGTAGGATAAATATTTTAATGGCCTCTCATTTCTTTCCTTTACTCAATTTTTTACACGGATAGAAGTTTTAAGTAAAACAAATCCACAGCAAGTAAGTATTATCTGGTAATATAATTTTTTTTTACACTGGCTCGACATAGTGACTACAGAGTACCTGATGGTAAGTACAGTGTAGTCCAAAAACGAAAGCGACTATCAAAGGATGAAAATCCATTGATAAATTTGCAATAGTATTTGCAAACAAGCTGTAATAAGTGTTTGTAAATGGATCGGAGCTTTTTTATTATATGTTCTATAAATGAGGACAATAATGGACCACGGGATCCATTTGTACTATAACGCACTTTTTATA
Source organism: Automeris io (assembly GCA_036320925.1). Lineage (NCBI taxonomy): Eukaryota > Metazoa > Arthropoda > Insecta > Lepidoptera > Saturniidae > Automeris > Automeris io. Next base: position 13,449,520 of record JAUDJH010000005.1, read on the forward strand.
TACGTATTATCTATGACATTCGAGTGACTATTATTTAATGTGTGTGTAAATAATTTTAAAAACCAAGGCTGTATAACTTTGACCTTTGCCTATGTGTTGGCAAAATAAAAAACTATTATAATTGACAAGAAGTGCTGCCAGCTTATAAAGAATTACCCAATTTGCGAAAGTATTTTTTACGTTTCAGAATTTTTTGAGAAAGGATCACACGTAAAAATTTGCAAAAGACCACATCATGACAAATCTAATTACTAATTTTATTTTTGATGCCGATGTTATCTCTTTGCTATGTTTTTTCAGTTTTTCGCTAATGAAAAGTTACTATAGTTTATATATAAACGGTATCGAAAAATTAGTCATTAGTAATGATTTTTCCTTAAACTGGGGCGTGCCAAAAATCTACAATCGAAATTCACTTGGCAATTGCTGTACGGAAAATAAGTGGTAATTTTTTATATTAATAACATTATTTCAACTATTAAAAATAAAACCCTTTTCTAATTTGTTTTAATTATGTTGCGTTATCATAAAAAAGGTCTAGGAAAATATAGTTATGAACTAGATTTCACAAAAAAAAACAATATCAAGGTTACCCTTTGTAATTAATGGTGTCATTATATTTTTATGTGAAAGGAAGTCAAATAAGTAGACAGCCCGACTAATGGCAAGCGGTCAGTATCATTTTTAGACAATCGCAACACATAAAGACAATGATTTCTTTTATAAATAAATAATATGAATTAAAAGTAAGGGGAAGTGGAGTTATTTAATATTATTGGGAAATTTGAAATGCTTACATCGACAGCACTACGGATAAATATGTTGCTAGTGTCAATAGTGTCAGTCATTGGTTGAGTTCAAAGAGAATATAATTATAGCCGAGTTCTTTTTCAGTTTATTCCATCGTATAGATGTCGAGTTTATTTAATGTTCTGTTGTTATTAATTTAACGAGTCGAGACTGTGAGAAGTGGTTGATTGAATGATGTGCTATGCTATTATTCGAACAAAATATATCTAAGATGCTCTTTAATCAGTAAATAAAACTTATTGTGTTAAAATGCCACAAAATACTATAAGTGCAAAAATGTTTCGTGTTAGTGTTTGTAAGTGGTGCGCGCTTTTTTTAATTGCATTCTCTCTGACAAAGGACAACGTTAAAGCACAGGATTTGAGTGAGTAATATCTTTTAATCTAGAAATTCAAATTTAATTATAATTATGTATTCATATTTCACATTTTATATTGGCCACAGGAAGTTAAGTCGACAAAGTTATTAATAATATTCTTGTTATAAAACTTCATTTTACACTTTATTTGCATCTTATTAAAAGTTATAAAGAATTATAGAAATATATTTTATGCAGCTTGTAATTTAAAACATTTATACTGGTAAGAGAGTGAAGCTAAGAAAAAATTCTTTCTGACAATATATAATCCTAATTACAGTTGATAAGACTTTGTTGTTCATTAAATGTTTAGAATGGAAATCTTTCTTATTGATTACTTAATAACTAGATTTCTAAAGTATGTCATACATATAAATAAGTTGAGCTTAAACTGGCTTACTTTTGTGTTTTCAAATGTAATTTTTGTAATAATTAAATGAGCTATTGAATTATAAAAAAAAAAAAATTACCTGTCTTACTATATGCCACACATGTATTAGTCATATTTAGTGACTCTCAATGAATACTTATATTGTATAAGCATTTATTTTAAAATAACCATTTTGGTGTTTAATTTTTTTTATCTGTTAATTGTAATTAATATCTTGCAAAACATTTTTAATTTTATATATATTTTATCAAATTCAATTAAATATAACTTCATTTAATCAATCATCATAAGTAAAAGAAAATGAAATGAATAATGGTGCAGAAAGCAGAATCTGCTGAGAAGAACAGGGAATAAAGTCTGGTAGTTATCTTTCATTAACAATTGTAATATCACAGTTATAAATTTAATTGTACTCCTCTCAGTTAAGTATATAAATGCCAAATGATGTCACAAAAAACAGTGTTAGATAAAATATAACTGGATTATTTATTTTTAAACTGGCTATACAGTAACACCAGTGGCATGCATCCCATAAAAAATATTATCTTGTTATACTTGGACATTTTAAAAATATATTGACCTAAAATCTGCTAATCACCATAACAAGAGGGTCGTAAATCACATTGGACCATTTTTTTTTTACACTGGCTCGACATAGTGACTACAGAGTACCTGATGGTAAGTAAAGTGTAGTCCAAATACGAAAGCGACTATCAAAGGATAAAAATCCATTGATAGTCTACATCGTCATGTCTGCCCACATATACCACAACTGAAGGTCTCTAGGTATATGAGCTACTGGGTATACACAAGCTGATCCCGAAACGCGACAAGCCGAAACTGGAATCAATATGTGTATTAAATGTCAGATAACAATTGTTTCTGTTTCTATGGGATGCACACCACTAAGTAATGCTAGGTTAAATAGATGCTGAATAAGTAAAAACCTTTGTTACTTATAATAACAATGAATTTCTAATACTTGCATTGAAATACCTCCATTACTGGTAATTTAATAAGGTTTTTCTTTAGACTTTGAAGAGAAGATCAGATAAGGTAATTGAGATATTAACCACTATAATTGGACATTGCAGTTTAATTACTTGTATAAGTAAGACAATTTATCAGGCTTAAACATCCACCCTGATGCAGTCTTGATTTTCTTTTGATATTTTTTCTCAAAGTAGTCTCTTCCAAAAGACTGGTAGATCACCATAAATTTCTTTCCCTGGCTGGCCACCCAAGTTGAGGTCCATACCCACAGGGGAGCCCTTGCATTGCCACCCAACCCATAAATCCGCCCTTTTATCTGGGTAAAGTTGTGAAGGTCATACCAGGCCAACAATTTATAGTCCTATGCAAGAAAAACAGATTTAAACAAGTTAACATATTTGTTTGTAAACACACAAATTTCTTTTTCTTAATGGAACATTTCAAGTCAAGTGTCTATAACTGATCAAAACTGTAAGATCCCATTTGACCAGGTTTTACTGTATTACTTATGTAGTAGTTTTAATTTGTGAAATACAGTGAAAGAAGTCTTTAAAACTAAAATCAACAGTATTTTGGAAGTATGTAAATGTTTAACTATATTATAGTTTAAATTTTGAAAAATAAATTTCTCATATGATGGTCACATCACATCACATGTTAATAACTTATCTGATAAGAGCTGCAAGTTATTAAACTAGGGTCACTGAACTTGCTCTATCATACACACTATTAAACTGGGTAACATATCATATCTATTACAATATAATATAAATTGTGTAATTTTATATAAACAGTATATACCATTTGCAGGAAAAGGATATAACTTGAAAATACCAAGTTTTCAGAATATTCAAAACAAAAGTTTGTAGAAAATTCACAATATCTTATATAAAAACTTTGTAAGGAGACTTATCCATGTGTGTGATAAATTGAACTGAGAACTGTAGATTAAACAATATATATACATTCGGCGTAGGGAGTTGACGGCCCCATCGCCCATCGGATTTGTCCGGTGCAGTCAGTCCGAGTCATTGGTCAGAGTCCGGGCCAGTGACTCGTCCTTATCCTTTCATTCCCACCTTTCCTTCTCCCTGTATTCCCATCCCGTCCCACTTCCCTTCCCATTCCTTCCCACATACACCTCCACATTCCCACTTACCTTGTCCTATCCTTAGCTAATCCTTTGTTCCCAACTCCAGGTGATGAATGAGATGATGTATGCTCCCTGTCCTCTATCCCCCCTCTTCTTCTTTATTCTTTATCTTCTTCTCCTCCCCGATGTCCCTTGTCCCCTTCCCTTCTTGCTTCAATTCCTGTGGATGGATGAAAATAGATGAATGTGAAAAACAACAATGGCAGCACGATTTCAAACGGAACTACCCCAGGAGGGTACCAACTGCGCCGCAGTTGGAGAATCCCTCCCAGGGTCGGAGATTCCCTCTGACCCTGGCAGCCCCTCGTTCTCTGGGGGGGGCAAAATTGTGCTCCACGGTGGGGATTTGTTCTCCACCGTACCGACGACTTACGCGCTCAACATGGATTCCGAGCTAACGACAGCAAAGGAGAGACCCTTCGTGCAATGCGAGAGGCTTGAAGACTCCGACTCCGGTCGGAGCTTCATGTCGGTGACCTCTGCGGCATTCGAAAGGAAGAGGCGATATCAGAGCGCCTTATCAGACTCTGGATCAGAGAAGGATGCGCCGCAAAAAATCAAGGCGGTTTGTCAACGCGGCAGAGGTCGCCCTCCAGTTCATGGGCGGTATGTTGGCCAATGGGCCGCAAAGAAGGAGCTCGCTGCCCTCGAGAAAAAGGAGCAGGAACAGCGAGAAATTAAAGAGATTTCCGAGACTTCGCGCAGCCACAGACCGCGTGAAGCCTCCCGCTTATCTGCAGCCTCCTCCGAGGATGAGAATCCAACATCATATACTCTCCTGGAGAAGGCTAAGATATGTGCGAAGGTGATAACCGAGGCCGTCACCAAGTCAAAAAATATCAAGGGGACCTTGATACATGACGTTAAGGTGGCAGTCAAGGTTTTTATGGAAGTAGTGGAGAGTCTCCATAGCAGCAACGACACGGAGGAGAATAGGAAGCTTCACCTCGAGGTCGAGAGGTACAAACGAAAAGTACGGGACCTAGAGGATGATTTGGCTTCATTGCGGGCGGAAGTACGGGAACTCAGTAGGCGTGAGCCTAATTCAATTTCCAGCTCTGCCACGCCCTTCGCGGCTCCGCCCGCAAACATGGCAGAGATGCAACATTCCATCCTGCTGGCGATGGGCAATATGATGGACGCAAAGCTGGCCGGCGTTAAGGAACTTCTGCCCCAGCCGGAGCGTCTTCGCCCTCCACTAGCAGCAGATAAAAAGAAGATGGAGGCTGCGCCTAAGTCGGTTCCCAACCCGACCATGGGCCATTCTTCCTCGCAGCCAGATGGGCCCAATCCCCTACCCAAGGCTAAAGGAAAGGGTAAGGGGAAAAAGTCAAAGCCTATTCTGACTGCCCCCCCACCGGACTTACCAGCCCCGGAGGTGCCTCGCCCACCTCTCATTATGGGGGAAAACCCGGAGCAACCCTGGTCACTGGTAACCAGCAGGAAGCACAGGCACAAGGCCAATAGGGCCGAGGAACCGGCTTCTCGTTCGGCTCCACCGACACCCACACACAGAAAGGAGAAGCAGAGCCAGCCCTCTGCTCCCAAACTGAAAGTCCCTAAGACGGCAGCAGTAATTCTCAAGCTGCCGCAGGACGCAGAGAAGGAAGGCCTCACTTATGCCCACGTCATATCTGAGGCCAAAAAAAAGGTGGACCTGACGCAGCTGGGCATTAGTAGTGGCTTTCGGGTCAAGTTGGCTATGTCAGGGGCACAGATTCTGCAGGTACCGGGGTCAGTGAGCCAAGAAACAACTGCGCTCCTGGTCTCAAAACTGCAGGAGGTGCTCCCAAATGTGACGGTGTCCCAGCCAACAAAAATGGCTGATCTCCGTGTTGCCGGACTCGACTACTCGGTGACGCAAGAGGAGGTGGCTGACGCCTTTGCGAGGGTCGGTGAATGCCGAGTCGAGCAGGTTAGAGTGGGCATGATCCGGCAGGATCGCACCGGGCTCGGCTCGGCGTTTGTAAAATGCCCTGTCGGAGCGACTAAAAAGGTGATAGACGCTGGCCGGCTCCTGGTTGGCTGGTCCTCGGCTCAGGTCAAGCTCCTGCAACCGAGAATTCTTCGTTGTTTCCGGTGCCTGGAACCGGGACACGTCAAGGAGAAATGCAAAGCCGAGATTGATAGGAGCCGGCAATGCTATCGTTGTGGGCAGCTGCAGCACATTGCCCGTGACTGTACAGCGGCAGCCCCCTACTGCCCGATATGCGGGACAGCGGGGAAGCAGGCCAAACATATGGTGGGCGGAAAGGGCTGTGCAGTAGCTACTAAGCCGCTCCGACCAAAGAGGATACCGCTGGCCCCGACACAGTGTGAGGCGCAGCGTGAAGCCCCAGGATCCGAAGGCATCAATCCAGACGCCACTAGGACAGCGGGCGAGTCGACCCTGATTACCATTGCCTCTTAATGGATTGTCACACCCAAATGGAGTTCCTTCAGGGAAATCTCAACCACTGCGCCGCTGCTCAGAATCTTTTATTCCAGAGCATGGCGCAGTGGGGAGTCCATTTGGCGGTGGTGGCGGAACCTTATTATGTGCCCCCAACTAGCTCTGACTGGGTGGGTGACATGGAGAACTTGGCGGCCATAGTCATCCGGCCAGCCGCAGGCGCTCCTCCCCTCGAAAACATCGTGAGGGGGAAGGGCTTCGTCGCGGCCACGGTGGGGAGGTTGACGGTTATATCAGTATACTTCTCCCCCTCCAAGACACTGGCCGAGTTTGAAGGGTTCCTCGCTCAGTTGGGGGCTCTGGTGATGCAGATACAGCCTCGCCCCGTGCTAGTCGCCGGAGATTTCAATGCCAAATCTATGGCATGGGGATCTTCGGTGACGGATGCTAGGGGGGAGACACTGGAGGAGTGGCTCTTGGGGGTCGACTTGGCCGTGGTCAATGTCGGCAACGCCTACACGTGCGTGCGTGCGCGGGGTGGGTCCATAGTGGACCTCACGTTCGCCTGCCCCGCAATAGCACGTCGGATCCAGGGGTGGAGAGTGGTGGCCGAGGAGACCCTTTCCGACCACCGGTATATCCGGTTTAAGTTGATGCCGAGCCGGGGGGCTCAGACCATCTCGGGCCCCAGAGACACACGCAGAGACCCTCCGAAATGGAATCTAAAGTCCCTGGACGTGGAGCTCCTCAAGGTGGCGGCACTCGTCCAGTCTTGGCTCCCGGAGTCGAGCTGCGACGCAAGCGTGGACGAGGAAGCAGACCGGCTCCGGAGAGCCATGACTATAATCTGCGACACCTCCATGTCTCGCTTAAGGGGCGGTCCGAATCGTCGTCGGCGTCAGGTCTACTGGTGGTCGGCCGAGATCGCGCAACTCCGCCGTGCCTGCGTGGCGGCTAGACGGGTTTACACCCGGAGCCGCAGCAGACGCCATAGAGATGTCGCGCGTGAAGAGTCTCTCTACGCGACGTATAGGGAGAAGTGTGCGGATCTCAAGGTTGCCATAGCCCGGGCCGTAAATGAGGCCCGAAAGGAGCTGCTGGAGCTTCTCGACCGTGATCCGTGGGGGAGATCTTATCACATGGTGCGGAATAAACTTCGCCCATGGTCCCCCCCGCTAACGGAGACGCTCCAGCCTGATCTATTGCGAACAATAGTCTCCTCCTTGTTCCCTTCTAGGGCAGTTCACCAGCCCCCTCCGATGGTACCTGCTTGGGCCAACGTGACTCAGGACGCACAGGTGCCGTTGGTGACCAGGGAAGAGCTAGAGTCCGTAGTAAAAAAGATCAGAGGCAAGTCCACGGCCCCGGGGTTGGACGGGATCCACGCCAAGGTCTGGGTCCTCTCCTTTGATGCCCTTGAGGAGTGGCTGAGGAGGATCTTCAATGCCTGCTTGTCCCAAGCTACGATTCCACGAGCGTGGAAGACGGGCAGGTTGGTCCTTCTCAGAAAGGGCGGGCGTCCGGCCGACTCCCCCTCCGCGTATCGACCTATCGTTCTGATCGATGAGGTTGCGAAGTTGTTCGAGAGAGTGGTAGCCGACCGGATCATTGGTCACCTTGAGGGAGAGGGCCCAGACCTGGCTGATAACCAGTATGGGTTCCGAAAGGGAAGATCCACTGTGCATGCGGTCCGGCAGCTCAAGTCCCTTGTGCAGGAGGCCGTTTCCAGTGGCGGAGTGCTAATGGCGGTGTCGCTAGACATTGCCAACGCTTTTAACACCCTGCCCTGGAGTTGCATACAGGAGGCGCTTCGGTTTCACCACGTGCCGCTGTACCTGCGCCGCATTATAGGGACTTACCTGTCCGATCGTAGTGTCACATTCCCGACCCGCAACGGTTGGGAGTCGCGGGTGATGACGTGTGGTGTTCCACAGGGGTCGGTCCTTGGGCCGCTCCTGTGGAATATAGGATATGATTGGGTCCTGCGCGGCCAGAATCTACCTGGCGTTAGTGTGATCTGCTACGCCGATGACACGCTGGTGGCCGCGCGGGGCAACAACTATCGTCGAGCCGCAATGCTTGCCACTGCAGGTACGGCACATGTCGTACGACGTATTCGGGCGCTAGGCCTCGAAGTTGCGCTGCACAAGTCCGAGGCGCTCTGTTTTCATCGCCCTCGGACTTCGGTGCCTCCAGACGCCCACATAATCGTCGGAGGTGCTCGCATTGCCGTCGGGAAGACCATGCGCTACCTAGGCTTAGTCCTTGACGGCAGATGGGATTTTGGCGAGCACTTCCGGCAGTTGATGCCGAAAGTGCTGGGCGTCACGAAAGCCCTCGGGCGGCTGATGCCCAACTTAGGCGGGCCGGGGGTGAGCAGCAGGCGCCTCTACTGCAATGTGGTTCGCTCTATGATGCTGTATGGTGCCCCGATATGGGCCGACGCTCTCAATAGCCGCAATACCATGCTATTACGGCGACCCCAGAGAGCGTTGGCCATCAAGATCATTCGGGGTTACTCTACAGTATCATGCGACGCGGCTTGCACGATGGCCGGGTCGGTTCCCTGGGACCTGGATGCTCGAGCCCTCGCGTCACTTTTTACATGGCGCGAGGAGTGGCGAGCCCGGGGCCAGCGAGCCGCCCCGACCGAGTTGCGAGCAAAGAGGCGTCTGCTGGACGCTGAATCTATCGAGGCATGGAGGTCAAGGCTGGAGAACCCACGCTATGGTCAGCGGACGATTGAGGCAATTCGTCCAGTGTTGGCTGAATGGCTAAATAGGGGTCACGGCACAATCACCTACCGGTTGACACAGGTGCTAACGGGGCATGGCAGCTTCGGGTGGTACCTGTATCGCATAACCGGTAGCGAGCCAGACCCCAGATGTCACCACTGTAACGGATGCCTCAACGAGTCCGCTCAACACGTAGTAGAGGAGTGCCCAGCCTGGGCCTCCGAAAGGACCGAACTTGCCAGGGTCGTGGGTGGTGACCTGTCGCTGCCGGCGCTCGTTCGCGCGATGGTCGGCAGCGACAGGGCATGGCAGGCGGTCCTCACGTACTGTGAGGTAGTCATGGTGAGGAAGGAGGCGGCGGAGAGGAACAGGAAGGCAATAGCCGTCCCTGACAATCCGATCCGCCGCCCACGCAGTTCAGGACAAAGGAGGAGGGCCTTCGCCAGAGGCCTTCCTCCTTAAAACCGGATAAGACACCTGGGGGGTGCGCTTGAGGGAGAGTGCCGCCCAACTTATCCAGGCGAGAGCGGTGTGTGACGTGTTTCCGCACACCGCTCCAAGATATTGAGGTGTGTGAGGGGTGGCTCCTTACACCACTCCTCGCAGTCCATAGATGCGGCTTTACAAAAGGCCAGACGTTGCCGAGGGTCGGAGAAGAGGATGACGCTGTTCCTCTGGCCCCGGTCAGACGGGAAGAAGGAACACCCCGGGGGTTTTAGTCGGTGCAAGTCCGACACACCGGGGGGCAGCCCTCACCGCCCCCTGAGGTCCGTTAGGGATTTCCCCCGGGCTATCAAAAAAAAAAAAAAAAACAATATATATACACATATATATATATATCAAAGAGTTTTATTAATAATACTGAATAATGTGGTATATTATAAAAAAAACTCTCTCTGTCCCCATGAAGGTGTTACCAAGTATGAATATTAGAAGAACAAAAAAAAAACAAATAATATAAAGATTGAGTAAATAGAGAAATCTTAATTGGCCTCAATAGATGTAGCTCCTGAACAAAGGAAAAAAGGAAAGCAAAAGATCATGCTAGGAATTATTGACATCAAAAGGGTCATGATTTTCATCAATTCCTAGCACCATTTATGAAATAAATTGTTTAATTAGTCTTTAAACTGATATTTGTATGTAAGTAGAGAATAGATTAAAATGATTCAATTTTATATGGCAATAATTTAAATATGGGAGGGTGGGCTTAGTTGGCCATATAGTAATTTTTGTCCCGCCTTTGAAAAACTTAGAAATCCGAGGCTGCTATAATTTATTTCTGTATTATATATTGTTTACAAAGCCAATTGCCCAAAGTATAAACAGACAATGTGAAACAACAACCTCTTAGGCCATACAAATATTTGTACCATGTCAGGATTAAACAGAAGCTGTAGCAGAGAAATCCATGGCTTAGCTGTGCATCATGAAACTGTCAGAATGTATTTTGTTGTATAATATATACATAAGAGTTGTAGAAGTCTCTTTAAAATTAATTATAGCCTGTTGATGCAAGATTTACTTCGGTAGTTGGACATATTACATTGTCATCATCATCAGTATCAGCCTCTATGTATGTCTTTTATTGGACATAAGCATCTTCCAAGGCTCGACACTGAACCAGATCTTCAGCTCTTCTGCATCCAACAATGACCTGCCACATTGTGTGCTAATCATTGCTTCACCTAGCAAAGGCATGCCCTACACTACATTTGCCGAGATATGATCACCACCCAACAAGTCTACCCGAGAGATCGATTTTTTGAGTAATATGAGCGGCCCAACCATGCTTTAGTGTGCGAATCTTCCAATATATCAGTAATTTTAGTTCTCTGAGGGATCACCTCTTTTCTGTTTCAATCCTTCAGTAAATTATAATGTAAAGTTAATACCATTGTCAATGACATGGAAAAGAGCTTGATATCGCTGAACGTCCGTCCGGACGATCCGGGCAGCGTTATCCGCTACGCTGTTGCGAAATGTCAAATGGCTGACCCTTATTGAGGCCAGTATTGCCAACCACGGATAAAAATCTAACTAAAAATACTTCAAGATTGCTCTTGAAATCTCTAAACATATTATACAATGTACAGGTACTTAAAAGAATGTTATTAGCTAAGTTTCAGTAAGTAGCTAGGTATTTGGCGCAGTAGTCGAGTGTGCCTCTTCGGTGCTACGAATTCTAGGTTCGATCCCCGTACGGAACAAATATGTGTATGGCCTAAAGGAATTTATTCCGAGTCTGGATTTTTGAGCATGTGACAATTTCACATTGGAGCAAATCCTTTTTTTGAGGTAATTTTTTTATATCACCTTGGAATATCTAGTCGATACAAATCCCGGGTTATACGGTTAAGAAAACGTCAATCTAAAATCGCTCTAAGCGTTGTACAAAAGAACATCTTTCGCTCATAGTTTAACGAATTTCCATATCAGACTCGCTCATAGATTATGCTGCGAATTGGTAAGCATAGCTTACTACCTCGAGTTACAAGGGAAGTTCGTATCAGACCGTCAGTCGTGAGGCCATACATAGGCTTTGTCGTCGCCAATAATGGCGTTGAGAATCGGCTGTCGGAAGCGTTGGCATATTTAATGCAAATTGCAGTTAGATAGGCGATCTAAAGAATTGATTAATTGTCACTTAGGGAAGAGGCCTTGACGCACCGGGGTAACGGTAGTTGGACCGTAACGAGATTTCCTTATCCATCGGAATTAGTTTATTATAATTTCTAGATCAATTTAGGTCAGCTGTCATAGTAATCTCTGAAATTATGCCACGATTCTTGACTACTTTTTGGTAATTCGGTGCAAACCTTCGATAGAACCACCAGGTCCTCTGTAAGTTGGCGATCCCAGTATACCAGAATCCTATTAACTACAAACTTCCAGAGTATTTTACTATTTGCTGCAAACCAGACCTAGTAGTCTGGATTCCTCTGACGATTCGGTGAGAGAAAAGTGTCCTACATTCATCTGCGCCAGGAGGAGTGGTTGAAAGGTACACTGACATTAGGACCACCCTAACAGGTGGTGCATAGGACACATTCTCACCGCCTCCTCAGTTGAGCATCAGATCTCTCAAGACTACTTCCTCGTCACCATATTCAATCTTTCGCCAAGTTCATCCGAGTACGTTTTTGACCATGTCGTTCCCTCATCTCACAGTATTACCGCGCTTTAAATAATCATTCTAATGTGTAAAGCTGTCATTAAAACTCGATTGGCTTAGTTAAGTGTCATTACAAATTGATTTTTAATAAAAACGTTTTTCTGAGGTTACGACACGACAATTTTGATATACGAATATTTACATAAAACATTGGTGCTACGATACGTTAACGATAAAAATGATTATTGAAAACTATCGTGTCGTGTATGAGAAAACAGTATGAATGGATAGAATTCTTAGATCCCAGTCGACTCGGCGCTTAGCGTTTACTTAAGTACGGATGTGGTGGATTGTCTTTTATTGTATTTTAATTTTTTATTCATAGCGCCAACTGTTTGTTTCCTAATGAATCACGATTTCCGACGGCCATCGTCGTGATTCACAGGCGTATTGCACGTATGTTAATTGAAAGTTTAAACAGTTTACAATTCTTGATGCTCGATTTTATATGCGGTATTTTAGATCTATGAGTTCTGTATATTCAAGAGTTAACTCCAACAGCGTTTTACTCGTATAACGAGCCACCCCTAGCTGATTATTTAACTAAGCACGAGAACAAAGCGCTTATTCGAACGATATCTTCCAACGGCACGTATCGACGTGATATATGGGCCGATATACATAACAAAGTTGCTATTTGCTAAAACATAACAAATTAAAGATAAAAATATTTTTTCTCATAAAGCTACTGCTCAAAATAACTACACGACGTGACTTAAGCACCGCGTTATTGTTCAGAAGTCTTAGTTTAAATATTTGGGGCACCGTATACCTCCGTGTAAACTCCTCCAAAGATCCGAAAGATTAAAGAAAAATAAAAAAAAGAAAGATAAAAATGCTAATCACATGTAATTTCTTAACCTCTTAAACAGCTACGACTCATTGGTAGTAATAAGTGTTGAGGTTGATAAAGTAGTAAGTAGCAAATGATTATGTTTTTCTAAATACCTCTGATTTCAAGACATGTTGGAGCAAGGTGGTGTAACATACGAATACATTGTCGCAAATATTCGAGCAGTAGAAGTTGAGTTGTCTATTTGTCGTGTGATTTCGCTACCGCATAGTATATTTGGTGTCTCATACATTTCTATATAATTAAAATGAAAGAAAAAAATATTCTTCATAGTGAGAATATAAAAAACACAACGACAAATATACAGAAAATACTACAACAAAATGGCGAAAAGGGCCTTCCTTTAGCTGAATGCCACAGGTGAAATCTGTAGCACTGGCTTTCGTGAAGGGTCTAAAGGGCATTACGTCTTATTAAGAAAAAATAAGGATAAAATTAATAAACAGCAAATACAATAATAAATATGAAACTTAAAACAATATACTTACTTAAGAATTAAATAAAATTGGGCCGTGCAGTACGGTCCCGCCGGGCAGACTAGACTTGAGGGAGTCTGCTGGCCGGATGAGAGGGAAGCGGTGCACGGTGTCCGGCGCATTGCCTGGGAGAGAGGCTTTTGGAGGGGTGGGCTTTACTCTTTCCCCTCCCAGAGAGGTAGCCTCAACAAGGCTTCTTGTTTCCCGGGCGTCTGGATGAATTTGGCTTCCCAGGCCCGGGTAGAGCAATCAGAGGGACACCCCGGGAGTTTTTACTCAATAGGAGTCTGAGACACAGGGGTCGCTGCCCTCACAGCGTCTCTGATGGTCCTATGCAGGATTTTCCCCAGGGATATAAAAAAAGTATAGAACGGTGCTCTATTGTATGGTAAAGTTGTTCCATCAAATAATCATAATTTGTAGCCCGATTCTACCCACAGCTAGGCATAAGTGTCTATCATTTCACATTATAGTGCATACTCGTTGTTCCATAGTGCGATCTTGCCCTTAAATAAGTACATGCAATATGTGACTTTGTGAAATAGAAAGCGTCAAAAATTTAGAACGGTCCGCCATTTTTGTTATTTGTGTTCCACTGGAGCGCTTTATTATATTTATTTTTAAATTTGAATTCGGTAACACGCTCTGCGATCTATCGCTTCTGTTGCGTCCACATGCGTGAGCGCATATTGATGCGTTCATTTGTTTATGTTTTTAAAAGTTTTATTTTTTTTATAATTATTAGCCGTTGGTGAGTTTTATGAGTGCACAACGGTGAGTGATGCAGCGTTAAACGCTCTGTACAATCATGTGATATAGATGGCCAGGTTTATAGAAAAATAGAGGGCCTACACAAAGTAATATTCTATTAGTGATTACCCTAGTAACAAAAGTCAAAAATATCTGGAATTATTATAACACGACGAGATATTTCGAAAGCATGGTCAATCCCATACATTATTCTACTAGCGTAAGAGCGCTGATGGAATGATACTTTGTCTCGGCCCTAACGCTAGTAGAAAGTCCAAAATTTTATGGAATGTCCCTTCCCGCTACCATTACCGCTGACGTTTTACTTTATATTAGGATTTCAGTTTCGTTTTTACAGTCGTCATCTTCATGGAAGAACGCTTATATTATTACTTCGCTTACTGTAGTATTGTGTAAGCTGCAATGCTAAACATAGTCGATACTTTGTAACCCTTTTAACAAATCATTATGGTTTTTAAGTGTCCCTATAGGTCGCTCAATCTGAGATTTGTACCTACTGAAAATGGCCTTCCCTTGTAACCAACGTTTAAAATTCGCTTGCTGAGCACTTTTAACGCTCGCTTCTCTCCAGTGAAGCTATAAAGACTCTCTCAATTCACGAATTCATGTGCATCAATTAAGATTTTTAAATTTAAAATATGTTTATATATACATTCTGATACACACAGTTCTGCCTGTGCATTAGCTTTGATAATCATAGCAATTGGAAGTGAAATTAAGGAATGACGCAAGCAATTTTATTCAAATAGACCAACTTCCAAGCACTTTTAAATCGTCAGAAGAGAAATAAAATGAATATACCAACGGTCAGGAAAGAAGAATCTACTGGGAAAAACCTGTATGTGGCTCTGATAGTTGTTCTTTTTACTATAATGCGATACAAATATAGAAGACACAAAGGGATGAATGTTTTATCGGAAAACAAAGTTGTATATATTACGACCATGCATTCTAATCAATTAAACAATCATTTATGGAATAATATCACTATATAAAGTAATCTACAACTATTTAATCTTGTCGCTTTTCTGCAATAGAATAACGCTTGCTAGTTTCTGAAGCTGCACTTACTAAATTGCTTCTCATCCCAGAGTAAAGTAATCCTCTTTCACCTTTATCATGCTATTAACCTGTGAAACAAGCTTCCATGAAGTATTTTCCCGACCTAATACAATATTGTGTTCATCCAAAATAGCGAGAAAAGTTATTCTAAGGTTATTCACGGTGACTTTTGACGAACCTCCATTCTTAGGTAGTCCAGTTATTGGATTACATAGTACATATCACCAGGCTTAGTGTAGCCTTGTGGATACGCGATTATAAAAATAGAGCTATATGAAAGGTTAACGACATGTCAGATTAATACTACATTGCATATTATGTTTGTATTAAATGTGTATAATTAGGGTTAATTTAGTAAATAAGTGCATGAATACATATGTAGGAGCTCCCTAACGTACAAAAATATTCATTAGCACCGCCACAAAAAAGAACATTTCATTTGTTGCAATAAAGAAAAATAATACAAAAACTTTCGTTCGGGAGGCATCGTACTCACTTCGTCAACAGCTGTTTATAGACCGTCAACTTTAATTTGAACCGCCTCCCTCTGTAGAACGCTTGATAACGATATTCAAGTGTAAAGATACAGAGGGGTCATGTTAGGTTTGGCGTTACTTATTTCTGGATATGCTTGGACTAGAGCCGGTATGGGAATGATGACTTCCACACTGGGACACGGTGCGTTTCCTTCGGATGACGTCACATCCGATCCATATAAGAACCGTACCAATGTTTATTATCATTTTTTAGGATGGCCATCTTTTTTTTTCCATTTGGCTAGGTTAATGAGATGTGAAATAAAAATGCTGCTCTGCAATTTTGTCTACGTTTGCTTATGTATTTTCAGTTATGACTAGTGAAACAGAAGGTAACGTCCTTTAGTATTTTGTAAAACTCGCTCAGAAATATATTAAAATGAATACTGATAATCAATTCCACTTTTAGTTGCCTCACTTTGATAATCTATTTTACACTTGTTTCTCGCATGGGAGCTAGCAGCCGACTGACTGGTCAAGCTCGCAGAAGCTATATATCAAGACAAAGAAATAGTGTGGCCATAGTAATAGTTAGCTATCACGTCAAGACAACGATTAGTGTTGCCATAATAATAATGAGCGTAACAATTTCATAGTCACATATTGATGAATGTTAAAGTTATCTAAAAATTTGAAATTGTCGAGAGAGGATAACAATTGCTAAGAAGAGGAAAGAGGTTTATTAAAGATAGATACAATTGAAGTGGCGTTCCATTCTTTAAGCCGTCTGTGATAAAGTTTCGACAGATAAATAATGTTTGTTTTAATTTCAGGGTTATCTTTCAAGCATCTAAGAATTGGTACTATTAGTAAAACCCTTAGGTTATAAACTTGTAGGGCACCAGTGGTACAGTAAGTGAACGGTTGGTTATTATGATTGTTTTCGCTTACATTAACGTTTATGATTGCAGTAACGAGTTTAATATTCAGGTCAAACATCGTCGTCGTAGGCACGAGTTTTGCGTGTTCTTTATTATTATAATAGACGCACTTATGATATTGTCATTTTTCTTCATTGAACAATTTGTTAATAGATTCAAGGCGAGCGTATCTATTACATAGTTCACTGATTCTAACTGATCCTAACTGATCGAAGGTGTCATAAATAGCTTTTGACAATGAAAAAGATCATACCAAAAATAATTATAGCCATCGAAATATGACATTGCTTAGTCTTGCAGTCCTGCGTTATCTATTACAAATACTGATTCGCTGCCAGCTGCTGGAGATCCGATTATGTCATATCATTCTAACGATATCTTGGACAACTAAAAAGTTGCGACCAGACGGTTGAGCGTCCTAATGTGGACCCAATTCACCCACATTCGATTTTGTACTTTTTGAAACATTGCGATTAGATTACGCCTGCAACATTAGGCTCTGATATCAGCAATTCCATCTTTGCGTTTTATCGGATTTACTCTAACTACCGTCCAACCCTTTTACCGTACTTATCATTTTACGGAATACCATCTTCTTGGCAACTGAAAGCTTTTTTTTTTCTTTTTGCATCCATTGAAGTTTAATATTCGCATATCAATATCGGTTATAAAACGGTCTTGCCAATTCAGGATTTCGTCGATCGGCTGAGTGACATTGTAGAGAGAAATTTTTCAATTTGAAAACTAATTGATGTATTGCTAATTTTATATTAAGTAGTAAAATAATGTTTTGAATTCCACATTCTCACGTACCGCTGACATTGCCCCAGAAACTGCGTCACTAGACGAAGTGCGAATGCACCCACATATGGCACAGACGCATATGCGGTTGTAACCATTCTCATACTGGTAATCTTATTATTTAGAATTTTAATACATTTTATTTTCCATAGTAACTTCCTTATTCTCCAACAATTATGGTCATAGAAATGTTATTCCTATGAATTATATAAATTCATTTAAATCTAAGCATCGTTTGTCTTCAACGCCTTGGGTCTTTGAGTATTTAGGTACATAACCCGCAAGTAACAGTAACAACTTTGACAAGCCATACAGATCACAGATTACAGATTCTAGGAAAAACCACGATGGTGTAGCCCTATGCACTGAAGTCATCAATTCCGCACTTTATTAAGTTCATGATACAGTTGCTGAGAATGACACTGGGATGGCTCAACAAGGTCAGAATTAAAAAGTTTGTAGCCTACATTCAAAGGAGAATTTATTGACATAGGTAGAATAAATGTGACTATAAGTAAGGTGATCCAAAAAATTACCGCTACGAATGGTATACTCGTGGCATCGCGTGAGCATCGCCTACTCGGTCTAAATTATTCATGTCCTGTGCTAAATTCTCATTTGCCAATTATTTACGAGGGCGGGCGGTGAAATTTACGTCACTATTTCAGCTTTTTACTTAACGCCATTTAGGATCAATTATCTAATTGGTCGTCTAAATTATGCGGCTTTTTAGGCTGTAGGTACATGAACTAATGGTCGCCGATGCTTTTGGGCTCGGCTTTCCTATTATACTTTTAACGATAGTTACTGTGTGTGAAAGGTAAATTTTTGAGGTTGGTAAGAATTACAAGGCTTTAGGAAATGTTTAATTTTTATAATTACCTAATAGTAGTCTTATTAATTTGCTAATTACTTTAATTACACTTGTTGATTAACATTAATTGAATAAATCTGCTTACTTGCATAATAATTAAGTATTTGTAAAGGTTTTAAATAATATTATTCTTTTATATCTGTTTTATGAGATTATGGATTGGTATTCCAACCAGCAACGTATCTTTTTCTTTCTGTGATGTTAGGCTCTTAAAAAGAGGTATAAAGAAATTTTGGATCATCCAAAAAAGAGCTATTGTTTTGGGACTGCATCCGGACTTGCCTACGCAAGATCAAAATAAAGAGTGTCCTGACGTGCGGTTAAGTTACGTACTAGCTAGAAATCGGTGAGAGTATAAAGGGTTTGATGAATCTTAGAGGACGAAAGAGAATTGTAAGTTTAAAGTGGCGTTGAATTTTATTCTACGGATTTTTAAATAGGAAAATGATATTCTGTCGGAACTTCTTTAATCACGTCCGAAATAGAAAGTGTTTAGTGTGAGTACAATTGTATGTCCCGAGGTAATAGTGCGTTAATTGTTATAATTCTCAATGGGCAGTGGTTTACTGTTCTTGTGTAACCATTGTGCTATGTTCTAGTTATAATCGAGTTAGCACGGTCGCACGTGCGGATCGTAGAGGCCTTTTGTTTTCATTCAGAGCGTAATATATCATGCCACCAGTTTCAATTCGTTTAGGGTTTGTTTATTTACATCCTATTTGTATCTTAAACATTTTGTATTTAATTAACTTTGTATTTTTTTTGAGGTTGTGCCCACAGTATATAAGAGCAAAGATTGTCGTAGTGATTTGTTTTGGTCAATAGCATTTCGGGCTCAGCTTGTATACGTCTACTTGTACCGCTTAGAACATCCAAATCTAAATTTACTTTCAAAAATAGACTTAAAATGATATTTATTTAATAATCTATTAGTTACACGTAGTCTATTTCATTTATTTTTAATTATACTTTTGCTCTTTTTTTAGATATACATATGTTTTTGCTATAGTATCTATCACTAATACATTTTATAGTCGATTTATTTATTGTATGTAATAGTTTATTTTAGTATCACTTATATTTATTATTTAAGCTATATGTATTTTGTTGTTTATCGATAATTCTTATAAGATGTAACACGACCGGGGCCCTTCACGAAAATCAGCGCTGCTGACTTCCTCTGTGGCTTTAGGCTGATGAAGGGCCCATTTTTGCCATGTTTATATGTTCTGTATTTTCTTTTGTTTTTGTGTGTTGTTTGTATTGCTACATTTAAATTTCTGTTTTTTTGTATATTTGTGGCAAAATAAATACTTTTTCATTTCATTTTTCATTTACATATACGTAGAGACCTTCTGCCGTGGCATATGTTGGCCGACAGGTCGACGGCGGCTGTCAAATGAATTCTCATCCATTTATAGTTGCTGTCGTTCTGGGACTACTTTGTACTTTATATCAAGTGCAATGTAGTCACTTTGTGGAACAAACATAAAAAAATGTGTCCCTTTCAGTGAGAATAACTTATATACTCTACTAGTTTACCACAAAAGAAGAAGAGAATGGATATTTGTGCGGGCCGGTATGAACTGCAATCTTCGATAGATTTTTCTTGATAATCGTCTTTATTTGGTCTGCGCTATGCTTCAGAAATGGTGTGATGAGTAAGACGAGTCGGAATAAAAAAGCTCCAGTACGTATACAGGTTTCGTTTCTCAACACGCCTATAGAAAATGCGCCTTCAGATCACATTAAGGAATTCACTAAATGCAGTCGTTTCATATATAGACATAGAAATCGAAGAAGAGTTATTCCGCCGAATGTCGCTTACTGAAGGCTTAGAAAAACTAAGATTTGATCAGCGATAACGATAAATAAGCTTTCGAAATATCGCGTCATCAAGTTATGTCAATTCTATACATTTTCTACTATCATTATCGCTAAACGAATGTAGTTTTGTCCAAGTCCTCTGATATTTGAAATGAAATTCCAAATGAATGAAAATTTAGTTCCTAAATCAGTTTAAACGAAGCAAAATAATCTTCCGGAAATTGAGCGTAGGCGCAGAATTGCGAAACTCTTCGTTCGCGTGCAGTTGGCTGCCCGCCAGTATCTCTCTTCATATAGTTTAATGGGTAAACAGAGAGCTATCACGCTGTTTCAGAAATAAACACCGTTCATTGATCTAATTTACGCTCGTTTACTATGTTTTTTAATGATTCACTTTTCGAACACCAACACTATATAGCCAACAGGCAAACGCTGCGTTTCAGAAAATATTTTCGTGAGAAAATACGAGTTAATTAATATAATGAATATTTGATTTATAATTTTGTACACGTTTCGAGTTCACGTGTGCGTAACAGTGTTTTTTTGTACCTTTTTGCGATTTCTACCATATTTAGTACTTACAGTGTTTTTGCCTTTTAAAACACGAATCTTGTTTTAAAGTGATCAATGTTTACTAACTTATGTTTATGTTAACTAGAATAGCGCAATACCTCATGCTCACCGATGAAGAAGTTTTTTTTTCTTCTATTAGGAAACCCGCATAGCATCTAATAGAAACGTCACGTGCAAATTACTGTCTCGTTGGCCACGAAATATAATCGCAAAGTGAACACAGCCACTAATGTACCTTTGTATATTGTTATTTTATTATTATTAAGAAGAAAAAATATCACTTTAACGTTATTTAGACCCACGGCCTATTGATATCCAGGTACAATAGAATAATCGAATTTTTTTTTTCGTATATATTTATTTCTTCGGATTACTTTTTTTGTAGTGACACAGCACAAGGATTACATTTCAGAAGATTGTAAGAATTATAATTCTTGCAATCCAAGACGATGGCGACTGTTTTAAACTCGTTGACAGTCGCCGTTCTCATGTTGGATCAAATATACGCATAATCGACTGAAGGTCTCCGGATGTCTAAATAGCTGGACGCCGAGAAACGAATCCTTTATCCATCTATATCCAGTACATACAATCGACTAATATAATTTCTTTTTGGGCTTATATCTAGGTATTCCGTGTATTTTTGCGTGCCCATTTTAACAAATGTTTTATGATATCATCTTCAAATAGTGCAAATTGTTACATGAAAAACGATGATATACTCGCGAAATGTAGAACAATTTCGTGTTTGTATAACTTGGTGATAATTATGTTTCACTTGGCTGATAAAGGTCGAGGACTTGTTTGTAGAAACAGGAGTTTCGTTCGGCCTGATTATAAAATACATTTTCCCTTTAGATCAGATTTAAACTGTTATAAAAGTTAGTTTTTTACTGGCTGGTTGATAAAGGGGCTATCAAGCAGTGACGTGCATAGGTTATTTGGACAGGATAGGCAGAATTCGCGTAATTAATTTGAATATTATATTATGATAGTTAATCTTATATTGCTGTCATAGGTTGATAGTAAAAGATAGACATCATAAATATAGAATAGATATGAATATAAATGGTTCCTTTTTTTGTTTAACTTTAAGCAATTTATTCCGGACTTGTTTATCATAAGGGCATGCAATGCTTGCATGCATCTATGGAATGAACGCTATTGCTATCAAGGAACGGGATTCCATTGACAGTTGCTGTTGCGATCTCGACCTGCATATACCATGTCGGAAGGTTTCCAGGTGTAATAATAAATTTATGTACACATGCTGATGTTGAGACGCGACCCGTCGAAGAGAGGCGATGTTACGCTTTTATTTTAGGATAAATAAAAACTTATCATAAAAAAATTAATAACATAAAATAGAACACTTTTTTTAGTAGTCACAAAGATCTAAAATTTGGATTAAACGTTTTGTATTCCCTAATCTCGATCGCTTCTCGAAACAGCCTTAGATATTGGAAGCAATTTGTGGAAAGGATTTTTGGCTCATATTTCCTCCCATATTTCTTTCGTTTGCAGGTATCGTAGTCACCAACTTAATCTATTTGCCAACACATTGGCAAATACGGACGGTATCTGCCAAAGCATGTAAAAACCGATACCATAGTAATGCAATATCAGGAAGTTATAG
This sequence comes from Automeris io, assembly GCA_036320925.1. NCBI lineage: Eukaryota > Metazoa > Arthropoda > Insecta > Lepidoptera > Saturniidae > Automeris > Automeris io. Next base: position 13,471,817 of record JAUDJH010000005.1, read on the forward strand.
AAACGTAGGCGGACAGATTCCTCCCAGCCAACTTGGATATGCCATGTTTATTGCATTTATTACTAATGTCATGTGATAATGCAGCCACGGGAAGAGCGATTGTACCAGGATATGCAGACAAGATTACCTTGTCTGCATATAGGATAAACAAGATAGGGAATCGCTGTGTGTAATGCAGTGGACTTCCTTTCCCGTATCCTTTTAACTGTTAAAAAATAGACATAACAGTGTTTAGAACGCAGCTTATTTTTCGTACCGCTCACAAGTGATGTCTATAAATAATTCTAGTTCATAATTATCGATTTTTTTTTTTTTGAAGTGGTTTATGTACTGAGTGCCGTGAAAAGCATTTACAGTTCAACCGGGCTTATGGGGCGAGCACAGAAGGTGCTCAGCCAGCGAGTTTATGGGCTGGGTGGCAATGTAAGGGCACCCCTGTGGGTACGAACCTCGACATCGACCGCCAGCCAAATAAGAGTACTAACCCTACGGGTGATCTACTAGCGTTTCGGAAGCGACTACCTTGAGAAGAAACGCCGAAAGAAACTCAAGGCTGCATCCGAGTTTAACATTTATCGAAATTAAATTGCGCTTTTTATATTTAAAAAGCCGTGATAGCTTCATTAATAATGGATTAGCATCTATGCGTGGGACAATGTGAATGGTCATGTATTCTAATCGCCGTACGTACATTGAAGTAGACTGACAAAAAAAACAAATACTAAGAAAAGTAATTTTATATTAGTACACCAAGTTTTTCAATATCGGACTGGTGTCAAACTGAAATACATAATGCAAGTGTAATGACGAGTTAGCTCGTCACAGGTCAACAACGTTTGGGCATGAAAATACGAATTAACTCGTCACCGGTCACCAAAGTCTTAACAGATTTTAATAGAACTTATAAAAATGTGGTGATTTGGAAATACATTCCTGTTTACTTTGATTGTCAGGCATGTGTTTTAACATGATGACAAGTCGATCAAATTGCCACTACTCATGAAAAATAATTAAACGAAAGCATATACCAACCACGTCTGTGTTGATAGCTTGATACACGCCTGTCTGGCGGCCTTGTTAGTATTTAAATGGGAGCAATTTACAGCTAGTGTCTATGGTAAGAAGTGGCACAACTCAATATGTTGTCAATGTATTGCGAATGGCAATAAATATTGTCAGAGCCCGTTTTAAACTAAGAGATTATTAGAGATACGATGTCATGTGGCTGACTGATCAATGTGGACCGATTGAAAAAATGTGGGCAAGTTAGTCTGGGAGTTAGACTAGCAGCCAAGGGTCCCTTATCAAGTTGACCGTATTATCGCATTTTTGTTATACAGGATGTAACTAAAAATTTCCAGTTGTAAGGCTTTTTTAATACTTTTAAAATAAAACTTTGCATAGTGCCGAATTTCATGATTTTAGGTCAGTGGGAAGTATTCTATAAGTTTTGATTCCTTTGCGAAAACGACATAAATAATAAATTTTACGACATAATTGTATCTTTTTATTGCGTTGATTTAGGCTTAGATTTATAGACGCTACTTCGACTTTGCTTAGCAAATTTCTCAAAAAATAAATTTGTTTTAAGAAAAAACTGATTATATAATAGGAACTTGAGTATAGCCTAAGTATTGGCAAAGCCAAGTCCGTGTTGACAAAATCGGAGACTCACCAAATCCTTTGGAATCATTGAATTTATATAAATTGTAATTTTTTAGTAAAGTCTAACCAAACTTAAAGTTGCGTCTATAAATCTTACCTTAGAGGCATGAATTTTTCAGCGCTACAAGAAATTGCAGATCTTAGTGTTTAATATTACTTTCAACCTGATGCCTTTACGCGTTCTAGAAAAAATAAAGATTTTTACAGACAAACGAGCAACTAAATGACTACCTATAAGGGTTCCTTAATTCGTTTAGAGGAACAAATTAAAACAAACATTTGTTTTTAAATTGTATATTATATTTATGTATGTACTAAATTGGCAATTGAAAGAAAAAATAAGGTCCTTTAACACAAAAAGGTCGTGTTCTAAATTTGGGTCGTTCAAGATGTCAGATGGGGAAGCGATTCTAAATTTGAAACTTGCATCGTCCGTCTGGGCATTCTGTGTTGCCGGCTGCAAAAATATATTTTAAGGATTTTTATCTCTACGGTTGGATGATTATGCGCGCACCTGCCCCGTTTACTAACTAACATTTGATATTCAGTCACTGAAGTTGCAAAAAAGATTGCTAAAAATTACGGAAAGATATCATATAATATATAATTTTTAATCTTTTTAGTTCTTTTATAAATGAGAGTAAATAATTGTTTCGCTTACTCGTGTAACTTTAATTCCTTTTCTATTTTTCTTAAAGGTCGGTAATACTAGATTACCGGTACAGTTACGGTAGACAAGTCTTTCAGGTAGTCTATGGTCTTGTCAACCACCTTTTAGTACAAAAAGTAAATAAAAAAATCGATTGTTAACTTCATTTTTCTTTCGACTTGAGTTAATATAAATTATTATTGCTTGGCTATAAAAAAGTTACGTTTGGATGTGTTTTACGAAAACCACATGATAATGTCTTTTGTTTTGCAAAATCACCTAGTAAACCTATTTCTCGTAATACTGGCTCTTAACGAGTGTACTATAATATTGCGTTTAGACACACTAAAATAGATTATATTATATGTATGCTTACAGAGCAAAGTTTGCTTTGTAAACTTCCGGTACATGCGTTGATTCGTATTCGTATGCTTAGGTGTTTACACAGTGATCAGATTATGCAAATGCAACATTACAGATTTTGACTATTCGTTCGCTTTATTGGTTTTATGGTCTCGTTTAATCACTTGTATTTTGAGACAATCGAGAGGCGGTGTTGTCAGACTATTTTTTAATAAAATACTAAATTAAACATTTTAGTTTGTTTTTTATACGCTATATTGTCAATTTATAAATATATTTTAAACCTTTGCGTTTTGTACTCATTATAAGTGTGTTTTACTATATTTTGACCTGTGTAACCAGGTAGAAACGTCGAGTCATAGTTAAAAGTAAGTAAATGCGCGTATAAGTCCTGTTAAAGTATTTGTAATGAATTTAAAAGAGCTTTCGCAAATTTAGCTATTGGCACAAATGGTTAAACTTAAAAAAATATTGCTTTTCGTTTCGAAGGTTTCATTTTGAGTCTATTATAGTGTTTTTGTGTATGAATCGTGCTTAAACTTCTTTTTTTTAATAAAATTGTTTGATGAAACGGTTAGGATATTCAGTCGCTTTCGAATATTACGTTTTTCTAATAAAAATAAAAAGATAAATAATCACATGTAAAAATATAACGCGCGCGCTTATTCATGTATTTTTAAAGCCAGTCTTCTTCAGGTTAGATTTCAAGTTTTTTATTTTTAAATTATCTCGACAACGTGACTACAGCAACGTACAGTGTAGTCCGAAAACGGCAGCGACTATTAAGGCGCGGAGGTCCATTCATAGTAGCCGTCATTAAGCCGGCCCCCATATACTAAGACTGACAGTGACGTGCGTAGAGTATTTTGACAGGGTAGGCAGATTCACATAATGAATTTGAATATTATATAATGATAATAAATATTATATACTCTCATAGGGAAGATAGATAGCGTGAAAATAGAATAGATATGAATATAAAGCGTTCTTTTTTTTGTTTAAATCAAAGGAGCTTATTCCAGACTTATTTAACGTAAAGGCATGCGATGCTTTCATGTATTTATGGAATGAACGCTACTGAAGACTGAGGACATCTAGGTATATGAACAAGCTTAGTTCAGCTTCTGAATGTCCAGTTGTAAATATACCCAGAGACCTCTTTGGGCCATTATGGCAACAGGGTACACAAACTGATACCTTAACGTGACATGCCTAAGCGAGTCATTGTGAAGGTCAGAGTAACGCTGGTCCACACATTTTCATACGAACGCGTATATAAACGGATGACTTTGTTTCCTCGCTACAGTTTATTAGCACTGCAACTTTAAATTTAACATGTGCGAAAGTACCCATTATGATTATGTTAGCACGTACTCGCGAACGACGAAGCGCAAAAATACTGCGCTAAGTAAGAAGTACGAACAAACTGCATAACGTCACGGAAATAAGGCGGGTGTATGTATAATTTGCTTTGTAGGTTTGCCATACATTGTGTGCTCTACGTAAAGGACACAACGTTTGAGTGTAGTTATAAGCAGAGATCGGCAAAATGTAATCTGATTAACGATTACAAAATGTAGTCGCAATTTTAATCTTCTTGCTCTGTAATCATGATTAAATCCATTAAAAACATTAAGAAATCATAAATGTGTATGTAATCTGGGATTCTGTAGTGTTTAAAACATTGATGAGCATAACACAGTCATATTAATGTAAAAAACACAAAATGTAATCGTAATCATTTTTATTAATCGGATTACATTTTGCCCATCTATGGTTATAAGTATAAAAAGGATAACTGAGGACTTACTCAAAGTAACAATTACTTAGCGATAACACAACTATAAAAGTGAAGAATGCATGAAATTGACACTACGTGTCGACGTAATATTTCTATAGCTCTTATTAAACTTATATATTAGGTCCTTACATATGAAATTGGCGTTTTTCGTACTGGCCACTTTAATCACAAATTTCTCCTCTTTGGTAAGGAATTCCAAATTCAAATTTGTACAGCTATAGACTCATGTATTTGTGCTTCGATGATCGTCATTCATTTGTTTTTTCTTCTGTTTTTTTCTGTTTGCGTCACTCATTTTACAAAATGGAAAACTTAAAATATCGCATTATTTACGAGTACGAGTTCCGCCGTGGCACTAGTGCTGCGGAAACAACTCGAAGGGTGAATGATGTGTATGGCGATCGTGTTGCAAAAGAAAACACAGTTCGTTTTTGGTTCCAACGTTTTCGTTCTGGAAATTTCGACCTGCAGAACAAGCCCCGTGGACGGCCTGAGACTCAAGTTGATAATGAAGAGTTGAAGGCTATTGTGGAAGCGGATCCATCGCAAACCACGTCCGAGTTAGCTGCAGGCTGCGATGTTAGTGATAAAACTGTTTTATTCACTTGAAGCAAATTGGGAAGATTAAAAAGCTTGAAAGGTGGGTACCTCACGAATTGACTGAAGCAAACCGGCAAACGCGCGTCGACTGCTGCGTTACATTACTAAACCGGCACAATAATGAAGGTATTTTAAACCGAATCATTACCTGTGATGAAAAATGGGTTCTTTACGATAATCGGAAGCGCTCAGCGCAATGGTTGGATCCTGGCCAGCCAGCCAAATCCTGCCCCAAGCGAAAATTAACCGCAAAAAAGTTACTTGTAAGCGTTTGGTGGACTAGTGCCGGTATTGTTCATTACAGTTTTCTCAAATCTGACCAGACTATTACGGCTGATGTCTATTGTCAGCAATTGCAAACCATGATGGAAAAGCTAGCGGCTAAACAACCTAGGCTGGTCAATCGCTCCACGCCACTGCTGCTTCACGACAACGCTAGACCACACACTGCGCAACAGACGGCTACTAAATTAGAAGAGCTTCAATTGGAAAGTCTAAGACATCCTCCGTACTCCCCGGACCTTGCTCCAACAGATTACCATTTTTTTCGAAATTTGGATAACTTCTTGCAAGGGAAAAAATTCAACTCCGATGGGGCAGTCCAAATCGCCTTCAAAGATTTTATTGATTCCCGTCCGACTGGTTTTTTTAGTAAAGGGATCAATGAGCTACCTATGAGATGGCAAAAGTGCATAGAAAATAATGGTTCATACTTTGATTAATTAAATATATTATATTAAAAAATATTCGACTTTTTGTTCCTCCTATACAAAACGCCAATTTCATATGTAAGGACCTAATATTTTGCACTGTTTTATTAGGGTTACTATGTCTCGTTGGAAGTATCTGGATACCCAGGCTCGGCGAAAGCGAAGAGAGGGCAGTACAGAGCAGTCTGTAGGGATTTCCTGCGGAATACAAAAAAAAAAGGGTTACTATGTCTGTTCCCTCAGTGTGGCTAAAATATTTTGGCTATTGTCAGATGTCAAGTAATGCTCACTCTTTTTTGTCCATTTTGTACGCTGTTAACGTAGTTGCAACGTAACTGACTAAAAACCTCTGGGGTCTCCCCCTAATAGCTCCACCCGAGCCTGGGAAACTTAATTCATCCAGACGCCCGCGAAGCGAAATGCCTTGTTGAGGCGGCCTATCTTGGAGTAAAGAGACCATTCCTCCAAAATCTCTCAGGCGGCGCGCTGGACACTGCGCACCGACTTCCTCTCGTTTATGTAAATTTAAAAGATCTAATTGGTTGTAAGTATGATTATGTATATTATCAGAAAAACACTTATTTTCAACAGTCGTAATACCTGAACACTATTAAGCATTCTCCGGAAATGAATAAATATTACGCAAGTTATTAACAATTTTACAGTATCAATGCTTAGGATTATGTACATTTGATAATGTTGGTTTAACCAAATCCCTTTTCACAAGTACAGGATTGATTGGTAGTTGGTGTTGCTTGGGATAAAAGATAGCGCTTTTTGGCTGTTTAAGTTAAAGGTTTACTTTCTATTTGTCACAAAAAGAAGACTAAATAAGAGCGATCACGAACTGCGTCCGATTAAAATTTGTGAAAATATAAATCTAGGGTCTCATTATAATCGCATAATAAATAATAGGTGAGGTTGTAGAAGGCCAGACGTTGCCGCGATCTGAGGAAGTTGGCGAGGCTGTATCCTTGGCCCCGGCAAACGAGTAGGATGAACACCCCGGGTGTATTAGTCGGTAAGGTTCTGACATACCGGGGTCGGTACCCTCACGGCCTGAACGTCCATGGATTTCCACCGGGTTAAAAAAATCTCGTTACAATTATCATAGTGTTACGTCACAATGACGGAAAAATTTTTCAAAGTTCAAATTTGATTTGGGCGTAGTATTCATTCAATAACTTATAATACTATAGCTATTTCTGTTGGAAAATTACTGGATGCGAATTGGAGATTAATGGATGACAGATGTAATGTGTATACTACAATAAAATCAGTTTACGGCTACGTCGCAACGTTTTTATATGAATTTGGATCAAATAGTTTGAATAATCATTTTAAGGGTTTAAAAGTTTGTGGTTGTCCTAAAACTTTCGATTGATAGGTGTCCGTAGTCTCCAAGCGGGTCGAAATTGCTTGCGCGTGGCGTGGCTCCGGCAAAAAAGAGCAGATGCTACCTCTCGAGTTGCGACATTTCGGCAATTTCGAGCTCCGTTATCTCTCCAAATCGGTTCGAGGTTTTGTGGTCTCTTATGCCAGGAAACATTGGGAGTTTTGAGTTGTCCGCTTGCTACCTGCGGTGTGCAATCATTTTAGGTTTTTCGATTTGCTTCATTTCACGGTACGCAATTGTATTGGTGCAATTTGTGTTTGCAATCAAATAAGTGTGGTTTTTGCTTGTAATTTGCAATGAGATCTTCTGCTTGTGGTTCCCTGATAGACTTATTAACCTCCGACGGAAAAAGATGGGTGTTATAAGTTTAGCGCATGTATCTGTGTAAATATGACTTTGTTTTTTTTTTGTTTGAAAGCTTGTTTTGATCAAAAGTGTTCTTAATTATTATTTAAGAAGATTTGTTCAGCTGTTTGAAGATAAACATGCCTTTTCTAATCGTTGGCGGAACATAAACCAACTATTTAATATATTCGAAATTGATTCGAATGCTATGACTTCATTGATATTAAAACAATATAATAACCTCATACTGATGGTGCAGCATCATATGAAAACAACGGGATAATCAACTCTTCACTAACTTATAACAGAAGTATGTGTTTGAACTCATTGAAAAGGTCTTAGGCTGAGAATTATAGACGCTATTTCGACTTTGCTTAGCAAAGTTCTCAAAAAATATATTCATTTTGACAAAAAACTTAATATATAATAGGAACTTGAGTATAGCCATAGTATTCGAAAAGCCAAGTACACGTTGACAAAATCAGTGACTTGTCAATTCCTTTGATATTCATTGAGTAATATAAATTGTAATGTTTTAGTAAAGTCTAAGCAAACTTAAAATTACGTCTATAAATCTCAGCCTTTTTGAATAGATTATAAATAGATATATATTCGTGTTGGGAGGTTGTTTTAAATTTCAAATTTAATTACTTTCTTTTTTTTTTCTATTTATTTAAGGGACTTTTGTGCCTCGGCACATGCCAGCCCCATCGTATCCTAAACATGCACTACTAACATTTATTTCTGGTGGGGAGCCATCAGCCTGAACAACTCCTTTGCTTCGGCTGAGTAAGGTCTTGCTAAAATTCCGCAGAACATGCCTACACCAAATTTGTTCAGGCTAAAGGCTCCCATCAGAGAATCTCTTGCAGACTGAGATCGGACACACTCCATCAGCAAATGTTGTAGGTCATCTACTTTCTTACACGTGCTGCAGTTCGGTGACTCCACAAGCTTCATCAGATGTTTAAATTTGCCTGATGGAATGTGACCTGACCTCAGCCTGTGTGCTACCACTATAAGTTGTCTGCTGATGACTTCATTAGCAAACCATGGCTCATGGGGAGGCTCGCATACTAGCGTCTTGTACCATATACCTTTGGTCAAAGATCGTTCATTAAAAAAGTTTTTCCATGCATTAAAACAAAATTTAATTACTTAAATACATATACACAACCATGTCTTGCGACAAAGTGATTACCACATCACACCTGGCAGGTGTACCTAAATATGAACAGTGAATTGTACTTTAATTTTCGGACACTTCTATAAGCTCCTTGAGGATTTGCATTTCTTTACAGGACTTTTGATACTCGGTAAAATACGTTATCCGAATCAGTTCTAAATATGTTCTCGTATCTTTGGTAAACAAAAGTCCTTAGTCAATGCGATCCATAATATTATGTTTAGTGGACCAGCTGGATTCATTTATTGTGCCTCGTGGTTCAACGCCTTATCACGCTTATCTGAACCCATTGTTAATACAGTTGCTCTACATTTGTCAGAGACGTTTCTAGGGCTCTGCGATGTATTTGGTTATATCAATGGAAGTATTGTGTTTATATTACTACGCGTTTTGTTGAAGATTATTGTGTATGTAGCGTAAAAATGGAACTGGCAAGCGTCAGATCTGAAGTTACAAATGCTGTCTATGTCCTTAGTACAAGTGATAGGTCAGTAGAAGTCTGACGCTGCCCTCACAGCGACCTTGCTGGTCCATTGTAGGATTTTCTCTCATGTCACAATACAAAAAAAAGAGGACAGGTAGAAGAGAAGTAGATAACAGGGAGTTGGTTAAAATGACTTTCATGGTGATACGAAGTTCACTGGGTCAGTTAGTTTTTTTTATAAAGAACTAGTTGACCCAGTAAACATTGTTTTGCCATAGAAGTTATTTCTAGGTGATAATTGAAAAGTTATCGAGCGGACTGAAAAATGATTAAATTACTAAAATGGCTATAAAAAATAGGGTTGTATGTATTTTTAAATGCCACATTATAAAAAAAATAAAGGGTGAACAGCCCCTATCACTTAGGGGTATGAAAAATAGATAGTAGCCGATTCTCAGACCTACTAAATATGCATATAAAATTTGATAAAAATCGGTAAAGCCGTTTCGGAGGAGTAAGGTAACTAACATTGTGACACGAGAATTTTATATATACAGAGATAATAACAGCAATCGAAGAAATCATTCGACATTGAATCTCTCATCTAGACTAATTTAGTGAAACAATATAATACGAACAAACGAGGTCTAGATAACAATATATAAATAAAGGTATTACTAACAAGAATGCCTGTTCACATACGAAGTATTTAATGAGCGAGATTATTAGAAGGTATTAATATCTACCCGAATGAGTTCGTTGACTTTCGGGAAGGAAGTTTTTCGGAAAATGAGTATTCACAACGTTCAACAGTAACCTTATAAATAATGGATTGTTTAGGTTGAACTTTTTTGTACGTTTTACATATGTATTTATAAGTATTATAAATGAGGTCAAAACTGGTGTTTGAAGATAATACAAAAGAAGTGATTAAGCTCAAATTTAAACTAAAAAAAAACGTTATTTAAACAGGCCTATTGCAAGTACTTTTAAATCGTCAAAAAATGTATCCACCACCGGATTAACTTAATATAACATGTACTATAATTCGAAAGTAGCCGGGTAGTGGACTTGAGGGAGTTCACTGCCTGGATGAGAGGGAGGCGATGTGCAGTATCCGGCGCGTCGTCTGAGAGAGAGGTTTTGGAGGGGTGGGTTCTTTACTCCCACCCCTCCCAGAGAGGTAGCCTAAATAAGGCTTCTCGTTCCCCAAGCGTCAAAAACACAGAGAGAATACTATCATCTTGTTAATTGTAACAATAAACAACTACTTGCAAAAGCAGAAACATTGATATAACAAGACGTTGATTTAGAAACGGAATAGTTAGAGATAATAATGATTTGTAGGTCGGTACATGTCGAATTGCGAAGTATACGGGCTTGGAAGATCTCGATGAGGAAAGAGCACTATTATCGTGTTGGTACAAATTGAGACTTCCTCCGCCCTAGTCGCGGATGTATGGGAGCTAACGGTGTAAGGGCTTTGTACGCACAAATGACTGGCCCAATTAGCAGCGCCAGTGATACATAGATTCACCATAACTGATGGTACGGTGTTTTTTATCGATAATAAATGTAATTGAGTTATGGAATTATGTAAAAATTACGATGAACGAAATACAATTCGATTGATAAGTTGATTGTTCGATTGATTATGATAAAAGCTGAGATTTTAATAATCGAGTTATTCAGTATCAATATTCTTCTCAGAAACAACAAATACCCAACTCGACATTCTGAAAATAAAGTAATCAAAACAAAGATGATGTCGATAATGAAAATAATACGACTAATTTTGTTGCTATATCTATACTAATATTATAAAGCTGAAGAGTTTGTTTGTTTGTTTGAACGCGCTAATCTCAGGAACTACTGGTTCGAATTGAAAAATAATTATTGTGTTGAATAGACTATTTATCGAGGAAGGCTTTAGGCTATATAACATCACGATGCAACTATTAGGAGCGAAGAAATAATGGAAAATGTGAAAAGAAACGGGGAAAATTATTCATCCTTGAGTGCTTCCATTGTGTGCGCTGCGAAAACGGTTCAAGATACCAAAAATATATGTATGACAGAGTTATTCCTCTTAAAATGATCTAAAAAAATGTCCGCGACAGTATATGTCTAACTTTTAAGATTAACTCACTAGAACCGTTTTTATGGTAATCATTTTTGGTCGAAATTAATGCATTATTTGTTAAGAGTTATATCAACGTAATAATATTAATCTTTATCCAAATAAATGTGTTGTTGATTAAGAGTATTTAATTGTGAACAAAATTGTCTTTGACATCACTTAATTTCAATGAACATCTTAGAAGATATTACAATAACGTATATAGCAAAACAACGTTTGCCGGATCAGCTAGTAACTTGATACAAAATCAGCAACACTTATATGGGAAACTAACGATGAGAGAGCTTTTAACTATTGTATTCTCTAAATACTACCGATAAAAACATTCTGTGACTATTTTACCTATGTGAGAATTAAATCTTATGGTTTGATTTTTTTTTTATTCTGGCTTGTGAAAGTGACTGCAGTATTATTTTAATTTTGAGTAGATGTATTGTTTTGAGCTATATGTTTTCCTACTTATTATATTTTTATTGTTAATTAATAATACTGACAGGATGTAACACGACCGGGGCCCTTAACGAAAACCAACGCAGTGCAGACTTCCTCTGTGGCATTGAGCTGACCGAGGGCCGATTTCGCCATGTTTATATTTTTTTGTATTTTGTTCTTATCTGTATGTGGTTTGTGTTGATGTATTTAATTTTTTTGTTTTAGTTACTTTGTGGCGAAATAAATGCATTTCATTACAGTGCACTCAGGTACAAAGTACGATATAATATTCTAGTGTTAGAAATATTGTCAGAAATGAAGAGAATAAAACTATGCCTCCTAAATGCTCTTCCTCTTTATTTCCACATTCACTTATTTATTATTTTAGCTCGGTTCTCTCGACGTGTGTCCTCTACCGAGGCTCGAACCAGAATGTCCCTATTATTAAGATTTACTCATAACTAAATACATATAATGTTGCCAGAATACAATCACTAAAATATAACTGTTAATGTTACCAAAATACAATTGCTACAAATAACTAAAATATAACACTTTTTTTTTACACTGACTCGACATAGTGACTACAGAGTACCTGATGGTAAGTGCAATGTAGTCCAAAAACGAAAGCGACTATCAAAGGATGAAAATCCATTGATAGTCAACATCGTCATGTCGGCCCACATATACCACGACTGAAGGTCTCTGGGTATATGAGCTACTGTATATACGCAAGCTGATCCCGAAACGCGACAAGCCGAAACTGGTCACTATGGCGGGATTTACACCCGTGCACTGTGGTCGCGATCCAGACGAGCACCGACGCCCTACCACCTCGCTGCTGCTCGTTTAGCACCACCCAGGAGTCACGTGTAGGGAAACTAGGGTAAAGCCTACGGACGCGAGCAGTTTCGACTCCCAAAACTAGGAACAGCAACTACCACTAAAGAATGATAATCCATTGCAATTTGCCGTTGTCTAACCGAGTCTCACATACCGTACGCCGTGGTATATTTCATATGCTGACCAATAATGTTGCCTCTGCAATTATAATGATTATAACTATGGTTAAGTATTGTATATTGGATTGTCTGACACACCTACAATTCCCTCGAACGTTCAGCATATCTGAGTGGTGTAAAGTGATTGAGCAAGCACTGTTTACCGTTCACGTAACTGGAAATAGTTAAGTAACTGCATTAATTTTGTAAACTGATATAATCTTGTTGCAATTATACGTCTCATTATTGGTAATATTTAAGCTGTGTTTTGTCATTTTGCTTTTGTCTAACTTACATAATTACTTCTGACCTTAAATGATTGACTGAAGTTAAAATCTTGGTCAATTCGTGTATTCATTGCTCAAAGAGTATTAAATTTTAAGGGACAACAATTTTCATTGATAAAGTGGCTATTTAAGAAGATTCCATATACAATAATGCACATTGTATGATGGCAAGTTGATGTTAAGTATTCTAAAAGGGAACAGTTTCATGAGGATATAACAACTATTTTTATACACAATTTTGCTCTGAAAAGGGAATTTAAACTGTTTATTGTTAATTGTTATCTGAAACAATTACTGTTATTACAGAGCCTTCAGTATATTGATAACATCACACACACTCCGCAGCCATTTAAATTCAAAATGAATTTGTTTTTCAAAGCTAAGATCCCTATCATTTCGCCGTTTTACAGAATGCTTTTTTTTATAAATGTTATGTAACACGCAATGTTTAAATGGTTTATACATATAAAAGGTCAAAGGTTTTGCAATGCATTGACAAGTTGGTTTTCGAAGTTAATGTCATACTTACAGACGAAAGTAGAACCCGTACAAGGCATATTGGCGCCAAAGATTGAATTATTTTGAAGTTTACTGATAAAATAGCGGACAAAGCAGTATATCGTAAAATTTCAAATTTTTACTACCCACACAGTCGCTAGTCACACTTAGATCATACATTCGATATTTAGCCTATATGGTTTGCTTACTGCATTGAAATTGTTGAAGGCAATGATGAATTTGAATGAAATTTTAATGAGACTAGAACTTTTTTATTTAATTTATGCAGGTTGATTGTAAAATTAAATAATTTAATGCCCATTGTCATACTTTTATGTCCGAGATATAAGTTGTAAACGAGATAAATTTATTTGTCTATGGATCACCCGCTTAGTAATATTATAAAAACATTTAATAGTCTTTTATTACACATCTTAATGTTCTCGAACCTAAATAGCATTTAGCTCTCCTATTCGGTTAGTTTAATAAAGCTTTTAATTGGGTCGAGCCATGCTAACACGTGATATCGTTTTTGTATTTTAATCGCTATAATTCCGTCGCACGCGAATTTAAAAGCCTGTTTTAAGTTTTAAATCAACCTAACCTAGTTATTTTTTAATACTACGATACAAAATTATTGTGCTTATAAATAAAATCAATAATACTAAGCAGTAGCGTTCATTTCATAGTTGCATGAAAGCATTGCATGTCCTAACGATAAATAAGTCTGGAATAAATTGATTTAATTTAAACAAACAAAAGAAACCCTTTATTCACATCTATTCCATTTTCACGCCATCTGTCTTTCCTATGAAAGAAATATAATATTTATAATCATTATATAATATGCACATTAATTATGTGAATCTGCCTACCCTGACCAAATAACCTATGCACGTCCCTGATGCTAAGGTTTCTCTACTATTTGACTACCGAATCAAGGAAAACAACGAACCCATATTTCAATTTAAAACTATGAGATCTCATTACTTGTAGTGACTTTTACTATTTGAGAATTATCGTAATATACAATGTTGTAAATTATTTGTCTATTACACGAAGTGATTTACTTTTTCTATCAAATTGCGAACAGTTTGAGAATACAATGAGGTTTCAAAGTATCTTTCCCAACTTCAAATAACAAGGGGGCCAGCATGGGAATCAGAATGAAAGTCTATTGAATAACCCTGAAAGACACTACAAACAAGATTGTCTGTTTGCTTAGTGTAACATGTACAATTGCATATAAAGAAATTATCAGGTTTGATAATATCTCTTAGACGATGCATCATTCGTCAACTTATGGCATGCAACGTTACCGTGACTAACGGTGTTAATTTAAACAATTAACAAAGGTCTCTAGGGTCTAATGTGGGAGTTTTTGATTTCCGTGAATCAGTTTTACAGTTGCTATTACAATAAAAAGTGTAACATCTGTATACTGTAATCTGATGATATTATTTTAGATTTAAGTATAAAATAGTATGTTTTACAAATGCGATTCATAATTTTGGAATAAGTATCAAAAAGCCAATTTCGTTGTAATTTATTTTGATAGCAGCCGGGCTCAAAATTAGGTTGTTTTAAAATCTTTACCGTAAGACTAATACTAAAGATTCGGGTTACGTAAAGTAGGGAGCTCATTGCGGACAAATTTCAATATTAACAAAATATACATTTACACTTGCTCGACATATTGTCTACAAAGTACCTGATGGTAAGTACAGTGTAGTCCAAAAACGAAAGCGACTATCAAAGGATGAAAATCCATTGATAGTCTACATCGTCATGTCGGCCCACATATACCACGACTGAAGGTCTCTAGGTATATGAGCTCCTGGATATACACAAGCTGATCCCGAAACGCGACAAGCCGAAACTGGTCACTATGACGGCCTTTACACCCATGTACTGTGGTTGCGATCCAGACGGGCACCGACGCCCTACCACCTCGCTGCTGCTCGTTTGGCACCACCCAGGAGTCACGTGTAGGGAAACTAGGGTAAAGCCTACGGACGCGAGCAGCTTCGACTCCCAAAAAGAAATACACATGAAAGAAATATACGTGCAGAAATTAAATCAATGTTAGACAGCGAATAAAAGGAATGGCGAAAAGTTTTTATTTTGTGATCTACGGTATTTTATGAATTTTGTTTCACTTAAAAGCGACAGCGTGGCGATTCGATTGGCAGTAGAGAAGAATCTTGCTAAAATATTGAAAATCGTCAGAAAATGTATATCGTATGGAGATGTGTAAGATATAAAAGATTACTTTGAAAAGATTCGCGGCCAGTTATCTATCTGCAAGTTTTTAAAATTCCTATTAAAATATGCTTAGCTTTAACATTCTTAACAGTGTGAAATCCAACTGCTAACCAAGAAGACTTGCTTGGATTCTTTTTTCGTTTTGTGCTGCGAGATCTTTAAGACTCTAAAGGGCTTCAATAGTATATAAAAGTAATAACTTTTTGTTATATGTTAAAATCACGCCTCCCCTGTGACCTTGTATTCATTTGCGAGGTCAGTGTGTATACCCTATATAACTAGTAACTAATAAACATTAAAACAAAACAGTGAAATAACGTTAATCTCCATCCATTTAAATTAAAAGGCATACACACATTCTTCTCTCCCGCAGGTGGCATAAATGCTTCTATTATTATTACTCACAATACAATAGTGACACTACAATGATACTCCATAGACTAGCGCGGCGCCATTATCGTTTAAAATTCATGGATTCAGCTGCAAACGAGCCTATTGTTCGGAATCTTTATTGGATTATTTACCAGTTTTAAGATTAAACAATGACTTCTGGTACAATCCATATTGTTTGCTTCTTAGATAAATAAAACAATAAAATAATAAGTAGATATCCTTGGTTTTACCTGTTATGTAGTAAAGGAAAAACGGTTTTATGAGGGGTAACGTCATTTACACACACACACATTTACGCACAGTGGGCATACGCGCCATACCTGACAATTGGATAACTAGTCACATTTAAAATTGTTTTTGGTTTCAATTTCATAAGTGAAAAGTCCATATGGACAGGAAATTTAGAATAATAACTGATTCATACAGTTATTGTTAAGTTTTCTGTAATTTACGTTACGTTGCAGAAATATAAATATTTGCAGCTTCGGTTATCAAAACTGCTCGCAGGAATGTCCCGTATATATAAAATTCCAATAGTTCGATTATTAATATACTTTAAGAAATACCACTTTTGATTAAATAATTATATTTAAACTTTAGGAGTTTCATTAACTTTGAATCATGTAAACAAAAAGTACATAATCTATATATATATAAGAAAGTCGTGTTAGTTACACTATTTATAACTCAAGATCGACTGAACCGATTTCGCTGATAATTGGTGGAGATCCAGCTTAGAACCTTGAGACGGACATAGGATATTTTTTATCCTGTTCGACCGCGTTTCCGTGAAGTCGCTATAAACAAACCGCAAATGACAGATAAGCTAGACTTGCAAGACAAAATTACGTCTATGGTTAAGTAGAAAAATTGATAATATACATTTTGTTAGAAATATATGACAGCTAATATTGGTCGATTAAATATTCTGCCGGCGACGTATATAGGTAGTCCTCGTCATATGCATGAATATGATATGCGCAAGATGCAATGACATATGTCCGTCATTACGGTCGGCCAGATCTCTTTATTACTTTTACCTGTAATCCAGAATGGATAGAAATTGTTCAATTACTGCTTTCCGGACAAACATCAACACACACGACATCACAGCCCGTGTATTCAGATAAAAAATGCGGTCCCTGATGAACTACATTGTTAAACAACGCGTCTTTGGAGGTACTCAATGCTGGTTGTATAGCTAGTTAAATATAAATCTTAATATATATAAATCTCCTGTCACGATGTTTGTCCGCGATGGACTCCTAAACTACTAAACCGATTTTAATGAAATTTACACACCACGTGAAGTTTGATCTAATTTAAAAGATAGGATAGTTTTCATCTCAATTCATAGTCGCAATATTATTTTATTGCAAATTATTTGTTTATTATTTAGCAGTCATAATTTACAGTTAGCTCCAACCGATACTAAAAGATGGCGCTATCCGTTGACTGGATTGAGTAATTATTCAAAAACCAGTCACAGCAAAGCGTGGCTGGTCTGCTATAATTTATATGGCAGAACAACGTTTGCCGAGTCACCTAGTAAAATATAGTTTTAATAATGACACGAAATCCTGTTCGTGATAAACAATTACTGGCGCAACCCCTTTTATCATTGTTGTGCTGTGTTTAGCAATATCAATTTAAATGCGATCGATAGTGTAACCGACAGCCGTTTTAAAATCCTAAATTATTTAGCCATTGAAGAATTATTATCATCCCATTATACCTGATATAACAGTTGTACTTAATGCGCAGCCAGTGAAACGTTTTCATTAGGTATTTTCTACGTAACCACTGGTTGTATTTAGAAATTTAAGTAACACCTTTAAAGAATTCCATCTGTACTTCTAGTAAATGGTGTAATTTGTTTACACCATTTTACGCTATAATAATTGAGGTATTTTTTGTTTCCTTTTTTTAACATACCATATTGACATAATGACATAATTAGTGCAATTAATTATGATTGATTTTGTTAGAATAAAATATACACAAAGCCTCATCGCTGGGTTTTACTATTGCGCTTAATATAATAAATTCCAGACAAAGAATTTGTGCCAGACAGTTGTAGTAGTTAACGGATGACATATTAAAACATGTTATGTGCCTCGGGACTGGAAAATTGATCACAAATCATTCAGGTCACTTTCATACGCAGAATTTAGAGTGTGTAGCCAGTATAAGGCCGATTCACCCCAGCTGTCATACGTAATATGCTGCCGGGCGGTTCTATTTCCTCAAGTAAAAAAAGACATGTTATGTGCCAATTCATTCATTCCAATTCTTCGAAATATCAATCAAGACAATGCACTAGTGCATACTTGTACAGCCACTATGGTAAAAATGGATAAATTGGGTTACGAACTGCTACCTCATCCAGCATATTTTTTAGATTTATCCCCCTGCGACTATTTTCTATTTCCAAACCTGAAGAAATGGCTGGGTGGTAAGAGATTTTGTTTGAATGAAGAGGTCATAATCGAAACAAACGCATTTCGGAGGCCTAGAGAAAACCTATTATTTGGAAGAAATAAAAAATTGGAAAGACGCTGACCTAAATGTATTGATCTAAAACGTGAATGTAAAGGAATTATATGCCGAAAATTTTTTTTTATTCAAGTAGTAATAGAATTATAAATATAATTATAAGTAATCCTCGTATATTGAGACTTACTAAAAGGTAGAAATCAGCAAAAGCAAAAATGCCTTATGTTGTGATGATGCGCTGCGCCAAAGACATTTCAGCGTAATCTAAAAGTACAGCTGATCCACCCGGAGCCGATTTTTGGCTGACACCCATGGCCTTTTGGTATGTCAACGTGCAAAAAACAGCGCAATAGAGAATAGTAGAGTATAAATATACAACCCAAGTATATTATATGATAACAAATAAATAAGATATAACTTTTATTACAGTGAATGTAATTACTGAAACCCAAGACTAAATTCTCTGGCTAATTGCGAATTTAGCCAGAGACTTGTAAGCGAAACCACAAGTAACAGTGGGGTCAAGAACTCCAGCCTAGTCGTCGAGTACGACACGACGCTGACTCATTTGTTTAAGTCTCTTAGAATTAAAACGTTCAAACCACCATGTTAAATGTACTCTTTATGTAGATGACAAGAAGGTGTAAAACATTCATCAATAGAATGAAACCCGACTACAATTAGATGCACTTGCAGTGGACTCGCAGAAGCCGAAAGTGGCATGTGTTGATTTAAACTGGTTGTCATGTCGTTGTTTGATGATATTTTAGCTTATTTGTCATGAATGGAATTGATTAGGTCCAATATATTCAGGTTAGAATTACTTGAGTGTGAACGAAGAGTAAACAAACATTTTTGTGTGGGTCATCGTCATCTTATCTTTAAGTTGGTATTTGGTTTGTTGCAGCTATTAAACCTCGAAAGTAATTAGACCTTAACATAATATAGCACTTTTTGATGTAAGATTGAAGACGCCATGTAATTTTATAAAGTTTAAAACGGGATTTGAAGCTTGAATTATTGCGGAATCGATTAAAGATACAGCGGTTAAAATAATCTTGCTAAAAATTCAAGGAAGTTGCTTTCGAATCGCTGATAAAGCAATCGAAATTTACCAGGTGGCTGCCCAAGCTGAGATCCGTACCCAAAGTGGTGGTACCTTTATGCTCCTATCTAGCCTATAAAATTCGTTGGCTGAATGTAGCGTTAAATTGTATCCATAGGCTTTCATTTGTCACATGAAAGCATAAATGCTGATAATTCATAAAGAATTTGTAGCGAATATATTATTATGACTTCTACCGTGATAAACCAATGTATTAATATAATTTGTATGGAATTTTTCAATTCATTGCAATGGGATAATATTATTCATCTGAAACCTGTATAAGATTTATAGAATGGACCCGTGACATGATTGATAGCGCTATTTGTACAGAACTTATTACTTAACTAGTAAGGCACCGTCTTTTTTCCGTAATAATTTCTTGTAGGTTCATCGTGATTTGTTCACCGCACTCTGATTGCAATTGCATGAACATAATAGTGCTCTTATGTGACCCAGTTTTTGGACAATGCTGGTGTCTCTACAGGTGTTTCAATAAGCGATACAATGTAGGTTGCAATACATTTGCAGTTAACAGATAGTTTTATTTTCTTATCGATATCAGCTTTCACTCCAATTAGCATGCTATCGATGTAAATTTGGGTATGTTTTAGGCATCTGGCTTCAAGATTCGTTGATAATCTTGGTTTCTGCAATTGTCTTTCAATATCTCCTAAAATAGCTGAACAAGATTAGCTCGGTAGCTTAAATAGTTTTTGTGTGGACTAATTTAAAGTTTTCATGACCCTAAAGATTGGTTGAAAATAAATTTATGGACATCTACATACATTGTCATAGTCCCAATCTAGGTTTTACATCTTGAGTAGTTGCTATTCAATTTTATTTTGTTTATTTTTTTATCAATGTTATTTTTCGAATGATTTTTTTTTCCTACAATTATGGTATATGATATGCTTTTGCGTTGTACTGCTGCGTGTTTTTCACGTTTTCGTTTGTAATTGTGTCATCAATAATAACTCAATCTAAATCTTTACAATGAGGTACTTTTTAAAGATCGATATTTTGGACTTACTGATATGTAGTAACATAATATAAAATCCTTATTCAATGATTTTTCAAAATGGGAGCTTACTAATATAGAACGCACTTATTGTCGCCATGGCAGACTTACTTACCATTAACTACAGTAGACTTTTATCTTGCCTACTGCTTTCATGCGTAAAAACTTGTTCCGCGAGTCCATAGAGGAACCTTCGATGATAGTTTCACAATTACTATGAAATCTAGAGCTCATTGGAACGTGCTTTCGAAATTGTTGTGTTGATTGCAAACACCCACACGCGTCCTGCCGGCAACAGATGCGATCTCACCCTTGATTCATTGTCGTTTATTCATATTTCATACTACATTTGTAAAATATGCTCAATGAACACGAGATTCCGGTTTGACTAAGACCGGGGTTCATGTTTTTATCACATCTAAAATATAATCTTATTTAAACATATATTCTAATAGTGATACATGAATACATAATATATAATATGATATATTGTCTTTTTTGGTAACCCGGGGGAAAATCCTGCACAGAAGCATCAAGTGCCGCCATGTATATAGCGGTACCGGTGAGCCAGACTCTAAAACAAACAAAAAAATCCTTTCTACGTGTCGTTACAATCTAATAATTTCGCGAGGTCTCCGTTTGCTACAAACAACTGTCCAAGTTTGTTATTTTAATGATTATTGAAATTGATAAATTAATTATTGAATATTATTCAACGTTATTGGATTATAATTCATTAAAGAGACAATAAAACAATACTATTAAAAACGGGAGTCACAAATAAAGATTTCGTATCTCTTAATATAATTCGCGGTGAATGAGACAGTAGCCATTAGGTAATTTCCTAAAATTCTGAAGCGAGTTATTCAACTTCCTTACGGTAAAATGTTATTTAACCCGCGGCCTTTGTTAAATTTCGCGTGCAATACTCTTCACGGTTGTTAACTATAAAATCCATTATATTAATCTTATTCATGCACTATGTACTAAATAAGAAATACATTTCTTTACATTATGCCATCGCTTTGCTGTGGTATTTTTATCGCTGGTGTATAGGACCACCGCGAATAGCGATTGAATATTTCAACGGCTATCTTATCATTAATGTCCGACCGAAGACCGGAGATTAGACCTATTGTGAAATGGAGAAGGTTAAATAACATTAAACAACGGATCTTTGGCCATGATACAAACGGTAGAAGACGCTAAGCGAGGCAAACGCTGTTAAGGCTACATTCGATTTTTTTTTACACCGACTTGACTTAGTGACTACAATACACTTAATGGTAAGTATAGTGTAGTCCAAAAATGAAAGCAACCATCATAGGATAAAAATCCATTGATGGTCTCTGTCGTCATGTCGGCCCACATATACCACGAGGTACATATAAAGCGAGGCACTATGACGGTCTTTACACTTGTGTACTGTGGTCATGACCCGGTTCGAGCAATCGTACTACCACCAAAAAACAGAAGCAAAACCGCCGGCAAGTAGCAAGTTATGCATGTCACTAAAACGGACATTGTCAAGTGAACTGTGGTGATAATTTGTGATAAATTGTGAACAAAGCTACCGTTACGTGTCCGATATGTTAACTCTATCTATATATGTTATTTATGATTCAGACTTTAACTGATTGACTCATTACTCTTAATGTAGTAAATATTTTAGTTTATTATCGAAGTTTTTTTTATTATTTATAAGATATACTCTGGAACTTTATCACTCATAAGGGTCTAGACAAAGTAACATTATATAGCCTATCGCCAATATTTTTTTTTTATTTTGACTCTGCGTAGTCACTACACCATACCTAAAGCTAAATATGGTTTAGTCTGAAAAACCGACAACGATTATCGTGAGCAATGAATGAGTTATCGACAATATCAGGTCGGCCTGCACAAATATCTCTTCACGCTTCATTTAAATGACCCAATCTCATATAATCATACTTAAGGGAATAAAATAGAAAGTCAAAAAATGTATAGGGTTGACATAAGCTATCGAAATATAATGAAAAATAAATTATTCTTAATTGTTAATAACAATAAGTGGCAGCTATTTAATTATGTCGAAATTTATTCCAAATAAAGTGTTTTTGTGGGGAGTTTTTTTATATATTTTAATATGAATACAAGTGCTGCGGAAAGTCATCGGATTTTAGGGGAAGTTTACGGTGAACATGCTGTAGCTAATCAAACGTGTTGAAGTGGTGATTTCGATTTAGACAAGGAACGACCTGGACAGCCTAAAACATTTGAAGATAAGGAATTGGAGGATTTACTTGAAGGAAATTCATGTCAAACACTCCAAGAGTTGTCTACATCGTTGGGGTTGATTTATCAGCTGTAGGAAAACGCGTTACTCCTGCCCCTCCCAGAAAGGTAGCCTCAACAAGGCTTCTTGTTTCCTGGGCGTCTGGATGAATTTGGCTTCCCAGGCCCAGGTGGAGCAATCAGAGGGACACCCCGGGGGTTTTTAGTCAGTGGGTGTCTGACACACCGGGGTCGCTGCCCTCACAGCGTCCCTGATGGTCCTATACAGGATTTTCCCCCGGGATACAAAAAAAACAAAAATAAAATCCTGACGTGAAGAAACAATTCTGACGCCAGTTTCGGATTATATGCAAAAAATTACTTCGAAAATGACCCTCTCTTGGCCAACAACAAAACCTTGTAGTTCTGTGTATTTAAATATGTCATTATTAAGTGCCTTGAGAACTTCGATCAGCCGCGCTTATGGTTGGTTACGTTGGGCACGACATATAAGTGCAAAGTGGATACATCAACTAATGTATCTCTGCTCACCTCGTTAGGGATATAGCGTGACAATATATTTTTATTAATTATGCTCTCAAGTAATTCCAGGAAAATGTATACGATTAAAAATATTTATAATGTAGTAATAAATATATTTGCCTGTTTTTTTAATTATTTTATCGTTTTAATTAATATACCGCTAAGTTATTATATTGTATCATGCGCTTTTCCGCATACAGTTATTTTCCTGTTATTTATGTATTTATTTATAAAACAATAACTCACATTTCTTGGCATTGGCATTAAAATGGAAGAGCATAGGTCATTTACGCAAAATAGCCAAAAAAATTATAAAGACTAGAAAAATCACACAAAAGAAAATAGAGCTGATGATATTACAAAAGAAATAGAAATAGAAATAGAATATATATTACAGACATACTATATTAAGAAAGTAGTTAATGCAACATGAATAGAATCAGCAAAATATGGCAACTTGTTGGTAAAAGAATAGACATACTTACATATAATAAAAGAGAAAAGAAAAATGCACTACATTCTTAAAAAAAATCTAGTTCATTTGAGATAAAGAAAGAAGTAGTGGGAAAAAAGCAAATGATAAGACGATATCAACAAAGCGGTTACTCCAATCAGCAAAAGAATTAGAAATGTCTTTGGAGGAAATTTTTGTCAGCAGTGGTGTGACGGACTAGGTTCATATTAGTAGAATCTAGGAATATTGAAATATTTAATTTAGTTACGATTAAAAATAAAAATCTCACCTGCTGGAAAGTGATGACGAGGCCGACGATGGAGCGCGCTCGCCCAGCAAATACCGATTCACTCGACGCTTGAAGATTCCAATGTCATGTTGGAAACACAGACGGAGGAAGCGATTTCCACTCCTCGGCGGTTTGTAGCAAAAAAGCGGAGAACAGAACTATTAGGTCTCCAGTTATTCTGCAGTTCTGTTCAGTTATCAACTTGAATACGTTAAATACCTTAATTAAGCATTTTATGTACTTAATGATCATCCCGTATGCCATATAATTTTAATAAATATATTAGCAGTTATTGTAAAATTAGAATTATTCAAGTTCGGGTCTCACACCGATGACGACATAGGTAAAAATAAATTAACTACTACAAATTCACCAATATTTTGAAAAAAAAAAGATAGAATATACATAAATAACATATATACATAAAGGGAGGAGGAGGATGAGAAGGGGCGAGTTAAGAAGGAGGGGCTCTCCCTCAGTGAGAAGGTTAACATGATATTCCTGGCGATACTAATATAAATTCGGTGGGTCTGCGATTATAATAATATTATATCATAATTCGTAGGACATTATTCCTTTTATCGACCTCACAATATTTTTCTTGATCGATAAGCAGACTAAAGTTTGAATAATTATAATTTTATTTTAGTCGATTGCACTGCGCACCTATTACTGTTTAAAGTTGAGATTTATTGACGCTATTTTGACTTTGCTTATACTTAACTCAAATATTTCAAATTATATAATTAATGTTAAAGTACATACGGTAAGACACCGATTTCGCTAACTTGAACTCGGTTTGCGAACATTTAGGCTGTTCTTAGATTGCTATTATAATATATCCAATTTTTTTTAAAGACGAAGCTATTTTCTGATGTCTAAGCAAAGTAGGATCTATAAATCTCAGTTTAAGAGTTTTATCGTAGAAGTCTGCGTAGACTGTAAAATTTTCCGAGAAAATAAATCATGTAAACAATTGTAAAGTGTAAATAAATTGATAACTCTTTTGTAAATATTGCCGTGTTAATACGTTTATATAGAAAAAACGCGATGATTGCGAGAAAAAAATCTGATTCATCTATCCATTCATGTATTGCTCAGTCTTTCGTAAAGGTGACTCGTTAATATATGCATCTTAAAGATTAACTTGTATTACTATAAAGGCCAATATTGTTTCCGTTTCTACTTTTTGTAATGGTTCGAGTATAATTACAAATTTACGATTAATTTAATTTGCCTATTTGTTGATTTGAATTTTTAGTGCTTTGACGTGGTATGACTATTGATGTTTGATATTATAGGTTTTTATCGATAATTAGAAATCAAATTTAACTAACGATTGTTTTATAAAGTATTTGCTTAGTGAAGACTCCAAAGAGTCTTCTTACCTTTACTGCGCTACCATGCTATGGAATGATTTTCCAAAATGTGTCCTCTTCCTCTTAGATTTGGTGCTTTAAAAGCAATGTGAAGACAATCGATGCCTGCGTTGAAAAGCATTCTTCAATATAGACAATTAAATATATACCCATATACACACCCCTTTTGTGTTGCTGCAGTAAATAGCGACAGCCGCTTACTATCACGTGAAATGGAGGCTTGTTTATTTAGCATAAAAACAAGTTTTGATGATGATTCAAATTTTCAAGCCTCCGCGAAACTCTTTATACAGGCCAAAATTCCGTTTGTCATTTACGTGCCTTATAAGTTATACGCCGGATTCGTTCCGGGTGATTTATGTGCTGTAATTGGTAGATTTTTTGAGTTATCTTACGTTATCAAACGCTAAAATCTATGGAGTAAATGTTTCTTAAACTATCCGGGAATTTAAATTTAAAATAGTAATCTACTTCGAGAAGTAAAACTCGAAAATACTGACACTTGGGTCTCACAACTAGTGACTGATCGCCGTTTCGGTTTCGTTCAAAAAGTATAGTTTTCGCCGAAGGTGGTGTGGTTTGCACCCAAAATACGGACATTGGAAAGTCGGGCTCGTACCGCGTAAACATTAGTACTTATTGACTGGACAGATCAGTTCATATTGCTTGAACAACTTAATATATGATTAATTGTGAAGGTCATTAAAAAATATATCTGTTTATATAGCCCAAATTATTATAAGTTTGCTTTGAATGGAATTTATTCGATCGGATAGAAACAGTTTGATTTCACTGTTTTATTCGCCATCATTATACTGGAAGGTCAAGTGAAGTGTCTGTAACATTAAAATAGCTTTATTAAGTAAATGTTACACGTTTATACAAGTTTAACAACAAGTAAGTATTGTGTACAATATTTACTATCCAATAGTTACCTTGTAGTTATATATTTATATGAAATGAAATATATTTATTTAGCCACAAAGCAACTAAAACTAATAAAAAATTAAACAAAAGTAACACAAACAACATACAGAAAAAATAAAATAAAAATATGATTGTAAGGTTCGAGTTTCGGCCAAAACTAAAACATAAGCCGAATATTCGTTTAAGGTTTCGGCCAGTCACTATGCCAAACGGCATTTTAAGCGCATCGACCTTGTGCCCGTTTGACGGACTTGAAAAATATATTCTTTTACGTCCATAAGCACGGAGAGCGTTTAAAACTACATGTATGGTTTTACATTGACCGGCATAATTATTTCGAAATTGTATAATTGTTGTTAAAATATTCATTTACACATTACTACAAGTTCAACTCGCGAGTTTGTCTACGGTCATAATGGTATAATACCAGCTAGCATTTTTTCTTATTAATATTATATCGAGTCTTATACGGTTACAGGCTTTCCTTAATTTTGATTTGACGTTTCGTTTAGAGGGGTTAGACAACGTAACAAACGATCACCGATAACTTTAGTAGGAAAATTAAAAATATATAGGATTGATATAACGTGATATTTCTTAAGCTTATTTGAAATGAAAATAGCCAATCACTTGTAATAATAATATTCGCGAATGCAAATTAGTTTCATTTAAGATTCTTAATGACAGCCTTCAAAATCTGGCGCATGCGTGGAGTTACCGACGCTGCTCCGCGCATGCTCCCAGAGCTATCTGTACAGCGCTCCGTAACATATACATCATTATGTCAATCACATATATTTAGGACTTTCCTAATAACGTTGTGGTTGATTAAATATTACTTGGTGTAGGCCCCTTTGTTAATTTATTTTTAGTCGTAATGAAATTACCCAAGTCACTTGAACTCAAGAATTCCCTGTATTGTGTTTTCCCTTAATAAAATATTTATTGTTTATATTGATTTCCGTGCATTCCGTTAATAAATTATTAAATCAATAACGGATTGCATTCATTGCTATTATTATTATTTATGGTCAACGTTTCCTTATACAAGCTCAACAAACAGCCCTTTATTTTAAAAGTAAAGCTTTAATAGCATAATTTTCATAATCTAAAAAAGATTACAGTATAGTCCAAAAATACATACAAACGAACATAGAACCTCCTCATTTTTAGAACATTTAAAAAAAAAAACGATAATAACTATCGAGAAACTGTCCGCCTAAAGAAGCCGTAGCGATGCCGGCCTGTTCTAAAGGATCATCACACGTCTCCTAAAAGATCAAATACATATCACACACGCACGCACACACACACACACACACACACACACACACACACACCGGTTTCTTATTGCTGCGAGCTGACTGTTATTTTATTTTCCTTTTTTTTGTATTTTTTAAATATTATCATTGTTTAATTGGCACAGCATGTAAATTTGTGCCGAATGTAAATTATTATTATTATTTGTATGTGTTGATCAATGATGATGATGATGTCCTGGCCGGATTCAGCCACCGCGACTGTTTCAACGCCGATTAAGAAAATCGAGATCCAGTTTTCGGATCAGTCAATTGCGCAGGAGATATTTCAGTGCATAACTGGACGCACTGCCAGAAAAGCACTCTCTCGTCCGAGCTCCCTCAGGCCCGATGGAAAGGAGAACCAGTACGATCAGGAGGGAGCAGGATGCAGGTTTGGTCGAGTTTTCCTTCTCTGAACACCTGGTTGAATTGCGGTGTTAAGGAGATACCTTATTCGCCTTCTACGACACCTCAGCAAGAAGAGGGGAGTGCTATTCTATTCTGCCGGCAGCCACCACGGCATAAATAAATTATAGTGAATAAATAAATAAATGTTATAAAAAGAAGAGAAAACACTGACTGTAAGAGCAATCTACAATCCACAGCCTGATGGTATACAAATGTTATTAATATTTTTAAAATTATTTAAAAGTTATTTGGAAGAAACTAAGAGATATTATACAAAGGTAAACCTTTCACAAACCTTAACCTCGATTTTTTATTACAATAAAGAAGACTGTGAGATCTTTTTAACGATTATTTGTGGTATTAAGACAAAGCATAATACATATTGGTTTTTATGTTCGTTTTTGTGTATAAATGTTTGCCCTACATTTTTCAGAATTTATACTTATCGTTAGTAAGGAAGGTTGTTTAAATTTTTGTGAAACATAACATATATATATTTTTTTTACACTGGCTCGACTTAGTGACTACAGAGTACATGATGGTAAGTACAGTGTAGTCCAAAAACGAAAGCGACTATCAAAGGATGAAAATCCATTGATAGTCAACATCGTCATGTCGACCCACATATACCACGACTGAAGGTCTCTAGGTACATGAGCTACTGGATATACACAAGCTGATCCCGAAACGCGACAAGCCGAAACTGGTCACTATGACGGACTTTACACCCATGTACTGTGGTCGCGATCCAGACGGGCACCGGCGCCCTACCACCTCGCTGCTGCTCGTTTAGCACCACCCAGGAGTCACGTGTAGGGAAACTAGGGTAAAGCCTACGGACGCGAGCAGCTTCGACTCCCAAATATATTAACGTTATATTAACGTTAAAGCTTTTAATAGACCAATCGGTGCATATCACTCTGTTATTAACCTTCGAAGTACGATTTAGATTCTGGTGGTTTCTACTCAGCAGCAGCGATCGAGTAACGTTTGCCAAGCCGCGATGTACCGTTCTTTTTTTTATTACACGCAGGCTTGCGCTTGATCTCAATCTCACCTGCTGGAAAGTGATGATGAGGCCGACGATGGAGCGCGCTCAACCAGCAAATACCGATTCACTCGACGTTTGAAGATTCCCATTCTGTATGCAATTAGTATATGGAAAGCCGTCCAATGTACCTGAATGCACCGCGCTGTCAGGCGGAGTGTCAAACTCGGGATCGTGACAGTTGATAGCGTTGCGCACTATCTACTTTGGACGCCTTTCTATATAAATACTATGAAAGCCGTGCATCACGGCCTGGCATCCGTAATCGCGCCTTTACGCAAATTTCTCTAAGATAACTGATATTAATTCTTCGATTGTCCAAGTAAACAAAGGCTGAGATTTATAGACCCTATTTTGACTTTGCTTAGCAAAGTTCTCCAGAAACAAATGCGTATTTGAAAAAAAAACACTGAATATATAACAGGAATTTGAGTGTAACCATAGTATTCGCAGAGCCAAGTCCATGTTGACAAAATCAATGACTTAACAAATCCTTTGACATTTATTGAGTAATATAAATTGTAATGTTTTAGTAAAGTCTAAGCAAACCTTAGCTTTGTATCTATAATTCTCAGCCTTAGACACTATTTTTTTATTTTAAAGTAATTTTTAGGTAACTAGAACACAGTTACAATTCTCGTAGTCATCACTGAGTACGCACTAAGCGGAGAAAGTGTAGTGACCGCAAGTAGTCGACCTTGCCGTTTTAACGCGGTTATGTGTTTTTAAAGTTGCTAATTTAATTAAAGTTAACTTATGTAACATTAGTAATATTAATTTGGAGCTTTACATTCGGTTTGTGATCGAATGTTTATTGTAATCTGATTTTGTTTTTATTTTTTTGTATGTTTATTGTATTGGTCTTCCGGTGAGCGTGTTCCCACCATCGTATGATATGGGATTCTTTAAGCGTAGCGTGAAGAGATATTTGTGCAGGCCGGCATGATCGCTGCGACTACCGGTGGGTTTTTTCTTACCTGTCGATAGGCGTTGGCGTTTTTTGGAGTGCATCATGCTTAACATCAGGTATGGTGCAGTCACTGTGTCGAGTCAGTTTAAAAAGAAAAAAAAATTGTAGGATATATCAAGTATATGTAAATTTTTTCTAAGAAAGTTAAAACTGTTTCTTAAAATGGTTTGCAATTTGGATAACAATTTTTTTTGAGTTCGTAAATTATCTTTTAAAGCTTACATTTATCGCTCTACTCCGCAGTATAATGGGATAATTCAGGAACAGAATACAATGGAAGGAAGGTTAAGCACGCGTTGTCGTCGTTCTTTGGAATCACATAAAATTAAATGCACGTATGGGTAAGATGCTTTTTGAAACGTTTTTTTTACGTCCGCACGTTTAGGATGAGAATGGGCGTCAGTAAAAATGTCACGTCCGCCCGTACGCATCGGTTTACTTAAGCTAGGGCTGCCAGTCGTGCTGCGGAGCTGAGAAGAATTATTTACAGGCGCTCGCGCTTTATTCCCCTTTTATGCGCAGAAGTCATCTTGTGATTTTAGCCGGTATAAGCTACCGACACTCCTCTGTGGGGCTGAGATGTTCCTTTTTTTCGACTGGATTTGGGTTAATGGCCGGTAATGACCTACACAACTAAACCGGGCGAGAGGGTGAACATTGAGGTGCTCAGCTGGGCTGAGATGGTCTTATGAGGATTTTCTCCAAGTAAAAAATGAGTTGCCAGACGTGTCGGTAAACCGGTACATGTTATCTGTTTCGGACTAATATCCCGGGCGTCCCGGTTTATCTGCAAAATGTCCCGGTGCTGTTGTTTACATTGTCAGACAGAACCCCAACGTGGAAAGGGTATTTTCTTAAGTATACTGCCTCTTGTATTTCAAAGCGTAATCGGTTGTAAGTAGAAACTGTCGAGGGTATTAATCCGTATAAATTCAACTTTAAAATGATTTACTAAAAGACTTGTTTTTGGTGAAGAAATCTTCGGACAGTAGACTTAGAGAGATTGGTTGAGGGAGCTGGTGCTGGTGTGTACATGTGCCTTACACATCGCCTTATAGAAACGACCTGATAACGTCTAAATATGTCTCTAAGTCTTCGCTCGCCCGGTCATAAGAGGAATTTGGACTCTCATGCCCGGCTTGCAGGGAAAACAGTGACACCCGGTGTATTATAGCCAGTGACAGTCTACATGACAGTCACATGGCATTCGCGACGAACCTTAATGATTTTCCACTGATCTACAAAAAAAAAAATAGGTGTAGAAATCTGAGAAATATAAAAACTAGTGTCATGCAATTTATTTATATTAACGTTTAATTTTAGGTTAGTTTGACAAGAAATTGTGTCTACTAAAGTTAAATTAGTAACTAACTAATATTAATTTGTAATTTTTTATTACGTTGTAGTCGAACGTCCCGGTAATTGTCAAGATAATTATGGCAACCCTGACTTACGGTGATCGGTTTTGAATGCGCCGCTGTGTTACCTGCGACCACAGTTTTTGTCCTAGATTTCACCTTTGTGTTGGCAGTTTTTCTGCACTGGATTCGTTATTTGTATACACTGCTTGCGAATAACAATACCATCCATTTTACATTCTTGGGCGCTTTATCCAGCTCGAAAATAGGTAGCATTTCACTATCTTTTATTTGTAGCCAGATGCAGCCCACTGGCTAGGGCCTTATACCTCGTACATATTGCTTCATCCTCGATACAGTGCGAAGTTTATCCAAGTGCGGTTCGAAATCTTCACCCCATAATCCATTCATTTCGCAAGCGGATGTCTCAGTTGACTATACGATCTGAACTACCACATGCTAACTTGATAACGCTACCGGGTGTATCACCTCTTTTAGCTAGATGTCCAACCTAATTCTATACCACACAGAAAATAAGTTCGTCTATGGCAAAAAACATGGTTTAGAAAATTGAGTATTTGCAGAGCCATGTCTAAGTTGAAGAAATCGGCTACTTACCGAATACTTGTCATGAATTCCATAATATAATTTGTAACGTATGAGTAAAGTGTAATCAGACAGAGTAATATCTATAAATCTAAACCTAATTCTTTGGCTCTAACCTAAAGCGTTGTATTCATACGTTAGAACTTACGATTATAAAAGAAATGCATTATTTAGGTGATTGTTCAAACAAAATCTACATGAACTTTCGGCGGGCGACATCACTGACCTTTCATGCGCTTGTGTGCAGCGTAATATTTAAATTTGAATATTATTTTTAGGCTTTATTACAATGTATTTAGGTTGATAATCGTACAGTGTGGTTATTAAAGGATGTCGTCACGGTAGGTCGGGTTTAAACCCAGGACAATGGGAGTTTCGCGTCGCACGACCACGCTCGCCATGTTTTATGGATCGCTGCTCGTCTTTATGTAAATAGTGTTATAAATCCTGGACAAAAACTTTCCTAAAAATAATTTAAATACCCCTTAAGAGCCATGTACCATAAATGTTGTGTAAGTAAAATTTGTCATTGCTTAAACAGTAAATTATAATATCGAGGGGTGAAAGGCTATTTGGTTTAAGCGACATTTTTTGGTTATATAGTGATATATGTATTTGGAATCGGTAAAAAACGCATATTCCGAAACTATGTCACCGAAAAATGTCGCTTAAACCAAATAGCTTTTCACCATTCGATATAATTATGAAATACGTTTTAATTTGGCAGTTTCAAATTTCACCTTTCGTCGTTGGTCGTTGGTCGTTGACGCATCCCCATACTCTGTGCCTTACAGACCCATAATATCGCAACGGTTCTCTAGACAGCGGTGACCGCTTACCATCAGGAGGGCTATCAAACTGTTTGTGGAAAAAGTAAAAACAAATAGTTATGAAATGAAAGTGAATGTAATATATTGTTTATCATCTCTCAAATGTCTTTATCACAGTAGGCAATATTGTAAAAAAGGTACCGTCTCTCATACTGACCTTTTTTTCATAATTAAGTAAATTCCGTTTTAAAAAATAAGCACTTATCTCAAATGTTATTTTAAATTTCCTTATTTAATGATTAAATAAATTAATTGAATATTTGTCATTTTGTTGACTCAACAATATGGGCTTCCCATAAATATACATATATTTAAATATACAACTAGAATATATAGTCGATTAGAAGCTAAAAGATTTTGATCCGGTATCGGTAATACTATCAATAACATATTGATTATTATTTTTGAAAAATAACAGTTTTTTTTATTATGAACGTGGAAAACACCGTGCCATTGTAAATGGCTTGGAACCGAAATACTTCAGTTTTATGTCAATCATCCTCACCAATCAGGCCCAAAGTAGTTGATAACTGAACATATGCCTCACTTTTACAAGCTCGCCACTTGTGCTGCGTCACTAAGGTCATGAAATTTCGATTTTTGTAAAAAAAAAATGCCTTTTTTAATTATATGTTTTATCGCTCTTGTATCCGTTATAGAACCGAAATTCTTCAGCTCCAAACGACTGTGATTCCACGATTTCCAAGAGAACAGAAAAAAAAAACTACTATTTTTGCATCTTGTCAAAATTATTTAACAAATGAAGCACGAATATGCGAATAGTTTGTGTCATTCATCCCGTTTCATAAAAACAAGAGTCTCATTGGAATATAAAATATTGTAAATTATTTATTGTTTTCCTCGATCGCTTTCGATATATTGTCTTTATGCATTTACAAAGTAAGTGAAACAGATAAAATAAAATAAATTATTTATTAGAAAAACATTTACAAAGCAGCGCAATAAAGCCAGCTGACATCCAAACTAGGACTACCTGTATCTTGGGTGTAGCACATTTCACACAATTTATTACATCCAGTTTATATCCGCTGCATAGCTCTAATCTTAACTCCAAACAATACTCCTTACAATAATATTAAACCTTAAGTACATTTATTCTCGCAACAGTTCCTCAGAATCATTATATCCCAAATTCAACAACCAATCCCTCAGCTTTATCTTACATTCGTAATTAGATAGATTCAATATATTGAATATAGAATTAAATGCATTGAATGTTCAAATAGTTTAAAATTATTGTTATGACGTGTTCGGTTATGGTAACTTGAAAATCTTCTTCTTTCTTTAGTGGCAACGCGCAAGCACGATTCTGCCAATGTCATTTAAGTAGTGCAATAAAAAACTTGAAAATTAATATACGAAAAAATCAACATTGACAGCGTCGTTTTTGACAGCTGTTATTAGTGTCATATATGTTAATAAAGCGAAATTAATGGTGGAGACTGATTTATAACATTTGATGATGATTTCCTAGACAGATTCGGCCACGGCGACTGTTTCAATACCGATTAAGAAAATCGAGGTCCAGTTTACGGAAACAGTCAATTGCGCAGGA
Source organism: Automeris io (assembly GCA_036320925.1). NCBI lineage: Eukaryota > Metazoa > Arthropoda > Insecta > Lepidoptera > Saturniidae > Automeris > Automeris io. The sequence goes on from JAUDJH010000005.1 coordinate 13,506,539, forward strand.
GATATTTCAGTGCATAACTGGACGCGCTGCCAGAAAAGCACTCTCTCGTCCGAACTCCCTCAGGTCCGATGGAATGGATAACCAGTACGATCGGGAGGGAGCAGGATGCAGGTTTGGTCGAGTTTTCCTTCTCTGAACACCTAGTTTAATTGCGGTGTTCAAGAGATACCTTAGTCGCCTTTTACGACACCTCAGCAAGAAGAGGGGGGTGCTATTCTATTCTGCCGGCAGCCACCACGGGACATTTTTTAACATTTATCATTGTATCATATGTATCATTAGAGGCGAACACATAAACACGGTTCGGTTTACGCAATACATTTAAATCTTACAAGTCAGTCTTCACCTTAACGGTTGACGTTAATGATTGTTATTACAATTTCATATGATCTAATAATGAGGAAAATTACAAAAATGGCGATATAACATGTGACGTTAGAACATGTTTGTTAATAAATAATTAATATACACATAAAAGAATATACGACAGTGTAATAGGGAAGGAATAGAAGTAACACAATAACAAGCCCTTTGCTGGCAACCATCGGCGCAGCTACTAGAATGTTGTATGCACAAATATAGAAAGTGAACAAGAACAAAGCTATTTCTGTGTCCCTGCTGTCTATACTTCGAAACTCGGGGACGTTATACATGTGTCGATTCAAATTTTGATGCCATTATGACGATGGCTATAAAATATTGGGCACTTGTTGGTATTGTTGTAGGCACCAGCTTAGCTTATAGGGTTCAGAGATAAGCAAAATGTAATCTGATTAATTGTTAATGATTACAAAATGTAGTAGTAAGTTTGATTTCGTTAATCTATACTAATATTATAAAGCTGAAGAGTTTGTTTGTTTGTTTGTTTGTTTGAACGCGCTAATCTCAGGAACTACTGGTTCGAATTGAAAAATTCTTATTGTGATAAATAGACTATTTATCGAGGGAGGCTTTAGGCTATATAACATCACGATGCAACTATTAGGGGCGAAGAAATAATGAAAAATGTGAAAAAACGGGGAAAAGTATTCATCCTTGAAGGCTTCCATTGCGTGCGCTGCGAAAACGGTTCAAGATACCAAAAATATACGTATGAAAGAATTATTTCTCTTGAAACAATCTAAAAAAATATCCGCGACAGTATATGTCTATCTTTTAAGATTAACTCACTAGAACCGTTTTTATGGTAATCGAATTTGGTCGAAATTAATGCATTATTTGTTAAGAGTTGTATCAACGTAATAATATTAATCTTTATCCAAATCAATGTGTTGTTGATTAAGAGTATTTAATTATGAACAAAATTGTCTTTGACATCACTTAATTTCAACGAACATCTTAGAAGATATTACAATTACAATAATTTATATAGCAAAACAACGTTTGCCGGATCAGCTAGTCTATAATAATGATTAAATCCCTTCTAGACATTAAAATGTGATAAATTAGTATACAATTAAGATTTCTTTTGTGTTTAAAATATAGATAGACAAAATGTAATCATATTCATAAAAAAAAATGTAATCGTAATCGTTTTTCATTAATTTGATTACATTTTGCCCATCTATTATAAGGTTTAAAAATACAGTTAAAAATTTGAATCACATCTGAAAATCGATACGACCTATACAAGTGTTGATAATTAGCAACGTAGTAAATATATAAGCAAAATGTGTTAAATTAAAAAAAAAATGGAACGTATTTAATACCTGGCAAAAATGAACTTAAAACAATCCTGTGCTAAATATGTGTAAAATAAATCTTTGAGTGGAATGTAAGTTACATATAAATCCTTTGAGTAAAAAAGTTGTAATTTGAAAACAAGATTTAGCGCTAGAAGAAAGTTGTTTGAGTTTCATTATTCATTTTTCCTCACACTGAATATTGTTACAGTTATCTCAATGTAATTATTTTGTATCAACATAAATATTTTAAAGATGTAACGCGGGCAAATCCGTAAGAAAGTGTTATTCGAGAAAATTAAATAGTTGTTGTTAACAAATGTACAACTTTTTCTCAATCAATCATTTACAAGTCTTTAATCTTAACGTACAGTTCTTTAATTGAGTTGATGGAAAATAGCTCCAATTAATATGAAAGGACTCACAAGTCAAGGAAAGAGCATGAAGAGATTAATAAATGTAAAGGAAACAAAATAATACAAAGTCGGTGTGATGATAAATATTTTCCGTCCTGTGACACTTCTGTGTGTATATTTTTATAGGATATAAACATATTAATTTTCTACGTCAAAAATACCTTGTATTTCTGTACGGTACCGGTAAACTACATTGTGATTAGCAGATTAGTTTGTTGTGAGTCACGGATGTGTATATAGGGTGATTTTATAGACGAGGGGGATATTTCAGAATACAAAAATTGTACCTTCTTATAACTAATAAAAATGTAAATAACAATATTCCCTAACAAATCATAATAAAACATTGATTAACAAATGAAAATTGATTTGTAAAATGTTTAGATATCGCAGCGCGTGTGTTGCACGATTGAGTGGCATGTAGATAAAATTTCTTTTACGTAATTTTAGGTAAACAGTTAATTGACTCGTAACCCTTTCGTACTTTATCCTGGCTTAGGAGAGACAAAATACCTACTTAATAATTAATTGGTATTTATTATATCATGTGTGTAATTGTCCCTTAATATGATGACTATGAATTACTTTGTTTAAATGGAAATATTAAGATATCACTATTTCTATATATTTGGAATCAGAATCGAATGCTAATGAATATCCCCCTTGTATATCTCCCTCATCTATAAAATCAGCCTGTATATATGTATATGTTTATCTAGTACTCATAGTACAAGTGCAAGCTTAGTCCTGACTAGGTGTACTTATGTAATTCTTCGTGACAGTCGGGGCACACAACGCGTTGCGACGCCGAAGCAGTACTTCTGCCTTGTTTTACATACAAATATCCAGTGTAGGGGACATGGTGCTTTACGGCGCTGTGACACGCTTACCGGACTTGCGCGTTGCAATTGCTTTGCAATGCCGGATTAGTATAGTCCAGGGGTAGGCAACCTTTTGAGTCGGAAGATCCAAAAATTGCAATTTACAAAATTTCAGTCTTTAAAGGGCCATGAAAATATTTCTTGCTAACAATACTACTATTTACTTTGGTACTTGCATAAATAAAGTTTTTTTAATAACAGAAAAAGTAATCTATTTATTCATTGATTCAAAACGAGTTTTTCGTTTTTTTTTTTTATACAATTAATAATATCTGCGTAAGGTACTAAAGAGCCGTAGCCACACATCCAAAGAGCTGCAGTTACCGACCCCTGGTATAGTCTATTCCACAATATATACATACGTACACATTTAATAAGCATACATACATACATATATACATTTTTAATAAACTGCGTTGTAACATCGTTGTGACGTCGAAACGTATCGTATTAATGTTAATTTACTACAGTTTATGTCCTCCGTCGCGATAGTAGAGAACCCTATTCTTGTATCTCCGTCTAGCGCCCCGTAATCTCCCCTTCATAAAGGTTGAAAGGCTTTAAATTTCGCCACCGATTATCTTAAAAGCACCTAGACAAACAGGATGAGCTCGCGTCAGTTTATCTACAAACTTGCGTCGTTTCTCAGCCCGTTATCAACTTTGCTTAATTTCACATTTAATGCTCAGTTAAGCTCTGAGACTTGTGTGACCCCCTTTACGGAAAGAGGGTTAAACTAATATAACCTGAATGGAAAAGTCAACGTGTTTACATACCCAATTCATCTTCTATTTAGACTAATATTAAATTAGGATTAATGCCCTAATTTATTCAATTTATGATCATTAAAAGAACGTGCGTAGAAAAATAGAACAATTTAATCTATATTGTAGGTCAAAGATTTGCCTGTTTAGTGAAGGGATTTTTACTCCGCATTTGAAAGTTAGAAAATAAGTTACCATAGGGTCTAGACAAAGTATCATTCGATAAGCGATAACGCTAGTAGAAAAGTGCAACATATAAGGAATTAACATAAGCCTTCGAACTATCAACTCGACATATTATTACAATTATATTTTGGATTTTTCTACATTATTATTATAATTGACTTTTATTTTCCAAAGCGATCTTGCCCCGTACGCCTAGCTACAGAACGGGTTAAGGGGTTAATGGGCATGCAATCGAATAGACGGGACGGTTGAAAAATTACGTGTAAATAATAATGGTGCGCGATTCATGTTAAAATTTCGCTTTGTTGATTTATGGAAATAGCGCCACACGCGTTGAATATGCTCCGGTTTAGGCTGGCCCAGTTTGCGCGTTATTTATGGCTGCGCATATTTCTATACCATTGTTGATAGCACTGATGGTGATTCATGGCTTCACAGGCCACAGTTCGCTTCCTGGTTTGTTATTTGTTAACTGCCTCCCTATCTCGAGGTCGATGGGAAACGAGATTCAATACTTTCACAGATCTATCTTTCTTTATCAGATATATCTTTGTGTGTCCGAAAAAGCGTGGAAATTGGGATATATTACGGTTGCTATGGTAATAAACATTAGTTAGCGGATAAATACGTTATAGCCGGTACACACGATGCGTTGCGACGGCGGTGCAGCGCTGCACGTCCGCCGCAACGCATAGTGCACCCCGGCATTTATTAAAACTTACTAAAGTCAGAACTACCACTGGTCACGTGCCAAAGAGTAATGCGACTGCCAAAATTGGGTGAGCAGATTACGAGACGGTAATAGTAGATAATAATAAATTAACCTTCTGTGACTAAATACAATATAATATTGTAAAGTTCATATAAAAGGATGATTCTATAATAATAGGTGTGAAAAAAGCAGAAAAATACTTGAAGACTTTGTTCATTTATTTAAATAATGGTGAAAAATGTCGATGTGTAATATAAACGCAGAAGGTACTAAACAGTTGATAGGTTTTTTTTTACAATAACTAACTTCATATCCCAAATCCAAGTTGTTTATTCGTATATATTATGTATACATGTACTATTAATGTCACGTTTAATTCTAGATAACCTAAATAATTAATACTAAAAATAACTATTCAGTTTTAATGAATAAATTTAATTATCAATTAAAAATAATTATAGTTTATATTTTAAGGCCATGTTGTTTCGACAATATAAAGTTTTCTGCCATGAAACAACAGTTATTGTAGCAGAGCATAACATCTGTTGTGACCCTAATTCTTTCACTGTCATAATAAAAAAATATATACTAAGCTCGACCAGCGTTATTGTCTACATTCGTATTTAGTAAAACAGGGCCGTAATCTGGGTGATTGGAGCCCATTTGTTCCTAATACAATAAATAAGGCAGGTATTAAAACCGTCATAAATTTAAGACCCAATTGCTCGTTTTTTCAGTCGTCAATCACTACCAACAGCCATTAATTATTTTTGAGAGAGAGACGGAATTATATTAACTTACAAATAATTATCAATCAACTTCGTGGAAACAACAGTCATCACACTAGATTTCAGGTCATTCTTCTTCAGTCATAATTGTAGTACATTTTGTTTTCTGTCAGGACGAAATGTTGATGGCCGGGATAGACCTTCACAACTAAACCGGGCGAGACGGCGAACACTGAGGTGCTCAGCCGGCAAATTTATGGGTTGAGTGGCAAGGCAGAGGTACCCCTGTGGGTACGAATCTCGACTTGGGCCCCCAGCCAAAATACGAAACTTAACGGTGATCTACTAGCGTGTAGTAAAACTGACAGCTAAATCTATTGTCTAATATGAACTTAAGTTTTAATGTTTCACTTTTATGATTATTTATGTTTATTGAATCAAATTTTTGTCTATATGACACTATTAAAATAGTGATATATATTTCGTCTTTCGACCGCTTTCGTAGATATATTATGTCCGCTTAAAAGAGGCACTTTATTAATAAATTTCATTGGAATAGATGTGAAATCGCTCTACATTCTGTAAATATGTAATACGATCATTGAAAGATCTAATTACTAATTGAAAGGTTTTTTTTTAAATAACAGTTAAGATATCAATCATAATGCTTGAGTTGTTTTATTTTAGTTTAATGGATTCCTTAACCTCCCATTTAATTCAAAAACAAAAACATGAACATTTTTAAATGTTTGTTTCTATAAGGTGACTTAAAAACCTAATAATCTGCAATGGCCTTTTTAGTTTTCGTTTTTTGATAAATTGAATATAATGATAATGAAGTCGGTAGAGTTTACATTAATTTCATTTAGTCTGCAGAATTCAAACGACTGGGATCCCTACACGAAAATTTCATGGAGGACTCAATTCATAACACCGCGTTTGATGCGAATTATTTTACCAGGGTCCCACGAGTGCTGCCTTAGTTCGTGCCTGTCGACATTTCAGGATACATACACAAGTAACTTTACGGCTTACGTACTGAACACATGTCGGAATTGTTTAATATTTACACACGTAAGAATAGCGGCCGGTCGTTGATCTGGGTCTAGATTGGAGCTAACACTATTGTTTATCGTAGCCTCTATTGTTTTTCAACCCACAAATGGATACGCGTTTTCCTGCAAATTATTTATCTTTTGTATAAATTTGTATTTCACACCACCAAGCATTGGTTTACTAAAAATAACCAGCTAAAACAACTCATAACGCCTTATATGCTGAGTCCGTATGAGTATGAAATTTCAATATTATTTTGAACGCTGACTCTAAATCAAATAAATGATCCAACATGGTCTACACTTTGTCATAATACATTATATTAGATTAAATAATGCCAATTAAATTATAAGCAGTTGTACTTAATATATATGTAAAATATTCAGTATCTTCAAGTCCAAAAAACATATGGAGACGTTCTATTATTTCTCTCATTATCACTTGCAATTAGATCAGATTAAGGGTTAGCGTACACTCATCTATACTAATATTATAAAGCTGAAGAGTTTGTTTGTTTGTTTGTTTGTTTGTTTGTTTGTTTGTTTGTTTGAACGCGCTAATCTCAGGAACTACTGGTTCGAATTGAAAAATTCTTTTTGAGTTGAATAGACCATTTATTGAGGAAGGCTATAGGCTATATAACATCACGATGCAACTATTAGGAGCGAAGAAATAATGGAAAATGTGAAAAAAACGGGCATAATTTTTCATCCTTGAGGGCTTCCATTGCGTGCGCTGCAAAAACGGTTCAAGATACCAAAAATATATGTAAGAAAGAATTATTCCTCTTGAGATGATCTAAAAAAATGTCCGCGACAGTATATGTTTATCTTTTAAGATTAAGTCACTAGAACCGTTTTTATGGCAAACAAATTTGGACGAAATTAATGCATTATTTGTTAAGAGTTGTATCAACGTAATAATATTAATCATTATCCAAATAAATGTTTTGTTGATTAAGAGTATTTAATTATGAACAAAATTGTCTTTGACATCACTTAATTTCAATGAACATCATAGAAGATATTACAATAACTTATATAGCAAAACTACGTTTGCCGGATCAGCTATGTCTTGATAAGCGCGAAACTCGAGAACGACTAAACCGATTTGACTGATTTCTTTTTTGTTGTGTTTGTTGAAGTCTGGGGAAGGTTATTACGGAGAGAAAAATTAAAAAAATTGTCTGAAAAAGTCTAAAAACAACACTTTTCTATATTCTCATACAAAAAAATTCGTAATAATATTTAAAAGTCAATTTGAACTTTAACACCATACTATAAAGTTTAAATGTCAGTGGACGGGTTCCGGGAAGGCAAAACAATTGAGTGACGTATAAATATTAATGTCAATATTTGTCAATTTTTATACATATAGCATTAAGGCCAGGTTCTTTCAAACAATTTTCAAAAAAATCTGACGGGGAGGCTATTAACATTAAAAAAAACAATATGACTTTGTTTTAGAGAAATAGGGCAGAACAAGGTCTGCCGGGACAGCTAGTTTCTAATAAACGAATTTAAACAAGGCAAAATGGAAGAGAAAATTCGTTTAATTAATGTGCAAAATAATTATTTTGGAGAACTTTAATCAAAAACGTTAATGCCACATAAAATAGAAAGGTTTCGCATGAACAGTTACCTGAATTAAAATATTTTAGTGTTAAATCATCGGCTCAGTGGGCATATTTATCGGGCCGACGCACTTCCTGACCCACCGATTCGGTTCATATCTCGATCTAAGAATTCGTTTTCTTTGCTTTAAATATGAATGTTTTATTCGAAGCACGCGCGCATGTTCATCGTTTGTATGTATGACGTCATCGTAATAGTGCCTTAATGATATATACATTAGGTTTCGGATAAATTAAGGAAGTAAAAACACATGTCTTAATGGTCCTTTGTCACTGATATGTAATGGAGTCTATGGAAACGCTGTGTACTTTCTCTTTGACGTTTTCTATTTCAACAAATCTTTGTCTAATATTGTATTTACTATAATGACCAGTAAATGGACCAACTATGTCGAAAAGTACTTTTTCAAATTAATTTAAATTTAGAGAACTCTAGCTTTACACCTTTAGTTTGCTTCTTTGAAATTAGCAGTAATTAAATTATGGTGATTTGATTTTTTTATTAGTTCTATTGGGAATATATTTTAAATGATTTACTAAATTTATCTGTAATTTAAGACGCCCCAGTCATTCTATATATCATTACGTTTAGCCTTAAGTATTGTAAAAGTATCAAGATTAACAATGTTTAAGAAACTACTGAAAATGAAATGAAAAAATGAAAACATTTTTTAAAGATATTTAGTAAATATATTACCCAAAAAGAACACGAAGTTACAGATACATTAACAAAAATTGAGATACTATTACAAATGAATCTCATTTCCACTAGTCATGAAGTTAGGGGCAATGAATATCATTGAATTTTTTTTTATTTGTTACAGAGAGTCCTGCTTTAGATTTCGATCGACACAGTATCGTCCAACCCACAGTCCATCATGGCAGAACGAAAAGAGAAATATCTACAACCAAAGATAAGGTGAGTTGAGACACAAATTCTATCAGAAATTTGCCCCTAACTTCTAAAATTTTATGCAGATTTTGTATTTAATTATATAATACGTTAGAAGATCAACTTTGTATGCTTTACGCGTCTTAGACGGGCTATGTGAACCTTGAATATTCAAATCATATATTACAATTTTCAATATGACAGTTTACTGGAGATTAAGAATAACATATATGCTTACAGTTACAATCAAAATAAAATTACTTAAAAGAGCTTGGAATAAGTTTAATTTTGCACCCGGTGACAATAGCTGGACAGTAGACCTGAGGGAGTCTACTGCCTGGATGAGAGGGAGGCGGTGCACGGTATCTGGCCCGCCACCTGAGAGAGAGGTTTTGGAGCAATGGGCTTTTACTGCTACTCCTCCCAGAGAGGTAGCCTCAACAAGGCCTTGTTCCCTGGGCGTCTGGATGAATTTGGTTTCTCAGGCTCGGGTGGATCAATCAGAGGGGCACCCCGGCGGTTTTTAGTCAGTAAGAATATGACACACCGGGGTTGCTGCCCTCACAGAATCCCTGATGGTCCTATGCAGGATTTTCCCCCGGGATACAAAAAAAAACAGTTTAATTTTGCAAAGGCAGTAATCAACAAGTTGCGTGCTGCATTTCCCATGTGAAATCTATTTTATTTTTGTTAGAAAGAATCTTCAACTGGAGGGCAATAATTTTGCTGAGAATTTAGATCAACTATCCTTTTTCTAATTTAAATAGTCTTAACACAACTCTAAGGTGCTAAATTAGCACCAGTTCCATAAACAACCCGATCGCTAACAGTGACCGACGAGAACACGCTCAGACTTGCAATTAGATATTTTTATTACACTGGTGTTTATTGCTAAGGCATATTTAGTGCCGTATTATATTCTAAATTACGACCAAAACGGTACTGAAATGTACCGATATATAATTATGCTGGGGCTTAATAATAAGAACGGAAGTGGGTAATACCATTTACTTCTATCAGATACTTGAGACGGCGCTCGCAAAACCGTTTAATGACTTTGTAAAGGTGAATGAATAAACACCTACCAAGCGCCTCGGGATCACTAAAGACACAAGTTGACTTTATTGGAAATTATATTCAACTAGCTGTCCCGGCAGCCCTTGTTCTGTCCTATTTCTCTAAAACAAAGTTTTCATGCGTTTCAAAGCATTCTGCCAAAAGTTATTGCCCCGTCGCAGTCTAATAGATATAAAATTGCATTGAAAGACTTAAGTCATATCTAAGGTAATGATATTTTTACTATAACGCCTTATGGGACATTTTTGGGTTATTTTTTGTTTGATTGCTTGGCGTAAAAATTATAATTTTCTTTAATGACATGGAACCTCTAATCAACTTGAAGGCATACCTTTGTTTTGTTTTGATTGACATCATATGTTTGACAGCCGGGGACAGAGTGGTTTGTATGGGAAAACGAAATTGTTGTTTTTACTATATTCCTAGAATTTTTTTCATATTTACTCACTTTTTAAACCTTCTCTGGACTTCAGCAATTAATTCAAAACCAAAATTAGCCAAATCGGTTCAGCCGTTCTCGAGTTTTAGCGAGACTAACCAACAGCAATTGATTTTTATATATATAGATTTGTGCCATTTGGAAATTACTAGAAATTTATTATAAACAGCACACACAATTTAAAAATCATTTTTTTTTAATCAAAATAATAATAAAAAATACATTACCAATTATATCACAGTTGATTATCTAAATGAAATGTGCCTATTATCGACCTACAAAGTCTACTTTAAAAAAGCTCTTGTTACGCTATGCCCGTTACTGCTACGCACTTCTACTGCCTGAACCTTATATTCCTAAACCTTCAACCTGTAAATATTAACCCTTTGCATTCCAAAGGTGACTCTGACTCACCACATGATATGCGCGCGGAAACAGCCTCGGGTGCAAAGGGTTCAATCAGCCAGACATGACTTTGATAAAAAAAAGTTACTCTGTATTCGTTTTACAATGTTTAATTGACATTGTTTTGACGTTTTATCAATTAAAGTAAAATTATGTCGTTGTTATGTTGGTTTATCGTAAAATATAAGTATGTTGATACACAAAGCTACTGTGTTTCATATTGGACGTTGTCTATTTCAGGGCGGTGCACATCATTCAGAGGTGACGGTGACGGTGCCAGTTGACGGCGAAGAGTACGTCCTAGAGTTGAAACTCAATGAAGATCTTATTTCTGAAGGTCACGTAATTCGATACCAAAAAGGAGGAAAGACTGTACTACATAAACCTAAGAAAGAGGTGCTTTTTTCATATTCTAGTCTCAAGTTTGTTTCTTGACTATACTCGTATTTAATTTACACGTAATTAAATCGTTTTATTTTTACACTTTGATGCGTCTGGTTCGAAGGACCATTTATATTACTCATACGGAGTTAAGGATAGTAGAAACTTTTTAATTTTAAATAAACATATGTCTTTGAATTACTAGTTATTAGTGATAATATTACTTATAATTTACAAATAATTATAACGTTCAAGTGTTTGAATAGTTTTGTGCATTTGTGTGTTTTGCTTAACTGAAAAGCTGGTACACTCTCATAGATATTTTTCAGTCATTCAATCAGTGAGATTTATTTATTTCTATTTAATTAGGGAAACACACAAAATAAATAGTACAAAGTTGTATAAGAATAATTCACAAACCAGCAAAATATCAGAGAAATTAAATAAAATAAAAATTATTCTAAGGGGTACAATTAAACAAAAATAAAAAAACAATAAATACCAAATAATAAAGATTATAAGATTACAAAATGAACGTGGATGTATTTGTATGAAGAAATACTTGTATATTGCATCTAAATGCGTATTGCATTATAATTTCAGGACTTAGATTTATGCCAGTATTCTGGCAGTATAAAGGGCAGGCCGGGATCGTGGGTGGCGGTGTCCACGTGTCACGGAGTCAGGGGAGTCATTTTTGATGGAGAGAAAATGAGATACATTGAACCTGCTGAAGGTAAGTTTATTATATACATTTATTCGTCTATGATTTTATTTAAAACTTTTCTCTTTTGTTTACTTTTTTTTGGTATCCCGGGGAAAAATCCTCCATCAGGGACGCTGTGAGGGCAGCGACCCCGGTGTGTCAGACTCATACTGACTAAAATTCCCAGGTTTTTTTTTTCGAAATGACGCGCGTTGTTTGACCGGGAAAGGTCTTCACAACTAAACCGGGCGGGTGGGCGAACACTGGAGGTGCTCAGCCGGCAATTTATGGGTTGGGTGGCAATGCAAGGGCACCTCTGTGGGTACAAACCTCTACTTGGGCCGCCAGCCAAAATATATGAAACCTAACGGTGATGTACTAGCGTTTCGGAAGCGACAACCTTGAGAAGAAACGCCGAAAGAGACTCAAGGCTGCGTCGGAGTGTAACTGCGTTGCTTAAACGACAGTTGACGCAACCCCCAGTGTCCTAATCGCCCCATCCGGGCCCAGGAAACTAAATTCATCCAGGCGCCCGGAGAGATGTTTATTATTTTGCTTTAATCTTAAAAGGACTCGAATTAAACTGTCATAAGATTGTTTTCAAATGTATAAAAAGAAATAAACAATCAACTTTTTGTTGATTACACATTTTAATGCATTTTTACTTTATTTATTTGTTACTTGCCTATACATACCAAACAAAGAGAGTTTTGATGGAATGTCATAAGTACGCGGCAACAACGAAAATGCTTGAAGGGATTAATGTATGTTAAGGAAACGAAAGAGGTTCTGTTCTCTGCCTACTCCAATAAGAATCCAGTGTGATGATAGATACATATATTTTCTTTGTAATTACATGAATATATTTTTTAAATCATAGCATAAAAAACCAGCGAGGGTTGATCTCGTGCTACTTTACAATAAGTGGACTCCGGTTATTTTAGATTCATAAACGGTTAATGGAACTAGGCAAATACAATTCGACTATAATTTTCATTATTAACGATTTAAAAAAATATGTTTTTAATTTTTGTTTAATATTTTTGGGTGAGATATTTCAACTGGAAACCGTTTAAAATACATGTGGTATAAACGTTTCGGGCATTGGTAATATAGATATTCTTGTCAGCATTAGTAGAATGCCCAAGTCCAGTAGTGGAATCCCAATTAAGCAGCTTGTTTAAATAAGTGTGACACATTATTTTAGTACTTGTAATATTGTCCTGTTATTTCAGTTACTTTATGAGTTATTTTTTGTGCTTAGCGGAATAAAACACTTTAGGTTGTAACCAGGTAGTCAACTGCAATATATAAATCAAAAATGTATTTTATATGTTGTATAAAATGTAATTAAGGAAGCAATTTTTTATAACGTTATCCGGATACACTGTATTTTTTTTAAATATTTCGGCATTATTAAGATCAATTACTGACTGCTATGTTAATATATTTGGGAACATGGTAATAATAAGAACATATCGTCACGCTATATCTCTTTAATGAAAAAATGAAAATGAAAAAGTATTTATTTCGCCAGAAATATACAAAAAAAAACATATACCATGTAGACGTAACCCGATACGGAGTTGTCGCCCTACGGGTCGTTAGGGTGTTATGAGACGTGCGGGGTAAGAGGATGCGCGCGCGCACGGGACGCTTGGAAGTTAGTCGACTACCGAGACCCAAGGCGGGAGTACGTGCGTGTGTAAATGTTATGACCGGTGGGCGTGGGTGTGGTTTTAGGAAGACACTTATTTGGCGTTTTACAGTTTATTTGCACTTTAAGGCACACCGAACTGCGACGTACACGCACGTACTCCCGCCTTGGGTCTCGGTAGTCGACTAACTTCTAAGCGTCCCGTGCGCACGCGCATCCTCTTACCCCGCACGTCTCGTAACACCCTAACGACCCGTAGGGCGATAACTCCGTATCGGGTTACGTCTACATGCTATAATGTAGCAATATAAACAACACACAAAAACAAAAGAAAATACAAAACATATAAACATGGCGAAAATGGAGGAAAAATGATGGAAATCGATGTTCTTACGGGGTTAGAAGAGATACATTGGTGGTTGTATTCACTTTGCGTTTATATGTCGTTCTTAACGTGACAAGAAGCGCAGCTGAGCGCCGCTCTCAACACACTTACACATGACATTTCTATGAGTTTCGTCACGATGTCTACCTAGTTACACCTTCCTGCTTGCCCCTTCCTGTAGTGGCGTAGTATTTTTGTCCCAGAGCAGTAACAAGATATGCTTAGCTCGCACATAGATAAGGCGACCACCGGGACAGAAATGCTCCGAGACGCTCGGGGTTATTAATATTAAGTTTAATCTTAAATCAGCTTCCACTTGAAGTGGTAGTAAGAATAAATCTTTTAAAAAAGCTGACTGCCGTCTCCCTGATCTTTCTACCTTCACCGGGGAGCATCTGATGCCAAATCCACTAACACAAACACCATAAACCACTAGACATCGTGTCGGATACCATCCGTATGTGGTAGATGTTCCTTATATCCGCACGAAAAGATTCGCTGCTACATTCATCATGCGAACGGCTAAGGAGTGGAATATGCTTCCAGCGGCCATATTTCCGCGATCTTATGACCTGGGAGTCTTTAAGAGCAGAGTGAATAGGCATTTGTTGGGCGGACGCGGTTCATTATCGTACTCATCGTCACCTTCCACCAGGTGTGATTGAGGTCAAGCGTTCGCCTATAAATTAATTACAAAAAAACCATACGTAATCTAAAAACCTAGAGATATGTTCCTGGATTCTAACTTATTATTATTCGCATTAGTGTGCGTGGAAACCGGTCTATTATCCACTGGACCACCACAGTAATTTAAACACAAAGGAGTTTAGAGAATGTTTTTAATTATTGCACTAATGAAGATTGTATTAATACAATTCAGGTGACATAAAAAGCCGTCATTATGTGTATGACCACTCCGATCTCAATACAAATTACCACTGTGGCTATGTCGGTGGAGTTACCAACAACACCGCGTATGATCCCCATCTCATGAAGAAGTATCAAAACGAGAAGGACATGAAGAAAAACAGGAGCAGCCGGGTGAGCATTATAATTAACTTAATTTTTTTATATAATCCTATATTAATGGTTTTTTTTTCTATTCCCCTTTGTGTGGAAGGCAAAGGCTTTCGTCATACAGCCATGTTAGAGAACTTTTCCTCATCATATTTTCAAGTATAAAAACCGTTTTCATGTCTGAGATATCTTCATCGTCGTATTTTCTTCTGTATAAATAGTTTAGCCTTTAATATTTTTTTTAAATAAAGTTTTACGGCTCTAGGTACAAGTCCTTTTTAGCCCGCCGTTTAGTATTATAATATTCGGTAGTCAGTGATTGACGTCGAAATCAAGGACCCAAGCGACGCGCACGCTACCTCAAGCCAATTAGAAAAAAATACCAATTCATCGCAGCACTCTCCCGTCCGATTATGCTATCGCTGATCAAAACCACAACACCAGTCTCTCTGATGGCGAAAGTCAAAAAACACTGTTTGTGCTAAAAGCTTGCATGCCAAGCAATAATATTAATTAAAAAAAATAAGTGGTTAATTAAAAGAAACGGTCAAAGCAGTCAAATGATGAATAACGATAGTAATTTTTGACTAGCTGGCTAAGTCTATATTTACTTGAAGAATAAGGCTTTCTTTTATACTAGTTCAACAAAGTGACAACATTACATCAAATGGAAAGTACGTGTATTCCAAGAACGACAATGAACGTTAAGAGACGAAAATACGTTGACAGTCACCAACGCTATGTCGGACCTCATATACCACAACGGAAGGTCTCTAGGTATATAAACAACTGGATTTACACGAACTGTTCCCGAAAGGCGATATGCCTTTTTTTTGGTGTCCCGGGGGAAAATACGGCGACGGTGACTTGGCCGCGGAATAGCCAGAGAAGTTGTTCGCTCTCTGACCCTTTTGGCGGCCTCCTTCTGCTTCATCACAACCACACAGAAGGCTGTGATTCTCGCCATGCCTCTTCGCTGCCGACCATGGCTTTTACCACCGCTGGCATCAAGAGAAACGCGACAGACAGAAGCAAGTCACTATGTACTAGGAAGAATAAGATGCATTTTAAAATTTAGAGTCTAAAAATGTAGACTTTTGTATAATTATTTTACAAATTTTAGCACAAGAGACAAGCGGACGATATTCAAGTAAGGGGGCCGTATAACGCAAATAAACTGACACGCTATGTAGAGCTTGTACTTGTGGCTGATAACAGAGAATTCAGAGCGAATGGAGAAGACATACGTACAGTGCACAGGCAGTTGAAAGACGTAGCCAATATTATTAATTCCGTAAGTACACTTTCAGAAATTTCAGTCTTGGATGACTACTATAACACAGTGTACGGTACTTCGATACCTCCGCAAGTGGCACGGGCTGCCTAAAGAGTCTCACTTACCGCGACCACCAGTTCGCCAACTCCTCAGGGGCCCCTGCTTCTTCTCCAGGATACTGGTGTCTTTGAGGATCTTCCTTGCACACTTGTACACTTTGGAATCGGATTGTGTTTGAGTTTAGGAATTTTCGTATGTTTTATGTCGTTACTCGGCGGATCGGTCGAGCGAGACCAAAACTCTATTGCCAACCCGAACGGTGTTGCCAGAGCTGTCGAAAGTTACCCGCACATAAATTCGAATACGGAACACACAGATCTGTAAAAAAATGGGCTGCGATTATTGTTAACCAACTGAGGATCATTTTAGAACCGCTTTTTTCTTACTTTTAGATTAAGATATTTTAAAAACCTGACGTGATGGAGCAATTCTGATGAAAGATTCAGATTCTATGAAAAAAAACAATACTTGGAAAATGACCCTCACTTGGTCAACAACAATAACTTGCAGATCTGTGTAGTTTATGGACAAAATAGTATAGCAAGGTGGTGTGCGTTGATCGTGTGACTAGACGCACACCTGCACTGCTATCCGCTTATGATGAAGGTGTTGGCTGATAAATGATAGATGGGCTATGCTACAAGTATTTAATAATGATATTACAACAATGAATGCGGAAGCTATTTTATATAAACTAAGTATGCGATAAGCAATAGTGCGAGCTGCGCGGGTAGCCTAAGCCGAATGAACTCGCACGCGGCGCCGTAGAAACAATGTTGCACCGGCTCAGTCATGCGTAGTGATGAAAATGCCCGGGAATTTTCCCAAAGTGCCCAAAACTTCCGAGAGCATTTCGTAAATTCCCGGGAATATTCCCAAGGAAGTTTTTGGGCACTTTGATAAAATTCCCGGGCATTTTCATCACTAGTCATGCGTATCTAATTGCATTGCTCGTGTCCATTTGTCGGCGGCTTGATCGACTCGATGCGCTTTGCCAATGGTAAAACGGATGACGGCAAAGTGACTCCACATAGTCATTCGATCTCGTGTCAATACAAGTATAAAAAAGTATACGTTATTTTCTCTTTTCAGGTCTATGCGCCGCTGAATATTTTCATAGCATTAGTAGGCGTTGTGGTATGGACTGAGCGAGACGAAATACAATTAGAAGAGAACGGCGATTCGACGCTTAATCATTTCTTGCATTACAGAAGGAATACATTAGTCATCGACATACCTAATGATAATGCTCATTTATTGACGTGAGTTTTTTTTAGTGAATAACTTGTAAACACATCGACAGTGCGAGAAATTCTGTCAATTTGATTGGGCAAATACAATTTTTATAATAACTTAGTATAATTTGTCAGAGTGTACGTCCTTTTTTTTCGGTGGGGCTTTACGTTGTTTACAGCGAATGGGCTCTACTGCTTCGCTGGGCTTGAGAGGGCGAGCACTGAATGTGCTCAGCCAGCAATTTATGGATTTGGTAGCAACGCAAGGGCACCCCTGTACGGACCTACGGACCTCGACTTGGTCGACAAGTCAGGGAAAATTAACCTAACGGTGTTTAAGCATTTCGAAAGTGACTACCTTGAGAGGAAACGCTGAAAAAACTCAAGGCTTGCGGCGGTGTGGGTGGGTGTACGTCTATTTTCTCATATACCTAAAAACATCCTGTAGTGTTAAGTGGGACGACATGATGGCGACGACTCTTAATAGATTTCCGTACCCTGATAGACGTTATTATTCTTGGACTACACTGCACTTACCATTAAGTGCGGTGTAGTCACTCTGTCGAGTAATTATAAAAAAAAAATTACAGTGACGTTTATTTCTTTAAGCATCCATAGGTCTGTTCAGACGGATCGTATTGTAAATTGATTATTTGATATTTTACTTTTTATATCAAACATTCTATACTGTTGGGCGTTATATATTTATCTAGCTATATATTTCGCAAAAACGTACATGGGGCTTACTTGTAGTGGAGTGCATACTTTGAAAGCATAACAAGTATCGTCTTTTTTTTACACTGGCTCGACATAGTGACTACAGAGTACCTGATGGTAAGTACAGTGTAGTCCAAAAACGAAAGCGACTATCATAGGATGAAAATCCATTGATAGTCTACTTCGTCATGTCGGCCTACATATACCACGACTGAAGGTCTCTAGGTATATGAGCTACTGGATATACACAAGCTGATCCCGAAACGCGACAAACCGAAACTGGTCACTATGACGGGCTTTACACCCATGCACTATGGTCGCGATCCAGACGGGCACCGACGCCTTACCACCTCGCTGCTGCTCGTTTAGCACCACCCAAGAGTCACGTGTAGGGAAACTAGGGTAAAGCCTACGGACGCGAGCAGCTTCGACTCCCTAACCGACTCCCGACTTTCATCTTGTTATAGTTAAACATTTGATAAATATATTGATTTAAAATCTCAGAAAAGAACTTTCAGAAGTCTAATTTGAACACACTTTAAGGTCAACATGCTTATTAAATCCCCAAGTTGAACAAGATAATGTTTTTCATGCTTCTATGGGATGCACAGCATTGCCACCTCAACATTCCAACATCGAATATCAAACCGAAAACATAAGTCACGTATCGCGCTTTGTAATTCTTTTAAATCTCAGTCGACAGAAATTCCAAGACGGCGTCGTCGGCAAAGCGTTGAAGGGTCCTATATGCACCTATGAGTTTTCTGGCGGTGTGGCCACGAATCATTCCGAGGTGCTAGGCCTCGTCGCGACAACGATCGCTCATGAGATGGGGCACAACTTCGGCATGGAGCACGACACGGAGGAGGACTGCCAGTGCCCGGACGAGAAGTGCATCATGAGCCCTTCGAGCACCTCGGTCACGCCGATACACTGGTCTTCGTGCAGTTTGAAATCTCTCGCTCTAGCCTTCGAGAGAGGGATGGATTACTGTCTCAGGTTAGACTAGTTTATTTATGCTACTAGCTGACTTGACGAACTTCGTACCGCCAACAGTTAATTGATGTCGTGTTAACTTTTAGCTAAACCTACTCCTCCTCTCCCTGGTTCCCCATTCTCCTTCTCCCTACCCTACCCTTCTGTTGTTAATACTATATCCTGTTTTATTCCTAACTTAAAAAATTATCATTTCTCCGCAGTTAATTGCGCCCTCAAATTTAACCACTTTAAATTTAATTTTCGCAACGAAAGGGATCGTATGTTCGTCTCCAATATCTAAACTAATTTTGTAGTAAAATAAAAAAAAAAACTGTTCAGCCATTTTAGTGAATACGGACTAAACAAACACACACTTTAGAATTTATAATTTAATAAGGATTCATGATTTATGATGTTGTATGTTATTAAATTCTATAAATGAAACGTGATGTAGTATGTATTTTGGACTACAGTATACATAACTTTAATGTTACAGGAACAAGCCGAAACGTCTATTCGAATCGCCGACGTGCGGCAATGGGTTCGTGGAGCCGGGCGAGCAGTGCGACTGCGGGCTGATGGCTGACAAGAACGAAAGGAACGCCTGCCACGGCTGCTGCCACCCCGACACATGCATGCTTAGGAGCAACGCCAGCTGTGGTGCTGGCACCTGCTGCGATTTCAAGGTGAGAAGTGGAAAAGCTATTACGGGAGCAGGAGTTGGGATTTCCTTAATGGAAAGAGTCTTGATGTTGTAAATTTTAATAGACTTGAAGGGATGAGATGAAAGGTCACTTACTAGGAATTTGGTGATGGGCAGGCTTTGCGGTACCGCGATCTGCCCGACCACGCTTTTTGTCGGCCAATACTTTGTGATACGACTGTATTATGAATGCGCCGACTCTAGTGATGCGCGTGGTGATTAAATCGATAAATAGTGAGGAAAAAAAGTAAATGATTAACAAGTAACACCTGGGGCTTTAGCCCGTAAAAGTCTGATACACTTCGGCCAATACCCCCATATCCGATATATTCCGTATAAATTCAATGTAAAGCATATAGCGTTGAGGGAATATTTTGGATGCGAATCCAGCTCAAAGGACCATGTCGATGCCGCGATTTGATGAATTGTTGTTTTGGTGCGCCCTTGCGTAGTAGGTAATTTGAATAAGCGTACATCGTTTTTGTTGAGTGATTTTTAGGCTATATGAGGCTCGATGAGTATTTTACTGGTATAATACAGCGTTAGACCCAAAGCTTGTTTTTTACAATACTGTGAAGAAATATACTGTGATGGTTAAGATACAGATAAAAATTTTCAGTTTTACTTTACTGTTTTGCATTCTGAAAGTTATCGTAAAAATCTGGAACAAACTTGTTTTTGTTTATTAACCTTGAATACATAATAACCCATCAAATATGAGTAGTTTATTTCAAACTTTAGTTGCATTTCCACTGACTCGCTCATTCGACAGGGCTACTGGATTTTTCCTTTTACTTATGCTTACAATGATGTAAATATTTACAGACGTGTCGACCTAAGTCAGCGGGCACGCAATGCCGATCCGCGGACCGAGAGTGTGACCTACCGGAGTACTGCACGGGACACTCAGAGTTTTGTCCTCAGGATGTATATAAAATGGACACCACACCATGTGGTACTCACGACCAGGTAAACCACTAATAAATTGTGTGAAATTTGACCAGACACCCGCTCCCCACACCCCCTTTGTCGCCGCAACAACCTGTAACGACGTAGGCTAGGACCGAGTTACCGGATTTACTTATAAAATGAATTGAGAGGGGTTGGGCCCATAACCTAAAAAACATGGGCTTTAGAAAAACATAGTCTAACGTCTATATAATATTATTAAATGCTTTTTATACAAGCTTGCCACAGACCTCGTCAGTAGATAGACGTATTTACCTCGAGGATATTAAGCCGGTGTATGTCTGACATACCTTGGCTACTATCCTCTCCTAGGCCAGGACGATCCTATGAGAATTTTCCTCAACTAAAAAAATATCAGCTCACCAAACTGACAATACTGTATCTGATAGCACAGCGTATATAAAATCCAACACCAACTATCCTAAATCTGGATGCTGTTCATTGATAGTCGCCGTAATTATGCTGAAAGCTCTAAAATATATCCACGTTTATTTGAAAGACCTCGATAGTATAGACAGGAAGGGAATATATTAGTGGGAAAATAATTTTACAGTCTGTTGACACGACAGAGGTACAGGGAGACATACCACCCTACTATTTACTGTTGCCGATAGGACTTCTTATTTTGTAATACAATTAGTAGTATATTTTTTTTTTTTCAAATAAATGTCTTTAAACTTGTAAAAATAAAAATATTATTATTATTGTCCACGGTCTTTTTTATATTCTAGCTAAATTGCCCTTAATATAATTGCGCTAAATTTAATTGTCTGCACGCGTACTATTCTCCGAGATTTAATCGTAAGGCAAGGGGGGTTAAAATAGCTAGACTATGTAAATAAAACATTTAAATAAAATAATATCTATTTTTACTTATGTTTATTTATTTGACTAGGCACCTATAAAGCTTTAGCAGAATATCCTGCGGGTATTTACTCTATATATTATATACTTAATGTTTAGTGTGGATGCCTTCGTATAGAGTGTAAGGCATAACAAGTTTGTTTTTGAACTTTCAGCAGGCATATTGCGTCAAAGGCTCGTGCAGATCGCACACGGATCAATGCCGTCTGCTCTGGGGCACTACGGGGGAGAGCTCCCATCAAAAATGTTATGTTAACACGAACATAAAAGGAAACAAGTAAGTATATAAACAAGTAAGTAAGTAAAGGCTTGTCTTGACTGACACATCATCTTAAACTGAGATTTATAGACGATACTTTAAGTTTGCTTAGATTTTACTCAAACATTAAAATCTGATTAATATCGCAGTATATGCTAAGTCACCGAATTTCTCAACATGCAGTATATATAGCCTAAGTACTTACAAAACCCTGCAAGTGCCTAGGCTATATATTATTTATTCAGTGTTTTGTGCAAGACGAACTAATTTCCTGAGCAAAGTCGAAATAACGTGTATTAATCTCAGGTTTATAGCCTAAACTACTGAAAATAGATACATGTATTTTTATTGGGTTTATTTTACAACATAGGCACCTACTCAGGATAAATGTTTTGATATTTCATCCCTAAGAGGATGAAATATATGCTGAAACTTTGTTTGAATATCCACCAGTTTTGGGTGTAAATTACACCTAGGTGAAGTCAGGCCGAATGCACTAGTATATTATATTAAAAAAAAACGTTTTTTTTCTATTTTCCTATTTGTATGATGATTATTAGATCTGTACTTTTCGCTTCTATACGTTTTAGTGTCTTTACTAAATATAGAAATTGCTGCTACATTTTAACTATAATATCGTCAAATTCTTATTTTTTGTCACTGTTGTATCACCTGTGAAATATCAACATACACGGAGTTTTTTTTCTTTATTACTTCATTTTCATAAATAATCTTAAAAGGAAGGCTGAGAATCTTGAAAGTAATATTCAATTTTCCACAAATGTATTGCTGGAGCGCACATGATATCGGTTTTATTTCTATCACATGCGTAGTTTTGTAAGTCATAACGATGATGATATTCAATACGGCTTATAATGATTTGTTTCAGGCATGGGAATTGTGGTTACGATCGTATTAATCAAATATACAAGCCGTGCGCATCCGCTGACGCGATGTGTGGCATGTTGCAATGTCGACATCTTAACGAGAGACTTGAATTCGGTATGGAGTCTGTGGCGTTACTATCTGCAATGTTCATCAATAATAATGGTAAATAACAAAGCTGTTGTTAACTTCCATGCTTATGATTAACATTGCCAAAAGAGCCTGTAATTAACTCCTAAGTTCAATAACACTGAAAAAGTCCTGTAATTAACTCTCTAGTTCAACAACAAAAGTGCAAAAAGTCCTGCAATGAACATCCGAGTTCAACAACAACAATGCTAAAAGCCCTGCGATTTACTTCTAAGCACAACAACAGGGCAAAAAGTCCTGCAATGAACTCTCTAGTTCAACAGCAAAAGTGCAAAAAGTCCTGCAATGAGCATCCGAGTTCAACAACAACAATGCTAAAAGCCCTGTGATTTACTTCTAAGCACAACAACAGGGCAAAAAGTCCTCCAATGAACTTTCGAGTTCAACAGCAACAATGCTAAAAGTCCAATAATTAACTCCAAGTTCAAAAACAACACTGCAAAAAGTTCTGCAATGAACATCCGAGTTCAATAACAACAATGCTAAAAGTCCAATAATTAACTCCCGAGTTCAACAACAATAGTGCATAAAATACTGTATTGAACTCCTAAGTTCAATAACAACAATGCCAAATGTCATATACTTACATATCTCCTGTTTGTCATTAACAATTAAAAATGTCGTTTAGTTATAAGTAAGTTACTTTCATTTATAACAATAGTAATATTATTCAAATCAACTTCCCTGTTTAATTTACAACAATAATTACCTGTTATATGAGGCTTTGCAAATATTTCGTGAGATAACATTAAAAATGAATTTTAAAAGCATTTTTATAATATTTTTTTTTATAGTGTACTTCTAAATTACAAAATAATAATAGTTCACAATACAAAGATTGCGAAGCCATATGTCCAGCTTATGAGCAGCCAGTGAGTTCCGGGAAACAATTTTACAAGAATAGATTACTTAATTAATAAAGTTCATACGATTTTTTTTTGATAGCCCGGGGGAAATCCCTAACGGACCTCAGGGGGCTGTGAGGGCTGCCCCCGGTGTGTTGGACTTGCACCGACTAAAACCCCCGGGGTGTTCCTTCTTCCCGTCTGACCGGGGCCAGAGGTACAGCGTCATCCTCTTCTCCGATCCTCGGCAACGTCTGGCCTTTTGTAAGGCCGCATCTATGTACTGCGAGGAGTGGTGTAAGGAGCCATCCCTCGCAAACCGCGGTGTGCGGAAACACGTCACACACCGCTCTCGCCTGGATAAATTGGGCGGCACTCTCCCTCATGTGCACCGTCCAGGCGTCTAATCCAAGTTCATACGATTACCTTAAGTCAATCGTATAGCGTTAGTTGTCATTATTATAATTTCCTTTATCAATCGTTTTGTACAGGCACAATAATCCCATGTCGTACGGCAATCATCGACTTGGGACTGTCTGATGTTGATCCCGGAATGGTGCCAGACGGCGCTACTTGTGGCTACGAGAAGGTAAGTTTTTTAATCAATAATACTTTCTCGTCTAGACTCCCATCGCAGAAAAGTTTGCCGCTATCACTATAGGTAGCACTGACGTGCGTAGGCTATTTGGACAAGGTAGGTAGAATTAACGTAATTATACTTTTTTTTTAAACTGACTCGACACAGTGACTGCACCATACCTGATAGTAAGCATGGTGCAGTCCAAAAAACGCCAACGACTATCGAAAGATAAGAAAAAATCCATCGGTAGTCGCAGCGATCATGCCGGCCTGCACAAATATCTCTTCACGCTACACTTAAAGGATCCCATATCATAGGATGGTGGGAACACGCTCGCTGGAAGACCATTCCACAGCCCAACGACACGGCAAAAGAAGGAGCTAGAGAACTTCTTATTCCTAGCCGGGACATAAGATACCGTATTGCTGTGACACCGCAATCCCGCGCGCGTGGTTCTATTCTGGAAGGGAGAGGGAGGAACAAGGTTAAACCACTCTCCAGAACATTCGCCATGATACAGACGGTAGAAAACGCTCAGCATTATATTATTATAGTAAATATTATATAGCGCTCATGGGAAAAATACACAGCGTAAAAATAGAATAGATAGGAATATAAATCTTTTTTTGTTTTGTTTAACTTTAAGCAATTTATTCCAGATTTATTTATTGTAAGGGCACGCAATGCTTTAATGCATATATATAATGACCGCTACTGATAGATATGTTAAAAAATCGTAGAGTAAAATTATTTTCACATGAATAACAGTGTGTGTGTGTGTGTGTTAATGTACGCAGATGTGTTTGAAGCAAAGATGTGTGTCGGTATCTGACGTGAGAGCCGCCATCGCCGCCCAGGAGTCATCGGTGTGCCCGTCCAACTGCTCCGGACACGGTGTTTGCAATTCAGCTGGTATGTTTTTTTTATCCTAACCTGGCATAAAGATCACATCTCGCCTGACGGTAAACATGGTGTAGTCCAAAAGACCACAGTAACGGAAACCCTATCGATATTGAGTCGCAGTGCTCGTTCGTTATTCATTAATAACTTCGCAAGCCGGTGCGTTGGCATCTACTCTATAAATACTCTAGTTTAGTTTTTTTTTATTTGGTTCTGCGAGGTGGTAGGGCGTCGGCGCCCGTCTGGATCGCGACCACAGTCCATGGGTGTAAAGCCCGTCATAGTGACCAGTTTCGGCTTGTCGCGTTTCGGGATCAGCTTGTGTATATCCAGTAGCTCATATACCTAGAGACCTTCAGTCGTGGTATATGTGGGCCGACATGACGACGTAGACTATCAATGGATTATCATCCTTTGATAGTCGCTTTCGTTTTTGGACTAAACTGTACTTACCATCAGGTACTCTGTAGTCACTATGTCGGGCCAGTGTAAAAAAAAAATAATAACCCGGAGGAAAATCTTGTATAGAACCGTCAGGGTCTTTGTGAGGGCAGCGATTTAATACTGACTAAAAACTCTCGGGGTGTCCTTCTAATCGCTTCTCCCGGGCCTGGGAATCAAAGTTCGTCCAGAAAATCGGAAACGAACGGTCTTATTAAGGCTTCCTCGCTGGGAGGAGGTGGTGGGTGTAAAGGGCCCGCTGTAAAGAACTCAAGTCTACTGCCCGGCTGGTTTGACCATGATAGACCTAGCACATATAGTATATATTGGTATAGTAAACAAATCTAGTAAAAAAAAGTGAATGTACCAGCGCTGCAGAGTCTAGTGCTTTGTAGCACAAGCTGAGACAGGGTCCTTGTCGGCAACGGCCGCCTATTTTATCTATTGGGTTTTTTTTTTCCTGTGTTTCTTTTTTTTTCGAATTTACGCGTGTTTGTGGACCGGGAAAGGTCTTCTCAACTTAACCGGGCGGGACTTGTGTTTTTTTCACGTGTTATTTATTTGTATTATGTCGTCACTTTTGTTTGGCTGCTGCTGATTAAATGCTTTCTTTTTCTTTCTATTCACTGGTCACCGTTATGATGGTGATGTTCTACACTGACTCGACACAGCGACCACACCAGGCTTGATGGCGCACGGGCCAGTGCAAAAACGGCAATAGCTATCAACAGCTATCAAAAAACCCTATCGATATGCACAGCCTTCATGCCGGCCTGCACAAATATCTCTTCACGCTACGTTTAAAGGACCTAGTATCATAGGATCAGCCGTGGTGGCTGCCGGCAGAATAGAATAGCACTCCCCTCTTCTTGCTGAGGTGTCGTAAAAGGCGACTAAGGTATCTCTTGAACACCGCAATTCAACCAGGTGTTCAGAGAAGGAAAACTCGACCAAACCCGCATCCTGGTCCCTCCCGATCGTACTGGTTCTCCTTTCCATCGGGCCTGAGGGAGCTCGGACGAGAGAGTGCTTTTCTGGCTGCGCGTCCAGTTGTGCACTTAAATATCTCCTGCGCAATTGACTGTTTCCGAAAACTGAACCTCGATTTTCTTAATCGGTGTTGAAACAGTCGCCGTGGCCGAAACCGGCTAGGATATCATCATCATAGGAAGGTGCGAACACGCGCGCCGGAAGACCATTGTACAGCTCGACAACTGCCAATGTGACCAATTTTATATCGAATCGCTTATAATGGTTTTTTTTTTATTCTATTTATTTAAGGGACTGTTACGTGGGTACGTATGTCAGCCCCATCATACCCTAATACAGAAATACCTAACATATTACATATGGTGCCATTGATCTTAAAAAGCCAGACGCCTCATCAGATAATAGTTCTGTTAAGATTTTGTTAAACATCCCGATGTCAAGTCTGTTCAGAGCAAAGGCACTCACAAACGCCTCCCTCACAGGTTCAGATCGGATTATAATGGTTTTATATTTCAGGACATTGTCACTGCGAGGCAGGATTCGCTCCTCCTCTGTGCGCGATGCCCGGCGTTGGAGGATCTTACGACTCTGGTCCTATCACGGATCCCAGCAGTAAGTTTTTTTTTCATACATATGTCCTTTCAGAATTTCATTCACTTTTACGCCTTGAGCTTCGATTTGACAAAGTGACGACTGTGCATTTGATGGTAAGTACAGTGTAGTCCAAAAATGAAAGCGACTATCAAAGGTCGAAAATCCATTGATAGTCTCCGTCGTCATGTCGGCCCACATATACCGCGACTGAAGGTCTCTAGGTATATGAGCTACTGGATATACACAAGCTGATCCCGAAACACGGCAGGCGAAAGCGAGTCACTATGACGGTCTTTTGTGATCGGTCGGTGATTTACACTTGTGTGTTGTGATCATGACTCACTTTAGGCAATCACCCTACGATAGATACAAAGATATGGATGCTTTGTGTATTTTTTTTCGTTTATTTTTTTATTTATTTATGTCTCTTTCAAATACTATTCTAATATAAAACGAAAGCTGTTACTGATACAATTTAGACCAATAGTATCTTTGGGTTTTAGGATTCTTCCGAAATGTTTTTAAGGTCTAATGTTTTGTTTTCTCTATTTGTGGTTTTATTTCTGTGTAATTATTACAATGGGTAAAATTAAACATAAAACTTACCCTAATGTTGTATTCATTGAGATGAGCCAATCGCATAATTTTATGCTACGTATATCGAATAAGCAAAAATATTTAGTTAAAATAAACCTTTATATGTGTTTATATATTGATCTACTTGATTTCTTTTCAGTTCAAAGGAACTTCATGGTGGCGATGTATATTATATTCCTCGGCATCATCCCATCGATACTGCTTGTGCTGTTCCTTGTTTACTACACGCGGCACAACGTCCTGTTCTGGGGGAAGAAATCGAAGAAGTCGTACGTAAACTGTTTCCTATGCACGTGTTGTGGCAGCAGGCAAGGCGGCGGCACGTTCGCTTACAGATTTGCTAGGTTCCAAGAAAGCACTAGTTCTCTTCGTCAACTTCTAAGTTTTAAAAGATCTAACAAACGTAACGTTGAAACAGAAGTACCGCATGTCGACGAATGCATATACGACACACCTGAAGAAGTTATTAAAAACGAATCCCTGCATTACAATATACTCAATCTTACCGATACAGATAAAGCTAAAAAACCATTGAAAAAACCGGTAAAGAAATTCAATAAAGATGATATACAAATAGCTGATATTTCAATTGTTGATAACGCGTCGTCAGTAGTAAAAAAGCCAAGCGAAAATAAACCTAATATATCGATAATAAAGCAGGGTTTGGCATCAACTACTAATGAGAATTTAAATAAACAAAAAAGTATTTCAAGTAATATAGGTGGCAACAATAAAACTGTATATAGTAATCTTCCGGGTGTAGTAAAAAAACCAGTTTCAAAGGAAAATAAACCTAATGTATCTATAATAAAACAAGATTTGGCATCAAAACCTAATGAAAAATTAGTCAAACATAAGGGTAATAATATATATAGCAATGGTGAATCTACGTCTGTTAGTCCGGCCGCGGCAAATAAATCAATTTTAAAGGGCAACAAACCTAATGCGTCGGTAATAAAGAAAGATTTTCTTTCTACGACAAATAATAATAAAGTCAGACAGAAAATTAACTTGTTTAATGATAACGAAGACGGTCTGTACGCGAACGTGTCGGACACGGTGAAGGTGCATCAATTTAAGAAATAGGCGCTTTTGTGGTGTTTGAATTGACTGTTATGTTTTACTAAAAAGATATTGGGTGATTATCTCGATTATACTAGTAGTTACTGAGAGAGGAGAGGTAAAACACACAAAAAAAAAAGCAAATAATGACACAAAATAATAGTATTCACGAGGTTTTTGTAAAATGATGCGTGTTTCAAAATACACCTATCCCCCGAATTACACGGTAGATACGTTCCTGAGAAAAACGTGTAAATCGAAAATTAAAAATTTTCAAGTCAAAACCGTGTATCGAAAAGCTTACAGAAAATGCATAATTTTGCTATTTAACAGTTGTGATTTTTTTAAATTTTTTTAGGTGTACACAGAAATAAAAATAAAATGCATTGACAGGTTAAAATATGTAATATATTACGGAAACACTGTTTTTTTTTATTTAATTACAATACATTAAACAGAAGAACAAAAAATAAAACCAAAGGTATTTTATTATCCTTCATCATGTGCTGCAAGTCAGCACATAAGCTCGGGATTCCCCGTGAGATGTGTACACAGCGCACGTGTTCAAACACAGTAGCATTTAGTAGAGTGCGATAAAAACAAAAAAAAAACTTATTTGGAAAACCGTGTAAAAGCGAAAACGTGTAAAGCAAGTACCGTGTAAATCGGGGGATAGGTGTAATGTGATATTTTTATGCCTTAATCTAATGTTATGTCCTAAAACGTAGGAGACCCGTGATAGAAAACATCTTAAGGAAACTCACGCGGCATCTAATAGAAATGTCGTGTGTATTAGTGCTGTGAGAACGGGGATCAGTTGCGCTACTGGTCACATTGGGCACAACATATAAGCACAAAGTGGATACAATTACTAAAACATCTCTGCTCACCCTTTAAGGCATAGAGCAGGACAACATATTATTATTATTAGATGAATATAAAATAAGTTTTTATACTTAGTATGTTTTACCACTCGACCCTCGATGTAACAAATTTCTATCTTGCATACTCTCTACGAGCTCTTTTTGTTTGTTTTTGTTTTTTTGTTAACTTGGTGAAAATCCCTACGGACCGTCAGGGGAAGTGGTGAGGGCCACTCCCCCCGGTGTCTATGACTATTTTTTCTGTTATAGAATATTTGCTTCAATAATTTCTCATTTAATTATAAGAAAGGTATAATGTTATGTGAAAATTAATTTCAATGTTTTTAATATTAATTTTAAAGAAAAAAAAACTAATGCGAAGTATCTGAATGGTTATTACATTGTGTAAAATGATTACTTAGAATTTGTTTTAACTCTCTATAAACTTAGTAATACCTGATAGAAATGAGAGGTACGTTTATGTCATGAAAGTAATCAATCGCCTAATGTCTTTCGAATTTATCACTGTAATGCTAATAGTTGTGTACAGGGTCGTCGATAAGTATGCATATTTGATTGTTTGCATTTTTGTACCTTTTATGCACTGTTTTGTTTGACGCGTTTAGTTTTATTTCACAAGTTTGGCTTTAAATTTTCTTTTCATAATTATTAAGTAGTGCTGTACTGTTTTCAGAAAAAGTTTAATAAATACTAAAATTTTACTTTACATTATAACTGAAAAAAGAATTATTTTTATTGGAAACTAAGACGAATAGAGAGATTAATAAAGTCGTTGAAAGCTCCTTGTTATATGTTATTCTTTTTTTAATAATTTCTACATATTTGTAAGTCCAAGAAAGATTAATTGGGTGTCGATGTTCAAAAATTTGATTGAAGACTGACTTTTATCGATTATTTTAAAATATAGTTCGAGACTTCTTATTTTATCATCGTATTAATTTAAAAAATGGGCTGAAATTCTAAAATGTATTTTAAATTAAATAGGTCAGTTAAAATTTTATCAAGTTTTCTAGATTAAATAGGACTTTTTTACACAAACTTACAGAGTGGTTTCTTTGAATGGTTACATATGTTTTTGTTTTTACACATTTGAATAATTAATAAAATTTGAATTTTCTCCAAAATCACTCATTTAAAAAAAATGTAACCTATATATAATTTTGTTTTTTTTTTTTTCTTGATTTATTCATTTTAGTGTTTCATATATCCAAACAAGTCATTTCTTATAAAAAAAAAAAAACTAGATAAACTATATATGTTGTATCGACTTTTTCTGAAAACTTGTAGTGTTTTTGCACGTGGGTACTTAACATATCTTTAGATTATAAGACAAATACTTTTATAGAATTTAGTTGCTTTATTTGTGTATGTTTAAGTAGTTAGTATATTTCTTACGCTATATTCTAATGTTATAGGGTTGCCCATAAATTACTTCATGTAAAATGTATAGTAAATTACATCTAGCTCTTGGACTATTGAAGGGCGAAAGGCTATCTGTTTTAACGACATTAATTAGCTACGTTGACATATACATTTTTTCGGAATCAGTAGATAACGCCAACTCCGAAAATATATATAACTCGATATCTACAAAAATTTCGTTTAAAGTAAATATATACCTTCAATAGTGTCTTTATAATATAAAAATATTTATTTAACATAATTTATGGACGACATCTTATTCCTTCCTATTTCTCTTTCTTTAGGATTTTCCTATTTTTCTACTTTGTGGTTAATACGTTTACTATTATATTAATCGTAGTATTGTTTTATTTTTTTTAATAATGTTTTACCTATTTTGTGGTACTTACCATTTCTATAAAACTAACATTTATTTTCTTACTAGTAACACATATATTTCAATAAAAAAAAGTATTTTTAGTCAACATTTTATTCCTTTATACAATGCACTTTTTTTTCTCCAGCCCTTAACTAACTTATGGCATATTTATTTCTGTCGAGCTCCTCTCCACGTCCAAAAAAATGTATTTCAAATAATTTCTGCAAACCAACATTTTATAGTAATAATATAAGTAATTTATATAGTTTTAACAGTAGCTGTATGTACGCGTTATTATACGATCATACATTCATTACGGTTATACATTATTTTATAATTTAATAAAAGCATTGATTAAATATTATCCATACTCTGGAGATCTTTTCTTAATCTAATCTTAATCATTTTTTCTTTTCTGTGGCTGATCATAGAGATGGCTCATGGCTCAAAAATGTATAGCAAGTTACAATTAAGGGGTATAAAAGCAAAAAGGCTTCGGTCCATATTATGTTACTTTCAGCTTATAGAATGAATATTTATTCTAATTTAAACGCCTTTAAAAATTATTGAATCATTATGAAGTTAATTTAAATTCAGAAATTATTTATACAAATACAGTTTGCTTTAAAAAAAGATAGGACTTGTTTCGTGCGCAGATGCTCGTGTTCTGTTTTAACACGTTGAACGCCGTGGGGGTCACCGGTGACTCCCAGTGAACTTTCCGTTTGGGCCGGGGGGTGTTGCACCGGTGACCCCCAGCTAAAAAATGTGATAAAACGCAGATTTATAACACTAGAAATTATAAGAAAAACATATTTCGAAATAGAATTTATTGTAGAATAAAGAGATTAAAACGGCCTGAACGGGAAGTATTGAGAAAAAGAATACCAATCCCAAAAAAGTAGTTCCCGTACAGGTCTGCATTAGTTATTTTGTATGGAAACCGTTTTTATTTTCGATTTCTAGTTTCGATATTGAACCTATACGATTACGTTCTTATATTATACACCAGTTTAAGCTATTATTAACATTATTTCCGGTAGTTAAAACTAATCGTGTAAACACACATATGAGGCGTCTAGTTTCAAAACTAGCTATAACATTTTTTTTTCAAATCCCATAAATTTATAAAAACTTATAATTAATCATTGACTTAACAATCACATTCTTATAAGGTATTTAAATTATTATTCTAGAGTGTAAAAGCAAAAAAGAAAAAGAATGATATATAATATTTGCTTTGATAACAACATTTCAAATTAGAATTTAAAAACAAAAAAATTAAATATTAAATAATAATTATTAAATAAATTAATTAATTAAAATATTTAATATTATTATTTTTAAATTTTAATTTAATTATTAGAATTATTAAGTAATTTTGTACTAAAAATCATTTTAGTGAGTTCTGAAACTAGACGCCTCATATAATGGCCTTTTTTATATCTCTTTTTTAAATTACATATTTGTCCCAGTTTTAACATGATACACTGAAGTGAGACATCTTTTGTACCCCTCAATTGTTTAATTATGACGTCATAACTTTTGATTGTTCGTACATAAAATAAATCAAAAAGTTGATGTAGTGGGCTGCGCATCGCATTGTGTTGGTGAGTAGTTTGCATTGGTTTCGATTTGTTCTAACATTGGGCTTGCATGGACCGCTTTGTTACAATTTGCACGTATTTTGAGCGCACTGAAATCTGTTTGTCCGGTTCATTTGATTGTTTATACATATATATGTATATATATATACATGTCAATATCGGTAGCCTAATTCAATTATAAAATGACAAGTTCGAATTATGAATGCTCTAAAAAATCTACAAATCCTATTAAATTTACTTTGCATTCCTTATTTTAGATCGTAAAGATTCTTGGTATTTATTTATTTCTGATAAATATTCCGTGAGAGGAACACGTAATGCCGTAAGTGTTTCTCATAATTTCGGCTAGTGCTCAAGATAAGCGACAATTAGTATACTAACACTGTGTTGGGATCATTTGCATGCATATAAGATAAGAGTTAAAAAATAAAATAATTGCTGTCTTCAATATTATATTAATAGGGAAAATAAAGAATGTCATTCATTTCTGTTTGAACTAAGAAACATAAATTGTAAGGTAGGTAATATTTTCTTGCCTGAATAAGATGAACGCTATTGAGACCTTAACATTACTATAAAAGCATTACTTAGCATATAATAAAAATCATATTTATGTGCGTGTAAGATAATTATATAGCTAAGATATTGTTAGTTTTGTTCTCACTTCTGTAAAAGCTGAAAGCTAGGCCATATTTTGTTGCTGCAGACTAAAACGTTTTAAGTACTAGACATTTTTTTGACCCAGCTAGATTTATATTTCCCCTTTTATATATTGTACAGTTCTAAATTGTAGGCCAAAAATATACACTTTGACAACAAAGACTTCCAGTTTGACAATACCAGCTGCCCTTTTAGAATTTTCGCCGCACGCCATTATGATATAAAATCTTATTTATAATAGACTAAATAAAACGTTGATCCCAATTATATGGCCACGCCGAGACTGTGAAACTTATACATACCTAAGAGAACAATAGTATTTTTAGACCTCCATACTTCGGAAAAATAACAAAGATTACTTCATTTGAATGATCGCTTCGTTGTCCGGCTGTTTATGTCTTTATTTTATATTAGTGCGGTAAAGTGGGTACACCTACACACGCTGGCAATTTAAACGCACTCCGAAAATGATGACTACCACAAATTGACGATAGTCCAATGACAATCGCTGTCGGTCTTTCGTCGACGTGACTTCAGGCTATGTAGATATTAAGGTCGTAATCCAGTCGAGAACTGACACTACCATAGTTTATATTCAAACTTAATTTTTCTTCACAGAGTACAGTCACCAAAGAAGACAAGCCTTCAACATCGTCTTTCTCGAAGTGCGAGCAAATTTGCCGCAAATTTTCAAAATAATTCGCAAAATAATGCGCAACCCGTCGTTCACACCCTGTCTAATCCTGATGATATGAGCTCTAGTCTTCTTAGAAGTGACTCAGATCGCAGCCCCGCAGGCAATATAAACCCTTCGGTCAATTTCTTTGGGAATTTCAAGGGTTTCTCACTCACACCTATAGAAAAGTCTCAACCGACGACAGAGAAATCGGAGGATGAGAAACAAGTAAAAAATATGCCAGAAGCGGCTAAAAGCGCCAAGATAACTCCGGTACACCGAAACGCAAGCAATTGTCAGAGCATCATCAATCAGGGTGTGCTGAAACCAGTCCTTAGAAGCGCTCCCCCACTGCCTATCGTACCTACAACGGCTAAAACGAGTCCTAAATCCAGCCCAACAGTCAAAAGAACGAACAGTTCCGTCCAGAATCGCATAAAGGCGTTAATGAATACAGAAAAGAATGATGAAACACCATCAGTCAGCAATCCACCACCGAGACCTGTGATTTCGAGTCCTATTCTGGAAGCTTCAACTTGCACAGCTAAAGAGCTGATATCTCCTCTGCAAGGTTCGAAAACTTTAGGACCTAGCAGAACAGCACCCACGATTCCAACCACTTCACCAGACCTGCCTAAACGACCCGTCAGCATGCATTCGGCTGGAAACCCATTACAAAAACCGCTGCCTGAAGAGCCAAAGAAGGTGAAAGAGGGTATATCGCTTAATAGAATAGCATCATTCCTCAAGCAAGATAAGCAGAAGGATAAAGAAAGAAATCCAGTGGAAAGAAGCCACTCGCTACCGAAGAATGCTAATAATCAGATCAAAGTTAAAACAGACAAAGTAGCTCTTAGAAATCTGCAAATATCAAACCCGATTCTACAGAAAGGCATCGAGCTTCCAGTTAATACGGTACCCGTAGTATCTGATTCAGAAGATGGGGATGATCCCAGACCTTTCGTAAATAGAGCGCAGAGTATGAGAGCTCCTATGGTACAAAAGCCAGTACTTCAGAGTTTTGGATCCATGCGACAAGGTCCCGTAACGCCTAGACCAGTTTCAATGGTAGGCCGGCCTACTGCGCCCCCGCCTCCTTTACCGAACCAATCCACCGATGGCTCTAATCATGGAATATTCTCGAAATCCCAAAACGATATAAAATCTACAGACTACGTCGACTGCATTGAGGAGAAACAGGCTCCTCTGGCTGATATAAACGAGGAATCATCCGACAATATCTACGCGATCATAGAAGAGAGTCCCATTAAACAATCGAAACCATTACCTAGTGTACCATTGTCCATGAAAACAGTACCACAATCGACACCAGATGGATACAATACTCCAAAACCGATTCCATCGAATTCTGCCAGTAACGAAAGCATGGGTCTACTAGGAGAAATCGTGAATGAAATACAGAATCGAAACTTCGATTCTATCTACTCAGCTTTAACGCTGCCAAGAAAGAAGGATAAAGACCACGATAAAAGTGTAAAAGAGAAGGATGAGAGTAATAGAGACAGTACATATATGAATACAGAACATTACAGAGCTCCAGAAAGCATTTATAGTAATTCTGGAGCGAAGTCAAACGTTTCTACAACTAGTAGCGGGTATTTGCATCCATCCGCTGTTAACGTACCTACGCACATGAAGAAAGATCAAGAAGGTATGATGGATAGTGAGAAATGTCCTCCATCACCGACTTTAAAAGGCCCCAATTCGAAGATACCCACCTTTTCGCGTCAAGTTACCCCACCAGGTCTTCGAAACACGACGACATTTAGAAACGCGACCCCGTCTCCAAAAAGTACTTTAAAAAATATTAATTTAGTTACGAAACCTATTTCAAACAGTCCGGACGTGGTTTCAAGTTGCACAGTTCCAGACACTAAGAATATAAAAGCGCCGGACGTTATCAATAATAATAAAATACCCAATGAGCCACCAAAAGTGACAGCGAAACCTACCGTTACAGTAAAACAGAACGATAACCGTCCACCATTAAGACCTGCGCCCGCAGTTGAAAAAAAACCCACAGTCAAAACAACTCCCCCCTTAAAACCAGTAAACTCGGCTTCAAGTTTGCATAAGCAAATTGACAAAAATCCGTTAAATCGTGCAAATTCAAAGGTGGATCCTAACAAAGCGTTAGCGGACGCTTTAAATAAAAATAAACCTAAAGTAGTACCCAAGCCGCCTGCTGTGGCAAACAAAACGGAAAATGTTAAAGCTACAGCAACTAAATTGACTGCGAAACCATCGAATGTTGCCAGTTTACAGCAAAAATTCGAAAATAGAAAATCGACAGGAAAAGAAATAATTGTAGCAAAAAAATGATTAAATGCGTGAGTATTGCTAGATTTTATTTTACTATCGTAATTAATTTATAAAAAAAAAATCTAGTCTATGTTTAACATAAAACCATTTACTAGAGACATGTAATGAATTTGAACAAGATCTGATTGAATAAAAGAAAAGGTTTATTTTGTTAAACTTATATTTAAAAATTACACATTGGAAAGAAATTAAAACGAATCCAGAAAGTGTTCGTATTTTGATATCAAAATGTTTAAGACAAAATAAAATGATTAGACGTACCTAATATTAATGACGATTTTTTTATTTGTGTGGATTTTGTGTGTAATTTCTATTGCCCAATTACTACAAAATATATTAATTTTTATATTATCTTGGAATTTCTATTTAAAAGTTTTCTTAGGAACAATAAATATAATTATACAATATATTTTTTTAAATAAACTAAAATAATTAGATAATTTATGTACAAATATTTAACATGATAATTTAAAAATAAACAAAACATCGATCTCAAGGTATTTTTTTAGTATCTAATAAAACAACACAAAATCCATACAAATTATTGCGTGTAATTTAAGTGATCTCTGTAAATATTTGTGTTATATTCCTTCGAATTAGTGAATTAATTATATGTCAAGTGTCTTATACATAGTTATAAATATTGTGTTTAATTTCTATTTTTATAAAGACTTTAGAGTAACGCTTAGGAATTGTGTAAATTATAATAAAGGTAAGTTTGGATATATGAGATTGACGAATGTGTCACTAAAGAAAATGTGTGTTCTTATAAAATTATTATTTAATATAGAGGTTGAAATATGATTAATACTTAATACTGACGCATTTTAAGGGAGTATTAAGGAATACAAAGTGAGTTTGAAGCATATTCTATATTAAACAACGCTCTTAATAGAATTGAAATTTGTTACTAGAAAGTGGCATTTATTCAATATTGAGTATAAACTTTATAGGTATTTGGTAGAGTAGTAGAGAGTAGGTATTTGGTAGCATTTACGTTATTTAAGAATAACATGTCTAATGGTGTCAATGTTATTATTTTATTTCATTAAGGATATGAAGGGAAATATTATTTATGTATTAAACTCAAATATGGCAACTACGTACTTTTATAAAGAAAATTTGGCACTTTTAATTTCCAAAAATAAACCTTCAAATGCGTCATATTACCTTGAATACTCCAGGAAAAAAGAACACAATGCGTATTCAGAATAACAAATATTTAACGTCTAAATTGTATAATTATCTACTTGTATTAATATTTCCATTTTATGTAATGGTGCTACAGCAGCTAAATGCTTTCTATAGCAGTAATAATATGATGAGAAATGTATGTTTACATTTCTATGTTAAATAACGATTGATATAAAGATTGACAAAATAATGTTAAATAACAGAAAATGCTGTTTCGCTTTATATGATTGGGATGAATGAATCAAAAAAAAGCTGTCTATGGTTTTAAGTGTTGCCAGTTTTAATAGTTCAGATGTGTTTTGTCAATTTATATACCATCCCGTAGGCAAATTATTGGGCTATTTATTGTTACTTAATAAGGAATTATTAAAGAAAGTTATAATATTAAAGCATAATTCGTCCGTAAATATAACATTCACTGCCATTATTGCAGCTTGGTACAAAAATGGTGCTGTTTTATCGCATATATAAGGAAATCAATAAACGAAAACTAAATTCAGAGTTCGATATTTTTTTTAATACACATTTATAAGACAAACTTATAAAAACCGCTTGGAAACAAAATATATTTCTAGGTACTATATTCTTTAAATAATAATATTAGATACACAACATTTCTAAATGTATAATTTTTTTATTGTTATAAATCGATTGTTATTTATTAATATTTACAAGATATTAAAATCTCTTATTTACCATTTAAATCAAGAAGGTGAGAACACAATAATAAAATTGAATAAACTCGAACTCTGAATATAATAACATCGACATTAGGTAGAAGTAAAATGTGATAGATCTAACCAATATTTTCCGTGATAGCAAAAACTTGTGAGATAGTGTTAAAATAATAGTCAGGTTGTATCACTTTTATATTAATAGTAGTTTATTTTACCATACAATTTATTTAAATTATTATTGAATTCATGTGCGTCGGTTTATGTAAAGAAATATTTTTGTTTTATATTTGTGTGTGTCGATGTAAGTTGTGATATATAATTGAAAGTTTTGTTAAGGTATTGTAAATACGACCAAAGAAATTCATTTAAGAGTTCAGATCAAATGTCAAGAGCCAGTAGTTTTGAAAAGTGTGTTCGCCGATGTATAAATATTACGTTTATTTTTCTTTTGTAGCTACTGTAAGACAAAATTTCGATTACATTTTTTACCTTTTAATATTTTGCAATTATTTGTCTAAAGTCTAAACTACTTAGTGCCTTGTTAAATGTATGTGCAGTTTAATATTACTGTAATTTAAACTGAATGAATCTATTCGCATTTACTGACCACATTGATTTATTTCTAAGGAATAATATTATAGGTGATAAATAGTATAGGTTCTATTTTATCGCAAGACTGTGAATGGCAATTTTTTTTTTCTGCAATTATATAATGAAAGTGAGTAATGATTTATCAGAAACATGAAAATTGAACGAATGGTCATTGAATTAAATAAAATGATTCGTTTAAATCTCTGCAGTTTTATTTTATTGATAATATTCCAGTTTTAGAGAAATTGAAATATCGCCGTTATATAACTGTCGAAGTTATTTTTTGACTACATGGCCCTAGGTTATCGGGTGCAGTGTAAATTTGCCAAGCTTTTTATTAGAACAAAAGGACTTTGAAGATTTATACTAGAAAGTGAACCATCACTGTCGCAATGATGTCACCACCAACGATATATAACTATCACAGTTATATATCAAACTAGCTTTTGCCTGCGGCTTCGCTCGCGTTAAGAAGTATTATTATTATTAATTATAGTATTAGGTAGGTAAGTAAGTTTTGGTGGTTTTAAATTTCGCAACAACATAATTGGAGTGCCTACAAGCAGAATAAGCTGATGATAAGGCAAACCTGGCAGTTTCAACGGATTTAAAAATTCTACAGGGTAATTAGTAGCGTCATGTGTATTAACTACAGTCTCAATCGGGGTATACACCTTTTCTTCGCCCTCAAACGACATGAGCAGGATATCGTTGATAGCTGCTGCTTGATCGTTCTTTGGAGTAAGTGTGGCACGCTCACATAACCATTCAATAAGCTTTTCATGTCATGTAAATAATGTTTGAATAATTTTTAAACAGTAATTCTTGAAAATCTATGGAGATTTTTACAAACTTTCATCCCCTATTTTATCCTCTTAAGGATGGAATTTATCAAAATCCTTTCTCAAGGGATCCCTACGTCATAGTAGCCTTAGGCATGCAAAGTCTCAGCCCGATGGGTTAAAAATTGACAAAGTTTCATACTAATTTTCATTCCCTATTTCATCCCCTTGCGGGTATAATTGATCAAAATCGTTTCTTAGCGGATGCCTACGTTATAACATATACCTGCATGTCAAATTTTAGCCCGATCCGTCCAGTGGTTTGGGCTGTGCTTTGATAGATCAGTATGTCAGTCGGTCAGTCAACTTTGAGTTATATATATGTATTTAGATTTAGAAAAAAAAAATAGTATATTGTACAAATAACAGTCATCTTTACTTGACTGTTGCCTATATAATATGGTATTTTAGTAAACAGACAACACATGACAATATATCAATGCCGAATATTTTCTACTTAATCAATAAAAATACATAAAATCGGTAACAGATCCGGTGTCCATACCCCCTCGTGTGATGAAAGTACTGCTACAGAACAAATCAAAATATCCCGCATCTGATAGGCGTCCTGTGACAGCCGGCGCGAAAAAGTGCAAACAGATGTGTGTTACAAGCATAATACATCGGACCATAAAGCTCTATCCTTTTCGCACGTATTATAAATTGTTCACGAAAGAACAGGCTATCGTTTCCCATAGAAATTAGAAATTCTGTGGTATAATAAATCCAGGTTTTTCGAAACCTAGTTCACAAAAACCCCCATCTGATGAAAGTCCTGTACAAAGGCGCGACATATGCGCCTAGTTCTGTAAATAACCGTCGACGGTTGAGTGGATACATTACTTAATAAATATTAGGAACAGGTATTTGGAATAGGTGTTTTAAAATATTAATATTAGCTGGAAACGCATCTATGTATGTTTCACGGTTCACCAAATCTTATCGATTTCTAATAATTAGAATTCTAATAGGAGAGTATGTTTTTGCGTAACGATATCATTGTGTGTTGTGTCTCATCAAAATACATACACGCCCAGATTGATTATATCACATCATGTATATTTGTAGAAAACATTTATTTAATCAGGTAAATCCTACAAACATTAAAAAAAAATTAAATAAGGTAACTACAATCTATTCTTAACCTCTGGGATCATAAATATTTTACCAGAAAAGATTTATATCTCACGTATCTTTCAAAATGTGTAACAAGCCAACTGTACAAAATTTAGTTTTTTATGTGAACAGAAATTTAGAGGAATGTTTGTTTTTATAGAA
This sequence comes from Automeris io, assembly GCA_036320925.1. NCBI lineage: Eukaryota > Metazoa > Arthropoda > Insecta > Lepidoptera > Saturniidae > Automeris > Automeris io. The sequence goes on from JAUDJH010000005.1 coordinate 13,548,193, forward strand.
TTTGCGGTCAATTTAGGAGAAAATTAATAGAAAATAAATATTCGTTTCATTTACAAGTAGTCAATATTTAATATTACTGATTATGTTGATAGCTAAGAAGTTAATTTAAGCAATGACAAACAATGTTTCATTTACTTATAAACATATAAAACTTTATCAAGTATTACATATAATACTTAATAAAGTTCCATGAATACTTAATTAAGAAGAATAATTAAGAGGCTTAAGGGAATTATTCGTATGAGATTGGCAATACTTACTAGTAATTACTTGCCATAAACTATAGAGTATATTAATATCATAGACAATTTAAGAAGCGGTAAGCGACGATCAGCAAAGAGCATATTAAATAGCGTTCCGCGTTGTGTTTGTTTGCTTTGCAATATTTTGTATTTGTGAACTGTAATCGTTTTAAATTTCGTTAAAAATAAATAATATGTAAGTATATATGCTCCTACACGCTTTGGTAACCATTTCCTATGTAAATACTTAGATTATATCGAGTAAATCTGTGTTACAGGGCGGGTACATCGAAACCACGTTCAGAGATGACTTTGGAGGAATTGTCTAAAATTGAGGAAGAAGAATTCAGTACAGGCCCTCTATCTGTCCTCACACAGTCCGTAAAAAACAATACACAAGTTTTAATTAACTGCAGGAACAACAAAAAACTGTTAGGACGAGTTAAAGCATTTGACCGGCATTGCAACATGGTCCTCGAAAATGTCAAAGAAATGTGGACTGAGGTGCCTAGGACAGGCAAAGGAAAGAAGGCAAGTTCAATTTGTAACTACATGTCATTTGTACCATGTTTAATAATCCTAGCGCTTGATGTTGGGTAAGGTATATGTTAAAAAAACCTACACTTCTGCGATGAATTGGTTATTGCTGAACTCAAGTTCCATTTTCAATGCTATTCTGGTGTGCAATTTTTAAGGGTGTGATTCAAATTCTGATTCCATATTATTTTAGGGGTGGGCCAATGATTAATAGGTTTAGGTTAGGTTACATATATTTTGATAGCTGGCAGTAACTTAAAAACACAGGTATGACTTTAGTCCTAAATATATAAAATTTACACTAATGAGTTAATTGGTAACAAGCTGCTAGCATCGAAATTAAAAAAAAAATAGCATTGGTGAGCATAACAAATATACCCAGGTAGGGTATGCCAATTTTTAAATAAAAACTGGCTATAACAAAATTTTCATATTTCTAGATGTGCTTTAATATTATTAGGAGCCAACGATGATAATGAATAAAAGTATGTAATTGTAATACACAATGATGAACACAATTCATTTGAACTCAATTTAGAGGTCACATACCTAAGTAGACTGAACATGTTACAATGTAAACTGGCTGTAGGCCCATTGCCTAATTTTCATTTGTTTGCCCTATCTACTTATTCTCTTATTGCTCATGACGGTTATCCCAATGTGTTACAGTATAAAAAAGCCTAGTGTACATAGGAGCTTACTTGACTACATATCATGAGCGTTATTCACTATAGGGATGTACGTACTACATTCATAGTCTCAATGCAGATAAATCACACATGTATTTCCTATTACTGGTATACTACACACTCTGACACAGTCCAACACAACACAGTACAATGTAGTTTAAGAAAGGCAGCTCCCACCAAGGAAAGAGAAGTAAACCATTTTTTGTCACTATCATAATTTTGACCATATATACTGTGGCATTCGGCTTTATTGTTTTCTTATTACAGTTATAACTTTTGCAAAACTTTATAACCTCTTCGAATATACCCACATTGTGTTAGTTTATAGTGAAAAAGGATATTAGCAAGACTTAAAATAAATAAGATTTATGCCATTTAGATTTTTTATTAGTTATTATTCAATTGCTTGGGTATATTTGGATAATTTAACTAAACATATACATACTACCATGGGAAAATCAATAGGGGCTATATTCAGAGTGGCCATAAATGTAGAATAACTCATGGGCATAAGTTATACTATATTTTATGAGGTAATGCTTAGTTATGCTTAATTTAAAAATCAGGTAGCGAAAACAAGCAAGGTAAAGTGGAGCTATGACATACAAAAGGCAGTTTAAAAAGATTCAATAAGAAATGCTGAAGACGGTTCTCAATGGTGCTAATTAGGAAAATTACTATATTGGGCAGTGAACTAGGGTGGAATCATGATGATGAAGTATAGATAAATAAAAATTGTGTATTTTAATTAAATATACTTTTTATTACAGGGAAAAGCTGTTAACAAAGATAGATTCATCTCAAAAATGTTCCTCCGAGGTGATTCTGTGATTTTAGTTCTAAGAAATCCTCTGGCATCAGCAGCGGGAAAATAGTGTTAATAAATATTCAATAAAATCACTTATGTGTAGACCATTGAAGCAGTGTTAGTGTATATATTGACCTAATGAAATGGAAATGCCACAAAACCAAAAACAAAATATTTAGAAAACACTTTTATTGATCTTATTAAAGATACTAACGTTTTCTGAATAGTACCTAAAAAATCCTTTTTTAATCAATTTTTCCTTGAATGTGTTATCTTTCTTGCTATTTACAGCATAAAATGATGAGACCCTTATAAAATACTGAATATTTTTATTACCTGCGCGTGATTTTTGAGTACTCATAAAAACTTCGTACACCAGACTATTCAATACAGTAGCTCATAAGTTAATTCCCAATGGCGTAAAAAAAACAGATTATTGTTGTAGTGTTTCCACATTATTATGTCAATATAAAAAATAGGTCGATATATCTTTACAAGCCTATTTCTATTTGTCTACAATGTACTGCATTATAAGCTTAAAGGTATTTTTTTCAGTAAATAAAATGTAAAATAATTTGTTGTTTATTTATTTTCCAAACTTGTTTTTTTTAGCCGCATGATATCTAATAGAAATGCCGTGTGCCTTGAGAACGGCAATCAGCGGCCCTACTTGTCCCGTTGGGCACGACATATAATCGCAAAGTGGATACAGACACTAATGTATCTCTGCTCAGTCCGAAAGAGATATAGAGTGATGATATAATTATTTATTATTTTTTTACACAAATTCAAGTACGGGCGAATAGAACTAGCACCAAATTAAGTCTATGTGCTACAAGTGATTACATGAAATATATAATTATTAACGCCCAGTTTTAGAAAAGCTGCTTAAATTTTAAGATTATTTTAAACACTAATGATTCACAAATTTGTGTACATTGATGGTTTATTAGTATTTTAAAATTTAAAATGTGTTTCTGTAACAGCGTTAACTATCCAGGTGGTGGAATAGGCAGTTTATATTCATTGCAATGTTTACCGAAATGACTTAACGTTGCTCAGCCTATATCTATCTATAATATAATAATGAATCGCTAAATGTGTTGATAAGCGCGAAACTCGAGAACAGCGGAACCGATTTGGCTGATTTCTTTTTTGTTGTTTGTTGAAGTTTGGGGAAGGTTATTACGGAGAGAAAAATTTAAAAAAAAATTCTGAAAAAGTCTAAAAACAACACTTTTCTATATTCTCATACAAAATATTCGTAATAATATTTAAAATTCAATTTGAACTTTAACACCATACCATAAAGTTTAATTGTTAGTGAACGGGTTCCGGGAAGGCAAAACAATTGAGTGACGTATAAATATTAGGTCCTTACATATGAAATTGGCGTTTTGTATGGGAGGAACAAAAAGTGGAATATTTTTTAATATAATATATTTAATTAATCAAAGTATGAACCATTATTTTCTATGCACTTTTGCCATCTCATAGGTAGTTCATTGATCCCTTTACTAAAAAAACCAGTCGGACGGGAATCAATAAAATCTTTGAAGGCGATTTGGACTGCCCCATCGGAGTTGAATTTTTTCCCTTGCAAGAAGTTATCCAAATTTCGAAAAAAATGGTAATCTGTTGGAGCAAGGTCCGGGGAGTACGGAGGATGTCTTAGACTTTCCAATTGAAGCTCTTCTAATTTAGTAGCCGTCTGTTGCGCAGTGTGTGGTCTAGCGTTGTCGTGAAGCAGCAGTGGCGTGGAGCGATTGACCAGCCTAGGTTGTTTAGCCGCTAGCTTTTCCATCATGGTTTGCAATTGCTGACAATAGACATCAGCCGTAATAGTCTGGCCAGATTTGAGAAAACTGTAATGAACAATACCGGCACTAGTCCACCAAACGCTTACAAGTAACTTTTTTGGGGTTAATTTTCGCTTGGGGCAGGATTTGTCTGGCTGGCCAGGATCCAACCATTGCGCTGAGCGCTTCCGATTATCGTAAAGAACCCATTTTTCATCACAGGTAATGATTCGGTTTAAAATACCTTCATTATTGTGCCGGTTTAGTAATGTAACGCAGCAGTCGACGCGGGTTTGCCGGTTTGCTTCAGTCAATTCGTGAGGTACCCACCTTTCAAGCTTTTTAATCTTCCCAATTTGCTTCAAGTGAATTAAAACAGTTTTATCACTAACATCGCAGCCTGCAGCTAACTCGGACGTGGTTTGCGATGGATCCGCTTCCACAATAGCCTTCAACTCTTCATTATCAACTTGAGTCTCAGGCCGTCAAGGGGCAAATCCATTGGCAGTTGCTGTCACTATGTCGGCCCACGTAAACCACGACTGCAGGTCTCTAGGTATATGAATAACTAGACGTATTCAACCTAATATATATAATAATAATAAATAAATAAATAGATACCAAAACGCGACAGACCGAAGCAATTCACTATGACGGTTTTTAAAACAAGTTTTTAATTGTTCGTAGTGATAACTATTCCATCAATGTATTACTAGAGATTTGAGTTAAATTCAACTAATGACAAGTTTAGGCTTAGCGTACAACGTAGAGATGGCGCCAATAACGTTTTGACCGTTCAATAGCCTTTTGATAAGCTAACCCCGTTTGCCGCTCAAGTCACAACATTATAACCGTTTAATGTTTACGGACGCATTGTTATCTCGTTGCCCGAAGCGGTCACACGCAACAATTTCTTTTTATATACTAACTAATTATTTAGGATTTGTTTTATAAAGAACTATTATTAAGTGACTACTATTTAGGTCAAAGTTGTGCGAATTCCCGCGGTTTGGCAAAAATGTGGATTTGTTTATTGACAGTGTCTGTGATTGGTTATTGAAAATAAAAAAACTCGTTTAACTTTTGCAAGTAAAGGTCAGTATGTGATAATCCTTGTGCTATATATTACAATGTCATTAAATATACAGGAAAATCCCATTTTGTAGTCACTCTAGTTTTTGCTTCCTCCTTCTGTGCCAGTATGTAAATAAAACAGGATTTTTTTTAAAGATTTTTTTTTGTCCATATACTGGTGCTATAAGAACGGCGATCAACTGCGCTACTAGTTACGTACACTGCTCATTCCGAAAAGGTTTTAGCGGGACGATATATTATTATTAAAGGAAGTAAAAATGTAATATCACCAAATAAAAATAAAAACAATTATAACCAAAACATAAACTGAATTATCAAACTGTGTCGTGTTAACAGAATGGCTGCTGTGCTCAGCATAAAAGCAAAGAGGATCACGCTCAGCGCTAGGCTTCAGTTAGTAACACAACAACAAACATACAGTCTGTTTTATGTGTATGAAGATTGTGCATGCAGGTTGTGTGTGTGTGTGTATGACAAAGAGCTTGGTTAGTTTACTGTTAAAACGCACTCCATAGTGACTGTTGGCGCAGTGTTCGAGGCCGTGGGGTTGTGCACGCTCTGGCTGGGAACCCTGAGAGACCGGTTAGCGACCCATGCGAAGTTGGCGGAGCGTCATGACATGCTCTGTCTATGTACACTGTATAGTATCAGGGTAGCTTCTCCGCCCGGGATCATAACTGTCAGGCGCGCTGTGGTAGGACTATGGCGAATTGATTGTAGGACCCGCAGTTTCCTCTTATTCGCAGAAATAGTCACTATGGGGTTGGTAGCTGATAAAAGTCAAAGCATACCTCGGCTGCCACGGACATGTGAGGCCAGCAGAGTCCTATGAGGTTTATGTCCAAGTAGCAAAAGAAGTGATTAAGGCCGATCTGTGGTTTCGACACAGGACAAATATTTGTATGGCTCACAGTTAGTTATTCCGAGCCTGGGTGATTGTACGTGAAATTAATGTTTGTAAACGCACCCACGACTATAGATGGGCAAAATGTAATCAGATTAATGAAAATGATTAACGATTTTGCTCATTTATGCTTTAAACACTACAAAATCCCAGATTGTATAGACATTTATGATTTCTTAATGCTTTAAATGGATTTAAACTAAAATAATATTATTTTAGCATCATTGTCATAGAAGTTAAATAGTCCGATAACCGATAAACGTTTAAAGTACCGCAAAATACAATCGTGTCATATGCAAATGAAACAACACAACGAAATTTTACTAAAGTGTGATTAAATCTTAATGCCCCGTTTTTATGAAATAATTAAAAGTTTTATTAAAAAACTTGAGGGTTTCGTATAATTATTACGAAGTTTGGTGATTAACCTAAAAAAGAATTCTGTAATATGAAAATTCTACACTTTTTTTTTACTTTTGTTGGCAAATAGGCTGACGACCCACATCATGGCAGATGTTTACCGACGCCTGTAGAGAACTGAAGTACAAGGAGCGTTATATTTGGTTGCCGATCCAGAAGTACAACGTTCATTGGTCTCTTGAAGAAAGCCATGTCATAACTTATACAGCCCTTGTGCAGAATATTAAGGGAATGTTTATCGAGATTTTAGGGATGTACTTTAGTATCGTAAGTAGGGTCACTACAAACTGTGCTATCAGGCCGTCAATATATATATATATATATATATCTTATATATAAAAATGAATCGCTAAATGTCTTGATAAGCGCGAAACTCGAGAACGGCTAAACCGATTTGGCTGATTTCTTTTTTGTTGTGTTTGTTGAAGTCTGCGGAAGGTTATTACGGAGAGAAAAATTAAATAAATTGTCTGAAAAAGTCTAAAAACAACACTTTTCTGTATTCACATACAAAAATTCGTTATAAGTCATTTTGAACTTTAATACCACAGCATAAAGTTAAAGTGTTAGTGGACGGGTTCCGGGAAGGCAAAACAAATGAGTGACGTATAAATATTAATGTCAATATTTGTCAATTTTTATACATATAGCATTAAGGCCAGGTTCCTTCAAACAATTTTCAAAAAACAGCCGACAGGCCAATAGCTATTAACATTAAAAAAAACAATGTGACTTTGTTTTAGAGAAATAGGGCAGAATAAGGTCTGCCGGGACAGCTAGTATGTTATATATTTATGTTTGTGTTAATGTAGACTATGTAATTGTTCTAATAAATAAATCAATAGGAGAAAAACTGTACCCGGCAGCCCATTCCACAACTCCAAATTGCGCTAGATAAATGTTCTAGAGTATCGTTTAAATGTCTTGTGAGAAAAAAAAATTAAGCTACGCATGAAAATCATCCAAACAATCATTGGTGAATAAGTTCGGTTAACTCTTAGTAATTCATTAAAATCTGACGCATACATAAGTTGTAAACGTTACGAGTTTTGATTTGGTATTTACGTCTCATTTCTAATGATAGTATGAATCGTAGTGAGGATGAGGAAATAATGACAAAAAATATAAAAACAAACATTACAACTTTATTCAAAGAGGCCTACCTCCTAGTATTTATGAATCGTTGAAAATTGAAAAGAAAATTAATTTACCAACAGTTCGGAAAGCAGAATCTGCCGAGAAAAACCGGTAAGATATTCTAATAGTTGCATACACAAAGCAAGATTGGTTATATTGATGTAAAATCATCTAGCGCAGTTATTGAGTAACATATCTAAAAAAATCAAACAAACTTCTCCATAATAACGAACGCGCCCCATCATCGGTCTTATTACCGCTTTCCATCACGTGTGATTAAGATCAAACATAAGTGTTTTTGTAATAAAGCATTTATAAGTAGACTAAATATGTACATAATAACAGGGAAGTGCGCCATAGGACTTGGAATGAGACTTAAGCCATTAAATAAAGACTATAAATAACTAAATAGGAAGTGCACATAAATCACTTTGTTACGGTATAATCATGCCAAGCTGTATTGTTGCAAATTGTGAGTATTTTATATTTTATCAGCTCTAAAAGATAATATAAATTTAAAAAATTGTATTATGGGGTACCTATAATATAATTAAAAGTAGTTTGACATATAAATTCTTTTTTAGAAATGTATTTTTTACGTCATACAAGATAATGATCCTCACACGAAAATACGTTCATTTCTAAAAAACCTTCCTTTCCTACACTTGTGAGGAGTGTAAATATTTGTTAAAAATTTACGTTTGAATAAAATTTAATTCTCAAAGAAAAGCGCAATTGTTTCCTAAGACTGTATCGTCCTATTTCTTGAAGTTTAATATTCCTCTAGTGTCCCAGTTAAAAAAAAAACAATTATGTGCCGGTCACGTAGGCACACGACTTATATAATAAAAACGATTAAAAAACTATTAAAGAATTAGTAATTTTAACGCAATTATTTATATGATAAAAATATTTAACGAGGTTAGTAGAAAATTCGATTTGAGATTTTAGAGAAAACCATAATTTTTACCGGTATGTGTACTTCGGTTGCAATATTATTGTAGTCTTTAAATATATCGTAATTTTGCGCTAAATCTTCCGGTAATCAAATGTTTGATTTGAATTTATTGAATAAATCTTTGTACCCTGACCAATCAGCGTTTTTAGACGATATTTTTATAATTTTCTCTAGAAATGAAATTTAACTCGCAAAATTGTTGATCACTCGATAATTGCTACGTGATGTTATATTAAAAACTGTCCACGAAAATTTTTATGTAAAAATCACTGATTCTGAAAATATATATATTACTATATCACCAAAAAATTTCGCTTAAACCAAAATAGCCTTTCACCCCTCGAAACGATTCTATCATTATTAATCTAGCTGCAATACAACGAGCGTTACACTGAAAAATACTAAGCTTAACTAATTTTTTGTTGTTGTAAAATAAATGGAAGAAAGAAGAGAAGCTGTTGCTGTTGGGAGTCGAAGCTGCTCGCGTCCGTAGGCTTTACCCTAGTTTCCCTACACGTGACTCCTGGGTGGTGCTAAACGAGCAGCAGCGAGGTGGTAGGGCGTCGGTGACCGTCTGGATCGCAACCACAGTACATGGGTGTAAAGCCCGTCATAGTGACCAGTTTCGGCTTGTCGCGTTTCGGGATCAGCTCGTGTATATCCAGTAGCTCATATACTTAGAGACCTTCAGTCGTGGTATATGTGGACCGACATGACGATGTAGACTATCATTGGATTTTCATCCTTTGATAGTCGCTTTCGTTTTTGGACTATACTGTACTTACCATCAGGTACTCTGTAGTCACTATGTCGAGCCAGTGTAAAAAAAATAGGGTAGCCTAATGGTCTTTAGAGATTTGTATTTGTACTCTATTATTCTCTTCTTCGCTGTTTTCTGCGCGTTGATACAATAAATGGGTGTCTGTTCAAAATCAGCGCAATCAGCGCTGGGTGGCACAGCTGGTCACTTGGTATATGCTGAGCTGACTTCCTTTGGCGCATCATCACAGCACAGGGTATTTGCTTTTATTGTTTTCGGTCATGAATAATCTATCCTCCTGAGTTGTATGTTGTTTTGTGCCAAATAAATGATTTTTCTTTCTTAATTTTATCTCTAATTGTATTTAATATAATAATATATACATGGCAAAAAGATTAAATATTGTCAATTATACAAACAAACTAAATTCTAGATCGACAAAACTTTTGTGTAAAAATGGGAACCTAGATTACATAACTTTTGATAAATGATGAAGCTAGTAGAAAGTGCTGTATGAATTGAATTGACATAACCTTCAAAATATCACACTGGCGTGTTATATCAATTCCATACATTTGCAATTTTTTACTCACGCTATCGATAAACAATGATACTTTATCTAGATTGAGCAGAGAATATATTTCAGTGGAATTAAATTATTTGAGCGGAAGATAATTTATCCTAGAATAAATAGACGGCTCGATGTAAAAAATTGTGGCCATTTGTATAGGTATAATTATGTTGAACTTTCAATGGGATAATGGCGGTCAATCAATCTATCGTTAGATAGTTGATCGTCGACGGCCTTGGTTCAGCCTTGTCTAGCACACGTATCGTAACATACAGCTACGTGTGGAATAGTAAACAATTACACTCGATTACATTTTTACAGTTCCGGACTCTAAGGTCGATTACCCACTGTGTCCGTACTCAATCCGTGTAAATACGGATCGAATCTAAATGTTGCTTTACGCATTGACTCCGATCTCAAGCTTTCAAAATACAGATTTAGGAAACCACGTAATTCAGGAACAATGAAAAGTTGTTTCAATAAAAGTAGGTATTTATTTATATATATTTATACTTTGCAATTTTTGCTATAGAAAAAATTTAAAAAATACATCGGAAATCTAATATGCACACTGCGCCGAGTAACATTAGTATTCTCTCAACCCCACCGCCAGCTCACTTGTCGGATATAGTAGCGTTCAGCCCATATATGCATAAAATCAATGCATACCTTACTATAAAAACCTTTGATAAAGTTCTAAAGGTTAAATATGAAAAAGAAAACATTAAAATCATGAGAATATATTTCATTTTCACGACATTGAATTTTCCGATAAAACAAGTATAACGTTTGCCAATAAAAATTAATTATGTAATTGCAGCGCCGCTTACGGAAAGCAGAGTAAATTATGCAGAGCCCGGCCCCATGAGTTTTGACACTTTTGACCAACCCACAATTCTTAGATTTCTTCGTAATTAAAAACAGTGTTTTTTTTTTTGTAAACAAGACTTTTAGAATGTTGTTTATTCAATTTAATTGGTATTTGTAATTGTTATTTTATATTAAAATAACAATATTAATTTAATATAATATTAATTTCTTGGCTATAAATTGTAATTATAAAAAAATCTATATAAAATATTTAAATTTTGTGTTCACGTTCCATTTGACGTACATTGCTTGCGTCAGTAACACGAATACTATATTTGAGTATCTATTATCGTATTTTTTTAGGTTCGTGTATATATTCTAATGTGTGAATTTAATGAAATGTGTCACATTAATACAAAACTAAATGTTTTATTTATTAAAACATGTATATTTATTCCTGTGAATTACTTATTAAGTGTAAACATGATTGCATTACGTGATTATATAAAATAAATAACATCAACGCAAATAATTATGTTTAATGAACAAACAATTTGCCCTTAATTTGTTACTAAGATCCACATTTTACCACCAATTTTTTAAGAACCATTTCTTAGTTTGCTCACAGATAGAACCAAAATCTTGAGATTGTAATAATATAATTAATCTAGAAATACACCTATCCCCCGATTTACACGGTACTTGTTTTACACGTTTTCGCTTTTACACGGTTTTCCAAATAAGTTCTTTTTTTGTTTTTATCGCACTCTACTAAATGCTACTGTGTTTGAACACGTGCGCTGTGTACACATCCCACGGGGAATCCCGAGCTTATGTGCTGACTTGCTGCACATGATGAAGGATAATAAAACGCATTTGGTTTTATTTTTTGTTCTTCTGTTTAATGTATTGTAATTAAATAAAAAAAAAAACAGTGTTTCCGTAATATATTACATATTTCAATCTGTCAATGCATTTTATTTTTATTTCTGTGTACACCTAAAAATATTGAAAAAAATCACAACTGTTAAATAGCAAATTTATGCATTTTCTGCAAGCTTTTCGATTTACACGGTTTTGACTTGAACATTTTTAATTTTCGATTTACACGTTTTTTTCAGGAACGTATCTACCGTGTAAATCGGGGGATAGGTGTATGAACATTTTATTTTAGTAGGTCAGGAACTGAAAATTCGAATGCCTGGAGTATGTTTGTTATGCTCCAGTGGCATGCACTGGCTTCTGAAATAAGGCAAGCAATCCTTAAAAAAACTTACATCGGGTCTTTTACATCTCACCAGCTTAGTCCTACACAGGAGCTTTGCGTCGAGCACTAAGTTAGTAGCGTTAAAAAGCTAGCCAAAACATATCCAAGCAATATTCTTAGTTCTCTTATAAAGTAGTGTGTGCCCGAAAATATATAGTTTTTCAGGTCACGTTTTTTCGCGGCTTTATGAAAATTATTTAAATCGTAATATCCCGCAAAATTCCAATTGCCTTTATTATTACGACATAAAATGCAGCTATGATAGCTTAATGGATAAAGAAATATCAAAGCGCAGAAACGCGAACGGTCTTAGGTTTTAATCCCTGCTTGTACCTCTAGGTTTTACAAAATTAAGTACGGATTTAATTAAGCACTATATGTTGACCGGTAAAGAAAACTTCGTGAGGAAATCAGCATGGGATGTAATAACATAAAAAAAATGCATTTAGAAACATATCATGTGTGAGTGCCCGAAGAATGGCATTCAGCTGCGCTACAGGTCACGTTGGGCACGGCATATAAGTGCAAACTGGATACAGTCACTAATGTATCTCTGCTCACCTCGAAAGAGATATAGTGTGGCTATATATTACAATTATTATTACTAAAATATAGAAAACATAAAATAAGCAATTTGTATAAAAAAAAAACCAACCACCTAATTAATATTATTAAAATATTTCTAGCAAATATTTCGTGTTACCTGTACCTGATTAAATGATACATCAAATTCAGAAATACACTGTCCTTGTAAATGATTTTTTAAATTATAAGATAACTTTGAAAATGCGTTATTTTTTCTAATAATTTCGGGAAGCAGAATGTCCGTCCACTAATTTCATACAAGAGTCTTTCCATAATTCGTACACTAAATAATATAAACCACGACAATTCGAAATAAATTAACAGAAACAATTAAATTCGACGAAAAACTAAACATAACACGACCACAATCGTACTCGTATATTTTTAACTGTTTATAATTGTTGACTACGAAAATTTTATATTAAACTTTTTTTTTCAAAATTGAATATTTGTCACTGAAATCAGAATATAATGTTTAATAAATCATATGACTTATTTGTAATTACTATTCATTTGTATAAAACTACAGACCACTATAATTGGAAAGTAATTAAATAAAATCTCAATCGGTCGATAGATGGCGTTAAATTAAGTTTTTTAGAAAAAGCAAATTATTTTTGATTGATTATCTATTATATAAAAATAAGTCCGGTTTTCCTTCCTGACGCTATAACTCCAGAACGCACGAACCGATTTCCACGGTTTTGCATTCGTTGGAAAGGTCTCGGACTCCGTGAGGTTTATAGCAAACAAAATTCTGGAAACATTTCGACAGAAAAGCAGAAAAGCGGAAAAAATCATTTTTCACATACAGCGCCATCTCTTATACATAGCATGTACTACAAACCAATATGGTTTTGTATGGTGGTGGAGCAGATATCACCAGTATTTTAAGTAGATGGCGCCGATGCGATGTACACTGTTTGACAGCTACTCATTGTACTCTGCTCAGTTAATTTCATGTGACATTTATTATGCGCACGTTCTTTCAAACGCTAACTAAAAACCAAAACGAAGCCATCTGGTGGCTCTGGTGGCGAAACGAAGTTCGCTGGGTTTGCTAGTATTTCATAATATTAAAATTAGATATTCGTAGAGCGTAGGACAAGCATTGCTTTTATGCTTGTATGAGATGAACGCCACTGTTATGCTCGCCTCTGGTCGAATATAACTCAGGATCGGTTCGGGGGCAGTGCGCGAGCGTTAATTTGAATCAGAGAATATCGGTCGACGCAAAGAAATCAGATAACGGATGTAGTGCGTAAGGTACCGTCCAGAACGTATTTTCACGTATCGCCGGTATCGAATCGGATGCTGTGTGAAACGCCCTTATACCTGTTTTACAGGGTTAGTTATCATATCTATCATGTTTTTCTGTTATATTAGGGTTGTCTAAAAACGAAAAAAGAACTCTTTTATTTTAACTCGTCATAGTGATATGTTAACCACATCACACCATACCTAGGTTTAAGTCTTGATTGTAGAAACTTTTCTTGAATAAATGAGCTGATGATGAAGAATAAAGTTCAATGGAAGCTATTCTAGATGTTTATTGATTGTATCTCTATTTTTATAAAGACACAATGATTTAAATGGATTACATGTTGTAATACCATATATTTGACAAAATGGACCGAGTTTAAGCCATAACTGATATAACTTCCGATCTTAACAGTACAAAGTGGAATTAATAATGTGGTCGGCCTTACTTTTTGCACTGATGAGGATTTTAATTTTACACCTTACGCCCACGGATTAGAGGTCAAAATACCTCGATCCAAAGTCATCTAAGTACTGCGAACTTGACCTGATAATTTTCAATGCTAAGGGAGCAAACTTCGTTACACCAGGGTTTTTGCGGCCACCTGCCTTGGATACCAATGCCCTTTTAAGCAACCGGTTGACCCAGCAGACTTAGTCTTGCCCCTAATTTTTTCACGTTGTTCTAGTCCAGAGATTCTCAACCGGGGATCTGTGTGTAGCACTAAATATAACGATTCCGGAAAACAATGACAAACTATTTTTGCACTATGCGAAAATATACAATTTGTATTTATTTTAAAGATGCATTTATACAAAATGTTTGTCTATGTCCACGTTTTACACTATTATAAGAATGACTTTAACGTATAAATAAAAATAGAAGTAGCTACCTACCTATATATTATTGCCTAATGTGCGGTATCATTTAATGAGCCAATTTTTTCTTTTTGATTTTATCTAAATTATTATCCATTCATATCTTAGCTTTATTTCAAATAATTTATTCTTTTTGGTAAAAATTGTTTTGATATTTTTATTTAGCAACACCAAATTAACATACGTTTACCACCAAATAAAGTCATTTTTACGTTTTTTATACTCCCGAGTACAGAAACATGTTCTGGCGACGTATCTTTAAGCTAACTGAAGCTTTGACTTGAAATAGAAATAAAAGAAAATTGAGCAAAAGGATTTTTTATTTATCGATAAATAATTAAGGCCTATATAAATAAGGCCCTTAAACCAAATAATCTTTTGGTTGCTTTATATTAAACAATTTTGAATTTCGAATGAAAATTACGTATTACTGTATTAAAACGTATGAATGTATGTGTGAAATGATAGTCTAGTACAAAACGTACGCCTAAAAGTGAAATAATATATTTTCTATGTTTTCGTAAGCTCATTCATGCTTATTTTGTTCTATTGTGTATTTTCTTTAACTCTATTCTTTATACAAGAAGCTACGACACAAAAATGGAATAATGTAATCACAATCAGGAGATTGATTACTCGCTAAAGATCGGTGAAATTTTATATTTCTTTATTTTATAACATGGTTTTGGCTTCATATGTATTGCATATAAGTGATTTCTTTATGTTTCCTAATTCCACGAGCATAACCTCTAGCGTGGGGTAATTATTTGCGTCAATGTTGCCGACCATATCATATGGAACTGAAAATGGTCAAATTATGTACGAAAATCGGTTAAAGTTATGACACACCGAATCAGATTTTAATGAAGGCATAACAATGCCTTCATAGTCATACGATATTTGCATAATTGAAAAAGCTATGAATGTACTTTGCCTAAATATATTAGTTTGATGACGGTCAATTTAATAACACATGAACAATGCTAAAGCGATTATAACCGATTATTTCCAGCCTCAATATTGGCGGAGCAATATCCTCCGAACAATTCAATGGGAAGGATAACCATTCTCAGACAGAGCCTAGTGATAACGCTATGGGATGCTATATTAACCTCAGAGAATCGAGACGAAGTAATATTCGACCAGCAAATAAGTAGGAAAGTGCTAAATATATTCCATAAAGATTCCATGGTGTCTTTCTTTCTTTATTTATAATCAGCACAAAGTAGGTAGATTAGTTGAAAGGCGGGCAAATGACATCAGTAAAGTGCTATGAAACTATGCCAAGTCATTCTTATTGCGTACATTAGAGTCGTAGAATGAGCTGCCGGGTACAGTTTTAACCGGAGCTATGACGTGAGGTTCATCATCCTTTTTGGTTTATAACACAATAACAACGTTCTTCATTCGTCTAGGCCTGAGTTCCCCAAACTTTTTTGTGTCGTAGACCCCTTGCCATGTTTTTCCGTGTTGGCTAGACCCCCTACTTACCTGATATTGTTTTCTTGTAAATTTCTAACTGTAGTGAAGTTTAGTGTAAAAACTTAAAGCTATTTGGCCCAAAGTGTGTTCCCGCGCCGTGTGACGTGTCAATTTAAAGCAGCCATTTCCCCTCCCCGTCTTCCCCTTTACTCCCTGGCTTTCGTGTTTCTATGCCATGGCGCTAGAGATAGTCTGTGCGACTATTCACTGGCGCTAACACATATATAATATTTTTTTTACTTCATAGGTACTTTTATAAATAATGTATATGTTTTGATATTAGTATGATGATTAGTATGATGTAAGTAAATAGGTACTATCAGTGTATGTGTTGAGATCCACTATCGTGGACCCCCAAATTTTTTTTCGCTGACGTAGACCCCTTGCATGTTGTCATAGACCCCTAGGGGTCGATATAGACCACTTTGGGAATCACTGGTCTAGGCGGCGGTAACCACTTATTACCAGGTTGATTGTACGTCTGTTTGCTGACAAAGGCTTAATAAACTAGAAAGCATCAAAAAAAGATTTTTACCTTGCTACGGTTGCATGTAGCCTGATTAAACTTGTATAAAATTTTAAGCGGCAGACTTCTGAGTTGAAATTATTCGTTTTACTCGCTCTACAAAGTGACTACATTACACCTTTTTTTAATTAATCTATAGGCGAACGCTTGACCTCAATCACACCTGGTGGAAGGTGACGATGATTACGATAATGAACCGCGTCCGCCCAACAAATGCCTATTCACTCTACTCTTAAAGACTCCCAGATCATAAGGCCGCGGAAATATGCCCGCTGGAAGTGTATTCCACTCCTTAGCCGTTCGCATGATGAATGTAGAAGCGAACTTTTTCGTGCGGATATAAGGAACATCCACCACATACGGATGGTATCCGACACGACGTCTAGTGGTTTCCTGATGGAATGTTCAGAGTAGTCCATGAACGGTAATGACTGTCAAGGGATGAAAGTCCGATGACAGTTGGCATCGTTATTCCAGACCACATATTCCATGAAGGAAGGCCTCTAAGTTTTGGTCTGAACAGACTTGACATCGGGATGTTTAACAAAATTTTAACAGAACTATTATCTGATGAGGCGTCTGGCCTGTTCAGATCAATGGCCCCATATGTCATATGTTAGGTATTTCTGTATTAGGGTACGATGGGGCTGACATACGTACACACGTAAAAGTCCCTTAAATAAATAGAATAAAAAAAGGCCTCTAAGTATATGAACAACTGGATATACACAACACAACGCAACATGTCAACACGAGTCACTATGACTGTCTTTACACTTTCGAACCCAGTTCGGGTAATCGACCTATCAACACAAAAAAAACTTACCTTATAATCCTCTAGCTATCACGAAAATGTTTATGTTTACAAACGCGTTATTTATTTCAATGTCCTATAAAAACCAAGTACCTTTGTCACCTCAACGCCTTCAAAAGGCATTAGATAGCGTCACGTACTTGAAGGCTGTCAAGGATAATGAATGACAGGCATCAATACGGAATGCTCGAATCCTTTGTAGCCGCTTATCGTATCCAACAATATTTATGGACTTTCCAAGAGTCGCTGTCCATTGATTAGATCAAGCAGGATTTAGTGGTTTTTTGACCTCTACCTCAATTACAGGAGTCATCAGTTATATCACATTCCTCAAGCCATTTTTATTATCTTTTTTTAACAGGCACCAAGCCTAGTGTCAGTTATTCATATCGCGGCTAGGACTAAGAAGTTCTGTACCTCTTTTTCTGTGTTGTTGACCCGTGGAATGGTCTTCCGGCGAGCGAGTTCCCATCGTCCTATGATATGGGGTCCTTTAAACGAGGCGAGAAGAGATATTTGTGCATTTTTTTTTTTACTGTTAGTCGTCGTTTTTCGGGATGCATCATGCTTACGAACAGACGTGGTGTTATGGCAGTTGCGACCCAGCAATAGCTACAAGGTCGCGATGTACCGCTCTGACTGCATTTATAAAAAAGGCGTCAGATGTAAGCGACTGCGCAAAACTGTCCGGCAGTGTCTCAAGTCCGCGATCGTGACAACTGACGACGCTACGCCGATCACCGATGTAATAAATAACATCGTCACACTTTATCTCTTTCGTGGTGAGCAGAGCTACATTAGTGGTTGTATCCATTATCCTCTTATATGTCGTACTCAACATGACCATTAGCACAGCTGTTGGCAGTTCTAAGGACGCTTACACATGACATTTCTATTAGATGCCATGCGGGTGTCCTCAGATGTACCAGCCAGGATTTGAACCTAGGACCATTCGAGTCGCTCCATATGGATCCGCTCCGGTCTCTTATCAACCAGGCTACCACAGATACCAATGTCCCATTCTAAATTCTAAAATAAAAATGGCCTTGTACAAAGCGGTGACTGAAAAGTTATTTAGACGGATACAGTATTTAATTCTTATCAATTTAAATGCGTTAGTTGCCTTAAGCATTTCATATAATAACTCTTCACACGACATAATTGTAAAGAATATTTTAGGTGTAGTTGTAAAATTAAAATAAGCGACCGTAAAAATAAGTATAAGCGTGGATTTCACATTTTCGCGCTGGTTTGGTTTTTCAGGTTGGAATATTAACAACAGAGAGAGGAGGGAACGGGGTTGGGCGGTAGATAAGAGGGAAGTAGGGAGCGAGAAGAGAGAGAAGGAGTAGGTTTAGCTAAAATTTAACACTATATTATGGCGTTACGAAGTTTATTGGGTGAGCTAACTAATAATGAAATATCTTTTATAATAAAAACTTTATGGCACTGTTTAACACGATAAGGACGGCGTGTACCACCAGTGCCTCACACGTGAATGATTAATTATTCAACACTCAGCATTATATTTCGTATGTTGTGGATGCCTTAATAGGAACTGTACATTTTTGATTGTAACTGTGTATATGTATTGTGTAAATGAGTTATTGTACCGGGTCACTGGCAACCCTGTAAAAAGTAAAGTAAATAAATAAATAAATATTTACAAAACTAACTAAATGCACGTGATTCTAAAAAATCAAATAACAGAAAAAATAAACTCAAGTTTTGGTAAACAGCATTTTGTAGAAGCCGTCGTCAGATAAAGCAAAGTACGATTTTTACTGCCATCTAATGTAGCGAAAAAAGAAAAATTGCGTCCTGAAAGTGTTAAACCTCAAGTTAAAATTCGTTTTGTAATAGGGCCAAATCTGGTAGTATTTTACTAACACTTTACTGATCCTGATACTGATGAAAAATATAGTTCTTACAGTTCCTTAAAGTTTTGGCAAAGAATACAAGATAATAAACGCAATCATCTTTAATTAGAGCGAATCAGGCATTTGCTTTACCGACCTCGCAATCATCAATTTAAAAACCTTTACATTTAAAACCTGTTTTAAAGAGCAATGTAGCTTATTCGAGTGCAATGGGCAATGTCCAATTATGTATCGGTCACGCAATACAAAACATCTTTTAGTCTTAGTTATTGCTTTTTTTTTTTCACTGGCTCGACATAGTGACTACAGAGTACCTGATGGTAAGTACAGTGTAGTCCAAAAACGAAAGCGACTATCAAAGGATGAAAATCCATTGAAAGTCTACATCGTCATGTCGGCCCACATATACCACGACTGAAGGTCTCCAGATATATGAGCTACTGGATATGTATAAGCTGATCCTGAAACGTGACAAGCCGAAACTGGTCACTATGACGGGCTTTACACCCATGCACTGTGGTCCCGATCCAGACGGGCACCGGGGCCCTACCACCTCGCTGCTGCTCGTTTAGCACCACCCGGGAGTCACGTGTAGGGAAACTAGGGTAAAGTCTACGGACGCGAGCAGCTTATACTCCCAAACGTATTTACACTTTACAAATTGTTGACAAAGAAACGTAATTAACGAAGGCATCTAAACTGGACGTGATGTTGCAATATCACCAGGAAGCATCGAGATAGTCAAAGCGTTACTATCATAGATGGGCAAAAAGTAATCAGATTAATGAAAATGATTGACGATTACATTTTACATTTTTACCATTAATATCGCTGCATTTTGCTCATTTATGTTTTAACCACTACAAAATCACAGATCGTATAAACATTTATGATTTCTTAGGGCGGCTTGCACTAACAAATTAATTCTAATTTAAGCTTGTATAAAACGCTATTAATTGAAGCGGTTTAATTCAATCTTAATGATGGTTTGAGTTTAAGAGTTGTTACAAGTTGATTCAGATCTTATGCAAGAAAATAAGTACATTTCAGCGCTAGATAGCATTTTATGTAAGTCTAAACTAGATTTAATTCGCTAGTGCAAGCCGCCCTTCATGTTTTATGAATGAATTTAATCGTGATTACAGAGCAAGAAAATTACCACTACATTTTGTAATCGTTGATCATTAATCAGATTACATTTTGCCCATCTCTATGTTACCATAAAGATATCGTTTTTGAGTCTATTGAAATGGTCTCTAATGAATAGATTACAAATAAATACACCATTGAGATGGGAATGTGAATAATTTTTAATTTAATTGTAATTAACATAGGTTTTTAAGGAATTAATTAAGCAATTTTTTTAAATGCCTTATCTGCAACGCAATGGTCAATGGATTCAATGAGATCCACTGTCTCCTGATGGCACGTCTCGGCGGTGTAGGGCTTAGCTTTAATCCGGTTCTGGCATTGCTTTAGCTCATTAAAATATTTCCTCACGTCGCAGTTTTCTGAAAATAATGAACTGTTACTTCAACTCTTGATCAAGAAGAAGTAAGCAAAATTAGAAAGCAAAAAAGAAGAAATAAACAACATAATATTAAACAAAATTTGTATATGTTAGTTAACAACTTAGCGCACTGTGGTCTGATTTCTCTTGCCAAAAGAAAAAAAAAAACTGTGGTCTGATAATAGAAAGGGTACTACTGTCTAACCCCGTAAATGTTCTTGTAATAGTTATGGGCTTATCTTTATCAAATCACTTGTCCTGGCTGACATATTGTCGTAGAGTTTAACATACTAAAGCTACGAATATGTAATTTGCACATAGGGTTCTGTTATAACCCATATCCACCGTTTATGCATTTAATGTATAATGCTAACGCGAGAATTGAATATCGATTGACGTCAATGCAACTTTACACTTTTATTTATCTCAGTTTTCATTAAAATTGAATTTGTACTATAAATAAATTCTATTCCATCGACCATCGGACTCAGTCCCTTGTAAAACCATCTTATTTCTATAATTAAATTCAAATTAAAAGTTAAAAAGTGTTTTTTAAAAACTATTATAAGACCCAACCCGTAATAGTTCTTTGCATTGTGTAGGTATCCACTAAGACATGTATTTTTATACTACGCCCCAAGGGAGTAAAATAAGGGTTAAAAATCCGTTAATTTTGAAGTAAAACCGGTATTTAGCTTTTTGGTTAGAAATCAACAAATACAAGTTTTGACCATTTTGGAAAATCAACCCGAAGGGGATAAGGGGGTTTCTACCGGATTTAAACTACCGGGAGTATTTAACTATTTACCGGGATTTTAACACTTAGTCACTACAGCTAGTTGGCTTATATTATGTGTGTGATCATATGTTGCCAGGATAGCACACACCAAGAGCGAATTCAGATTTATTGAGAATGATAAAATTAAAATTGTATCACTTTGAACCTTTAAAAATGGCGTTCTCCGTATATTTCATGTCTCGGTTATAGCAAACACAAGAAAGATATTGTTAATACCATTGAACTTATATAAATGATAAATTTTTCTAGATACTATTAGAATCTCGGTATTATAAAGTCAAGAAAGGGAGTGTGAATCCTTTTGTACTTTAAGAAATTGCAAATTTTCTCCTTATAAAGTTCTGATAAAGTCAAGAGATTGTTAATACCTTTAAACTTTTAGAAATGGTAAATGTTTTCCTCGTCATTTCTTAAATTCGGTACGGTAAAGAGAATTATAGTTAGAAAATTAATAATTAAAGAGACGTGGCTGCTATATGGAATATAACTAAAACTCTTTAGCTTGTAAAAGTAGGAGCTAACTAGTGAGATGAAAAGTATGTGAAAATATCGAAGACTGAAAAACAACACTTCGTTTAACAGGACATGATAGTAAATGAATAGTGTAAACTGTGATTTTCAAGCAACTTTTGTATAGTCAGATGATTCAACTGTCACGTAACTGACAAATGATGTTGTTCGGGCCAATGTCGTTGCCTTTCGTAATGTTATTGTAGTGAGCAGCTGACCTTGGACTTTAAACGGTACCTTTGTTTTAAGGTTAAGAATAGAGTTGGATCAGAGGTCCAGGTGTGAGTTTTTTCGAGCTTAAACGTCAAATTGAATGAAGATTTGATTCAGTGCAATTCCCTGATAGTTTGAGTATCAATAACTCCATACATTTAAAAACACAAACTAATTTGAGAAATGAATCTGGAAAAACTCACACTTGGATTTTGTAGCCAAAATTAGAATAACATACTGGTCATGCATATCCCTCGCTCCTTGGTCAGCTGGTCTTTAGCACCCTGGAATGAGATAGACACTGATCAGCCTAATGAGTAATGAGTTGCGTCTAAAGTCTGAAATGAGTCGCCTCAAATCAGTTCGAATCGGTTTGAGTCAGCCTTGTGTTTAATTACTTCGTGCTTGAAGAAGCCATGTTTTACATTGGAATTTTTTGTACGACGAAACTTATAAGTCCTAATACATAGTTTTAGTTTGTTGTATGTGATGTTTGAGTACTTTTTTACAGTCTAGTTTAAGAAACGCTATTTGCATTAAAAAAAAATGTGATCGAATTGTTAACAAAGTGGTGTTGCGTAACTTCATAACGTCTTTATAAGCATCATGTCCTAGGTATGTCTACAGACGAGAAACCGGGAGTAACGACCGTAGACCTATATTCATTTTCCTATGTGTAGGCTTATCATAATCACGAAATTGTAAAGTGGAATAAAAGTGTGAGATGGTATAGGGCAAAATGGAGCATATTAGTAAAAAAAAAACTTTTATTTGCTAAAGCAAATAATAAACTATCTAACAATCAAAAGTCACGGCAGAAATTCTTTGAACACTTTATTTTGGTTGGTTTTCGATTTAAATCAGTTTTTTTTTTTAATTTAATTTAAAAACGACATCAATAATGTGCGAAAACGCAATAAACTTTTTAAGAATTATAAAAAAATTGTGCTTACAGATTTAATTACCCATAATCGGCAATTTTAATTACTTATCACTGGCGATCGTAATCACCTAGCACCGTCCATCTTAACTATCAATCACCGCTGATTCTCATTACCTTTTATTTGTAACCCGGGGAAATATCTTGCTTAGAAAAATCAGGACCACCATGAGGGCAGCGATCTCAGTGTGTGACTCCTACTAACTAAAAATCCCGGAGTGACCATCCAATCACTTCACCTGTGCCTAAGAATTCGAAATCGTCCAGACACCTGGGAAGTGAACAGCTAAAGCTTCCTCGCTGGGAGGGAGTTTGTGTAAAAGATCCACCCCTCCAGAACCCTCTCTGGCGGCGGGCCAGATGCAGCGCACCGCCTCCCTCTCATCCGGGCAGCAGCCTCGTTCAAGTCTGGGAATCTCATTACTTATCGCTACTGACTGTAATTTCCTGTATCAATATTTTATTATAATTGAGGTCGCCCAATGGCTAATAAATACAAACAATAAATAGTCTCTCAAATACACCTGCACTAATATACTGTACCGATTCAGGCTACCACATCCTGCACCAGAAATAGTAAACAATATAAGTTACAGCCGGGACACACGATGTGTTGCGACAGTGGCGCGGTTGTGGAGGAGCGCTGCTGATCCGTCGTTTCATGTACAAATATTCATGGTGTGTACAGAATGCGTTGTGGCGACGTACTACATGTGTATCGGACTTGCATTTGGCAAGACGAGACTGAGGGAGGTGAGCGCGTTGCGATGACGGTGCGGTATAGTCAGGGATGGGCAAAATGTAATCTCATTAACGATTACAAAATGTACGCGAAATTTTAATTTTGTTGCTGTGTAATCATTATTATATCCTTTCAAAACATGAATGAGTCATAAATGTGTATGCAATTGAGGATTGCGTAGTGTTTAAAACACATTTGAGCAAAATTCAGACATATTAGTAACAAAAAACGCAAAATGTAATTGTTTTTCATTAATCTGATTACATTTTGCCCATCTATGGGAATAGTTCTTATAGTGTTTTTGATACATTTTATGCGGTGTCGCAACGCATCGTATGCACCGACTTTTAGGAGGTTCATGAATCTTTGACTTCGTGTTTAAAGTATTAGTGCCTTTATTCGCAAAACACGATGTTTGTCGAAATAATACATATGTAAATTGTAACCAACATGGCAATTAAAACCAGTTTTATCTAAATGCATTCTGATTATTGTTTATTTGCATTAGAATCATTCAGTTGTTTGCGAACAACAAAAAATGCAAAATAACATGTCGACATGATATTTTGTAAATATGTTAATCTCATATATTTTGCTCTTTTCTACCAGAAGTGACCTAGAGTGCCTTAGACGGGCACTGTATCAAAATTAGTTAGGGGGCCCAAATATAGGGTAAAAATTCACAAAAAACAAAACGCTAACATTGGTTTGGAATGATTATAAATCATTTATAAGTTATTATTTCATTATATAGTATAGTTAGTTTTTTGGTGGTAGGGCGATTCCCCGAACTGGGTCATGACCACAGTACACAAGTGTAAAAATCGTCATAGTGACTCGTTTTGGCTTTTGGCGTTTCGGGATCAGCTTGTGTATATCCAGTTACTCATATACAAAGAGACCTTCAGTCGTGGTATATGTGGCCGGATTTTTATCCTTTAATAGTCGCTTTCGTTTTTGGACTACACTGTACTTACCATCAGGTGCACTGTAGTCACTATGTCGAGCCAGTGTAAAAAAAGTACAATTAATGCCCCTAGGAACTCATTTAGCCACACTACTCAAATCAAATAATACACTTTTCTTGCTTTTTTTAAGTGTAAACTTGTAAAGTGTAAAAATTCTTTAGACATTTTGTGTACTTTTTATATATACTAATATTATAAAGCTGAAGAATTTGTTTGTTTGAACGCGCTAATCTCAGGAACTACTGGTTCGAATTAAAAAATCTTTTTGTGTTGAATAGACCATTTATCGAGGAAGGCTTTAGGCTATATAACATCACGATGCAACTATTAGGAGCGAAGTAATAATGGAAAATGTAAAAAAAACGGGGAAAATTATTTATCCTTGAAGGCTTCCATTGCGTGCGCTGCGAAAACGGTTCAAGATACCAAAAATATATGTATGAATAATTTATATGGCAAAACAACATTTGCCGGATCAGCTAGTTATCTATACTAATATTATAAAGCTGAGGAGTTTGTTTGTTTGTTTGTTTGAACGCGCTAATCTCAGGAACTACTAGCTGGAATTGAAAAATTCTTTTTGAGTTGAATAGACCATTTATCGAGGAAGGCTTTAGGCTACATAACATCACGATGCAATTATTAGAAACGAAGAAATAATGAAAAATGTGAAAAAAACGTGGAAAATTATTCATCCTGGAGGGCTTCCATTGCGTGCGCTGCAAAAACGGTTCATGATACCAAAAATATATGTAAGAAAGAATTATTCCTCTTGAAATGATCTAAAAAAATGTACGCGACAGTATATGTCTATCTTTTAAGATTAAGTCACTAGAACCGTTTTTATAGTAATAAAATTTGGTCGAAATTAATGCATTATTTGTTAAGAATTGTATCAACGTAATAATATTAATCTTTATCCAAATAAATGTGTTGATTAAGAGTATTTAATTGTGAACAAAATAGTCTTTGACATCACTTAATTTCAATGAACATCTTAGAAGATATTACAAAACCTTATATAGCAAAACAATGTTTGCCGGATCAGCTAGTATTATATAAAAGTGTTTAATTGAAATTGTAATAATAATATATAAATTAAAATAAAATAAAGAAACGCTATATCCCTTACAAGGTATAAGTGGCTGTTTCCACTTTGCGTTAATATATACTTATATACTTTTGCGTTTATACAATATATGCGTTTATATAATGTGACCAACAACGCAGCTGATTGCCGTTCTCAGGGCACTCACACATGACATTTCTATTAGATGTCATGTGGGCTTCATCATGATGTTTTCTTTCATTGGTGAGCATGTGGTCTCTAAATCCATGAGTGAGATTGTGGACATCATGTTGCAATGTTACTTTGTCTACTCCCTGGTCTAGAAAGATTAAGAAAAGTTTCAAACATGGTTATGATTATAGGTGACATGCTGATATGAAATGGCAATGACAACGATGGTAGTGTCACCACTGGCCACGCAGCCGTCACCGAAAAACAAACGGCGACTGTTCGCAGAGGCGCGCCAAAACAGCTTACAGAAATTGAGCGTCATATTCGACCACTCACATAAAAATGGTAAGCTTAATTCTCTTTAAGGTAATAGTTTGTGGTAGCTGGGGAAATACAGAGCTCAAGAGAAGACTACGAACCTAGTTTAGGAATGTGAGAAAACAGCCGGCTAGATGGACTGATGTTCTGGCTAAGTTTGCTGGGAGAAACTGTTTAACCAAAGCTCGCGACTGTCATAAGTGGAAAAGAATGAAACAGGTCATCACTCAGCACTGAGTGGCTGAATGTTGAAGAAGAGAAGGTAATATTTCGAAGAAGCAGCATGTGGAAACAGCATCAATGTTGTTTGGCAGTTAGCGAAAGAACTGGTTTGTGTAGATAGATTTAATAGGAATGTATTTTGATAATTTAAAATAGATAAAATTACAATAAATTTTACCTTACCGGGTCGTACATATCTGCGCTCATTTTGTTCAAAAATAGCTAAGAAAAATAGATAGAATTTATTAGTTTTTGATGTTTATGGAAAATGTCAGAGTATTCAAAAAATTGAAAGACAATAAAATATTTTTTATTAATAAAAGATTGCAAATATTATTTTACCATTATTTCTTGCAGATTTAAAGTACATAATATAGTTAACATTTTCAATTAATTAGTAGACGTAGGCGGCTAAACTAGGTAACGAAAATTAATGTGCCCTAAAAATTCAAATAGTCGCTAATTTTTATGTCGGTAAAGTGGACTCAGATTAAAAATTTATATTACAGAGGGCAGCACAAGCCAACGCCTAAAATGCGCGGTTTTTTTCCCTATGTTAACGTCTATTTTGACTTTTAAGCCAAAAGTGTTAACAGCATAAGTAAGAAAGTTATGATTATGGTAGAATGTATATATTTTTGTTACGATTTGAAAAACAAACAAAAATGATTTAATTATTGTAATGTCAGTCCTACTATTAATTTATTAATAATATAATTATGTATACAGTAAACATGATATTATAAAACAAAAATTATAATTTTCTTAGAAAATTATTTTTATAGTTAATATTAATACTGAGTTAAAATAAATTAGCTTGCAGTTTTTATATAAGGAAAATGATTAAATCATGATAATTTTTGCTCAGTGTCAGTCCGTAAGGATGTTTATATTTTTAATATTTACTTTAATAAGTCAGAATTATTGAGACGTCAAAAATGTTGCCATGTAAAGAGGAGATGTGAAATATTTTTGTTTAGTAATGGACTACAGTCTTCATTAGTTATTAATTTGTAAAAATATATTTTTTAAAATAAAAACATGTGATTTTTGGTAGTTTTTTTGGTAGTTTAAATGGCAGCACTGTACTCTGCAGTAATTATTTGTATGTATTTCTGAGCGCCATTGCTTTTTACCGATGTAATGTTGAAATGATATTAATCCGTTTTCATCGGCTAATCTGTGTGATGTTTTAGCAAAACATTTAAGTGATTGTGAACTAAAACTACTGAATTTCTTAAAGTTTTTGTGCTGGGCTTTGTCATGGCCGGTAAGTGGTGACTTTTTGCGCCCGCTAGTCAAGGGCGAAATCGGATTTGGAAATCGCAATAAGTCGAAGATGTTTTATCGTTCGAACTCCGACGGTAAATGCAATGTTATTGTCATTAGTTTGGTTCTTGATGTATTTAGTGTTTACATCTGTAATGATAGCTTCTTTAAGTTTGGTTATCGTTCTTATGTCGATATTTTAACCTTTTGCTCTTAGTTTTCACTGATGTACTATACATTAATCTAAGGGGATGTTCTCGCAATGGTTTCTCTTCATGCTAGTGCCTGCTAAACGGCTAACTATTAACGTAAATACGCTTTGCATCAAATGCGTCCTCGAAAACAGATGATCGGTTATTGTCACAGCTTATTGTGTATTACACAACAAACTAGGCCTATATCTCACTTGTAGGCTTATTATACGATTAAAAAGATCAATATAGTTATTATTAAAGTCTTTTTTGTTTAATTGAATATGAAATCCGTTATTCAAATAAGGTTGTTGACAGTTGCGTTTTTTTAAACGCTTACATTCCTATCCGACGTTTTGTTTGTTATAGGTTAGAATTATGATGTTACAATTTAATTAATTCTTAGTAATTGTAATTCATACCATTATCTAATGATTAATGATCAAGTTGTTATATTGTATAAACAATTCATTAACTATAATACTTGTTAAAATATTTCTAGGCTTGTAGTTTCCATTATTATATTTCTTGGTGGATATATTTTAGTTAATGTACTATACTACACTATAAGGCATCTTGTTAAAAGCAAATATTAAAATTTTCGTGTGAACATTCATTAAATATGGCTAAATCCTGTTTAAAGTAGAACAAATATTGTAAGACTTGTATTAATGAATAGTTACGTGTAGTGAAACTTTAATAACATTATATAAGTTTTCTTTATCAGTGGTATTTATATAAAAACATCATTGATACATAAAACTTACTATTCTCTCAATAATTGCTTTCCAGATAAGGATATGTGGTTATAATGTATTCAATTTCTCACAAGATTTTCAATTGAATATTTTTTTTTATCTATGGAACACTCTTTTTTGTGTGTACTAGTTTCAGCTTTCCTCAGTATACCCTGCTATCTAAACCAGTGGTAGCTGTATTTTACTGACAATTTAGTTGACAGTTTAGTTTTATACCAAGGACTTGTATGCCCTTACAGTAATCCTAGAATATGTCCATTGTGACTTCACCAATGTCAGTATGTTGACTTAAAAACAAGCAATGTTGGCTGTTAATTTATTTTTAAATATTGCCTACAAACATAGATTTTCAACTTGTACTATTTGCTTTGAGATTACCTGATACTTAAAATAAAACAGCATAAAGTAAGTACAACATCATAAATACATAAATAAACAATAGGAGGCACATCTTGCCTAGTTTAGTTGTTTTACCTGTTTAGTGTGTCTATCCCGGCCAACAATGTGATGCCCATTTTGAATAAAAGGAGGCATACATACACAAATTTGAGTTTATACTTATTTTTATGTAATACACAAAGAAAACTTATTATTGACATTGCAAAAATAGCCAAAACAAAATTATTTACAAGTAATTAATACAGGTTAACACACAGACATACTTTGATTGACCTTATGACAATATTTTTCTAACACCAGTTCACCATGAATTGGATATTTAAAATTCATAATTAATTCATTTTATAACATTCAATTTTGGCCTGAGGCTAGTTTTAATATTTAGCGAGTTTCAACTATGGTGCTTTCTTATTTGCCCTAACACTCACATAAGATTATAGGCTTTGATCAATTATACATAACCTCAGACTTTTAGTTCAACTGCAAACATTGTTATAACTAACAGATGATATAAGATTGAAAGTTATGACTAATGTTTGTATAAAATTGATGATTATTCATATCTTGATAACATTCTATCAGTCACTGTCATTGAAATATAATTCAGGACTCTTGGTAGTAATTGCTGATGAGTATCTAATGTAGGCCTAATATATTAAGACATATGTTTATTGATCATATTGTCATTCAGGGTGTCATTGCCTGACTGGATTGTGACCAAAGTACAAGAGTGCAAATTCATACAATGACTTGCTTTGGCTTGTCAAGTTTCCCCAGTGTATACCCAGTCAGTTACATACATTGGCATTTTCAGTCATATATTTCAGCCTGCATGACCATTGTCATGGGATTCTTGCCTGTTTTATGTTATTGTCTTGAATTGCATTGTATTTACCATCAATTGTGTTGTAGTCACTTTGTTGTGCCATTATACAAAACAAGGAAAAAATTATAAGAAGAAGAAGAAAAGCATTGAGTACTATTTGGCATTGGTCAAGTGTTTAGGACTTCTTGTAGCTTGGATTTAGTGTAAGGTTCATAAATTGGTTAGGTTTTGATTACATATACGAACACTATAGATTTGGTTGCTGTAGGTTGAAGGCAACCCTTTTTTCCTATGTTGATGTGATTATGATGTCCAGTAATCATTTCTAATTCAAATGTTTGGTTGTAAAAAGATTACTCACTGTAAGTGATTAAACAAAGTGTTTGGCGTATGAACTATATGTATATAATGACTGTGATGAAAGATCACTATATCACAATTAATTTATCCAGCAATCAGTGTTCTTGAAATTCTGAGATATTTCCTTGGTCATCAATTTATTTCAAATGTGTTTGTGTTAAAAATGTGAATGTATGTATCTATCAAATAGTGTGAAAGAGGAAAAGAATAAATTTAAAGTTAGATTGAGCAAACTAATAGCAATGTATTTTTTTACACTGGTTCAACAAACTGACTACATACAACAATCACCAAGGGAAGGGCATCTAGTTGGACAAACACAAGCAGATCCAAAAATGTAATAGGCCAAAGCTAGGCCCTAGGCACTTAACCTAATATTTCTATAAGAGGCAATATAGGTCACTTAATTATGTTTTAAATAGATTATCTAGTAAAATAGAATAGCTTACCAAATATTGATTATTACCCTCAAATGAAAAATTAGTCTTAAAATTCTATTACAATACTATTCGCAGTAAAACCAGATTTCCCACACTCTTATGTTTTGGGAGCCTTTAAGAGACGAGTGAATAGGCACTGATTGAGGTCAAGCCTTCACTAGTAAATATGGAACAAACTAAATATGTGGAGGACATTACTGTATTATGAATTTATACTTGTACTGGGCCATGGGGTTTACTGCCAGAATAGAAAGTGCTTCCCTCTTCATCATACTGAGGTACCGTAAGAGTCAACTAAGATTATCAACAATCGGATTCACATGCAGATTGTTAGTATCTAACCTGTTCCATGTACCTTCTCTACACATGGTACACCCTCACCAACACATATTGGATAAGTGTGGTGGGTTAACTGTTTATACCCGGTCCTATTGATTCCACAAATATAGTGGAAAAAGAGAAGAGAGGCCTGTAGTAGTATGATACCAGTACTGTATATATGAGGTTTAAGTGTAGAAAAACAAGTAACCTTAATTTTGTATGCAGAGCAGGTTCCATACATTAATAGGAAATAGGTTTAACACAAGGTTGTCACAGTTTTATCATTGTATGTGTTATTTTCTATACTTGGTGTTGTGCCAAATTAGTCTAGTCCAAGAATTTCTAGTTTTCCTTATGCCCTAGAAAAGGTTTTCTGAGATTTTTGTTTAGAAATGTTTATGAAATAGCACTTATAATAGCAATATTGCAAAATCTACTTCAAATCCTTATGATTTTTTTTACTATTTATCTCATTTTAACAATTTTTATTGATACTATTTTAAATAGTTTTATACACTTGTTGGCACTTTTTTATTTCTATTATTTCTATTAGAAATATATTTGGTTATATTCAGGCTATTGCAGGTTTGTTATATTGTATAATACATAACACCATTTTGGATCCCATTAATTTCTTTTTATAAACAATTCATTTGAGAGACATAACCATCCAAAACTCTTGGTATAAATATAAAAATATAATTATTATTTAATTGTTTCTAAGCCATTAAATAAAAACAGGGTAAAGTATTCTAACCATATGATTGTATCTCTTGTAGAATTTCTCCAAAATTTTTTTTATGATGTAACTACAAGGATACTTTTTTTTTCTATATTTGTACTACAGTACCTTGCTTCTTGCCAAATTTAATGATTCTAAGCCAATGGGAATTAACTTATAGGTTTGATTCTTTTGTGAAAACTGCTAAAAATCATTAAAAAGAACTAACATAAATGGGCATATCATTTGATTGCGAGTTTTTGAAGACTACAATTGATTCTAGATCTAAGTATTTAATATTAACTTCAGCTTGATACCTTGACACATTCCTGAGAATAAAGTTCTTTAAAGACAGATAACAAAGTTATCCTATAAGGATTCCATTTCTTCTTTTAATGTGCAGATCCATAAAAAATTAATTAAATACAATCTTAAGGAATCATCTGCAACTAACTGGTAATTGCAATGAACATACTCAGTTATTTATAGCTCAGTATAGCTTGCCAGTTATATTAGTTCATCAACAAGTTGCATCCTTTTTAATGTGTCATGTGTCCTATTGTTTTCAACAACCTTACAAAGGCATGAAAGAGTTTCTAATGTCACTATTCATGTCCACTCATTGAAAAGTATCATTTTCAATTCTTCATTTCAAACTGGTTTCAAAATGCAACTTTTAATTATCATTCCATTTAGAGACATGTCTGTGTTTGGACTGGTAGAAATTCAACAATTTTTTTTAAGCTTTAAAAATTAAAATGTGCCTTGATGTTGCTGCATTTAGCCTCCTTGTTTTTGAGTTTATCTAGTTTAGAAATGTTGAAAAAGAAAGAAGTTCCGTGGTACTCAAATATCTAGTTTAGAAATGTTGAAAAAGAAAGAAGTTCCGTGGTACTCAAATCATCGTATAAGAATACAGGATAATATTGCTAATTGGCGACATTCATCGTGTCGTCTTCATTGGAACTCATCATGTGATTGTATGTAATTGCTAATTAGAGCCTGTTAATTTGTCTATGTATAGTGATGCTTTAGGTACAGCAATGTCATTGTTTTACATGCAGAATTAGCACTATTTTGGTTGTAAAATTAACACTGTTTTGGGTGCAATGTTAATATTATTTTGGGTATAAAATATATACTTTTCTGGTTGCAAAATTGACACTTTAGGGTCCAAACTTGATTTTGATGCTCAAGTTACACTTCATGGTAGATAGACTTACATCCAATTATTTTACTATTAGATAGCTGAGGAAGTTACTTAAATATCCTGACAATATTTGAATTTTTACTCAAATAACGAATTATATTTAATAATTTAACACAAAAAAAAAAAAGTTGTTTTACTTAATAACCTAATTTGCTCTTATTTTATGAAAAATATTCTATTGTAAGGTTGGACATTTGTCCATAAACTTGATTCTTGACACTTGAAAAGTTACTATTTCATGCAGCATTGATACAATTTTGTAAAGTCAAAGTATGACCAAGTTTTGGTATTTTATTTATTCATTAAAAGGAAAATAAACAATTATTATAATACATTTAATACAATACACAATAGATAAAGTTAAATTAATAGTTTTCCCCATATGCTGATATATAAGATTGAAACAGACATAGATAAAAAAAGACTAGTGGGATATTTTTTATACATTTACATATAAACAATTTTGGATTGTATTCTAGGTGTATGTTCAATGCTAAACACTTCTCATTACTGGATACTGCTGTCTATGTTAAGAGTCATTATGTTTTGTGAGTATCCAATTATAAAGAGAGCAATAACTTGAAAATTATCAAAATATTACAATTATTAGGATAATGATTACTTTGAACTATTAAAATAATTAACATGGGAAGACCATTGTGAGAATGTTACCATTTCCAACTATGCTAATCTGATTTCCAAATTATTTCTTCAGAACACTGTTTGATTTTTGTCACTAATTTTGACTAACTCACAATCTTTATTACATTAATGCAAATAACATTAGATTTGTTGTAGATATTTTATTTAGCACACATTGCATTTACAATTGATATAATTACTAACATTTACAATTTGCATTTGGAAATCCATTTGCAAATTGCACTTACTTGTAAAAGTACTAACATTTTGTGAATCCGATTTTGTAAATTGCTTCTTTGTGTGATATTGTTATTAATTTGTGTTCTGGGCAGCTAAGTAGGGCCAGTGTGTGTGTGCCTACATGTTACCCAGTAGAGAGGTAGTGAGGGGATAGCCTTCATACCCATTCCCAAAGTGGAGGCCTGCTAAGGCCAATCACTCACCATGTCGTAGGAAGTATTTGGAGCATACTGGGCCAGCGGCTCTCAATGTTGCCGTCATGGTCCATGAGAATTTATTTCCTCTGGGTTAACAAAAAAAAACTTTGTATTTATTTTAATAGATTCAACACCTTTTTGGTTTCAAGGTCTCATAATGCAGAAGATTACATGGCCTAAGTCACCTCACTATTCTACTGAAAGTAATAATCTACAATCATAAAGGTACGATTTGGTTCTTGCACCGATGGCGACCAAGCAGTTGCCAGGTAGCGAAGTATCGCTCTGTATGCAGTTATATGAAAAGGCGACTGCGCAATGTTGCAGAGCAAAAATTGCCACAATTGGAATCATACCTGTATAGTTTGCCTCATTATATCTATATCAACTATAAGTCATTGATATTTTTTATACGGCTTTGACATAGTGACTAAATGCACCTAATGAAAGTACAGGTTAGTGCAGAAATGGCAGAGACTGTTAAGGTATAAGACTCCATGACAATATTTTTGGGTGTATTAATAACAGAATGGTTATAAATTGATCCTGAAATACAAGCTGAACTGAGTCACTATGACACGTCTTTGCATTTGTGTACTGTGTTCAGGACTAGTGATGAAAATTCATCACTTTTCAGGGCCCAGTAAGGAAATTTCTCTTTTTATGTTTCAAATCATTGATAAATTTTGATGCCACTTTGACTTTGCTAGGCTTTGTTCACAAAATAAGTGTCATTGACAAAAAAATTGAATATACAATAGGAACTTCAGTATAGCCTAAGGCTAAGATTTATAGACATTGTTCTAACTTTGCTCAGACTTCTCTCAAACTTTACAAATTATATTATTTAATTAATATCAAAGTTTATAGTGACTTACTGATTTTCTCAACTTGGACTTGGCTCTGTGAATACTTAAGCTATACTCATGTGCCTATTATAAAGTCAGTTATTTGTCAAAAATGAACTTATTTTTTAATAAAGTCCATAAAAGTTATAGTAGCGTCTTTTTTTTTTGTATCCCAGGTGAAAATCCTGCATAAGACAATCAGGGACCCTGTGAGGGCAGCGACCCTGGTATGTGAGACTCCAACTGACTAAAAACCCTCAGGGTGTCCCTCTGGTTGCTCCACCTGGTCCTGGGAAGCCAAATTCATCCAGACACCCAGGGAACAAGAAGCTTTGCTGAGGCTACCTCTCTGGGAGGGGTAGGAGTAGAAAGCCCATCCCTCCAAAATCTCTCTCCCAGGCGCCGGACACCGTGCACCGACTTTCTCTCTCTCAGTAGTAGGGTCTTGTCTCAACCTAAGTATTTATTGAGCCAAGTCTAGTTTTGAGAAAATCTGTAATTTACCAATATACTTTGATATTGATTAAATAATATAATTTGTAATGTTTGAGTAAAGTTTGACCAAAGTCAATGCAGTATCTATAAATATCTATCTTAATCTATCAGTCAGTCTTTTGGCTAGTCTCATTAAATATTGGTAGAGGTAAAAAATTAGATCATTTAAATATAAAATGATCTCATTTATGTGGACCTTTATGGATAAGTTATTTTAATTTAAAATATATAAAATGTATATGGCTATGATATATTTGATAGGATAATGTTGTACAACAATGCGAGGAATTATTCACACGCGTTGCGGTGTCCAAACTTTTTACGGATCAATTCTCATTTGTTCATCAATGTTTCTCTATGATATGTTAGGGAATATAGATATTTACATTTTTATTAGTTATAATAAGGTACAAATTATTGTATTCTGAAATATTTCCCTCGTCTATAAAATCATATAAAAGTCGTATAAAGACTTGTCTTGAATGATATTATTATAGAGGCCAATGTACTGTAACTAGAAAGATTTTGTACATTTAGTTTATTATTTTGATGTAGACACCCACTGAGGTCAGATTTTTTTCCATTCCAACCCCAACCTGAGAGTTAAATTGAAAATAAGCTAGTTTTCAGTGTAAATCATACCTGGGCGAAGACAGGCCGAGTCCACTAGGTGTAAATAAATAAATGTTTTATAATTGTATAATTTTCGTTGAAATAGTTAAGGGTTTAAAAATGGGTGAAATTGGATTGTTCCAGGCAATGGTGGGGAGACGACATGGTGTTTTAGTCAGGTGAAGGGCACTCTGGAGGACGATGTAACCGAGGCGGACCTGATATCCTGTGTCGAGTTCAACCATGACGGGGAACTGCTCGCAACGGGCGACAAGGGCGGCAGAGTTGTTATATTTCAGGTAGTACAAGAGATGATTTTGGCTCGATGGCCTTTTTTTTACATTGGTTCGACAATGTGACAACATCGGACCTGATAAAAAGCACAACGTAGTCCAGGAATGGCAGCGACGGCCAAGGGTCGAAAATCCGTTGACCGACGCTGTTATCACGCCGGTCCACATACTACGACTGAAGGTTTTTCACAGCTGAACAGCTGGGAAGTATACAAGCTGAACCCGAAACGCGACAGGTCGAAGCAAGGCGTGAGGCACAGCGATGGTTTTTTTTACACTTGTGACTGGTAATGTAGCGTGTTGATGACGCAATACTGGCAGGCAGAAGAAGCAGTTTGTGTAGAAACTTTATTTTAATTATATTTCAACGTTTCGACCTGGTTACAAAGGCCATGGTCAGAGCAGACTGCCGCGCTGTTGAGTTATCATCGAGGCCGGGAAAGGATATCCACTATCCGCTAGGATGCATAAAACTTTTAATCTGGATGTTGGGTTTGAATTATCATTTGCGTGGAACTCGGTGATAAGAAAACTAGAAACTCATCTAGGATGCCTATGCATATAAATGTATACAAGAGGAGTATCGCAACCTAGTAGCCATTAATGGGTCGCTACTGACATGTGAAGTACCTTTAGACCTTTTTGTTAGTCTCCTGGGGGAAAGTCCTGCATAGGACCACCAGGGCCGCTGTGAGGGCAGCGTCCCCGGTGTGTCACGCTCCTATTGACTAAAAACCCCTGGGGTGTCCGTCTAATAGCTCCGCCCGGGCTTGGGAAATCAAATTCATCCAGACGCTCTGGGAGAGGTAAAAGTAAAGAGCTCACCCTTCCAAAACCTCTCAGGCCGCACGCCGGACACTGCACACCGCCGCCCTCTCATCCGGGCAGCAGACTCCCTCAAGTCTACTGCCCGGAGCGCGCCTTTAGACCTACCGAAGATCACCCTAAATACGTTCGCTGATTTGTGAGCTTTACTCAAAGACGTTTCTGCTCCAGCGATAAAGTACAATTAAAAGCAATTGAATTCGATCAATTCAGTTCAATTTTCTAGCTGTAAATTCGGTTTTTTAGCATACGTGGCCAACCCGTTGCTACTTGATCTCAATTTTTGTCGTATATCAGTTCCGAAAATCATAAAATTCGATTACAAAGAGGAAATCTATTTTAGTGTTTGAAATGACTATAGTGTGTCCTACATTAAGATCGAAATAGACACTAACAAGACGTATCGCTCTGAAAAAAACATCGTAAAATATTCTCTTTGAAGAAACGTCTAAAGCAATCATTATCGAAAGTTTTCTTGAAGATTGCAGTCATAAAATTCCTTTTTTTAAAGAACCCATGTCATAAATGAGGATATACTGGCCGGAAATTGTTTTAGATTTACAAAAGAAACTACTTTTTAGTAAACAATTTTAAACAATAATATACCATTATTTTTTGCTTTTACAAACAAATCTAGCTAGCTTGTAGGACCATAGTAATCTAATGACATGATTAACACTAGATTTACCAAAACCAGTCAAATTAATAATAATAATAATTTTATTGGATCAAAAATTTTACATTATATAATTTAACTAGCTGATCCGGCAAACGTTGTTTTGCTATGTAAGGTTTTGTAATATCTTCTAAGATGTTCATTGAAATTAAGTGATGTCAAAGACAATTTTGTTCACTATTAATACTCTTAATCAACAACATTTATTTGTATAAAGATTAATATTATTACGTTGATACAACTCTTAACAAATAATGCATTAATTTCGACCAAATTTGTTTACCATAAAAACGGTTCTAGTGACTTAACCTTAAAAGATAGACATATACTGTCGCGGACATTTTTTTAGATCATTTCAAGAGGAATAATTCTTTCTTACATATATTTTTGGTATCTTGAACCGTTTTTGCAGCGCACGCAATCGAAGCCCTCAAGGATGAATAATTTTGCCCGTTTTTTTCACATTTTCCATTATATCTTCGCTCCTGATAATTGCATCGTGATGTTATATAGCCTAAAGCCTTCCTCGATAAATGGTCTATTCAACTCAAAAAGAATTTTTAAATTCGAACCAGTAGTTCCTGAGATTAGCGCGTTCAAACAAACAAACAAACTTCAGCTTTATAATATTAGTATAGATTTACGTCGACGCCTGCACTAGTCGTGAGACTGTATCGCAGACTGAGATTAAGAATTGAAAGACTGAGATTTGTTGATTGTTTAAGAATTGACTGGTCTGTAAATTTTTTTAGAATTTTTTTCTTCTCTGATATTTTTTTATTCTGAAAAATAGCATGTCTTTTACTAATACAAGATATTGGTAGATATAATGGCATAAATTGTATTTATAACAAAGCAAAATAAACCATGTTATACCTATTTCTAAAATAGATATTCATTATTTGCTGGTATATCTAGTATTAATGGCTCTAGCAGCGTACTGGATAGAGAACAGGTATCCACGCGTGATAATACGAATTGTCATGGGTTTCAATCCCGCCATATACGTCATGTTTTAACTATAATAAATGCGGCCCTAGGCCGGTGAAGGAAATTAGCTGGAGGAAACCGACATAGCGTCTAACAAAAATGTCTAGTGTAAGTGTCCTGAGAAATGCGATTCAGCTGCGCTACTGGTTTCATTGGATACGATATACAGGGATACAGGTAACTAACGCAAAACCTCTCAAGGGTGACTTTAGTATATCAAGACTAACAACTTTTGTTCTACAACTTTTTATAATTCAATCTTTTTTTCCCCATACAAAAAAAAAATAAAAATAAAATTTGCAGTTCTGATCTTCTTAATACTCTGAAAGGCGGCGCGATGCAACTGGGGCAGACGATTTCGTAGCATCAGCTGACTGAACTTTAAACATAGAGCTAACGATTGATAGAAATCCCTACTAAAACTAAAATCTTAGGATGTGTTAAGTTTTGGCAAAAGTCATAGAACAAAAGTTGTTAGTCTTGATGTACCTAAGTTACCTTTAAGAGGTTTTGCGTTAGTTACCAGTAACGTTGTATAAGCGCCAAGTGGATATAACTAATAATATCTCTGTTCACTACGAAAGGGATATGGGGTGACGATATATATATTATTATATAATTACTAATGTTAAATTATTACCACGAATATTATATTAGTTAAAAGGCTTTAATAATATGTTTTATTGTAGAGAGACCCAGCTTCAAAACAATGTGTACCTAAAAAGGGAGAGTACAACGTGTATTCGACGTTCCAATCACACGAGCCTGAATTCGATTATCTCAAGTCACTGGAAATCGAGGAGAAGATTAATAAAATCAGATGGCTCAAACGCAAGAATCAGGCCCACTTCCTACTGTCCACCAACGATAAAACTATCAAATTATGGAAAGTGAGTTAATGTTAATTATTATTACGCTGAATCCCTATTGGGGTAGGCAGAGAGAATAACAGGCTGCTTTCTATTTTTGCAAACCTCTTTTGCTTCTTTAAGATTAATTAAACCCCTCATGCACTCTTGCCGATTCCGCGTACTTTTGACATTACTCTCTATCAGTACTCTCTTTGTAATTATATCGAGGGGTGGAAAGGCTATTTGGTTTAAGCGACATTTTTTGATGATATAGTAATGTATATATTTTTGGAATCGGTGAAAAACGCTGATTCCGAAAATATATATACATTACTATATCACCAAAAAATGTCGCTTAAACCAAATAGCCTTTCACCCTTCGAATATGGTCTGTGTAGGAAACTCTCAGTCGGCGTTTGTTCTTACTTCTTGTAAAAAGACCCAGAATGTTTACTTCTTCTTGCTCTGATTGCAGGTTTCTGAAAGAGACAAGCGCGTGACCGGCTACAACACACGTGAAGAGGGCGGCAGACCGCGGGACCCCACTCGTATCACTAGCTTGAGGGTTCCGACAGTGCGACCGGCTGACCTCATGGTTGAAGCGTCACCCAGGTTAGTTAGTATTTTTTACACTTTCTTTACAAAATTACACTAATGAATATAATGCTATTAGTAGGGACTAAATAAGCTTCATTTTAAGCGCTGGAGTGCATAAATCTATTGTCAATGTGACATACACTAATGTCATTGTTACTCCATGCAGTAGACTTGAGGGAGAGCGAGGCGGTGCATGGTGTCCGGTGCAACGCCTGGGATAAAGATTTTGGAGGGGTGGGCTTTACTCCTTCTCCTCCCAGAGCGGTAGCCTCAACAATGCTTCATGTTGCCGGGGCGTCTAGATGAATTTGGCTTCCCAGGCCCAGGTGGAGCAATCAGAGGGACAGCCCGGGGTTTTTAGTCCGTAGGAGTCTGACACACCGGGGTCACTGCCCTCACAGCGTCCCTGATAGTCCTATGCAGGATTTTCCCCAGGGATAAAAAAAATGTCACTGTTACAAGTAATAATAAAAGTAAGAATAAGAAATGGTCAGTTAAAAATATTGAAGCAATTAAACATGTCGATGAAAGGGAGAAGGACAATGTGGATTTTTGAGATGGTATGGTGAATGCCTGAACTGGGCTGTAACCACAGTACACAAGTACAAAGAACGTTATAGTGTGATTCGTTTCGGCCTGTCGCGTTTCTGGATCAGCTTGTGTATATCCAGTAACTCATATACCTTGAGACCTTCAGTCGTGGCATATGTGGGCCGATATAGCGTTGGCGGCTGTCAACTGATTTTCGTCGCTTGGCGGTCATTGCTGTTCTTGGACTATACTACATTCCACCGGGTGCACTATAGTCCCTTTGTCGAGTCAGTAAAAAAAGAAATCAATTAATTTTAGGATTACATTTCTAGTATTTTACAAATTATTAGCGAATCCAACCAGACATTGCCGATTAACACTCGAGATTGGCGTATTTTCAAACGAATTTTCGACACATATTTCACCAATTTAGAGGTGGAATATAAAAAAATCCGGCATTAGTAACTGCTTACGTTATAAAATATTCTAATGTGAAAATTTCATGTTTCTAGCTTCAGTAATATAGGCTCTACGATGATATATCAGTAAGGGCAAGTCTTTTTTTATAGTAATATAAACTTTCTTTTTTCATTAAAAACACGAATATTACATAAATACAAAAGGAACATTTTGTATTTTAAATTTACACTCCAAGCTGTTTTATTTTAAAAATGAAATTACATTTGGAATCTATTGATAGTCCTTATATCGTCAATAATTTCGTTTTTTTTACTACAGATATTATAAGTTACAATTTGCTACTTTTATATTTTATTTTAGTTGATAAATGATTATACATAGTGCGTCATTTTAACGCGTTTGGATATCATGCGTCATTGATTTTATTAGCGTCGCGTGAGTGTCAATAACTATGCATTATAATTTAATATTAACTTATCAATAATATGCTATCTTTATTGGCAATACAAACTCGAGTGCTCTCAATTTGTTTATTTATTTTTAGATAAGAGCTTGTTGCTATTTTTATTTTCATATTACAAGCTCTTTCCCACATTTTTCTGGCTTGTTGTTCGATAATATCCTACTAACTTAATTTGACAGTTTCGTAAAAATACAGGATGCTCTTTTATCGCATTTAAGTCAGTTTGAAGCAGAAACGAACCAAATGATAAAAAAAAAAGAGTATTTTAATATTTAGGGTACTTTATTTACAGAACCTATTTCATCTTTCAGTCTTGTTTATAGAAGACGATTACCAAGCA
This sequence comes from Automeris io, assembly GCA_036320925.1. Lineage (NCBI taxonomy): Eukaryota > Metazoa > Arthropoda > Insecta > Lepidoptera > Saturniidae > Automeris > Automeris io. Next base: position 13,590,593 of record JAUDJH010000005.1, read on the forward strand.
ACTTTACGTTCTCCACAAATAAACTTGATGTGGTTTCTAAACCAAAAGCTTTTCGAAGGAACTGCAGGCTTCCATTATATAATTATTTATTCTGTAGCAGATCAGATAATATAAAATATACATAAGTAGAAGCATATTACATAAGTTCATGGTAATCATATAGCATGAACTTTTTTATTTGCGGAAAGTTAGGCGCCCTTACGAAATTGTTTTTTTTTTTAACAAAGTGAAAAGATACTGGTGTAGTCCGGCATGACTGCTTCGACTGTAGACAGGATTGTTGCTCTCTATAGTAGATAATGGATTGCACTATGCTTACTATCAACTGTTCTGTGGTCACTATGTCAAGTTAGAAATAAAAAGAAAAATCTGAATTCTATACCCTAGTATGTGTTTATGGTAATTGAAGAGAATTCTCAAATTAACTACCTAGTTTGATGTCTGTCTTAAGGTTACGTTTTTATGTTCTCAGACGGATATTTGCAAACGCTCACACGTACCACATAAACTCAATATCGCTCAATTCGGATCAGGAAACGTATCTGTCTGCGGACGATCTCCGGATCAACCTGTGGCACCTGGAAATCACCGATCAGAGCTTCAATATAGTCGATATAAAACCCGCCAATATGGAGGAATTAACCGAGGTAAGGAAAATAACTACCCGAAGGTATAAAGTCTACATAGAGTACTATTCGATCAGCGAAAAAGCCAGTATAAAAGTGTAACACGTCAAAACGAGGGAAATTTTCGTGCCGGTGGGTATAAGGAACATCCATCACATAGGTATTGTATCCAAAACGGTGTCTAGTGGTTATATGATGAAATGGGGCGGGTGGAAATACAGTATGTATCTTCTGGAAACACTACACTGTACAACCGTAGTACTTCAAAGTAGTAGATTATTGAAATATTGATATAAAAAATATTGTTACAGGTTATTACCGCGGCAGAGTTCCATCCGACTGAATGCAATCTCTTTGTATATTCTAGTAGTAAGGGTGAGTGATCTGAGCAGCGTTGCCTTATTTATTACCCGTCGAACCCTGACCTGACCCGTCGAACTTCGTACCGCCATAAATGCCGTCACGTACAGTGAATAATAACTACTGACATAAATCGATGCACATAAAAATATTTTAGAGCTACTATATACACCGCCAGACAGAAAAACATGTGCAAATACGTTTAAAGTCAAATAGTCACTCACGAAAATATATTATAAATACAAACTATATACGCCAGGAAGATTTAATGACAACAGCAACTGACAGATGAGTTGGGTTCTATTTTACTCAACACATTTTTTCCAATAAATCACGGACGTGCTTATTTAATCTAACATAACTTTTTTATTTATGATCCAATAAAATAAAATTAACACTACATCTTAAAAGCAGCTTTCCATAATACATTAATGAAAACCGCATTTAAAGTGGTTATGCCGATGACGCGTACAGATCGATAAACGATTCTCATACATTTTTACTTACCTACATCGCACAAGTCGTTTTGGGAGTCGAAGCTGCTCGCGTCCGTAGGCTTTACCCTAGTTTCCCTACACGTGACTCCTGGGTGGTGCTAAACGAGCAGCAGCGAGGTGGTAGGGCGTCGGTGCCCGTCTGGATCGCGACCACAGTACATGGGTGTAAAGCCCGTCATAGTGACCAGTTTCGGCTTGTCGCGTTTCGGGATCAACTTGTGTATATCCAGTAGCTCATATTCCTAGAGACCTCCAGTCGTGGTATATGTGGGCCGACATGACGATGTAGACTATCAATGGATTTTCATTCTTTGATAGTCGCTTTCGTTTTTGGACTACACTGTACTTACCATCAGGTACTCTGTAGTCACTATGTCGAGCCAGTGTAAAAAAAAAAGTGGAGTTTTTCCGGCCACTCGCATATTATTCGAAGAGATGAATGAGTGTGGTGTATATTTCAGGCACGATACGTCTGTGCGACATGCGCGCGGCGGCACTGTGCGACCGGCACGCGAAGCTGTTCGAGGAGCCTGAAGATCCGCACGCTAGATCTTTCTTCTCCGAGATCATCTCGTCCATTAGCGACGTCAAACTTAGCAACTCGGGCAGGTGAGATTACCAAAAAAATAAAGATTTTGTTTAGATTCAGAATGGGATCGTCCTTAAATCCCTCGTCGATCGTCCTTAAGCCAAGTTGACGAAATCCGGTGTACACCATATACTGTGATATTAATAAAAAAGTATAATTTATAATGTTTGAGTAAAAGCTAAGCAAAGATAAATCTTAGTCTTAGAATAACCATATTAATACTGATGAGAGTTTTGTTAATACTAGAAAAAAAAAACAAACTCAGCCTACACATTTTGGGGTGGTAAGGTGGTATTGTCTAACGGGGTCGTGATACCAGTATACAAGTGCAATGAAAATCATGGTGTCTCTATTCGACCTGTGTTATGTGATGTCGCGAAAGATTAATTAAAGTACTTTCAATTAATAATCCTAGAGGCCTTCGGTCAGGGTATGCTAGTCTGAATATAGGTAGCGACTTTTAATGGATTCTCCTCCTTTGGCAGACTGTACTGCTCTTTTGGACTGCACTGCATTTAAAACCAAGATAAGTGCAGTCACCTGCCCACGCCATTGTTAAAAAGCTACCTTCGATGAATATGAGGAATGTTTTATTTTACTGAGAATTCGACACGAAATGGAAGTGTCTAGCAGAATAATATATGACTATATTAAAGGCTAAATAATGTGTTTCCAGATATATGATGTCACGAGACTATTTAGGATTGAAAGTATGGGATCTGAGGATGGAAACAAAGCCTGTGGAAACATACCCAGTGCACGAGTACCTTCGCTCGAAGCTCTGCTCACTGTATGAAAATGACTGCATCTTCGATAAATTCGAATGTTGTTGGAGTGGGGATGACCAGCGGCTGATGACCGGCTCCTATAATGGCTTCTTCAGGTATGTATAATTTACATAGTTGTTAACTCTAATCTAACCGCGTTAACGACGTTAAAGATAACGACCGCTAACTATCCGAAAAATCCGTTTTGTTGCAATCTTGTATCTAATACCGCGATGTCTCCGTTTGCAACAAACGATTAGTTAAGAAAAAATGCGTGAATAATAAAATTCTGCATACCTCTTTCTATATCAGTGCACGCCACTGCTCAGAGGGCTTTTAATAGAGTGACATTCGATCAGCGACAAGGCTAATAGCGTAACAGCTGATAAATTGTCGACGTTATTTTTCTAATGCTTGTGTCAATTCTGTACATTTTGTGTTTTTCTACTAGCAATGTGGCTGATCGAATGGTGCTTTATCTAGGCTCTATGCTTTATTTAGTTAATAATAATACAACGTTACTGGTAACTAACGCAAAATCTCTTAAAGGTAACTTAGGTACATCAAGACTAACAACTTTTGTTCTATGACTTTTGCCAAAACTTAACATATCCTAAGATTTAAGATTTTTAGTTTTAGTAGAAATTTCTATCAATCGTTAGCTCTATGGTTAAAATTCAGTCAGCTGATGCTACGAAATATTCTGCCCCAGTTGCATCGCGCCGCCTTTCACAGTATTAAGAAGATCAGAACTGCAAATTTGATTTATTTAATTTTATGTATGGGGAAAAAAAGATTGAATTATAAAAAGTCGTAAAACAAAAGTTGTTAGTCTTGATATACCAAAGCCACCCTTGAGAGGTTTTACGTTAGTTACCTGTATCCCTGTATATTGTCATGCTATATCCCTTTCGGGGTGAGCAGAGATTCATTGAGGGTTATATCCACTTTCCGTTTATATGTTGTACCCAACGTGACCAGTAGCGCAGCTATCGTCGGTCTCTAGGTACTTTACATATAACATTTCTATTAGATGCCATGTGGGTTTCCTTATTAAATTTTCCTTCACCGGTGTATGTGTGGTGCCTAAATCCGTACTTAGTATGGGACAGAGATGGGCAAAATGTAATCTGATTAATGATGAACGATTACAAAATGTATTCGTAATTTTAGTTTTCTTGCTCTGTAATCATTATATAATCCATTTGAAACATTAAGAAATGATAAACGTGTATACAATCTGGGATTTTGTAGTGTTTAAAACATAAACGAGCACAATGCAGTCATGTTAATGAGTAAAAAACGTAAAATGTAATCATTAATCATTTTTATTAATCTGATTACATTTTGCCCATCTATGGTCTGGGAAACGCCAGATATACGAACAGAAATTCGTACCTACAATCATTCACGTCGCGAGGCCACAGCAACTATATTAACCTAATTGCCCAGATTTAGTGTCCGCTTTGGAGCCGCTTCAGTTTGCTGATGTTATTGTTTTATTGCAGGGTATTCGAGCGCGGTGCCGGTGCAGGCAGCGGCGGGGGCGCGGCCGGTGCGAGGCGCGGGGAGCTCACGCTGGAGGCGTCGCGCGAGGCGGCCGCCAGACCGCGCCAACCGCTCAGAGCGAGGCGGGTTGCCGCCACGGCCAAGAGAAAGAAGGTATAGTGCAACCGGCAAATTAAAATAGCATCTGAACGTATATGACATAATGGAGCGGTGCTGGTAGATAGGGACGCTGGGAGAACAAGATGGAAACGCCGGGTGAGACCCCGTCAGCCGCTCAGAGCGGGATGGGTCGCCACTATAGCTAAACGAAATAAGGTATAATCTAATTAATAAATTGAAATCGCACTCGGAGACATCGTGTGTGAACTTGGCGACAGCGAGGTTCTGACAACTGCTCACGGCAAGACAATCGACCCGACAGCCAAAAGAAAGAAGGTACATTAAAACCTTTACCCGTACGACAATCTCTTATACCTGTGTTGTTTTGACACGAGGAATGCTGAAACACAATTTTGCTTTGGCTTTTGGGACTATTCTCATACAAATACATCACAAATAAATAGGGTTGAGGCAAATAACGCTATTATTAATACATGATTTGATATTATGTATAAAAAGTTAAAATTGTAAGAATTTGTAACTTTTTTCCGTGTTATCTTGTTGCAGTATTCATTAATTGATAGTTTATTTGATAATTATACACAATCACCAATTCGATAGATTCATCAAATGTACAGTGTGTCAGCGGCTACAATTGTCCTCAGCTTATTTCATACAAGTCGAGTTTTGCCTAATTAAATGTATTTTAGGCGATAAAAAACATTCCATCTCCAATTTTACAAATATATTCGTGATGTAATTTTAATGGTATTTAAACCAAGTAATATAAAAATAGCAGTGACGTGCATAGGGTATTTGGACAGGTTAGACAGATTCACATAATCAATGTGAATATTATATAATGATAATAAATATTATGTTACTCTCATAAGGGAAGATAGATGGCGTGAATATAGAACAGAAATGAATATAAAGGGTTTCTTTTTTTTTTTTTGTTTAAATGAAAGCAATTTATTCCAGACATATTTGTCGTAAGGGCATGCAATGCTTTCGTGCATTTATGGAATGAACGCTACTGAAAAATAGCTGTTTATAGATTATGTTTATAAGAGTGTGTCTGCAACTGGGTGTAAACATCACATTTATCTCTGCACAGGATGAGATAAGCGTCGACTGTCTAGACTTCAATAAGAAGATACTGCACACGGCGTGGCACCCGCACGAGAGCATCATAGCGGTCGCGGCGACGAACAACCTCTTCATATTCCAAGATAAGTTCTAGCCTCGGCTCACCGTCCAGCGTCGACACAGTGAGCCGGCCCGCGCCGACCGGAGACTGCGCACGGATCGAGAACTCGCCCGGTTCGAAAACTTACCCGGTTCGAACACTCATGAACTCACCCGGTTCGAGAACTCGACCGGTTCGAAAACTCTTGAGCGCGCCTGGCTTGAGAGGTCACGAGCTCGCACGGTTCGAAAATTCATCCGGTTCGTTCACGCGGTGCAAGAATTCAGCCGGTTAAGAAACTTACCAGGTTCGAGAACTCATCCGGTTCGAAGATTGTTATGTGACTGTTAAAGACATTCAGTGAATTTTAAAATTAGAAGTCGATACGTTCAGACAGCTATTCGTAAAGTCGATATTTTTTGTCATCGTAAATGTGTTTATCTCTATAGCGGCAATCCGACTAGATTTCTTCGGAGGGTCACTCCACTACCTCTAAATTGTAGGACAATTATCGACTATATATTTGTAGACAAAGATGTCTATCGTATAGGCTTCCCTCTTTAACGTTCACTCCAAGCATCTGGCCACTATTATTGTGCAATCTTTACAAGCTGGATATATACAGATTTTTCTTCTGAGCCGTTAGCAATTATGCCGTCAACTAACAAGATTTTTAATGAAAAAGTGAGTCAATACTAGATATTTTGTCGCGTACTTTATTTCGTGTTACGTAGGTTATGATCACGAGCAGACTGAAACACCGCGGTGTTGTGTCCGTTGGGTTCGGTAAATTTCTTCCGCAACTACCCGCATTTGTTCTTAATTGAATAATCATAGTACAAAGTACTCATGTGTCAATATTTTTACAAGGCGATACAAGTCTTGACCCTCGTTGTGCAATCCATCCTTAACCCAATTTCAGTTTCGTGTTTATTTTTAAACCTTGTTTGCTTTTCGAAGTCGTCTTGGATAATAGAACCGAGAACGAATACATTATGATTTTACGAATTTGCTTGTGGTTCATTTTCACATCGATTATACATGTGCGTGTGGATGTAATGTAGGTATCGAGTTTGTATGGAAAGCACATTATTACTTGCATTCAGCTCTTATTAACAGTAAGATCCATTGCGTAAGTTGCCTTGATGTATATGATATCAAAGAATTCACTTTATGAATTTTTTTTTCATAATTAAATTAAAATAAATCAATTCATCATGCTAATGAAGGAAACATGTTTTGAATATAATTTATTGTTTTCTTAGGCTGAGATTTATAGACGTTACTTTAAGTTTACTTACGCTTTTCTCAAAAAATGAGTTCGTATTTGACAGAAACCCGAATATATAAATTGAAACTTGAGTATAGCTTAAGTATATCCGGGAAGTTCAAGTTGACGAAATGTATGTTTTACCGTATACTTTGATGTTTCAATGATATAATTTGTTAAGTTTGAGTAAAATGTATGCAATGCCAAAGTAGTTTCTATAAATAACAGCCTTATTCTCATTGGTTAACTTTGTCGAAAGAACGATCAAATATTTTGTATTGGTAAGCAAAGAGTAAGTTAACATCTAAGTTAATTTTTTGTGAATTCTCTAAAAACTTATTTCGTAAAAACAATATCGGGCAAGTGAGATGGTGCGTAATGTTATATATGTCGTAGTGTCTTTGCAAGTCTTAAAACAACAGGCCGGCTGTAAATTCAAGTTTTGAGATATGGTAGCTGTTTGTAGATGGATTAAAACAGTTTGATCCTTTTTAAAAATATGCATAAATAAAATGTTTAACAAGATCTTATGATTATTGTTTGTTTTTTAGGTTTCAGGTGTTTAGTATTGAAATCATAGTAAAAATTATTGTACATTTTGTTTCCAGTATTTTTATAATTTTTATGTCAAATAAGTTTTTAAAAACGTTTGAAACTTTGTGGGTTTTTCATACAAAACAACTTATTTTTCAATTCAGTGAAGAAATACATTACTGTACTGGATTCTATAATCAGTACAGTCGAATTATATCTGCTGATGGCTTTTTTTTTTTTAAGTTAAAATGTTCTTTTTTACATCTTTTTACAGTTGTAAGCTTTACGTATTTTCCAAAAATAAATAGAGATTTTCTAAATCCACATATGTTATGAGAAAATCTGTGGTTTATCTTTTCAAATAATAATTAATTTTTTTTACAACTTTATATTTAAAATTTTCAAATTGTGTTGATTTCTTAGTGGTTCGTTTAATCACGGCATCAATTGAAAGCTTATTTTTTGTTATAAAGGATTGTGTTAAAATAATCTCTATCAACAGCTACCTTTATCCCGTTGTTAAAAAAAGCTTGTCGTATTGTATGGATAAACAATTTATAATAGACAATATTGTATAAAAATATGTTTGATAAAAGCAATAATTATCTGTGATTGACGAAATGTGAAGACTAATAAATGCGTGTCGAATCGATTGTAATTTTATCATGTTTGATTTATTTCTTTATATTTTAAATTTGATATAATTTTTAAAACAATTTCGTAGCAATTAGTCCCTTAATTTATGAAAATCATTGTTGAGGAAAATTTTCTTATATAGATTTTTTGCCTACACGCAAACGAATAAAGTATCAAGATTGTTTTAATGGAGTATTAAATATTAAAATAAACATTTTTTTTTCCGTTTTGAAAAGTAATTTTGTATTACTATTATCCATCAAAAATTCCAAATGAAAACAATTATTCAAAATATTATGCGTTTCATAGTTTGATAGAATGATATTATACATTTTAAAATTTGACATCAAAAGGTTGTGTTAATTAGTTTCAGAAACATTAAATAGATGTTTTCTACGTACATGTAAATGGCGTTCGAACAAAGAGACATGTCAATATGCCAAAAACTAAATTCTCGGACTCTGTTTCATCGTTAATGTGTGGAATAATCATTAGGCGAACGTGTTCTTTTTATCCTATGGTATTGGATTCTTCAAACGAAATCTAAAAGATATTTATGTAGCATGATCGCGTTTATACTGGCGCGGCATTGTGACTATGTCGCACCTAATACTAAAAACATACAAAAACCATTCGTAACTATTAACACTAGATTGCCCAGAGCAGTCATTTTGACTGTTTTTAAAGTTTAGTTATAAAAAAAAATATATGAGGAACCAATTTTTTAAAAGATTATGACTTTTTATATATTATCTTATATCATATGTTAATAGTTGTACTTACACCCCCCTCTCTTTATTCCCTATACAGGGTTATAGGTAACTAACGCACGGCCTCTTAAGGGTGGCTTTGATTTATCAAGACTGACAACTTTTGTTGTACGACTTTTGCCAAAACCTAATACATCGTTAGATTTTTTTTTTTTTAGTTTTAGTGTGAATATCTAGTCATCGTTAGCTCTATATTCCAACTTTCATTCGATCTGGCGTAGGTATCCAATCAGCTGGTGCTATGCAGTCGTGCGCAAAGTTACGTTGCTACGCAGCGTTAAGGATCGTGTAGCAGAAAGTTTATTAACCCTATACCTTGTTTATTTTACAAAGTCGCTTATAACAATTATTTGAACGTAAATTTCCATATTTAGTTAAATAGTGAAAATAAATGTTTATTGATTGACGTACTAATACACTATTAAAACAAACTAGAATCAAAATAAAACATTAAATAATTGTTTCACAAACAAAACCAACCTATTATTTGTCTGCCATAGGGAACATCGTAAAATGAACAAGGTAAAGGCCTCTACGTAAGTTAATGTTTCAAAGGTTGTACAATCTGTACATATTTATACACTGAATCCACAATCCCTTCATACTTATCCAGGCTTAGGACTGGCTACACTAAAAAATAAAAAAGTAAATAGAAAAACACGAACATTGATACGTAATCAAGCAATTCATCGCACCAAAAGAGGCGCGCGGTCTGTTTGAAGATAGATAATTGCAAACTATTTTTTAATGTAGGCGTATTTAAAAAGTGGAATCACTCTATTTACAATAATTAAACTATTTACAAAAATACTCACAAATCTATTTACTCGGTGTCAACACATTCGGAAATAGTCTCGCGGACTCACGGCAAGCTTCAGACAGATTGTCACCGCATCGAGCATAAACACGCACCATTTCGGTATATTCAATGTTAGTGTATCGATTTGACATTGTGATTTATGAAACGAACGCGTCACTGGGACAACTAACACATGCTGGGCGCACACGCAAGCAAATTTGCGACTGACATGATCCGTGTTACACAGTAGTCAAGCACATGTCGCCACGCCCGCTCATCGCGCCGCAGACCCCTTTCTTCGTTAGTAGCGACACAAGACGCCGCGCACTACGTAAGTCTGTCTTCGGTCGCCTTTGTCAGCGTGGCGCGATCGTCGCCTTACGAAGAGTTAAAAAGTTCAGAACTGCAAATCTGATTTTTATTTTTTTTGTATGGGAAAAAAAGTAATTGAATTAGAAAAACTCGTACAACAAAAGTTGTCTGTCTTGATAAATCAAAGCCACCCTTAAGAGGCTGTGCGTTAGTTACCTATAACCCTGTATACGTATGTGCTATACCTATATTCAGTCTTTCTAGTGTTAAGAAACAAGAGACTATTTGTCGACAGACGCTGTGATCGTGCCGCTCTAATCAAAACTATCTACATACTTCTTTTGAAGGATCTAATGTCGTAGGAGGAAGGGAACACATTTCCGCAACCTGATGACATGACAGGTAAAAATTGGAAAAACTTTTTGGACTACTCTATCAGGTATAATAAAAAATAGATCACAGAAAGGAAACCACTCTCCATCGCACGCCACGGCGTAGTCGCGTGACCAGTTTTTTTTGTATTGATTAATGTCAATTTTGCAACCAGTGATAGAAATTCGAACCGAGTTGTCTCGATACGGTTTTTCTCTCATACAATACGACATGTGTAGTTAGCTAGAAAATAAGTCAATAACTAAAATACACCTGAAATAATTTATACGCTTCTCATACTTAAGGTTCTAAGCGAATAATTAAGTATTTATTATTTAAAAAAAATATATAAGGGTGACGCTTGACCTGATCGGATATGAAATTAGCTAGGTATTATTAAAATGGTGTCGATTTAAGAATAAATACGTAAACGGGATTATTTTGAAATGTATGACTTTTTTGTGATCCTTACATTAAACATACTGGTTGAAATTAATAGCGTCAGGCAGCCGTCGGGTTATGACATTCAGGATTCGATAGGAACTATCTAAAACTAACTGTTTTGTGACCTGCGTTTTCTATAGACTACTAAATACCCTGGAGTGCAACTTCGAAAGGGAAGCCAAAAGAAGAATTCAGTTGGGAAATTGCATCTGGTCTTATCGCGTAAAGTTTTCAACCAATGTGTTTCACCAGTTGGTGCGTACGGAGCTGAGACGTGGACACTGACCGTTGGGCTAGTCCAACAGGTTAAGGTCGCTCAACGCGCGACGGAGATGGATAGGTTGGGCATCTCTTTGAAAGATAAAGTCCGAAATAATATATATAAGATCCGTAAGTCATAAACAGCTATTGTGTTATTCATACATTTCAAATAATCACGTAAATAGCTATGATTTGATATTAAATTGCGATTTTAGATCGTATATTGAAAAGTTAATAAAAAATTGTCCATCTAATGAAATTAATGTTTTATAAAATAGTAGTAAATAAATAATGATCGCTAAGTCAACAATTTTTCCCTTGCGAAGTCGATTAGTACACTGCAATATACCCAAGTAAGAAATATAGGTCATAAGGAATAAATTGTGTCGATAAATGTCATTCACCGGCACATCGCCCCACTCCGACGCAGCCTTGAGTTTTTTTCGGCGTTTCTTCTCAAGGTTCCGCTTCCGAAACGCTGGTAGATCACCGTTAGGTTTCGTATTTTGGCTGGCGGTCCAAGTCGAGGTGGTACCCACAGCGGTGCCCTTGCATTGCCGCCCAACCCATAAGTTCTCCGGCTGAGCACCTCAGTGGTCACCCTCCCGCCCGGGTTAGTTCTAAAGGTCTATCCCGGCACAACGCCGTTACAATTAATTTTGTAGATAATAAGGAACATTTATATTGTTCTTTCCATATTATATGTTTTATTATTATATTGCATGCGGACAGCCAAGGAGTGGAATATGCTTCCAGCGAGCATATTTCCACGATCTTATGACTTGGGAGCCTATAAGAAAAAAAAAGTGAATATGCGTTAGTTGGACGGACACGGTCCATCATCGGCCTTACCTTCACCTTCCACCAGGTGTGATTGAGGTCAAGCGTGCGCCTGTAAATGATTAAAAAAAACTTGAAAAGAGCCAATATATAATATAAAAATGTTTATTTTTTCCATTTTCAAATCTTCCATAGCATGAACATATAGCTGTTTTATATTTATTGACACAACTATTTCGATTATTCAATTTTTACACATATTTCCGTTAATATCGAGGGGTGGCAGGCTATTTGGTTTAAGCGAGATTTTTTCTTCGAGATTCTTTCACCCCGCGATATATTTTCGGAAAATTATTTTTTTGACTGTCCTTTCAGTTTAGTAACATACTAGTCACAAATGAAACTCTCTTATAATTTTAACTTAGTTTCACTAAAATGACCTTTAAATAGCCTCGGGCTTAATCTAGGCTAAGTTTGAGCCTGTGACTAAGTCTCAAGCTCAATTTAGGCAAAGCCTGCCTAAATAGTCTGATTATTGTGTGCTAATCGACTTAAACATAATCACGAATACGTACAGTGGCGCCCGGTAGATTTTTAGGTTCGTGCCTTACAAACTTTGTAATATTTTTTGTTAATAATTCTTTATTTATTATCATTATTGTGTATTTTTTTATTAAGACTTTGTGATTACGTTTTTTATTGTAATAATGTGAATTTGGTTAATCGAAAGTCGTTGGAGTTTGTTGCTGCAAAAAAAAAAAACAAAGTGGTCTTGATGGGACGTTCTGTTTCATTTCTTTGAATATTTTTATTAATTTCTTTTCTAAGCAATTATCAGTATTTTAAACATTTTCATATTTAATACACGTTTATACATATCCAGGTTTATACACGCATAAAGACTTGTTTACATTCATTTAACTTTAAATCCTGTGGAGGATTGAATGTTAGACGGATGTAAACAAGGTTTCAATTTACCAAAGCTAAAAGTTCGGTGCATAATATTGTAGTTGCGACAACAGATCGCAGTGAAAAGTTGTTATAATTGTCATTGGTGACACAAAATTTCGCAAAGCGCTCTTAAGGACGCTTTTTCATTGACCGATAAATTTGCAAATCTAAAGCGCAACATACAGCGAGCGGGCGCGAATCTGGTCGCGAGTTCGATGCGTATATTTATATGGAAGACTAAACACTGCATCACTCGCTCCGCAGCAGACCTACAGACGTTTTCAATGTGCTTCAATCTTCCATATAAATAAAGTGGAATTCCACCCACGAAACTCCCGACCCGACACGCACCCGCTCGTCATGTATTGCGCTTTAGAACTCTACTAGAGGCTATTTCTTCCCTACATGACTTACGGCCAGTTTCAGATAAGTCTCTCAAATACAGAAAGGGTTAATCACTAAGGAGTTATAAATTTGTATGCAATTAAAGATTCATTAGTATTTAAAACGTTTTTAAATTAAAGTGCATGCTTTTGAATTAGGAAGTTCATATAGCAAGTATGGACTGCCTCTTGCCTCATGCCTGTGAAAGATACCGAGAGAGATTTTAATATAAACAATCTCTCTGGTCGTGTATGTGCTGAAAACTATCGGTAGCACTAAATTTTATCTTTGGTAAATGAAAATGCAACTTTACTCGTCGGCAAAGTTACGCGGGTGCTTCATTATCTCAATATTTGACAACTGGATACCATTAGACCTCAAGAGCTCAAGAGTGGCTCGAATGATTTCGTAAAAATTATAATGAATTGCATTAAATTGGGTTTTCAGTTCTAGAAATAATGGATAAAATAGCAATGCTGTACCAATGTGGATATCAATCTTATGTTGGCGGAAAAAACCTTACACCGATCAGATTTTATTATATTTTTATTAATATTTTTTTAAAGCAGACTAACTTATAACTATAATTATCACTTCGGCTATACTGCCTTTTGGGGATTTATATAGTCCATTATTTCAACATCAAACACGTTATAATCATAGTGCTTTCTGAAATTCAGTCTTCCCGTTTTTAATGATTGTACGGTCGGCATTAATATTTTGCCGTTAAAATAACACCCATCAAGACTTAACCAGGGATACGATGGGCATAAAATACTTACGAATAGATGAGAAGATAAAAATGTGATTTTCGTTTATTAGTTTCATTTTTAGTATGCGTACATTTGTAAGGAAATTTCGTAAATCAGTATGTTAAAAAAAATGTAAATATTTAGCGAAGTAACGATGGCCTGAACAAATAAATATATATTATAGTAATATTTTGTCACAACACTTGGTTAAGCGTATTTATTTTAGTATAATTTGTAACGTTGCAATTTTTGCCGGTTATACTGCACGGTTTGCTGGTTAAACGTTGCACAGTTTTCCAGTTAAACGTTGCAGTTTTCCAGTTAAACGTGGCAGTTTTCCAGTTAAACGTTGCAGTTTTCCGGTTAAATGTTGCAGTTTGTCGGTCAAACGTTGCACAGTTTGCCGGTTAAAAGTTGTGGTCGAAGTGAAAAGTTACGAATGAATACGTTTAGCTTAAAACATGTACAGAGTTATATTTTTTGTACTTTAATTGTGTAAAGCTTGATAAAGTTGTTAAATTATGTTCGAAAAAACGAGATAATATTTTTTAAATAAGATTTAATAATGCAATATTTTTGCATTGCTCTAGTAGCGTTGTCTCTTAGATTTTAAATGGTTGTATGTTGATTTGTAGCCAATAAACGTCTCTAAAAATGTCACAGTACAAATAATATCTGATTTGGTATTTGTTTTTAATTAAATATATTGGATAATATTTACTATGGTAATTTTTTTTTCAAAATGTATTTATGTGTGTAATTGTTTTTTACCTAGTTTTTTTTAAATATATCTTTGAGTTCTAGAGTATTTTAACCAAAAACTTACTGTTCTGTTTTTTTTCTTCAGTTTATTTCTCTTCATAAATACACCGTAGTACACGGGTCCAAAGTCCTTCATAGTTATTTGCTTTATCCAATAGCGTTTCAGGACTAACTTCTGTGCTTCCAGCTATCCATATTCCAAAAATAATGTAGTTGCTATATATTCCAGCCGGTATGACGCCGTCTCATTGCCTGTCATCTTTTGACGGTCGCCACCGTCATTAGCCTGTACCATATTCACGGTTATGTGCGGAAATATATTATCGCGTAAATAAATAAAAAAATATTTCAGCATAAGAAATTAATCTGTCTTTAGCTAAAGTTGCTAGGTTTCATACAGGGAGCAATGCAGGATGTCCACTGCTGGAAATGGCCCTAGGATCCTTAATGCTTTCCAGAAAGACCAGTTGCGAACGGTCCATTTATCTTGCAGGTTGGACGTCCAACGCTGCGCATGCCAGTATGTGATCTCTGCTGGAGAACTTTCCTGTGCCATCTGCTATTCTCTTGACAGGATATATGCGTTTTTTTTTAAATATGTTTATTATATGAAATTGTACCATCTCAAAATATTTGTACTGTCTCATTGTCTATGATATTGAAAGTCTGTATTTTAACTTTATACAAAACACGTCTTAATGAATTATCTCAAGCGGTAACGTTTTGCAGAATTAAATATGTGACGTAGGGTTGTTTTGTTTTAGTTACCGGACAATATCACACAGCAAACGGTACAAGTTGAAAATCGACCAGTATCTTAGTCACATTGGAGAATGCATAACTGGCATCCATCTTTCCTCGTTTTTAAATCAATACAGTGTCATTGGCGAAGTCACAAAGGACCAGACCTTGTAATAAAGCCATAAAAAAAATCTCATGAAAGACTATGTGTTTGAAATCTTCCCACCAAAAATTAAGAAGACATTTGAACAGTACTCTCATTTAAAAAGTTTCATCTCTTTAACCGGGTCTCGAATTTGTTTTCCGTTTGGTCCGCGTTTTTTTAATGCAGGTCTAGGTCTATTTAGACATTAGCGGATGCCCTCGCTTGGTTTAGCTGTGAAGGTCTTTCCCGGCCATTAAGCCATATTCTGTAGAAAAAAAACGGTATGCTGATACCTGTTTTAATCAAATAAAATCTTTCTATGGAAATTTAATTATTTTTTTTAAATTTGATATCATTTTTAATACAATTTTTATATTAAATATCAAATGACTAAATATGAAGTAATCTCCGATAAAAACCTCGGTTTCCGCCTAAAAACTACCTTCGGGAAAACTTTTGGACAAATTGGGCCGAAGTTTTGAAAATCTATATGGGCGGATGTTTGACACGGTTTTTTTATTCTTCTGAAATACATTTCATTCGGCAACGCTTGCGGAATAAATCGATGAGTACGATATCGTAGCTAAGGTCGAACTACATAAATATTAATTTTGCAAAATGTGCCGTGTGGTTGCATATAAGTTGAGATCTGTGACGTGTGGTACACTCCGTTTCGGATATGTTGTCCGCGAAATTCACCCTTTACCACAGAGCTCAACTTACATGCTCCGAACTTTAACAAATCCGGTTCTTAACGTATTTGTATATGTATTTAGCCGCGTGTGCTCTTGTTTTTATATGTATTCGGTTGTACTAGGGCACTTCCATATCTTATTGGTGTCATTATTCTCCTTAACATTATATTTTGATGTTAAGATTTGCGTATGTTTTCTTTTTTGTAAGGGGATCGGCTCAATTCCTCACGGCGCTACTTTATGAGCTAGATTATTGTATAATAAATTGTATTGCCTATTGCAGCTGCTGCCTTTCACTTATAAACGTTGGTTGTACTATATTACTGAGGTACCAATTGCGCTATATGCCTGTGGCTCTAAGACGAAATCTTTAAAGATATATTCATATCCTTTTAGAAAGCAATTTGTATGGCATTCTGTTCAGTGCTTCTATAATGCGCTAAGTAATTTTGCGAGGATATTTGTTCAAATTAATTTATTTAAATACGTAAATTTCCCGAGTAAAAGTGATATGAAGTTACAAGCTTTGATAAAGTTTTTTCAAGCTATGAATCTACTTTAGTAAATTCGATCATTTTTAGTTGTTTTCGTTACTTTAAAGTATTTTATTAATCTTAGCTTAAAGATGAACTTTAAATTATTATCGGAAAAATTGGCCTTTCTACACATGAATACTTCTTTTCAAGATTTCGTGCTTAGCGTGCCATATTTTCGATTGGAACAAGAATCGTATGTAATATAAATTTTGCATAGCGCCTCTTATCGTCAAAATTAAGGACACGAATTCGCTAAAGGTTCGTTAATAATTGTAAATGCTTCGAAAGCAATATTAGTAACGTAGGAATTGACTGTCCCCATGATATCACTGTATAAATTTAAAAGAGCTGTAGTATAAAATGCTATGACAGTGGAAAGAGAGAGAGAGAGAGCGTGCAAGCGGGCGTGCGAGAGTGAAAGAGTGAGATATATTTAAGTCTAGTATATAGTTAGGCAAAAATACTGAAGGCACAGACAAAAAAAACATTTTTTTTTTCTTTCCTGCATCGAGGGATCAACAGAACAGTTGCGTTTAATATGTGATATGTCGCTGTGTCGAAAGACGGGATCGTATATGAATAGTCGTTTAGTGAACTATGTTTTTGGAATTGTGAGTATACCTCGAGAGATTGTTGACAACGAATATAATGTGCTGAGAGAGTGGGTGCGACGTTCGCGCCTTTGCACTCAATCGTTTTTCTCGTACAAAACAAAATCGGAAAAGGGAAATTGTTTTTGTGTCTAATTTTAAAGATTACAGCATCGCCTTAAATGTTACAACACTGCGAATAGACAATTTTACCGATTTGCGGTGTTTTACCTGTTTAAAAACATATAATAATGGTCATAATGTAGACAGCACTATGATAAAATTACGCGTGCAAAAGAGATAAAACTAATAGCATAAACGCCCCCTGAAATTTGAAATGGGAAAAATACTGAAATACCTAGTTATTCAACAATGATATATTAAAATCACTCGGACTGAGATAGCGTTATGGCAAAACTAGTAGTGCGAAAGAGATGAAACATACAATGTATTTTAAACGTGTTTGATACATAATTTAATGTCTTTTGCGCCAATGAGATTTCAGATAACTGACTAATTTCAGGTAGTCTTAAAATGAAACTGATTTCATTGAATTCAAATATAAAAATACTAGGTTTTTTTTTTGTTTTGTAAAGACATGCAATTTCATATTCGTGGTGTTGTAATATACGTTGATATGTAAAAATGCGTTATGATTATCATTATTACTTCTAGTACTACTAGTACGGCTTCTACTAAATCGAGTATTAGTTCTGGAGTCGTTATTAATCGTATTAACAAAGAGTGACTCGGAACATTTAAGTTTATACTGTGTTTCAACCTGAGTATGACAGCAAGAAGCTAGCTGCAGTTTGCGAGCGCTGCAAATCCAATGAACTATCGCTTTTTTATAATCTGACATAAGAAGAGTGTGGAATATACATGAAATAGGAGTTCAAAGCGAGCATTCGTTGCGTTTATGTAATGTAAGCTCGCCTCGAATCATATTTCACCCTTATTTAAATGTTACGAGTCAGTATTCGCTTTAATTTGTGAATACTACCACAAAACACTTACAGTTATATCTTCAAAATTAATAAGATAAAGATTGCGTTTTTTTGTTTATCGGTCTACAAATAACTATCTATATCCCACTTCTGATGTATTCAAATATTGTAGAAGAACAATTAAACAGCGATTCCGAATTGAAAAATAGCTATATCTATAGAAAAGATCAGGACATGTTATGTTGCTATACGGAGGCTGATTTTTGTTCTTGTTCCATAATGTGCCATGCAATGTACCGCAGAGCGAAGGCGCGGGCGACGACGCTCGGCAAGAGTTGTTGAATCCAAAATATTTCCTATAATATAAATTTTTATATCTGATCGTTGTTTTATTTCACCAATAATAAAGTTTACTTGCTGTTTGCAACATGTATCGATACGCAACTCAATATGGCCAAGTTAATCGAATATGAAACAATATTTTTGTTATCGATGGGTAAAGGTTCAATCGCATTTGGTAGTGTGAGGTCGATTTTGAATGCGTTTGCTCAAACAATATTTTTAATGATTCGTATTATTTAAAAAATCGAGTAAGTATCATCTGTAAGAACTAATCTAATCAATCTCAAATTAAATACGAAAAAGTATCTTTAGATATTTCTGTAATTTGACTTGATATTTTATTACTTGATATTTTATGAAACAGCCTGTATGTCAATGTATTTTATTATCAATCCACCCTATCTCTATTATATTTTATTTAGTATTCTACATTTTTCTATGCTACTTAAAAGTATTCTATGTATTTATTGTCATACTTGTTTGTTGTACGTTATAAGGTATGTTTTTGTATATTTGGTTCTAATATTTAAATAGCACCGTGACGTTCGCGCAATCGGTTCCCCTGAGCTTCGGCTGAAAATCAGCGCTGGATGGCGCGTGCAGCATCGCCCAGCATACGCTGAGCTGAGTGCTCTTTGAGATGGGTAGCAGCACACAGGATACATGATGTGATGTTATGTATTCTTTCATTGTTGTTTTTATATAAATGTGTTTGTTGTGTGTTGTTTTCTTTGCCTCAATAAACTTTTTCTTTCTTTTCTTTTATTTATGATAAACAAAGAAAAAGAAGACAATGACATGAGGATGTGCTATAGTCCATATGAATAAAAAGGAAAATATTTTAAATAAATATAGCTTTTTTTGTGAAGATGTTTTATTTTTACTGAGGATAAACTACAATGAGGGACTCCGGCCTGCACACAGGAGTAGCACAACCAGGATGTGTCCTTAAAAATTCACACATAAACTACCCATGAAAAGGTGAAAGCACCTTTTTATGTCCAGAATAAATAAAGATTGGATTTAAATTTAAACAACAAATAAATACCTTTTCTAAAAAATTTATTCATAAATACCCGAATCACATTTTTATCACGACACCTTTAAGATAGCATCTAAACTAAAAATAAGTTTGTAAAATCGTAACTATATACCGTAAATGTTTCAAAATTTAAAATTCTAAACAGACTTGAACTTATTTATCATTCTCAATCGTATTTTAAACCAATATATACAACAAACATCTCGAATGTAAATAACAATTAATTTTAGGTACAGTACTTACATTAAAAATTTCGATTAATTTACGAACACAGCTTTACATCCCGTTAGAACTGAGATATTCTCTAATTCTTTTGCACAGTCGTCGAGTTGTGAAATAGTCTCTCGGTGAGCGAATTCCTACCGTCTACTTTATCTCGCCCCAAACTCCGCCAGTCTTTTTTATTTTAGCTTCTATTAATTAAACGAAAATAATAGCAGTACAGTTAAAAAATAATTTGTGCTCTACAACTGTAAACATGTAAATATTATTTATCAGAAAAGAAGCGACACATTCACCAAATACAATCTTTGACTTTGCATAACTTAAGACGAAATAACAAATATCTTAGGAGAATTTTAAGTTCACTTTTAAAACATGTAAACAGAGGCTTTTACGAATTTTCAACCAATTTGTTTAAACATAGCCTGCTTTTTTATATTTATCATCTGGGTGATGTGCTCATTCATATGCAGAATTCGGAGCCCTGGAATACATATTTAGTTTTTTTGTCAACCGATTTTTCTTTCTGAGGTAAGTGGAATCAAACTGAAAGCAGCGCGTATAAATTGTAACGTAAGATCTCTTAGACAATGATATGCAGTTCAGTTGATGCAACTTTTTCAACTACTGTTACATCCGTCTACATCCGAGTCTACTAATAAACTTAATAATAAAAAGGTATTGCATTTAATACTAAAACAACCAAGTATACTTAATTAATGTCAATTTACAATATTTTTAAATCTAAAGCTGTAGTCCATGGGATCAAATATTTACAAAACTAACTCGTAAAATTCACTTCCAATGTCCTGAAACCACACACTACGCCTTCTTTAGTTTAAGTCTTAGTAAAACCAAACCTAACGACAAAAATATCCACAATACAGTAATCAAGAAGCCGGAATAAACGACCGGCTCGGTGATTGAAGTCCCTTTTTCGAAAATACTCCGGAGGGATGTCGAAGGGATCGTGAATGGTAGAGCCAGTGCTATGTATCGCAAGCCATCGGGCATGGCTTCTAGAGGCCAGAGAATACCTGAGGAGTTAAAAATTATATTTCATTACATCATATAGCTTCTGTCTATTAAAAGGAAACCAGTAAGATCGTCAAACATGTACATTCAAGTAAATATTTGACTTTATATTAAAACATAATGTACCGGGTGATCTAATAATTGTTTTGAAGCTGAAGTGTTACGGTTCTATGACGGTAATACTATCGATAAAATATATTAGTTTTGAAAAATAATAAACGTTTTTAAACGCATAACGACGGCTACTGTCAATAGATTATCATCCTCTGGCGGTCATTGTCGTTCTTGGATTACAGTGGTATTGGAGGACAATGGTACTTTCCCATCAAATATAATGTGTTAATTTGTCGAGCAAGTGTAAAATAAAATGTAGAGCTAAGCTATATCTGAGTACACTATTCATGTTTATAAAAATGTATAAACCCTAACGAAAAATTAGTATTTGTATTTCCAGTTTAAAGAAAAATCGCTCCTTAGATCTATTGGTACAGCAGACTTCGCTGCAAAGTATTCAGCGTGGAAGCTCCGTACTGAAAGTATGCACATCAAAAGTGCGCAGTCTTTAGCATTCACGGCCACAGTTTCGGCTCGAAACGATTTTCATTAGTTATCAGAAGAAAGAAAATACTGGTGAATAAAGTAATAAAAATCACCTATCCTGTGTAGGTGGCGTTTTTTTTAGCTAGTCAAAGGGCTAACTGGTCTTTTGTCGTGTGATAACTAAACGGTTCAATTGTTGATTGAGATACTAAAATTATGTAATAGCAGTAGTAAGTGTTTATATTTTTCTTTTATTGCCATTTTCATGTTTGCACCACCTCTACATATTGTAATGTGATAATTATAGCATTATTATGATTTTCACTGATATATCAACACAATTCAGACCGATGATAATTATTACAATTCTCATTGATATGTCATCAAACTTACCACATAGTAAAATCATAGGATAAAAGCTCCCAGAAACAGCGAAGAATGCCATCGTGTGCGTCGTGCACATAACAGACAAAAAAAACCCGTAGCACATCCCCGCCAAGCCTTGGAGGACGAGCAGCAGTCCGCACACGGTGTTCGAGCCTTTTGAGGTGATACCGAAACCCCAAAAAGTTAACACCATCAATTCTACAGTCTGAAACAGTAATTTCGTTGTGTTGACCATCCTCACATCGAATAAATAAGGAATTTATCCACAGGCGACTATAGATTTCATCCCATACAATGAAAAATATTATCTATGTTAAAAATAATTGAAATTAGTATAAATGATTCGAAACAAACAAGTCTCTGGAATTTAGTTAATTATTTACATGTCATATAATTGTATAGTCATTTAAATAAAGTAGGGTACCTGCAGTGACGTACATAGGGTATTTAGACAGGGTAGGCAGAATTTGTATAATTAATTTGAATATTAAATTATAATAGTACTAGCTGATCCGGCAAACGTTGTTTTGCTATATAAGGTTTTGTAATATCTTCTAAGATGTTCATTGAAATTAAGTGATGTCAAAAACAATTTTGTTCACAATTAAATACTCTTAATCAACAACACATTTATTAGGATAAAGATTAATATTATTACGTTGATACAACTCTTAACAAATAATGCATTAATTTCGACCAAATTTGTTTACCATAAAAACGGTTCTAGTGACTTAATCTTAAAAGATAGACATATACTGTCGGGGACATTTTTTTAGATCATTTCAAGAGGAATAATTCTTTCTTACATATATTTTTGGTATCTTGAACCGTTTTTGCAGCGCACGCAATGGAAGCCCTCAAGGATGAATAATTTTGCCCGTTTTTTTTCACATTTTCCATTATTTCTTCGCTCCTAATGATTGCATCGTGATGTTATATAGCCTCAAGCCTTCCTCGATAAATGGTCTATTTAACTCAAAAAGAATTTTTCAATTCAAACCAGTAGTTCCTGAGATTAGCGCGTTCAAACAAACAAACAAACAAACAAACAAACAAACAAACAAACAAACAAACTCTTCAGCTTTATAATATTAGTATAGATTATGGACTGAACGTTACTGGGTACCTGCACTATAATAATAACGGATTGCAAAGTGATGTGAACATTAAGCATTTCTTTGGGCTTGACTCCGGCCACAGCGCTTCGCTCCCACACGCCCTCAAGTCTGTCTGTGATCAGCAGCGTCGACGTCACTATGGTGGCCAGGAAGAAGACGATTCTGGAAACATTAGTGCAGGGTTGTCAACTCATTTTAAGTGAATTACGGAGTGGATTTTTCAAATGAACCAGAATGGCCAAAACCGAAAATAAAGAGACGCGTTAAACATTTAATGTAGCATTGGGGCAGATTATGGTAAAAATAAATTGTTAGATGCTTGAAAATAAATTTTCCTAGCCAGTAATTGAGATCGTTGATTTAGAATGAAAAATACATCATATATGAATCAAATTAATAGCGACACTTATGGGGAATATATTCTAAAAAGGGTGTCATAATAGCTTATTTTATACTAGCTCGATGAAGTGACTACAGTGCATGTGATGATAAGTAGAGTACGTCAAAGAAAGACAGCGACTATCAAAGGACGTAAATCGAATGATTGTGACCGTCGTCAAACAGAGTAGGCATACAGAATAGTAAGTAGAAGTACAGAATAAGATCGTAATTTCAAGTTAAGGAAATATTTTTCCAATAACCTAATAATAATATTTTTTTGTATTTTTTGACCACTCAACATAAGTTTTGAAAATAGATATAAAGATTTTTCAAAAACGTACATGTTTCAAGTACAATGTACAAGTTACAAGGTACAATGTACAAGTTAAAAGATACAATGGTAAATTGTGTGTTAAAATATTTCTATTAGAAATATAATTAACTGCCATTGACAACTCATTAAAAACCTTGATTATCATTTATCAGATACTTTTTAATTGTCTTTTAAAGTAATACTCCGTATATTAAAAAAAAGCAATGTACTTAGGTTACTTAGGTTGTACTACGTAATAACGAAATTTCTTTGGATATCTACAAAGCATGAACTGTGACTATGAAAAATAGGACAACTAACCGATTACGGTATTATTCCTTAAAAATAAGGCGCCACATCCATGAGCGAGTATATCGCCGCTATTCTAACTTAATACTGTCGCGTCGGTTAATCTTCACGAGACAGTTATATGATGATGATGATGTCCTAGCCGGTTTCGGCCACGGCGACTGTTTCAACGCCAATTAAGAAAATCGAGGTCGAGTTTTCGGAAACAATCAATTGCGCAGGAGATATTTAACTGTATAACTGGACGCGCAGCCAGAAAAGCACTCTCTCGTCCGAGCTCCCTCAGATCCGATGGAAAGGAGAACCAGTACGATCGGGAGGGAGTAGGATGCAGGTTTGGTCGAGTTTTCCTTCTCTGAACACCTGGTAGAATTGCGGGGTTAAAGAGATACCTTTGTCGCCTTTTACGACACCTCAGCAAGAAGAGGGAGGTGCTATTCTATTCTGCCGGCAGCCACCATTGCTTACAGCAGACAACAGACAGTTATATAGTTATACCTCTGCCAGCATATTGTTACAACTCACGTCAAGCTCCCGCGTGTTCACAACGATGCGTTGCAATGATGAATTTGGTTAACAAGAGCTCTTTTCAATGTTTGATTCAGTAGATTGGAAAGTCGCGACTCATTGTGACAGTGTTATAAATACGACTTAGGCCGCGGATATGCCGAATTGTTTGTGTTTTCTTCGACAATAACATTAAGTAAGTACATACAATTAAGTGAAAGGTGATAATATCACCATGCCACACTCGCCTAAATATTGTAGAGGTTTCTGCTTCGTCATACCGGGTAAAATTATAGTCGTTTTGGAGGTGAAGGGTTCCGGTTCTATATTGATAATACTATCGATAAAATGTAGAGTGTAAAACTATAACGCAGCTGAAATGCTCTGTAGACTCACATACCAATTATTGATATAGTATAGTGTAGAGTAGTTACAAAAGTATAATGTAATTATGAGACTGACATGGTCAGCCTGATCCAAAGTCCCAAAAAAAAAAACCGCAGACAATAAAAAAATAAAATAAAAAAAAACTATAATAACATTACAGTTGATTTGCAACTGAAAAACTTCAATTCTGTGTCGTTAAATGGCGTTAAATTCTATTGTGCATAAAGAAAAAACTTATTTTTCAAACATGATTTACTTTATCGATAGTCTTACTGATACATAACCAAAATCCTTCAAAATGACTATAATTTCTCCCGGTATAACTTATCCATACAAGGGTTTTAGACAAAGCGTGAAAATTAATGTATACAAATCTTACGTCATTAGAACGCCTGGCGCCATGAAAGAAACCATTTCTGTCTCCATTTTTCCGTAGATCGGTTCATGAAAATTCACTGGAATCTGTTACATTTTTGCTTTAATCGTATTTTTTTATTATAAAACTTAAGTATAATAGTCATTAATTTATAATAATAATTAAAAAATATTAAATACTTGGCAATAAATAAAAATAATAAATATCGCATATATATAATATTAGATATCGCCGTGCGGGTTTGCACCCTTATGTGGTTGACATTCCAGCTGCTCGCATGAAGCGATTCGCCTTCCTTTTTGCTGCGAACCGCCAAACAGTGGAATTCTTATGACATGGGAATCTTCAAACATCGAGTGAATCGGTATTTGCTGGGTGAGCGCGCTCCATCGATTTTAAAATAAAGTAGCTGGACATAAAAAACTTCGTAAATAAGTGATGTGTTAGATTGTACATGATTTTAATGGTTATTTGACTACAAAGGTCATTTTTACCTTATCTGGCTTACACAATGGGTTACGGGTAGTGTCTGAAACTTACATAAATAGCATGAAAATATATAAACATGCGTTAATATTAACGTAGCCAAGAATTAAGTATGATTTTACAACTTTTTTTGACTGGAAAAAATATTTATAGAACATTGTTTCTCACTTTATAGTGTACTAAATTTACTAAATTTATTTTTTAAATAAATTTATTTTGCTATAAATTTTTTTGGCTATTATAAAGTCGATCTTACTATTATCGTGTTTTAATGGACTATTGTTTTCCATATTTTTGCAACGTATTATTCTCGAGTAAAACAAACAATCTTTTATAATATTTCTTTTAAAAGATTTTGTAATTAAATTAAGTAATCATACCATAATTCGCAATGAAATTTAAAAAATCCCGAAATTAATAATTTTATTTCACTTTTCCAATTATTTGTTGTATGCAGACTTAATGAAAAGTTAGGTATTCGTTTTTCGCCAAATAATGAAAGACTTACAGGTATAATCCAAAATGTAGCGACAAAAGCACGCCACCTATCTTGGCCACGTTTTTTTCGATAAAATTAATTATAATACAAAATAAATAAAATAAGTTACGTACGTGTAATCACCGTACAAATGAAACAATAGTTTTAATTAATAAGCAAAAGTATACAAATAATAAATGTGAAAAATAACGTTAAATAAGTTAAAAATATACATACATTACATAGTGAATATACTATCAAATGTTTTTAACTAATATTAGTAACTGATTGATAATTCTGCGGACAATAGCTAGTTTTGTAAATATATTTTGCTGTAAAATATATTTATTACTATTCAGTAATAATGTTTTAAAGTGGTACCTGTATAATGTTTTCTGGTCTCCCGCAAGCTTTCATTGCTCGCTTAGTAAATTTTTCATATGTTTTGTGCAACTGGGTCTTTATATAGTTTGAAATTTGATAATCTGAAATTACAAGCAACATATTAGCTGCCCATTGAAGAAATATAACCGCACCTGATAGTGCAACTGAAAAACAGTAAAGACATATTAATTGTCATGTCAACATTTACGGGTCATTACAATTCTCACGGGTCATGGAAAATATCATGTGGGTCGTGTTAATTTTCATGGGTTATGACAATTCTCATGTGTCATGTTAAAAAAAGTCTGTCATGTCGCCCAATTTTTGATCATATTGTTACGATAAAGGAAGATAGAGGATAAAAGACCTAGAGGCTGGAGCCCAAAGTGGCGGTCAGATCAGGTCTCCAAACAGCTGAAGATTCCCATTAACGTCTCTCTCAACTAGGCAGCAGAACGGCGCCGATGGGGACAGCTAGTTATCCAAAGGGTTTGGAGTCACAATTAGTGATAAAAATGCCCGGGAATTTTCCCACAGTGCCCAAAACTTCCTTGGGAATATTCCTGGGAATTTACGAAATGTTTTCGGAAGTTTTGGGCACTTTGGGAAAATTCCCGGGCATTTTCATCACTAGTCACGATCCTCTGTAATGAGGGAGTGCGAAGAAAGAGGGATTGATAGTTAAATATCTCAGATTGCGCTGAGTGATTAACTTCTACGTTATGGATAATGAGGGCAATCCCTACACAGAACAAATATTTGTATTGCCAATAGGCATTTGTTCCAGGTTTTAATGTGTGTTGAATGTGAGATCTGTTTACCTACTTCTCTTAGAGACGAAGTCTAAGAAAGACTGTTTTCTCATCGGGTCTTAGGAGAAAATTGGTTCCTCAGGCCTGGCTGATGGCGAGATGAATGACACACAAGAGATTTTTAGCGAGTAAGAGTCTGACATATTGAAGCCGACGTCCTCACATCTGCGCTGACGGTTATACGTAGGATTTTTCCCGGGTTATAAAAAGGTCTAAGTATGCATTTTTTGTTTGTAAACACATCCATGATATTAAAAGAAAGCCCTAGTGTGGGGCTACACTTAATACATTAAATGAAAATGTCATTACTCACTGATGACGTCAATACTCATGTTATTTCAATAATTGCTAGTCAACTGTCATGGGTCATTCCAATAATCACTTTACAGTGTTTACAAATAGTGATCCTGCCAATACTCACTGGTCATATCGAGCCACACACTGATACTGCTGTCATTAATGATATCGTCTGGAACACGACCCTCACTCACTCGGAGGGTCATGGCCTCGCTGAAATTTCTACTGAAATGCAAACCGCCGTACAATTTCCCATGGAGAACTCCTGACTGGGCCTCTTCTGTTGAATTGTACGGTATCTGAAACAAATTATAATGGAGCAAGCTCATAAAAGAAATACTAAGGCGCTACTTCCACAGGCGAGTGTATTGCCGCGAGATGGCCTTGCTATCGTCGGCCAATCTCCAGGAGACTATTATTCATCCGCTTGCTTGTTTTCTGTAGCGCCGCTTGCGTTGAACAGCCCAGTTTAGTGATATTTTGGGAGACTTACTTATCTCTCGGCCAAACCAGAATGTAATGAAGGAACAATAATTTCAAATTCAAACACAAAATATATTTAATAGGCTTATTACAAACACTTTTAAATTTTCAGCAACAGGAAATAGGAATCTACCACAGGTTCGTAAATCTACCGAAAAGAGCCAGCAATAAAACATTGGTAGTCGCACGTTTTGATAGATTATTCCTTAAATACAAATAAAACTGAATTGAATATGAGGAACTATATACTATAGCCACGTATCTTAAACAGCCAAACAATAATTGAAAGAATAGTAAGCTTCGTTTATCCATGATCTTTTGATTATATTTTTAAATTTCGTATGTATATGCGTATGTTAAATACATCACCGCAATAATTTCACCCGTGAGAGTGGAACCTTAGTTTATCTTTATTATATTTTGACTTTGGCATCGTTACTCAGGAGCGGCTACAAAACCGTGATATTCCCCTTTCTATGCATGTGTATGGATGGAGACCAATGTAGACCAATCTAGACGACTGCGCAGCATTTTCTACTGGTATTTGTCGAGCGTCACAAGCGCCCATCCATTTAGGGCCAACGGAGTTGCAAAGGCCAACATCATAAACCCAGACGAAGAACGTAGAATATTATAAAACTATTCGTCTTTTTTGTTTCTCCATCCTCCTTTGTAGTCTATAAACAAAAGACTTGCCAAGGGACAAGAATTCATTGTCAGCCGCCGTGGTCATGCTGGCACACATTGATCACGATAGAAGACTTCTAGGTATACGAACAAATGTACACAAGCTGATATCTGTACGTGACAATTTTATATGACTTACTATGATGGACTTTGCACTTGTATACTGCGGAAATATGCATAATATTCTAGTCTTCATTGTAATGAAACATTAATTTTATTTGAAAAATGGTTAGGTTAATTGCGTTAAAAATAATTTAATTAGATTGGAAATTCAGTAATTACTTACTTGATATAAGTTCCTTTTTGCCATTTCTTCTAAAAACCAACAACTCATCATGTAAAGCTCGCAGACATCGTCCTCAACTATGGCAGTGTGTTTCAAACTATTGTTTTGGCATATATCTAAACCAACTGCGGATAAAAGAAATAGTCATAGATTTTTTTTAGCAGTTCAAAATGTCGTTGGCTGTGAAAGGCTTTTACAATTTGAGGTCAGAGGGACGAGCACTTTAGATGCTCAGCCAGCAAGTTATGGGTTAGGTGGCAATGCAAGGATACCCCAGTGGGTACGAACCTCGACCTGGGCAGCCAGCTAGGGAAAGAGACTAATGATAATCTACTAGCGTTTTGAAAACAATTACTTTGAGAAGAAACGCCGAAAGAAATTCTAGGCTGTCAGAGTGGAACATACGAGTAGATGGGTATTTTTTTTAGTGTCTTCAGACTTATTTGTTTACTATAGGTATTTGTAAAGTATTTGTTTTATTATAAGATGCAATGTAACGTTTGACTTAAATTGTTATGTAGATAAGATACGTACATGGCGAAAAAGAGGCTTCTTCATTTATAACGGCAACTTGAAGATTCGTCGGATCATGTCCTATAGCTGTGAAGAATGCAACGCTTTGGATAATAGGAAACATCACCGAGAATATAAGACCACTGAAAACGAAAAATTAAAGACGGTTAGAGAAAAGTCTTTAACAAAAACCAACCATGTTACCAAAACAAACCCTTATTAGGGATAATTTGCTAGCACACAATATTTATTGGCAATATTGTAATTATAAAAAATAGTAAAACTCACCCAGGATGTCGACAGAATTGCTGTATACATTTGATGAAGACAGCCTTATATCGAGATTTCGATAAATTTGAAACAGTTTTACTATTTTCTTTCTTTGTGAGAACCTGAAATTGAATATATGTATGTTACTGGAAGGTATTGTTTGTGAGTTTACATAAATTTGTAAATTAATGCATGATCATGAGCAACCATTCTATTTATTTCTATATTTTTTTATAACTTTTACTTCGCTTAGGAACTTCTTAGTACATATGTATATGTCTCGCGAGATCAGAAATTTTACAAATCTATATCTTTGGACTGGTAAGGGGTAGAAATACGTTTCCTAGACAGTTAGAAAGAGCGCGACAAATTTTGTAAATCTGTCAAATATAACGATTTTGATAGACCTTATGGAACTTATGTCGAGATATAACTATAAGTAGATTAGATATCACTATAGGTAGATATCTATGCTATGCGTATATTTATGGCACATAGTGCTTTTTAAACAATGTAACGTCTATTTACTTTATTTTATTCATGAATACCAGAAAAGGTATTTACATTTTTGATAAACTTATATTATTTTATAAATAAGCATGGGGAAAATTATAAAAGGTGTTGTTACTAGCTTTATCTCTTTCGCACGGGTAGCTTAGATCATAGTGCTACCTCAGTCTTGTTCTATGTGATTTTAATTTATCACTGCTATATCATTAGTGGTTTCTTGGATTTCCCGTTTCTATCTCTATTTATTGATACTTACATCAGTACTACTCGTGGCCATATTAAAATCTTCTCTCGATTGGTATCTGCTGTCTACCACGCTGACTCTACTTTCAGGAATAACGTCTGGAGATGTTGTTCTTGCTGTAAATAAAAAAAAAGATTAAGGATAATAAAAAAACTATGTAGCTATAGAATCGTATAATATAGTTGATATTACGTCGCGTATTATGGACCTGACCCACTATACCATATCATGCTATGACCGCGCTATGAATGTATTAGGTAAAAAAATATTATTTATAAAGAGATTAATGATACTCTACGTATTAATGGTTCTAGGGCGATAGTCTGAACTGGGTCGTGATCACGGTATAAAGGTGTATGTTAAAGACTGTCATAGTTCCTGACTTAGGTCTGTCGCGTCTCAGCATCGGCTTGTGTACTTTAAATTGTGCACGTGCTAGAAACCTTATGTCGTGGTATATGTAAGTCGATATGGTGCCAATGAAATGAAGCTGAGGGGTTTGTTGTTGAATGTGGGATATAATAATACTGAGGAACTGTTACGGGAATAAATGTACCTAAGGTCTAATATTATTGTATCTGGAATTAGGATCGGAGCTACGCAGCAGATATAAACTGGATGTAACTATGTGTGTAAAATGTGCTGACATCCAAGATACAGGTAGTACTTGTTTAGGTGTTAGCTGACTTTAATGTGCTGATTTGTAATTGTTTTTCTAATAAATTAATAATTATTTATTATATTTTAATGACTTGCCGCCCGCTATTATTTCCATTAAGTACGGTGTAGTCACTTTGTCAAACCACTATAAAACTATTGGACTGTTCCGTCACTGATTAAGACCGTAGCGTGCCATGCACGGAGCGTTTGCCTGTGCCGTTACACTCCAAACATAACGCGCGACATCGTCATAGGATGCGCGCAGGGGACTTGGTGGCTATATAGGAATGCAAGCGAATGCTACGGTCAGCAGACTATTCTATGATATAAACTGGTATGAAAAGTAATTGTTATGTTCTAGTTGGCAAGTTAGATTTTATGGATCTACCGTCTCAGATACGTTCACACCACGGTCATTATAGTACGATGTATTGAGCAAAGGTTTTTAGTCGCCAAATATCATATGGGTATAACTTCTATTTATCTAAAACAAAACCTGTTTCACTTTCTTAACATTAATAAATTCCTTTATACACTCCTGCCTGTTTCACGTACTTCTGACCATAACTGGAATCAAGATGCTTTTCATCTGACCTGTGTTATTGTCACGACGGGCTTCGGCTCTTATTTCCTCTGACATTCATAATTATTTTGGGATAGCTTAATTTTAAATATGTCAAATGAGCATAAGGTGCGGTTTGGATTATCGATCCAAGTCGCGTCTATTAGACGACTGTGCAGCGCTGCATACGAATTGCACCTTAACATTTTTATGTAAATAACTACCAGATCACAGTAGCTGAGGTTTAATTTAACTTACTAAGTCTAGCTCTTGAAGGTATCTCATGCTGCCTTAAGGCAAACTTTAGAAAGGCATCCTCGAGGGTGTTGCAATTTGAACTGCGTAAAATTCCTTCCGGAGTATCTTCGGCCAAGAGTTCGCCACTCCGAAGTAGGCCGACCTGTTAAAAAAGAAATCGATTATTGACTAATACCATAGGTTACATTCAGTCTTTACTTTATGAAAGTACCAGTAACTATTCGCGTGTGGATTATTACTATATTAGACAAAAAAAAGCATTGTTTACGTAGCGTTTTCCCAGACGGTTGCCGGAGAGCGCGCTTTCTATTCAAGAACTTTTTTAATCCTAGAAACTCTTAGAGATCTATGACTTTTTTTTTTGTTGTAAACAGCGTTTTATTGTATTTGTATTGTTGGCGAAGAAGTAATCCAGACACAGTAGACTATAAGATTTCGGCTCATCTTTAGAATCTATTCGTCATCGTTATTTATTAAACACTATTAGTCATTATTGGTCTTCCGGCGAGCGTGTTCCCATCACCCTATGATATGGGATCCTTAAGCATTGCGTGAAGAGATATTTGTGCAGGCCGGCATGATCGCTGCGACTACCGATTGGTTTTTCTTGCCTGTCGATAGTCGTTGTTGTTTTTTGGAATGCACCATGCTTACTGTTAGATGTGGCACGGCTATTGTGTCGATTCAGGTTAAAAAAATCAATGGAGTTATTTAGAAAGAGGAATAGTACCACTAACGACAAAATGGCATGCCGTTTTGTAGAAAAAATAATTTAATATTGCAATGAAATCTATCCATCAAGGCAGGTTACAAGGAACGAACTACTTTGAAATATTTTTGGTACGCGAATCAAGTCATATGTCCGGCGCGCAACCTGTGAGATAGGTATTGGAAGTATGGTCTCTTTACCCTTACCCCTCCCAGAGAGGCAGCCTCGACAAGGCATTTCGCTCTC
Source organism: Automeris io (assembly GCA_036320925.1). Classification (NCBI taxonomy): domain Eukaryota; kingdom Metazoa; phylum Arthropoda; class Insecta; order Lepidoptera; family Saturniidae; genus Automeris; species Automeris io. The sequence continues at coordinate 13,623,754 of JAUDJH010000005.1, forward strand.
CGGGCGTCTGGATGAATTTGGTTTCCCAGGCTCGGGTGGAACGATTAGAGGGGCACCCCGGGGGTTTTTAGTCAGTAGGAGTCTGACACACCGGGGTGCTGCCCTCATAGCGGCCCTGATGGTCCTATGCAGGATTTTTCGCCGAGACACAAAAATATATATATATATATATATTGATCATTGTCAACTTGTAGTAAACTTTGTAAGCAAGAGACTTGTAAATGCAATGTGCACAAATATTTCTAATAATCGTTAGTTTAGAAAGATGTGGGTATGGCATGGATGGGGGAAAGGACAAGATGATATTTTATGGTATACCCAGCCGTAGTCGATAGGCTTTTTGTCCTTGACCCATGCAGCGAGTAACTATGGAGAGAAGTGGTGTGGAGCTGAAAATGTGGCGCTGATTTCTTTCTTATATTAGCGTATCTGCTTTTTAATCTGTATAAATATGTGTATTATTAAACCGGTTACTAATACGCCTAAAATTAAGAAATAAGTAAAACAAAATACACAGTACAAAACTCGCGCCTAAAAGTACAACAACATATTTTCAAGTTTATTCATGCTGTTTTGTCTGCAACTATACAGCATTTTTTTAAACAAGTGTTGTAATTATAATCACCATTATCTGAGGAAATCAATGTTTAATATTTTAATTGCACATCGTAATACATCATTGTGTAATTGTTGTAGCGTGTACAAATATCGCGTGACCGAGAGAACAATGACAATTTATTTATATGGACTTATGCATTATCTATCTTCATCACAAGTACTTGAATTTACCGTCCATCTTAGGACATCTTCCAAGACGACCTCGTTGTTACCTAAGAATTGCATTTTGTAGACTGAAGGGTAAGAGCGAAACCAATAAAATATTTTAAAAGGTTTGTGGCATATTGACTATCAATTAATTTATTTCTGTCCTTAACATTATTTATTTTCTAACTCTTTATACTATACTAACATAATGTAATAACTATTTTAAATAATATTATTATATCGTCACTTATTTATCTAAGTAATTTTATCAACACATTTCATACTAACACACTTGATATTTATTTCTAAAATCGTGTCGTGTGATGGAAACGGCTCTAATTTAGAGAGCCGTGGGATACCGGTGCGCACGGGGGGACTGCGCATGCGCACGTGACTCAAGCGCTTAACCGCCCGCGCAGCCGACAAACTAGTCTTGCTATCACACTCAGACAAGCCGTAGGCACCACTCGCTCGCCATTCGTACTGATCTCATTGTTGTTATTTAACAACAATGAGATTCAAGTAGTTATGACATTTCTACTTTAATTCATTTACATCAGAGCTCATCAAACGGTGTACATTGTTCCTTGATTATCAAAACCAGAGTGGCTCAAATGATGTCTTCAAAATACCAGTGACGCAACAAGTTTACCACTAACCACTGCCTGTTGCAGCCCAATGTTAAGCATTACTGTGCATCCTGATACTGTGCCATATTTTTTTTATTTGGTTCACAGACCGGGCATCAAACAACTACATACAAAACATAACAGCCCGGTCAATGTAGACCTTTGAAATAACAAAAATTCCCGGAAAGCTAAATATTGGTGGAGAGCTGTGTGTGTGAGTGTTGAGATTGACCTTTGACCTAGAATAACTTTTTAAGCACACATAGGATCGATGGGGATTTTTAAAACTTTATTTGTAATGGTAAACTACAGCTCTCCACCAATATTCGGCTTTCCGGGAATTTTTGTTATTTGACCACTTTCTCAATGTATTATTTGAGATGAGTAAGAAACTACACACACTAAAAAAAATGTTTACTTTATTTATAAAAATGACAGGGTGTTCAAAACATACCGTAGATATAGAAATACTATACTATTTACATATATAACAAAGCTTATCCTGATATATCATTGTAGAGGCTATAGTTGGGCCCAGGTTCTGTAGTCTGAATCTAGAAACATTTCAACATGGGATTCTTTTTATAATTTATGGGGTTAATAAGGAAGAAAATTTGTCTGATTATCCGCCAGGTTTTATTTAAAATTGTACCTAGATGAAGTCTGGACGGTTCCGCTGTTTGTTTATAAAATAAATAAGCCGTTTAGGTATTATATCAAGTAAAATATAACTTTATATTTGTTGTGTATTTTTACTTACAAAAGTTTCCACAAGTCACGGATTAAGAAAATTCCGCATATACAACGAAGCGATAACATCTTCACTTTAAATTACTTTTATGCTTCATCTGATATACCCACGTTTCCATTATATACAGTCACACCTAACCATTTACATTTAAACAGTGCATAAACAACCATTTTTTACCGAATGCAAAAGTTATTTCTCGTGACATTGGTGCGCATTGTCCGGCGCGACGCCCGTGAGAAAGGCTGGAAAGCATGGGCTATTTACACCCAACCTTCTCAAAGAGAAAGCCTGAATTAGGCTATTAGCTCCCCGGGTGACTGGACGAATTTGGTTTCCCGGGCTTGGGTGGAGTGATTAGAGGGACACCCCGGGGGTTTTTAGTCAGTAGGAGTCTGACACACCGGTGTCGCTGCCTTCATAGCAACCGTGATTTTCCCCCGGGGGTACTAAAAAAGAATGAATTTTCGTGCAAGATAATTAGTACATTTTTAGTCTAAACAGTGTTTTATATAAGATTATAATTACAATAATGGAAATAAATGTGTATATTCACCTTATGAGCTTGTTTGGTTTCGTCTATATAGTGTGTAGTGATTATAACCGTTGTGCCACCTCTCGCTAACTCAGCGAGAAACTCCCATATCCTGCAAAGAAGCAAATATATTACACTTAGGCTGAGATTTGTAAAGGCTATTTCGACTTTGCTTTGCATAAATCTCAATAAATAAATTGGTTTGACATAATACTGAATATATAATAGGAACTTGAGTATAGCCATAGTATTCGCAGAGCAAAGTCTATATTGACAAAATCGGTGACTTAATTAATCCTTTGACATTCACTGGGTAATATAAATTGTAATGTTATAGTAAAGTCTGAGTAAAGTTAAAGTTACATCTATAAATCAGCCTTAAAATATTAGGCATGAGATTATGGAAATGTTAAACAAACTGTTTTAGGTGTAGTGTAACAAACAGTATAGAAATAATTATATGGGAGCAGTGCAGCGCTACGCCAATAGATGGCGCGAGTGGTCGAATGGATCACACCCATGTACTGTGGTCGCGATCCAGACGGGCACCGACGCCCTACCACCTCGCTGCTGCTCGTTTAGCACCACCCAGGAGTCGCGTGTAGGGAAACTAGGGTAAAGCCTTCGGACGCGAGCAGCTTCGACTCACGAAACCCAAGTTAGTGTAATCCAAGTACGGCAACGACCGCCAAAACACGAAAATCTGTTCGCATCCGCCATCGCTTCGTCGGCCCACATATACCACTACGGGAGGTTTCTAGGTATAACATCAACTGGAATCCCGAAACGCGACAGGCCGATTTTGATAATTCATATAATAAAGCGCAATCAAACAAATATTAACATGGAAATCATATATTGTAATAAAATTACAAAGTAAAACAAAAGTCGTCATAAAATTTTATATAAATAGAATGGTAGTGGACCGCGATATGAAAAATTATGCAGGACGTGATTGAAATAATAATTAATGCAATCTATTTGAATAATAATACCATATTATTACGCTATATCCATTAACGGTTGAGCAAGGATATATTAGTGGCTGTATCCACTTGGCGTTTATATGTCATGCCAACATGACCAGTAGATCAGCTGATCGCTGTTCTCAGGGCACTTACATATAACATTTCTATTAGATGCCATGTGCATTTCCTGACGAGGTTTTCCTTCGCCGGTAAACATGTTACGCCTAAATCCGTACGTAATACGGAAAAATCCAGAAGCACGTACTGTGATTCGAACCTATGACTTCGCGTCACCGTACATGGAAACCAGCCTGTTATCCTAGAATGTGTGGAATAATTTCCACCACAGCAACAAAAATTGGATCTGTTTAAATGCCCTTTTTTTGTTTTTTTGGTAACTCGGGGGAAATTTTAACGGACTTCAGGGGGCGACTAAATCCCCGGGGAGTTCCTTCTCCCGCCTGCCAAGTGCTAAGGGCAAGGCTGAGCCATCTTCCTCGGCACCCGGTGATCTATTTGAATGCCCTTAGGAAAACGGTGAAATTAATAAATGACTAGAAGCTTCTAGAACCTTTACAGATTGAAAGAAGTTACGAGGTTTATTTTTTTTTTAACGCTGGCTCGACAAAGTCACTGCAGTGCATCTGATGGTAGGTACAGTGTAGTCCAAAAACGAAAGCGACCATCAAAGAATGAATATCTATTGACAGCCTCCGTCATCATGTCGGCCCACATATACCACGACTGAAGGTCTCTAGGTATATGAGTTACTGGATATACACAAGCTGATTCCGAAACGCGCCAGGCCAAAGCGAGTCACTATGACGGTCTTTATTTACACTTGTGTACTGTAATCATGACCCAGTTGGGGCAATAGCCCAATCACCACAAAAAATAGCTAATGATTTTAAAATCGGTAAGTTCACACGTAAGCTATAGAAACAAGAAAAAAAAAGGATTATTATAAAGCAAGAGACTACCAACTCAGATAGTTATCTTGTAATAACAAGCGTCGTTGAGCATGTTTTAATTATACACAATGAAAACAATGAGGCTTTTCAAACAATGATCTGGTGCACACGCTTTCATAATATTAACCATTTGTAAACATGAGAAGCGGGCTATATACGATTACTTAAGAAGTACATTATATCAATTTTTTATACTGACTTGATAAATTGGCTACATTGCATTTAATGGCAAGTTCTGTGCAATCTCAAAACAGCAGAGACCGCCAAGGGAAGAGGTTCCATCAACAATCGTCGTACCCCTAGATATAATACAACTGGGTCGCGGCCGCTCAGGGTGGGGGCCCTGAGCGCCTGGTTAGCGACCCTCGAGAAGTAGGCAGAGCATTGTGAGGTGCTCTGCCTAAATACAATGAGCAGTGTCGGGGAAGATATCTTCCTCCGAGTTTGTCCCCAGTGGGCGCGGCGAGACGGGGATGTTGCGAATTGATTACAGGACCCGCAGTCCTCGCCAATGCGCAAAGTCACCTTGGGGTTTTTAGTCGGTACAAGTCCTACACACCTCGGTCGCGCAACCCCCCAGTGCGGCCGAGATGGTCCTATGAGGATTTTCCCAAGCAAAAAAAAAGATATAATACAACTGATAGCCGGTTCCCCTGAGTGTCAGCTGAAAATCAGCGCTGGATGGCGCGTACAGCGTCGCCCAGCATACGCTGAGCTGAGTGGTCTTTGAGACGGGTAGCAGCACACAGGATACATGATGTAGTGTTATGTATTATTATTTTATTGTTGTTTTTATATAAATGTGTTTATTGTGTGTTGTTTCTTTTGTCTCAATAAACTTTTTCTTTCTTTCTTTCTTTCTGATACGTCCAAAAGCTGATACCGAAGCGAAACTAGCCTAAGCAGGTCACTCTGATGGCCCTTGCACTTGTTTTGTGGTCACCATCGAGTTCACACAATCATGTCTCCTGTAGCTATTTTAATATTTTTTTATTATTGTTATTAGCAAGTTTTGTTCCATAGCAGGCTTCTCTTCTCTTTTCCACTATATTTATACAATCCATGGGTAGGGGTTGGGACATTTCACCCACCACGCTTGTCCAATGCGAGTTGGCGGGTGTGCACTATGTGCAGAGAAGGTGCATGCAAAAGCTTAGATTTTTAGCAGTAGCGTTCATTCCATAGATGCATGCAAGCAATGCATGCCCTTATGATAAATAAGTTTGGAATAAATTGCTTAAAATTAAACAAAAAAAAAAGGGAACCATTTATATTCATATCTATTCTATATTCACGCCGTCTATCTTTCCTATGAAAGCAATGTAATATTTACTATCATAATATTATATTCAAATTAATTAGGTGAATTCTGCCTACCCTGTCCAAATACTCTATGCACGTCACTGGATTTTAGCAATCTGCCAGCAATTCGTCATGCTGTATACTTTAGTCGGCTCTAACGACACCTCAGTATGATGAAGAGAAAATATTTTTTTCTTATTGTTTATATAATATATAGTTAGGAATTTCTGGGTACCTCACTAAAAATGAGTAGTAGAGCAGGACAGCATAGCAACATGGCGCGCACTATGGCATTACTGTTTGGTGTAGTAAGGTCGTGGTCGTTGTGATTTGTGTTTATATCGAGCATTTAAGTTATAAATGGTTAAAAGTGGTTCTATAAGTAATATTAGTTAGTCATGTGGTTATATAAGTTCTTTATAAAGTTTGTATTGGTGATTTCTTTTTGTATTTCAAATCATTAGCAATTTATGATCATTTTGTAGGTTAGTTTACGAGTTTGTTAAATTAATAATTATAAATGTAACTTATGGTCTTTTTGTACTTGTTTTTAAAGATTCCTACTTCTGGATCCTAAATATATATTCTTATATTTTTTAAACATTTTTATTCTTCTACGACAAGATAAATGTATTATACATAAATACAGTCCCAGCGCCTAAATACAATTAGTTAATTTAGCACAGCGCAGATAAAAAATCTATCGAAATATCGATAAACCGAGAACTGCAGTGGCGTGCATCCTATAGAAGCATTAAAATGTATTATTTTGTTAAACATGGGCATTTAGTAAACAAATTGACTCACAATTTAGTCTAATTTGAATTTTGAGACTCTGAATCTGGTAATTACTCATTTGAAGTCAATATGCTTATTTTATGCTTTATGCAGTGACGTGCGTAGGATGTTTGGACAGGGTAGGCAGAATTCACGAATTCAATCTGAATATTATATTACAATAGTAAATATTATATTGCTTTCATAGGAAAGATAGGTGGCGTGAATATAGAATAGATATGAATATAAATGGTTCCTTTTTTGCTTAACTTTAAGCATTTTATTCCAGATTTATTTATCGTCAGGGCATGCAATGCTTTCATGCATCTATGGAATGAACGCTACTGGCTTTATAGGATGCACGATACTGACTATACAATTGGATAGTTGCTGTGATTAATGATTATGCCATTCTGTCTAAAAGTATCAAAATCCAATAAAAGGTATACAATTATACTGATAAGAATCTGATGCTACTTTCTGAACTCAACCTAAAAAATTGGGGTTGGTGATAAAAGGGTAAAAATTTAGGGTTGCATGAATTTTTAAATGCCACAGTATAGAAAAATAAAAACAAATAATTTTGTTCAAAAAATTAAAAATGTTAAGGGTGAACAATCCTTACCTTCCTTTTATTCACTTAGGGGTATGAAAAATAGATAGTAGCCGATTGTCAAACCTACTGAATATGCATATAAAATTTGGTAAAAATCGGTAAAGCCGTTTCGGAGGAGTAAGGTAACTAACATTGTGACACGAGAATTTTATATATACTATAGAGATTATACCGAAACACAAGTTTACAATATAACCAGAGATGGGAAAATGTAATCTGATTAATGATGAACGATTACAAAATGTGGTCGTAATTTTAATTTTCTGGCTCTGTAATCATGATTAAATTCATTTAAAACATTAAGAAATCATGAATATGTACAATCTGGGATTTTGTAGTGTTTAAAACATAAATGAGCAAAATGCAATCATATTAATGGTAAAAAACCTAAAATGTAATCGTTAATCATTTTCATTAATCTGATTACATTTTGCACATCTATGAATATAACGTAATGTTTTCTGGGGATATGTGCAGTAATGAGTAAAAACCTACATATTATAAAGCGTGTTATTATAATATTTCTAAAGGTTTCACCTTGTATTGGTCACAAGTTTATTATAACTTTAAAGGTGAAACTTAGTTAAAATATAATAATAATTTACGGCCAAGGTCTTGCTCGATTACCAATTATCTTTAAATAGAATACCGTCATGCTGCATATTAAGATTTGCAATAAAATATTCGAAGAAAATATAGAACCTTTTTAATTTATAGACATTTTGATTATGCTCAACGTCACCGTAGTACATTATCACGGTTATAACTTTTTTTTGTAACATGAAGGGAATCCCTAACAGACCTCTGGAGGCGGTGAGGGCCGCTCCCTGGTGTGTCGGACTTGTACCGACTAAAACCCCCGCTGTGTTCCACCTTCCAGCTACCGACATAAAACGCATGACTGGGGTCTCATCCTCAATGACCGGCAAGGCGTGTTGCCTTAAGTAGGCCTCTACTCGTTTGGGGAGGAGTGGTGTAAAGAGCCACCCCTCTCGTACATCTTTCTTGTAGAGCGGCACGCAGGAACACATCGCGGGCTGCTCGCACATCACGGTTATAACTAGATTATATTAGTCCGTCCGTCCGTTTAGCCGTGGTGGCTGCCGGCAGAATAGAATAGCACCCCCCCTCTTCTTGCTGAGGTGTCGTAAAAGGCGACTGAGGTATCTCTTGAACACCGCAATTCAACCAGGTGTTTAGAGAAGGGAAAACTCGACCAAACCTGCATCCCGCTCCCTCCCGATCGTACTGGTTCTCCTTTCCATCGGGCCTGAGGGAGCTCGGACGAGAGAGTGCTTTTCTGGCTGCGCGTCCAGTTATGCACTTAAATATCTCCTGCGCAATTGACTGTTTCCGAAAAATGGACCTCGATTTTCTTAATCGGAGTTGAAACAGTCACCGTGGCCGAATCCGGCTAGGACATCATCATCATCATATTAGTCCAAGGCTGAATATATAGCTTCATCGTTCTAATAAATCCACAGAGATAGATAGGTGTACAGTCAATTGATTACATACGTTTAACGTGACCTTTGTCAGCTTTTCTTGCTGCTAGATTTCCATATTTATTTATTGAACTCGGACCGCTACAATTTTGATGAATGTTTCCCATATCTGCACTAAAAAATAAACTTCTGTATCTACAATGTGAACAGCGAAGGAGTGGTATGCATTCTCGGTCTATTTTTCGATCCACCGACCACAAATCAAATTCAAACTTTACTTGATAAGCCTCACCAAGTTCTTGAAAGGATTCAATAACTAAATGTACTCCTATTTCATTTAATTAATGTTTAATGAGGAATATAAAATTATGGAACAAATGAGGGTATAGATTAGAGATGCCACGAATATTCGGCAACTATTCGGTATTCGGCCTATTCGGCCACTTTTTTGCTATTCGGTATTCGGCCGAATAGTACGTACTATTCGGCCGAATACCGAATATCAAATCATGTAAAAAAGACTCGTTATATTACTCAAAATTATTTATTTATTTCCAAATTATAACACTTTAATAATTAAAATTGATCAGTGGTAAGTTGTGATGGATAAAAACAAGCTTTTCAGCATTTTTTGGTAGCAAATGATTACGCTTTTCATCGTAAATGTTACCAGTCTCAAAAAATAACCTCTCACTAAACACGCTACTTCCAGGAGAAGAAAGATAAACTTTAGCAAATTTCGAAAGGTTTGGGTATTTTTTTTCGTTTGTATTGGGTATTGTATTGTCTTTGCTGGCCGCGGCAACGCAACGAGGAAAACAGGTTGCAACTTGCCTTAATACAGCTAACGCGCCCTCGATAAGCATGTTTCCCATGCCGAATATTCGGCGGCCGAATATTCGGCGCTTCGGCCGACAGCGTTGCCGAATATTCGGTATTCGGTATTCGGCCAATTCACTATTCGTGGCATCACTAGTATAGATAACCCTTTAAAATAAATTGCTATGGTATACAAGATTACATTGTTCTTATTTTCATGGAACCGGTTTTGCATTTGTGCAACAGGTCCGCAAGTTAAAATTCCGAGAGTTGGGGAGGCAATGAACTGTGAATTTTGAACGTTCATTCCCATTTAACAAAACCGTTGTAATCCTTTTTAATATCATCATCACCTCATCTTAGTCCACTAGGCATAGGCTTCTCTGAACAAGTGCTATTAAGCCTGGTCTTCGGCGTTTCTCATGCAATCATTTTCGACCAATTGCCACAGGTCGTCGTTCCACCTTGCTAGGGAGCCCCTCACGCTACATCTGCCGATTTGTAATCTCTATTCAAGAACCCACCTGCTCCAACGACCATCGGTTCTTCAGCAAAAGCTCATTCCGGATTTTATCCTTCAAAGAGAAGCCCAACATAGCGCTCCATCACTCGCTGAGCGATCTTAAACTAGTGGACTAGCCCAACCGTTAGTGTCCACATTTTGGCTTCGTGCGTCATAACTGGTAGGAAGCATTAGTCAAAAACTTTAATTTTTACCTTTTCAACAATAATACTTGTAATTTATTGACTAATATATATATATATAAAAATGAATCGCAAAATGTTTCTAAGCGCATAACTCGAGAACGGCTGAACCGATTTGGCTAATTTTGGTTTTGAATTAATTGTTGAAGTTCAAGGAAGGTTTAAAAGATGAGTAAATATGAAAAAAATGCTTGGAATATAGTAAAAATAACAAATTCGTTTTCCCATACAAACCACTCTGCCCTCCGCTGTCAAACATATGATGTCAATAAAAAAAAACAAAGGTATGCCTTCAAGTTGATTAGAGGTTGCATGTCATTAATGAAAATATAATTTATACGCCAAGTAATCAAGCAAAAAATAACCCAAAAATGTCCCATAAGGCTTTATAGTAAAAATATCATTACCATTGTCATTAGATATGACTTACGTCTTTCAATGCAATTTTATTTCTATTAGACTGCGACAAGTCAATACATTTGCAATAGTAAAAATATTTGGCAGAATGAAATCTGACGGGGCAGCTATTTACATAAAAAAAAACAATGTAACTTTGTTTTAGAGAAATACGGCAGAACAAGGTCTGCCGGAACAGCTAGTAAGATATAATTTAAAATCACTTTTTCTTATTATAATATAGTTTTTCTGTATTATTATGTCTTATTACACTAATGTTTTTATTATAATCCGGTTAGATGCGAGTAAATAAATTCTGACTCGCCTATAATTTTTAATTTACTTTTATTATTTTTAGCCCATCTTGTATTTCCAGTTTTGGATATAAACGTTTTAGATTTATGTGGAAGAATGCAAGATATGATTAATTATGCAAATCCTTGCTTAAGGACAATCAGCTCATGCTTTATCCGCTGTTTAGAGCTAATGTTTTTCTCTTAAGTTATCTTTGTCTTTAGTCTTCAGATCGTCTCATATCTAACCGATACACGTGGGCTGAGATTTCTAGACATTACTTTGACTTTAGATAGACTTTACTCAAAAATTATATATTGTTTACTTAATATTAAAGTATATGGAAGGTTACCGATTTTCTAAATTTGGACTTGTCACTGTAAATAATAAAGCCATGCTCAAGTTTCTATTGTATATTCAGTTTTTTGTTAAAGGCAAACATATTTCCTGAACAGCATCTATCTCAGCCAGGATCATTCGTAAACAGTTTACCTATTATTGTAATGGCTATCAGGGCTATTGAGTCATACAATTTAATCATCTCCGATGAACCAGCGTGGTTGAATATAATAATAATTTAACTGCATCCTCCGTCGGCTCACTTAGGATGTACATTGAATACATAATTTTCAAGTTGACTCACCACCACTTCTCTTTCGCACTGTTGTTCTGGTCAAATTTTAATAACAAATGAATACGGCCACGTTTTTTCTTTGGAATTCAGTTTAGAGTGTATTAACTCCTCTCTTGTTTGTCGCATTTCTATGGACTTTCTACCAGTTTTTTCTGAGACTTCAAGATGTATTTTAAATTTTATCGTTAAGTACTTGTCCGTTAGATACTTCTGTTATAATCTTCATTAATTTTTCTCTTTGTGCTTATTAAATGTGTCTAAAATCAGGTAAATTAATACTAAATATATGATCAAAGCGTGAAGCGAATCTAAGCCCATTTATAGATTATTTATAGCAGTTCCTTGGTTTTCTTGAGGCAGAAGGTTATAAACTGATCGCATTACAACCGAATTAAAGTTCTAAAAAGAACGTTTCCCAAGAAATATTTCTAAACTTGGCGCCAATATTTTTGTTGTTGATGTGGCAACGATACGCTTCAGTAACTAGAATCTTTGTCGGTTAAATATAATTCAGAGAGTCTTCTAATTACGTTTTGATGATCCTTACATTCTTCATCAGAAGTATAAGTAAATCGATATGGTATTGTTTACACTCATCGGTTACTTCAATTAACTATATAAACAAATACATGAGACTTCATGTCACATAATGTTAGTTTAATTATATTAGTTTATTTCTTTTTGTGTTACTCGTATTTTGATTTTTTTTCTTCTGTGCATGAAGTCTACGCTTTTAAATATAGTCGCATTTATAATGCATCCTGTTCATGTCTTATATAGTTTTATGTGTTAATGTAGACTGTGTGAGTGTACTTATAAATAAATAATCAAAGAGGGTGATGCTTCGGAAACATTATGGCAAAGGTTGACTATGACGGCAGAAAACTAAACCTTGGTTGGTTTCCATCTCCTCAGTCGTAATTTTAACAGAGTAATCATGCTCTCGTGAGGACGCATTCACTTTGGATAATGCACGATTCACAATGCCCTTCCATTTTTTGCTGTCCTCAACGACACGAGAACATCGGATTATGGATAGGTCTGTAAGGTGTATTTTACAAACAGTGCCATTAGTTTCCGTTTGTCTTTTGTGAGATCAAAGCTAAAACATGATATCCTAGAATTATTATCGAATTTGGTTTGATTACATTTTTAAATATTTATAAGAATCAATTGAGAGTATGTTTATTATTCTTTTGATTATAAAGCTTAACAAAGCTAAAAGATGATATCCTAGAAATATTATTGAATTCGCTTTGGTTACATTTTTAAATATTTATAAGAATCAACAGAGAGTATGTTTATAATTTTTTTGGATTATTATGCTTAACGGAATAACGTCGTCTGGATGACGGGCATTCATAAGGGTGGCACTCGTACAGTAAAGACGTACGCCTGGCCATGGTTATTCTGTAAGGATATTATTAAAATATAAGGAAGGATTATACACAAGGAATATGAGTCTGGTTAATAATATAGCTAATGTAAGGAAATGGGAATAAATGATATACGAGAAGAGTTGTTTTTGTTAAACTTCTGAACACCGACATTAGGTCTCTCATAGGTTGTTCTAAACATAGGTCTAATCCTGAAGAACGTTAAGAGTATATTTGTGAATGCGTTTCTTTTTGTTTATTACGCTTTCATGCCTTAACTACTCTGTTGATTATAATGAAATTACACACACATTGCTAGGAGCTACCAAGAAGGATATAGAGCACATTTCATCCTAAAAAAAACTATTCCAGAGGGATAGTGAAGATGTTATGTAAAACGTGAGTTTCAAATGGGAGACCGATGAGAACAGACAGTTATTTACGAGTACAAGCCAAGAATAAGTGGTCGGCAACAAAAGCGATTTTTTATATTTACCGTTTTCTGTGTGATCTGTATGGTACTTGCAATCGAGCAATATTGCTGCAGCTTCGTTTTCGCTTAATCACTATTAAGGAATGCCTGAGTAATCTAGCGATTTTGTCATTCGTATCTTGGTCATTAACAAATTAATTTATTAAATAACAGAATTAAAACCATTTCACATATTTTATTAACTTGATTTTTAAATTATTTATAAATAATAATGATATAATAATTTAGTGTAGTATTATTATTTATGTTATCTTTATTTTAGTGAACTTCTTTTAGCTAAACAAGGCTGGCGTAATCACATGTATGATTAAGGCCCTAACCAAATTATAGATTTTTTTATATCGTTACGCTATATCCCTTTTGGAGTGAGCATAGATGCATTAGTGGCTGTTTTACTTTGTGCTTATAATTTGTGCTCGGTGTTATAATCGGCGTACTTAGAGCACTTGCAGAGGTTATTCTATGACCGGTGGTCGTGGGTGTGGTAGTAGAAAGATACGGATTTTGGCGTTTTACTGTTTATTTGCACTTTAAGGCACACCGAACTGCGACGCACACGCACCTACTCTAGCCTCGTGTCTCGATAGTCGACTGAATTTGCTAGAGCATTCTTTGCGCGCGCACACCCCTTACCCCACGCGTCCCATAACACCTTAACGTCCTTTAGGGCGTTTACCACAAACGCGTATCGGGCGGCGTCTATATGCTATAATTCTTATTAAATGCCATACGGGTTTCTTCACAATTTTCTCCTTCACCGTCGTGCATCTGATCCCTAAGTCCGTACTTAATCTGGAAAAATCCGGAGGAATGACCTGAGATTCAAATCTATGACCATTCGTGTTTCCGCATATGATTGCCAGCTATCTAGCTATAAGGGTACCATACCAAAGTTAATTATTGGTAATCCAAAGACCCCAAAAACGTGGAGCTTAGTTTTTAAAAGATCAGGACAGTGAGTCCTGGCTCTTAGAAACGAGAAAAGCTGACCCCAAATGAAGGGACAAGCGAGGGAGAAGAAGAAGGTAGTAATCCAAAATTAATGCCTTATCTTCTTCTACTTTTCTTGTATTACTGAAGTATCACCTTCTCTTGTGTAGCTAAGTATCAATATATCTTGTTATAATTGTAATGACCTCATGATTGTCGAGGTAAGCAAATAATGACAATTCCTTTTAAACCTGACATTGGAGCTAGGTCAGGAGAATTGGCACTTATGACGTTTTAGCATCAGTATCTAAGGCCTGGTCCAGATAAGTAAGTTTTTGTAACTTGAAATGTATTGTAATTTCTGTGTATTGGCAAAATAATAGCCTCCTTCATTCTACTAGTTAATTTTCAAGAGTCTCCATTTATTCTTTAAAAAAAAATTCAACGTTATTACAATATCTTATGATTATTTAAAATGACTAAAAGGCTGTGTTTAAAAAAAACGGTTTATGAAAGTTCGCTTAAAAGAAATGAAATAAAATATACACATAGGTTTATTTTAAACATTTTTTAACACAAACGCAAAATGAAAAGGTTACTGATTGATAGATAATAATTGAATAGAGCGAGGGAGGTTTATTGAATTCATAAATAGTTTTCAAGATATATTTTTTTGTAACCCGGGGGTATATCTATCGTAGGACTATCAAGGCCGCTGTAAGGGCAAAAACCCCGGGGTGTCCCTCTGATTGCTCCATCTGGTCCTGGGTAATCAAATTCATCCAGACGCTCGGGGAGCGAAAAGCCTTGTTGAGGCTACTTCTCTGGGAGGGGTGAAAGTGAAGAACCTACCCTTCCTAAACCTCTTTCTCAGGAGGCGCGCCGGACAGTGCCCACCTCCGGCTTCTCATTCAGGGAGCAGACTTCCTCATATCTACTGACCGGCACATTGTTTTCAAGTACGACAACTTTACTCAACAAATTTAGCACAAAAAACATATCATGCATATCGAAAGAGATACTGTTTGCTGGAAAACTATTTTATGATAATAAATTATGTAATTATAGTTGATTGTCTTACAAATATCGTAATTTTAGGTCAAAAATACGGCCTACAGTGTAAAATCAAGATACTGTAATCTTCTTATATATAAAAATGAATCGCTAAATGTCTTGATAAGCGCGAAACTCGAGAACGGCTGAACCGATTTGGCTGATTTCTTTTTTGTTGTGTTTGTTGAAGTCTGGGGAAGGTTATTACGGAGAGAAAAAATAAAAAAATTGTCTGAAAAAGTCTAAAAATAACACTTTTCTATATTCTCATACAAAAAATTCGTAATAATATTTAAAAGTCAATTTGAACTTTAACACCATACCATAAAGTTTAAATATCAGTGGACGGGTTCCGGGAAGGCAAAACAATTGAGTGACGTATAAATATTCAATAATGTCAATATTTGTCAATTTTTATACATATAGCATTAAGGCCAGGTTCCTTCAAACAATTTTCAAAAAACAGCCGACAGGCCAATAGCTATTAACATAAAAAAAAACAATGTGACTTTGTTTTAGAGAAAGAGGGCAGAACAAGATCTGCCGGGACAGCTAGTTTAGAATAAATATAGAAACTACTATAGAGCCTGTAAACTTACCGTTCTCTTAAAACTGGATCCAAGCCAACGGTAGGTTCGTCCAAGATTAACAGCTCGGGATTGTGCACCAACGCGGCTGCGAGGGACACCCTTCTCTGCTGCCCCCCGGACAAGTTCTTGATGAATTTCCCAGCACTGGGCAGGTCGAGGAGCGAGCTCAGGAACTCGAAGCGCTCCACCATCTTCTCTTGTTCCATGCCGTAAATGCGGCCGAAGTAGAATACAGCATCGCGGATCGTGAACTCTCCAACCAGCGCTATGTCCTAGGGATGACAGAAAATGAAGACGATACATATATTTTTTACATAGATGGGAAAAATGTAATCAGATTAATGAAAAACGATAACGATTACATTTTGCGTTTTTCGTTATTAATATGACAACATTTTGCTCATCTATGTTTTAAGCACTACGGAATCCTCAATTGAATACATATTTATGATCCCATAATGTTTTGAAGGGATTTAATCATGATTACAGAGCAACAAAATTAAAATTTCGACTACATTTTGTAATCATTAATATGATTACGTTTTGCCCATTTCTGATTTGTTTACTAGCTCGACAGAGTGATACACTGCCCTTGATGAATGAAATAACTATTAATAAACGGCAGTGACGTGCATAGTTGGACAGCGTAGGCAGATTCATATAATGAATTTGAATGTTATATCATGATAATAAATATTATATTACTTTCATAGGGGAGGTAGGTGGCGTGAAAATAAAATAGATATAAATATAAAGGGTTCCTTTTTTTATTTAAATTAAAGTCATTTATTCTAGACTTATTTATCGTATGGGCATGCAATGCTTTCATGCATCTATGGAATGGACGCTACTGATAAACAGTACCCTGTTCATCGACAGACATCGTGATCATGCCGGCCTGCTCGAAAGTCTCTCCACACTTCTTTTAAAGGACCAAATGTCATTAGGGGAAGGGAATTCACAACTCTGAATCATCCCGTAGTAAAATGACCAGGCAAAGGTAAGAGATTGAAAACTTTACCTAGGAATCTGTCCTCGATTCCGAATCGAGCTGAGTTATAAGTGTAATACTGCCTTTACACGAAGTTATATGACGAGACATTCCACTTTGTCAATTAGCTGAAAAATATGGATGAAAGGTTATGGAATGTCTGTATTTATACAGTAGCTATAATGGCTTGGCTCGGTGGAATATCTCCACAAACAGAAGCCTCTACTAGAAAAGTTACGTTTGTGGACAAAATAGAAATTATGTAATCAGTTTAAGGGTGTCTTGTGGAGTCTTACCACAATACTGTTTGCCATCAGATGACGTATTTTCTAATATTATTCCACGGCGCATCATTACTATTGTCATGCGTAAGGGTTACGATGATGGTGCTGGCAGTCACTCTAGCGTAGCGTCATGTTTGTGGTAGCGAGGTGCCATTTGATGGATATCACGATGATGATATCAGTTTAGAATAATTAAGAGAGAGACCAGCGAAGTGTGACTGCGACAAATCACTGTGTATTATCGGTAATTATTAGCAATGCCTTGATAATGTAATAACGAAGACTTTCCTGAGTCATCGTATAAATAAATATACTTTGAGAATTTTAGGTAGGACTTTTACACACACCGGCGCCACTGGGTCGTCAGCCCGGCTTGCGGTTCGGCGAAGAGGCCGCTAAGGAGAAGTCGCATAGACGGGGGCCAACCAGGTTCGAAAACCACCGGCGTGGTGGATAGAGAGGAAAACCCAGCGACAACTCCAGCGTCGCTTTTGGGAGGCGTCTGTCAAGGAGCAGTGGATAGTCAGCCTGAGGGGCGGCTGTCCACACTTAATGCTCCAGTGGTGTGTGTGCTTCTGCACATCACTAGACGCAGGAGTTGTGGGCCTATTCTCCTCACTACTCTTAGGTAAAACGCGCGCTTAGCCTGGGAGTGAGGCACAGCACTGCCCTAGCTAGGTACAAGATGCGAGCGCAGGAAGTACCCCGGGGGTTTTAGTTGGTGGGAGTCCGACACACAGGGAGGGCGGCCCTCACCGCCCTCGTGACGGCCTATAAAGAGTTTCCCACGGGTAACCAAAAAAAGGACTTTTACACATCTTTGCTACCTGTAGTCCGCCAAAGCCATTTCATTTCCTTTGGTGAAATAACTTAGCGCATATTAACTTTTAGATCGACGTAGATTTGGCATGCACAAGATCGTAGACAGACCGTGATGTAAAATGTAAATGTTAATTGCTGTCAATTACTATTAATGTAGATCAAAATGATTTTTTTTGTGTTCATTTTGTAATTACAAATATAATTTGGCCAAAAAACAACTTTGTGAATATTAAGTTGAGTACATATTTGTATTGCTTAAATATGACTTCAATATTGACCTTGCTGAATTGCTTTTTATAAAAGTAATTTAATAAACGTTAATTGTATAGTAAACCATGTTTTATTTTTATTTTTCACAGTAATAATCTTAACTACTTTAAAGTTTTTCGAGGTAAGATACCCACTTAAAAGACAAGGAAAGCAGGCAAGTAAGCGTTTACTACCTTAGTTATTTAACCTTGATCCACTTTTTCCCTTCCATAAAGGAACCGCGCGCGCGGGTTTACGGAGTTGCGGTAATACTGCAACTCGTATCCAGTCTAGAACTAGGAAGTTCTCTTTCTTTTACCTTTGTCGATTTGTTGACCTGTGCATCTTTCGGCGAACGTGATCCCAGCGTTCTGGGATATTGTTTGAAGAGATATTTGTGCAGGCTGGCATCATCACTGCGACTATTGATTATTTTTCTTTATTGTAGATAATTGTAGTCGTTTTTTGGACTGTAATAGGCTTACCATCAGATCCTTGTTACACAGTAACTTACAGGTACAGGGTATTTGGGGGCTCTGAGCAACTGGTTTAGCGACCCTCGAAAAGTTAGCAGGGCATTGTCACGTGCTCTGCCTAAATACAACGAGCAGTATCGGGGAGGGTATCATCTTCCCCCGAGTTTATGCCCATCGGGCGCGGTGCGACGGAGCTGTGGCGAATTGATTACAGGACCCGCAGTCCCCGCCAATGCGCAGAAGTAGTCACCTTGGGGTTTTTAGTCAGTACAAGTCCGACACACCTCGGTCGCGCAACCCCCCTGTGCTGAGACGGTCTTATGAGGGATTTTCCCAAGTAAAAAATAATGGTAATAACTATTTCGGGTTACTCTTACATATAAGGCTGGATTTACATCAAACGAGCGAATGCTCATTCTATCCCCACTCTATCAAATTCGGTTACTGTAAACAGACATGGATCATTTATTTGTTGTTCTTCCTGCGCTCGCAAAGATTCTATGGAACATTCTAAGAATGCTCGTTCGCTTTATGTAAACAATACTAGAGCGTGGGAATAGATTTTTAGAGCGTTCTTGTGTGTTCGAGCGATCTCGGTCACTGATCTGAGTGTACTCGTCGATTGAACTATGGATTGGTCTCAAGAAAAATACCTATTTATAATAGAAGCCCACCGAATTTCCAGGTGTCTGTGGTATCCGACGTTTGAGCACTACAAAAATACAAAACTCGCTTCTCTTGCAATTATAACATCGCTGTCAGAGTCGGCCATAATGGTCACAGAATCACAGAATTGACACGAATGAGCAATGAGCATTCGTTCGACTGCTACATATCTGAATTCTAGTTCTTGGTTCTCATTCTTGCTCGTTGATCGTTTGGTGTTAACGCTAAGAGCGATATTTCGTTTACACTAAAAGAGCGAGAAAGAATGCTCTTGCTCTAGCTCTAGCTCTATGTTCGTTTGATGTAAATCCACCCTAACAGCTCCTTTATACTTTTGAAGTGCGGAATTTACCTGAGGCATGTATCCAACCCTGGGTCCAGGTACGCCGCTGCCCTTTTGTCCAGGTGTCCCGCCGAGCACCCACACCTTGCCGCTGTCAAGGTGCCGTCTCCCAACAATACATGACAGAAGAGTCGTCTTCCCACATCCGGACGGACCAAGAAGCCCATATCTGAATTTAAAAGTGGTATTATTGGAGAGCAGTAGCGTTCATACCATATATGCAAAAAAGCAGTGCACACCTTATAATAAAAAAGTCTTGGATAAATTGCTAAAATCGAAATACAAAAAGGATAACATTCATATCATGATAATATATTGAATTTTCACGCCATTTATAGTTCCGATAAGACATTTTATTTATTTATTCTATTTTAATAATAACTTTAAAGCACATTTACATATATTATGTTAGACATGAAATAAAAAAATAAAAATAGTGCTTGCTACGAAGTTACATAAGCAAATAACATTTTGTTAGAGTGTTTTGGGCCGTTTTTTAGCATGCGAGTGGACGATGAGAGTTGTACTTGTGTATGTGTGTGTTTCGTTGGAATCGGTAAAAAACACTGATTCCGAAAATACATATATTACTATATCACCAAAAAATGTCGCTTAAACCAAATAACCTTTCACCCTTCGATATACTTAGAGACCTACTGTAGTGGTTTATACCGGTCGATATAGCGATGGTGACTGTCATCAGATGACCGTACCTTGGCTGTAGATGCTGTTCTTGAGTTAGACTACTTTCCATCTGGTGCAATATAGTAACTTTGTCGAAACTGAATAAAAAAACCTAAATAAATATGTTCAGTAAACCAATAATTTGAAAGAAAAGAAAAGAAAGAAAAAGTTTATTGAGCCAAAGGAAAAACAACACACAATAAACACATTTATATAAATTACACATTTATTTTATTTATTTGCGTTCAATTGTTTACAATTTTTTTCCTTTTATAACTCAGTATAAACTTAGTTTTTTTTTTTACACTGGCTCGACATAGTGACTACAGAGTACCTGATGGTAACTACAGTGTATTCCAAATACGAAAGCGACTATCAAAGGATGAAAATCCATTGATAGTCTACATCGTCATGTCGGCCCACATATACCGCGACTGAAGGTCTCTAGGTATATGAGCTACTGGATATACACAAGCTGATCCCGAAACGCGACAAGCCGAAACTGGTCACTGTGACGGGCTTTACACCCATGTACTGTGGTCGCGATCCATACGGGCACCGACGCTCTACCACCTCGCAAAAATAAAGTTCATAGTTCGTAGTTAGTTCGTTCGTTCTAGTTCGTAATAAAGTCGATTGTTTAGCTTACATGATCCCTGTCTCCACAATCATATCCAGATTTTTGAGGACGACATTTCTCCCGTAGCTTTTGTTGGCTCCTTCTATGACCACAGCTGCGGCCATCTTGAAGACGACGTGAGCTCGGCGTTTTGATTCAGTTGTACATATTTTATCTGTAATAAATATATACGTGAGGGCTTTGATGTGACTCGTTTTATATTTTTTTTTATAAAATAAATTTATAAAAATATTTGAAAAAGATTTTATTAAGCCCAAAATGCAAAGAAATTCTAGGGCCGCGTTAAGAATTAAAGATGACCATATGTGCGTTGGCCTTTAATATTCCATTGCATCAAGTTAATATACCATTACGCAATTAATGTCTTTACGTACATAAGATAATATTTAATTGATGTAACATTTAAAAATATCCAGTTTACATTTTTTTTTATATTTCTTTAAATTATATTTTTAAAATAAGTAAACGATATTGGAGTTTAAAACAAGTAAAATTTTATTATTGTTTGAATGTCATGCTTCTCTGACTACTTTCATATTTTTTTAGGTCATTGAGTTAATATACATATAAAATAATAACAAGGTTGCTGGATCTAGGGCCAGACGACCTTCATCGCCTTGATACATAAACCTAAGTAAAAAACTGGATACGTGTGCCAAAATCGCGAGAGTTAAACAAGTAATTGTAAAAAAAAATAACTCGTTATACTACCACCGGAAAAACACGATTAATTTGTATATATATGTATTTAAAACGATAAAACTGGTGCTATTCGTTACATACTTGTTAATTTACGAATAGTCGAGTTTTTTTTGTATCCTGGGTAAAATCCTGTATAGGACCATTAAAACCGCTGTGAGGGCAGCGATCTTGGTGTGTCAGACTAATACTGAATAAAAACCAACTGGGGTGTCCCTCTAATCGCTCCACCCAGGCCTGAGAATCTAAATTCGTCCAGAAACCCGGGCAGCGAACAGTCTTGTTAAGGCTTTCTCGCTGGGAGGGGTGGGTGTAAAGGACCCACCGCCAACGCGTTCCTCTAATCCTTGCACCAGATTCCTTCAAGTCTGCTGCCCGTGAATACAGTCTAGTAAGGCAGTTTAGACTAAGGTTGAGATTTATAAATAATCAAAGAGGCGTCTTTGACTTTGCTTAGCCTCTACTGAAACATTATAAATTATATTATTTAATTAATATCCTCACCGGTGAAGGAAATCATTATAAAGAAAATTGCATGGTTTTAATAGAATTGTCATGTTGTGAGCGGCGGTCAACTGCGCTACTGGACAGTTTAGGTACGATAAGTAGATACAAAGTAGATACAACCTCTAATGTATCTCTGCTCACCCCGTAAGAGATATAGCGTGAATATATATTATTTACTAGCTGTCCCGGCAGACCTTGTTCTGCCCTATTTCTCTACATTTTATAGTCAAAAACAAAGTTACATTAATTTTTTTTATGTTAATAGCTGCCCCGATAGATTTCGTTCTGTCAAAAGCTATTGGTCTGTCGCAGTCTAATAGAAATAATATATTGAAAGACTTTAGTAATATCTATGGTGATAACATTTTTATTGTAATACCTTATTGTACACAATATTTTTTGTTTGATTACTTGGCGCGTAAATTATTATTTTTAATAATGACATGCAAACTCTAATTAATTTGAAGGTAGATATACAAAGATACTCCTAAGGCATCTTTGATTTGATTGACGTCAAATGTTTGACAGGTAGGAATAGTTTCTATGGGAAAACGAAATTGTTGTTTTTACTATGTATATTCCTAGCATTTTTTTCATATTTAATCTTTAAACCTTCCCTGGACTTCAACAATTAATTCAAAACCAAAATTAGCCAAATCGGGTCAGCTGTTCTCGAGTTTTAGCGAGACTAACGAACAGTAATCTTTTATATATATAGATTATTAAGTTTTATTTTTTCAGAGTTACAAGGGACCTGACGACCTGAGTATTTAATTTAATAATTCAACTAACTATACACTTTCCTGAGAATAGGATGGGATAATGACAGAGAAATGAATACCGAAGTGTTCCTATTAGAGTTTGTTTTTTTTTTTGGGGTAGGAAACCTTCAAACCCGGTCTACTTCGTCACTGCTGGCATAGACGAAGCCACGTTCAGAAAATAGTAAAAAAATAAGAATGACGCTAAAAAAATTCAAATTATAGTCAAAAAAGTATAAATATACACTGCAAAGTTCAACAGGAGAATCGAGGTCGCATCAATGCGTTGAGCGAAACCTGTTCGGGGAGTTATAGGGTTGCCACCCGAATGATAAAATATAGCAATTATTTTGTTATAGAAATGTAACATAAGATTAGTAAAATATAATATACACGTAAAGTAAATGCTTTCTTTAGAAACAGCAAAAAATTGTTATGACTTTGCTGTCCGCACAATTTGTAAATAATTTGTTTGGCGCCGGCAGCGCTAATTCTGATCACTTGTCGCCGGCCGTTCTCGACATTATCGGGAGATTATAAATTGTTAAATTTTACTAATCCCATCGTTAGTTTTCATAAGTTTTCAACCCTATTCCTCTACTTTCATGAAATTTCGAAGACCGAAAATTTGCGCACGTCACCACTGTGGTGTCGCTGGATAGCATAGTGTTAATAGTTGTTTTTTAAACATGTACATAATTAAGAATAAATATCTATCCGTATATGTGTGACGTATTAATTGCTATATCTGTAAAAACATACATATTCATGAATTTTATTCTTATGATCAAATCAGTACTACTTCATAAACGTCAGCTAAAGGCAGAAATGAACTCCAAAAAAAGTGAACTATAAGAATATACAAAAAATATTTTTCCTCTATGCTCTATATTGTTATGTATAATAGACATATACATATATATTCTCTGAACCACTTAAACGCTATAGGTATAATAATTTTAGAGGGACGAAAACATTTCTGAAAACGATATATTATCTGAGTATGTGATTTTTTTTAAATATTTTATTAGCTTTGTTAGCTGACGTCTAACCAGATGATTAGTTGTTACTACCGCTTATGGACTGCTACAGATGGAGTTATCATTGTGTTACCAAACTAAAATAATACTAGAGAATAGTATAGCTTTCTTGAATCACCTCCTGTCATAGTCTCCGGGAAAACTGAGCCCGGTAGCTCATTCATAAACTTCAAAAGAAAAGATTATTCGAGAAATAAATTTGGTAACCCTAGGCAGTTAACCTACTGAGCTCTTTCTCCCACCCACACAGAGGTATGCAATGTGCTTACTTGCCGACCATGCCTCTATTTAATGAGCGAATATGTGTGAGTTTATATAAGCTTGTTTCCATTGTCTCACGGCATTTATTAAAGCTGTAAATATGATTTTTATCCCATTTTTTTTGCTCTGTTCTGCTACTCCAGTGAATAGCTCTCAATTTTTTATCATCACAGGATGGTGTTAAATTTTTTTTTTATTGTTTTACTTCAAACTAAAGCCAATGCCTGTATTTTAGGTGCCAGAAAAATGAAATAAAGATAATAGAAAAATTGATGAGCGAAATAGAGAAACCAGCAAAACTAACCAACTGATTGGACCATGTTTACAGTCATGTGAGCGAAATATTTCACACTAATATCAAACATGTTTCAGTGATTTGCTTCGAGGTAACAAATATTTTTGGCATGGGAGGACATTTAAAATTCAAAAGCGAGAAATCAAGGACAATCTCATATGTCTTGGTGCCAGCGCAAGGTGATCTTTATGGGTACTAAATGCGGATCGAGGTTTGAGCGGGCGCCGAGGAAATTGGATTGATTGCGTTGAGTCTAATATAGGCATTTTAATACGGCATTATTCTCAATTCTGTTGCCGAGTTTATTAGATATAACCCATAACTATTCTATACCAGGGGTGCTCAGACTTGAACCGTTGAGAATATACTTTAAGATTGTTAGACTACAAGCGATATACTCTATATGTGTAGGTAGGCAGATGCCGTAGGTATATATGATGTAAGGTTACAGTGAGGTTGGTATGGCTATATACAATAATACATTTTTAAAGGTTTTTAACATAACAACGTTATATTTAATTACTAAACCCCTTTTTCACCGTTAACAGCGGGTTATTTTGATATTTAAAAAAAATAGTAAGGAATTCTCTGGCTGTACTGTGAATCACCCAATCATCAAACAAAGATTGTGAATCGATCGATCTCGATTAATATTTCATAAGATTCACTCATTAAACTCTTACAGTCGACAAGTGATCACTATCGTTAGTTTGAGCAACCCTATATCAATTTAAGTTTGACGTCAATTTTCGCGGTGAGCCGCGCCATGACGGTAATAACAATGGACACGCGCCGCGCAATAAATTCCTGACGCAATGCATTACGTGCGTTCTCGGATGACCGGAACATTCAGCGGCGAACCTCAGTTATGTCATCGACCTCGTATCATGTCGGCAAAATTGTCGAAACCAATGGCAAACGGCCTTATATCGACCTTAGGACTTAGTAACATGTGTTTAGCGATAAGGCTAGTAGAAAAGTGGAATATGTATGGAATTGACTTAATGTGTCGATTTTTTAATAGCTTGTGTTATTAAGCACCACCTGTGCCCGCGAGTTCGTTCGCGTAGAAGTAGTACCCGCGGTCCGCGTCGCGGTTTATACAGTCGTAGCTCCGATCCGTGTACGTACTACCAAAGTTGACCCCTATTTTATACGATTCACAATATAGGCATGAGTTCAATTAATATTGGAAGAATGTAAATGTCCGAATTGGTCCATTTTTTAAATATATTATTTTCAAACACACTTTCAATCGTTATTGTATTACATGCTAAAGTTAGCTAAAACTAAAGTTTCAGTCAAATACAGTTATTAACACAATTTTTTGCTAGTGAATGATCGATATGTTTTTTTAAAACCGACATAACTTTTTTATTTATGAACCGATTTAAATAAAATAAACTAAACATTAATGGGAACTTTAAGGCACGACGCATATTGAAAAGGATATTTAAATTGTTTATGTCGTTTTTAAGATTAGCAGTAATAAACGCGTACAAATATGTGTTTGTGATGCGGCGCGTGGATACTGGTCGATTATACAAGAACATAAAGATACTACAGCTACAAAGAAAGTAAAAATTTATTAATAATATATAATTAATTATAAAAAAAATAGTTTATTTATTTACAACATGCAGTACTAAACTTGTGTTTATTAAATAAAATCTGTCTTGTGCAATCTCTTTCTCTGACTCTTTTAAGAGATTGGTGAGACAAAATTATAAGTTTACGAGCTAATTATTTTTGTATTAATTTATCACTATAGGTCTTCTAATTGTGTTTTTTCCTTTACTGGCTCCACAAAGTGAGCACAGAGTACCGGATGGAATATTGTAGCCCAAACACTATAGTGACTATCAAAGAGCGAAAATCCATTTGACTCCGACGCCATGACACGGCTGAAGATCTCTAGGTAAATGAGTTACTGGATGTGTAAAAACTGATCGAGGAACCAGACAGATCAAAGCTAGTCACTATGACGGTCTTTACACTTGTGTACTGTGATCACGATCCAGTTTGGGCAAACTCACTACCACCTCAAACACTTCTAACGTATTAAGAGAATTCCTTAAAACTGGCGTTTCTACATATAACTTCGTATGTAATTCCCCATAAAAGGGAACCAAGTCATGGGCAGAAAGTCTAGTACTATTATGAAATGGAAACAGGGTAATCGTATTTCTAAATGGACACAGAGGTAATAAATAACAAACAGCATCAACAATGTCTAAGGCTGAGGTTTATAGATGCTATCTTGACTTTGCTTAGCAAGGTTCTCAAAAAAATAAGTTTGTTTTGACAAAAAAGTGAATATATAATAGGAACTTGAGTATAACCGTAGTATTCGCTGAGCCAAGTCCATGTTGACAAAATCGGTGACTTACTAAATCTTTTGACATTCATCGAGTAATATAAATTGCAATGTTTTAGTAAAGTCTAAGCAAACTTAAAGTTATGTCTATGAATCTCAGCCTAAGACATGCGCACACGTTTGATGCCTACTAAAAAAATTGCAATTCTTTAATTTAATAAACAATGTTATACGATTTACTTATATATTTGTGTTCTTGTATATGTGTATTTTCATCTATGATATATATCCATCTATGATACTTTGAGTTAGTCGCTAACTTTTAGTCGCTAATGCTGTGTATCTGTGTATTGATCCTTTTCTTGCTGTTTTCTGCGCGTCGACGCAATAAATGGGTGTCAGCTGAAATCAGCGCTGGGTGGCTCGGCTGGTCACTTAGCATTTGCTGAGCTGACTTCCTTTGGCGTATCATCAGAACACAGGGCATATGCTTTTGTTGTTTTCTGTTTTTATTTACCTATTCTGATGTGTTGTATGTTGTGTGCCAAATAAATGTTTTTATTATGATTATTATTTAAAGCGTAATTTAATGCTTGTTTGTAGAAGTGATACATAAATATTGGATTGGGTGAGTGGAAGGTATTTATAAAAGTATTAGATTACATAATATTTAACTAAAAATAGCCTATTATTTAATATTAGGTTGATCTCTTTTCTGCATGTGAGATGATGGTTGATATAAAAGGTAAGTACGTGAAATTTATAACATATTAGGTCGCATCTGTTATTTATACATATAAAGAATGTTTGCTCAATACAATTGAATTTGCCGCGCCTCGCCGCTCTAAGCACGATGGTCTATATCGGCGGTGTCATTGGTTTCAAAGTGACAGTTGTAACTTATGTCAATGTGAAAGATATCAAATAACCTATGTAAATACCGAACTCTCAAAGAAGCAACAATGTTTTTTTACTGCAATATAAAACATTATAACCTAACTTTGCTCCAGCGATTTCATTTTAAAGTTCCCCTGCGGTAGAGATGGGCAAAATGTAATCTGATTAATGATTTTGTTGCTCTGTAATCATGATTTAATCTTTTTAAAACATTAAGGAGTCATAAATGTGTATGCACTTGAGGATTCCGTAGTGTTTAAAACACAAATGAGCAAAATGATGTCCTATTAATGATGAAACACACAAAATGTAATCGTAACCATTTTTTATTAATCTGATTACATTTTGCCCATCTATGCCCTGCAGTACCCCAGGCACGATATAAACTTGCTCGTCCCACCTTATGCTCGAACAACCCTAGGAAACAATTCGACAATTTGCAGGTTGTCCCGTGGTTTTAATGAACTGGAGAGCACCATCGATGTGTTTACTGACAACCTTCTTTTGGTAACCTCGTGGAAATCCCCAACCGACCTTAAGGGGTGGTGAGGGCCGCCCCCCGGTGTGTCGGACTTGCACTGACTAAAACCCCGGAGTGTTCCTTCTCCCGCCTGCCGAGTGCCAAAAGCAAAGCTGAGCCATCTTCCTCGGCACCCGGCGAATGTTTGCTGACAGCCTGACATCCTTTAAAAGGAAAGTCATCAGGTGGTTGACGGACACGCAAATGGCGTAGGTGTGATTTTTTTGTCTTTTTTGTCATTATTATCACTCTAGTTGACTTAATCTTGTCTTTATTTATTTTATTCACAATACTTTTTCATTTTAAAATATATACATGTAAATATATATATATATATATATATATATATATATATATATATATGTATATATATTTACAGGAATAAAAACATGTTATTCTCGTTGTTATTAATGTGCTATACGGTATCCCACATCCCGGCTAGGACTAAAAAGTTCTCTAACTCCTTCTTTTGCCGTGTCGTTGGGCTGTGGAATGGTCTTCCGGCGAGCGTGTTCCCATCGTTCTATGATATTGGGTCTTTTAAGCGAAGCGAGAAGAGATATTTGTGCAGGCCGGCATGATCGCTACGGATATCGAAATTTTTTTTTGCTGTTGGTAGTCGTTATCGTTTTTGGACTGCCCCATGCTTACCGTCAGATGTGGTGAGGGCACTGTGTCGTGTTAAAAAAACGAGGTGCCTTTATGTCTCTATAGAATGCGTAGTTCTGATGATCCATAGGAAAGGGAAAAACTATTTGAGAAATTGGTATATTGCTCAATTGGTAATGCAATCCACGCTTTGCTTTGCCGTAGGGGGCAAACAGGGTGCCTATCGCTGACATGTTTAGGTGTCAAATAACAATAATTTGACGGTAGATGAATAATTAATACTAATGAGTGAGTGAAAGTGACTTGACAATGCAAGTATATATAATGTGCATAGACTAAAATGTCTTTCGTTACACGCACTAGTTTCATTCCACGACACCGGCGTCGCCGACGGCGCCGAAGAAGGATAGTTCAGTCAACTGCTGCCAACCGGTGCGTTTTCGCACCGAGGCGCAGTTCCACTCCGACGCAGGCTTGAGTTTCTTTCGGCGTTTCTTCTCAAGGTAGTCACTTCCGAAACGCTGGTAGATCACCCGTAGGGTTAGTACTTTATTTGGCTGGCGGTCCAAGTCGAGGTTCGTACCCACAGGGGTGCCCTTGCATTGCCACCCAACCCAAAATTTCACTGGCTGAGCACCTTCTGTGCTCGCCCCCTAAGCCCGGTTGAGCTGAAAATGCCTTTCCCGGCAATCAGTAGTTAGTCCGCTTCAAAAAAAAAAAAAAAATGTCTTTCGTTAGCGCTCACGACAGACGTATTTTCAAAATGTATGGGATTGACACTTGTTACGAACAGCGAGCCCCGGGCTCCGGAGACGCAAGAATAGGGGTGCGGGACAGGAGCACGCCTGCCAAGGCGACAGCAGCGACAGCGTCGGCCGGGCGACGAAACTACGGCGAAATCCGGCGTCGCTATTGGCGGACTTAGAATATGAAACACATTGTATATAGTACTAGTTGTTAGGGTAGCCCGAGGGGATATATATAGCGACCAAACCTTTTTAAATCGGCGAAGATCGAAGACTCGAAGAATTCCCTCGGAGGTACCCTCAAGATAATTACTGCGAATAAAGAAGCGAACTACGATCGAAGAAGTGCTTTTATTGAAGAATCCCTGCTACTAGTGATCGTGTCTTGTCCATCGTGTACAACACTAGCTTTCAAAGTATCTTTATGCTCCAGAAAGAGATCACTAAATGGGCTCGGCGAACCTGGCGCCGCCTGCCACCACAATGATATGTAACAACGACTTTCTGGAGTTTCGTAAATCGACTGGAAAAACGGAACCTTCATAGAGGTTAACTTAGTTGTCCGTCTGTTAAAACTTTTTCTCAGGAACACGTGGAGGAATCAAGTTGAAATTAATATCGAATACTCAGGTCTGGGGTCTCTTGTGACCCTTTAAAAATATATTTCTAAGTCAACGTAATCAAAATAGGGAGTCGAAGCTGCTCTCGTCCGTAGGCTTTACCCTAGTTTCCCTACACGTGACCCCTGGGTGGTGCTAAACGAGCAGCAGCGAGGTGGTAGGGCGCCGGTGCCCGTCTGGATCGCGACCACAGTACATGGGTGTAAATCCCGTCATAGTGACCAGTTTCGGCTTGTCGCGTTTCGGGATCAGCTTGTGTATATCCAGTTGTTGATATACCTAGAGACCTTCAGTCGTGGTATATGTGAGCCGGCATGACGATGTAGACTATCAATGGATTTTCATCCTTTGATAGTCGCTTTCGTTTTTGGACTACACTGTACTTACAATCAGGTACTCTGTAGTCACTATGTCGAGCCAGTGTAAAAAAAAAAGTTTATAACCTATTTCTTATTGCCTTTGCTATTTTCATGAAGGAATTGAATCGTATAGGGTACTTCCTGTTGACTAGGATAATGAAATTTGGCAAAAAGCAAGGTCCGTAAAAAAAGGCCGAAAACTCTATTTACAGTTGAAATGAAATTAAATATAACTTTATTATAAGAGGCCTACTTCCAAGCACTTTTGAATCGTCAAAAAAAAGCAAAGCGAATCTACCACTGGTTCGGAAAATTTGCAAAATAGCCCTGCCTACATTGATGTATGGCGATACTTACATATGTGTCCCTATGTCTGGTTCATTTCCCGTAAGAGCTATATACAGTACATTAGTAGTTTATTTGCCGTGTTGTATTTGTTTAGCCGTGGTGGCTGCCGGCAGAATAGAATAGCACCCCCCTCTTCTTGCTGAGGTGTCGTAAAAGTCGACTAAGGTCTTTAACACCGCAATTCAACCAGGTGTTCAGAGAAGGAAAACTCGACCAAACCTGCATCCTGCTCCCTCCCGATCGTACTGGTTCTCCATTCCATCGGGCCCGAGGGAGTTCGGACGAGAGAGTGCTTCTCTGGCTGCGCGTCCAGTTATGCACTTAAATATCTCCTGCGCAATTGACTGTTTCCGAAAAGTGGCCCTCAATTTTCTTAATCGGCATTGAAACAGTCGCCGTGGCCGAAACCGGCTAGGATATCATCATCAGTTTATTTGTAACGAACTCCTTGGGGTGCGAGTTCAATTCGCGCTTGTTCGTTTTATATTTCACTAAAAAATATACATTCGCTTTATTACTTTAAATTCTCTGAGATAATGGTTACACCGATCTTATCATTATTATAATAGACTTGAACAAATAAGTGGACCGTAATTAACTTTTGAGTTTATAAATTAATATTTATGAGATATTCATGAGATGCCTCTGGACGTGTAATGTTATACATATATACATAATCATTGCAAAATATAGTTTCTAACGTAACCTCAATCGCTTGCCCTCGTTCCCTTCAAAATTATTGTGTGAAGGCCGTTAGAATTCGCTTAAAAACTGGTTTATTATGAAACAGAGTTTAAAATAGTCTACTTTTTAATACTTTTTAATAATGATGAACGATTAAAAGACGGTAAGGACATTAACGCACAGCATCTGATACGAAACCGTAAAAATCCTAGAAAAATCGGATTGAGTTTATTTTATTCATTTAAGGGACTTTTTCATGTTTATGTATGTCAGCTCCATCGAACCCTTATACAAAAATACCTAACACACGATGGTCTAAAGAGACCAGACCCCTTATCTGACAATAGTTATGTTAAGACTTTCTTAAACATCCCGATGTCAAGTCTGTTCAGAGCAAAGGCACTCACAAACGCCTCTCTCACAGATTCAGATCGGACACATTCCATCAACAAATGGTGGATATCTGTGCGGACGGAGTTCGGATATTATGCATTATTATCGGATATTATAATGCAGCGCGTAATGCAGTATTCGGACTGAGTTCGGATATTGAATTACGCACTGTATCCGATACGAATTCGTTAAAACGTGAATCATGACGATCACTACAATTAACAAAAGCGTTAGGTTAACACGTCAGTGTAAGTGTAGTGTATAATATACGAGTAGTTATAAAATAATACCATAGTATAGAAACTAACAAAGAACGAAATATATAACTTGCATTGAATAATTTTTTATTTCTTCCAAGTGGGGAATTGCAGGAAACATTTTATAGGAGGTAAAATCTTTGTTTATGCAAGATGACGATCGGCAATATCAAAGTGACACACCGTATGCATGATTTAAAAATAAAAAGACCCGAATTAAAATAGCACTTTAATTTGCGATAAGCCTGAAAATTCTGTCAAGCTACTAAGAATTATTTAATCAGCAGCATAAAAACAAAAGTGACGCCATAATATAAATACATACCACGTGAAATAAATGTAAAAATAGGAATATACAATATAAAAATAATACACAAAAAACTCTAGTCCATCGCCGATAAGGACCTTGTAATAGCTCGTGCTACAGAGCATTAGACTCTGCAGCGCTGGTATTCTGACAACGCCTAAAGGACAAAACAGCCAGTTCACCGGTACAACCTTATATATAAATTTATACAAATTAAACATTAGGATAAAGGCAAAAAAAAAATCAAATTAACAATATCACTAAACAACCGGATGTTATCTGACTTCTCATTTCAGTCGGTCAAACCTTTTATTTTTTTTAGCTTGGATGCGGTACTCAAACGCCCTTACTCCATGAAGTTTGTACGGAAACCCCGGTGCAGGAGTCCGATTCATATTTGACCGGTTTTTAGCCAATGAATAAACGATTTGATTTTATAAGCTTTACGCAGAAAATATATTTAAATTTAAAATAATCATTAGTTGGTTACACTTAGTTATTATCTTTTAATATATCTACAATCAATAGATGTATTATCTGTGTTTTAGATAGTTTGTTATCTAATTATTTATTGGCACGTATAGGTTTAGTTCTAGCTTAGTTTGTACTTTCGCGTTTTGTCCTCGTTATAAATGAGCCCATTTCAATGAAGGACCTAGAGATTGTTTGTGTTATCCAAGAATGTTCCGACAAGCGATCGAGATTAAGAACCAAAAAAATTTTAATCGGTATGTTGATTTAACTTATAATCGGGATGCGACCCTCGAGAAGTTGGCAGGGCATTGTGACGTGCTCTGCTTAAATACAACGAGCAGTATCGGGGAAGGTATCATGTTCCCCCGAGTTTGTGCCCATCGGGCGCGGCGCGACGGGGCTCTAGCGAATTGATTACAGGACCCAATGCGCAGAAGTAGTCTTGTAAAAGATATGTCAAAAATGACATTAGTTGTATGAAAATTAATCGAAAATAAAATAGGAGAATTGGCCTTCAGCATGAGAAGTTGACAACAATCCAATTTTGTCGACTCAGTGGGCGACCTAGAATAATGAAATTTGGCATAAAGCAAGATCCTATACTTGTACAATGTTGTTATGGAGCTCACGAACCGGTCCTAGGAATGTGAGGAAAAAAGCCAGCTAGATGAACTGATATTTTGGTGAAGGTGATTATGAGAAATTGGTTGTTCAAAGCTCCCGATTGTCATGAGTGAAAAAGAAAGGAAGAAATGCTCATCCAGCGTTGAGTGGCTTAATGTCGAAAAGAAGAAGGTCCTATACTTACCACAGATACATAGAGCCGTTCCAGAGATGCGAACAGTATTACATGTGGGGCCTGACCATGCTCTTATAAAATAGGCACTGTTAATTTGTGACAAGAAATCAACAACAAGAATCTATCGATAGTTGCAATAGCCACGCAGTTTATTGTTCCCTGTAGAATCATAAACTCTTGTACGCAAGACAATGTGGAAATGGTCTCTAAGAATCACATCCTTATGTATTCAAGCCCATAGCCGAGTGAAATTAACCTTGAATTAAGCAATTCCAGTCACGAAAGCGTGTGTAACTGCCCTTGCGTCGCGCAACTAAGAGGGAGCTATGTATTCAACTGCGGCGGTTGTGCGATTCTTGTGCAAAACATTAAGGATTGATCAAAGAGAGCGATGTGCTAACTGCCATGTTTGTGGGTTTCTTTTTGGTATCCCGGGTGGAGACATAGATAGGGCCACCAGGGACTCCGCCAAGACGGCAACCCCGGAATGTCAGACTCCTACTAGCTAAAAACCTATTCAACTAACCTTAGTTTTTGTGATGGCAGGGTGAGTGAAAAGACCTTCATAGTGACTCGCTTTGATCTGCCACGTTTCGGGATCAGCTTGTATAAGTGTACAAACTCATATACCTAGAGTATTTTAATCGTGATATATGTGGGCCGATATAATGATGATAACGTAGACTCAATAGATTTTCGATCTTTGATAGTCGCTTTCGTTGTTGGATGGATGGACACGAAAATGATCCTTTAACGGTTCTTTCGAGATAAAAAACCCTAATTAACATCAATTTTCACAAAAAGGATATATTTTATTTAACCGTTTGAATGAAGAACAAATTTCGTGAGCATATTTTTTTTTACACTAGCTCGACCTAGTGACTACAGAGTACCTGATGGTAAGTACAGTGTAGTCCAAAAACGAAAGCGACTATCAAAGGACGAAAATCCATTGATAGTCTACATCGTCATGTCAGCCCACATATACCACGACTGAAGGTCTCTAGGTA
The DNA here is from genome assembly GCA_036320925.1 of Automeris io. NCBI lineage: Eukaryota > Metazoa > Arthropoda > Insecta > Lepidoptera > Saturniidae > Automeris > Automeris io. The sequence goes on from JAUDJH010000005.1 coordinate 13,658,858, forward strand.
TATGAGCTACTGGATATACACAAGCTGATCCCGAAACGCGACAAGCCGAAACTGGTCACTATGACGGGCTTTACACCCATGCACTGTGGTCGCGACCCAGACGGGCACCGGCGCCCTACCACCTCGCTGCTCGTTTAGCACCACCTAGGAGCCACGTGTAGGGAAACTAGGGTAAAGCCTACGGACGCGAGCAGCTTTGGTCCAAAAAAAAAAAAAACAAATAAAAATATATAAAAATGATGATATATGATATTATATGATATTCCGAAAATGCGGATGAATTTGGGTGTATACTCGTATAAACTAATTAGATCGTAAAATATGTGTCAAAGAAAAGAAAAACACATAAAAAGCAGGGCTTATCAAATATATTATATGAACTCTAATAAAATAACTTTTAATAAAACTTACTTCTAAATTGAGAAATCTTATGTTACGCTAGTAAATCCAGCTTAAATTCACACCAAACTGAGTGTGCAATTTAAAAAGAAAAAACAAATGGAGCGCTATAAGTTCCTCCGAACTCACAGTTAAGTAACAATTTAAGCCAGCTTTAACATGAGAATAAATTTATAATAAAAACACATATATATCGGCAAGACCCTTGGTTAATATAATAAAAACGGATAAATACTGGTTTCCGAATTCTAATTTCGTCCTTGACTTTGCCCTTTTTAAGAGGGTCATCCAGCAAAGTTAGTCAGGTAAAAATATATAGAAAAAACCAATTGGACGTAAATTAACACGCAACTTTTTTTTTATAACTTTTAGGCGAACGCTTGACCTCAATCACACCTGGTGGAAGGTGAAGATGAGTCCGATGATGAACCGCGTCCGCCTAACAAATGCCTATTCACTCTTCTTTTAAAGACTCCCAGGTCATAAGATCGCGGAAATATGCCCGCTGGAAGCATATTCCGCTCCTTAGCCGCTCGCATGATGAATGTAGAAGCGAATCTTTTCGTGCGAATATAAGGAACATCCACCACATACGGATGGTATCGTACACGATGTCTTGTAGTTTTGTAACTTATTAACCATTGTATATTTCTACTTCTACATATTAAAAATAATAATATATCGTCACTCTATATCTGTTTCGGGGTGAGTAGAGATACATTCGTGGTTGTATATTTGCGCTATCACAAAAGTCGTTTCCAAAGTGACCAGTATTTCGCAGCTGATCGCCTTTCTCAGGCACTTATATATGTCATTTCTCTAGATGCCATGCGGGCTTCGCTACGACGTTTTTCTTGTCTAAATCTGTAATTAATCTGGAGAATTCAGAGGTTCGTGCTTGGATTCGAAGCTACGACCATTAGTGTTGCCGGGCATGGCCAATGATCCTTTTTTTCTGACAGGATATAGGTTGATGGCCAGGAAAGACCTTCACAACTAAACCGGGTGAGAGAGCGAACACTGAGGTGGTTAGCCGGCAAATTTATTGGTTGGGTGGCAACGCAAGGGCACTCCTGTGGGTTCGGACCTTTTTTTTGTGTCCCGTTTGAAAATCCTGCATTGGACCATCAGGGACGCCGTGGGGGCAGCGACCCCGGTGTGTCAGACTCTTACTGATTAAAAACCCCCCGGGGTGTCCCTTTCATTGCTTCACCCGGGCCTGGGAAACCAAATTCGTCCAGACGCCCAGGGGACAAAAGGCCTTGTTGAGGCTACCTCTCTGGGAGGAGTAGGAGGAAAAGCCCACCCCTCCAAAACCTCTCTCTCAGGCGGCGCGCCGGACACCGTGCATCGCCTCCCTCTCATCCGGGAAGCAGACTCCCACAAGTCTAGTGGGTATGGACCTCGACTTGGGCCGCCAGAATAAATACGAAACCTAAGGCTGGGCAACCGGTTTATTATTCATTAGGCCACAACAGACAAAATTTCTTCTGTTTTTTAAATTAAACTTTTCATATATTCATAAACATGTTTTTTTTTTGATAGCCCGGGGGAAGTCCATAATGGAACTGAGGGGGCGGTGAGGGTTGCCCCCCGGTGTGTCGGACTTGCACCGACTAAAATCCCCGGGGTGTTCCTTCTTCCCGTCTAACCGGGGCCAGAGGTACAGCGTCCTCTACTTCTCCGACCCTCGGCAAGGTCTGGCTTTTTGTAAGGCCGCATCTCTGCACTGCGAGGAGTGGTGTAAGGAGCCACCCCTCGCTCACCTCAATATCTTGGAGCGGTGTGCGGAAACACATCACACACCGCTCTCGCCTGGATAAATAAACATTTTGTTGGATGAACCCATACTAACACGTTGATATAATGTAGCGTCTAGAATACTAACGACGTGGCTTCCTTTACGAAACCACAGCACAGATGGTTAGTGGAGATTCGTCTCTGTGTAGAATATTAATCGGTATTAACAATTCCATACGCCTTTGGCTAGTGATATGTAGATTAACCGTTAACGCATTCCGCGCCGACAACGAAATTTTATCTATGAATAATTATTGTAATATCTTTCCTTAAATGTATATATATATCAGTGACGTGCATAGGGTATTTCGACAGGGTAGGCAGATTCCTATAATTGATCCGAATATTATATAATGACAATAAATATTATATTACTTTCATAGGGAAGATAGATGTCGTGAAAATAGAATAGATATGAACATAAAGAGTTCATTTTTTTTTTAATTAAAGCATATTATTCCAAACTTATTTATCGTAAGGGCATGCAAAGCTTTCATGCATCTATGGAATGAACGCTATTGATATATACATATACATATACATATATATATATATATATATATGATTGCATGATTGATTATCATCGGCGTGGCGCCTAGTGATTAGGACACTTGTAATTTTTTTTAATTATTTATAGCCGAGGTTAAATATCCCAGAATTATGCCCAGAAGTGCAGCCTCGACAACGCGTTTCGCTCTCTGGGTGTCAATTTGGTTTCCCAGGCTCGGGTGGAACGATCAGAGGGACACCCCGGTGGTTTTTAGTCAGTAGGAGCCGACACACCGGGGTCACTGCCCCCACAGCGGCCCTGATGGTCTTATGCAGGATTTTCCCCCGGGTCAACAAAAAAAAAAAGGGGTAAATGTTCTGATACTTTGAGTGCTTGTGTTGTGATAATTCCAAATTATCTATCAATCTAGCATCACGCCGAATACCTATTGGCGTAGAGCAGAGAGCATGGATTACCACTTCTAACAATTCTTGCTCATTCGCTTTCTTGATATTCATTACTCTCTTCATGCACTGTCGCCGATTGCGCGTACATTTTCGATCCTGTTTCCATTGCATTAATTCTACTTCATCCAAATATCTAGATCAAAATAGGGTAGACGAAGTAACTTTTCGCTTCCGAAGAAAACTCCGCGTTGTTTTATTATATATTATAGTATATATCCAGGTTGAAACGTCAAGCCAAAATTAAAAGAAGGTTAATTCGCGCATAAGACCCGTTAAAGTCTTTATAACGAGTACAAAACTCGAAAGTTTATGTGTTAATATTATTTGTAGGATAAATAATCGATTGAGTTGTACGAATATTATCAACCATCATCCCGCTCAATAGACCGGAAATGTGATTGGCTATGTTTTGGCAACAACATTGAGCCTTTTCCTGCTTCATTGTCCATTGTTTTTCAATTCTTATTGACTAACTATATGCACAGTAAAATGACGTAAATCCATTCCAATTATATGTCGGCTAATTGTAGAAAAAATCACTGGAGATCGCAATGTCTCTTTATCGAGAAACCCTGGTTTGATGGCTTGATAGAGCATTTAGGCTGAGGTTTATAAACGCAACTTTAAGTTTGCTTAGACTTTACCAAAAAATTACAATTTATATCACTCAATGAATGTCAAAGGATTTGATAAGTCACCGATTTTGTCAACATGGCCTTAGCTCTGCGAATACTATGGCTATATTCAAGTTATATACAATTAGTTTTTTGTCAAAACGAATTTATTTTTTGAGAACTTTGCTAAGAAAAGTCGAAGTTGTCGAGTTATTATGCTCATCACAGAAAAGTTAATTGATACCAGAACTCGTACCTAGGGTCTTCGGCATCGCAGGTAGGGTCTCTACTAACTTGGCCATCAGGTCGTCAATGTTAGGGATTTATATGATTATAAGAAATATCCTTTACTATTAGAATAGATGGGAATGTCTAATCAAAGCAGATATGCGATAACTTCGGCCATGGGTATATGTAACGTTCCAAGTCAGGACTCAACAAAACCAGAGTTTAATAATACGTTCGGTCTCAAAATTTTCCGAATTTACCAAGCCCTTAGTTAATCTCCTTGACATGGATCTCAAAGTTGGTAAAACAAGTGTTTGCACACGCCGTGTGCTTAATTTCGTATGTGTATATGCTATAGTGACTTGATTCTAGGTTTTTCGCCGAAAACAAAACCGAAAATTATACGTTTTACTTTTGGCCGAAAGCGAAAGCTCCATAAAGAAAACTATCTTAGTCGCTTTAGTGGCCTAGTAGATAAGGAATCGGTATACATGTACGGAAACGTTATTGGACGTAGGTTGGTATCCCGAGAAGTACATCTTTTTTTTTTACACTGGCTCGACATTGTGACTACAGAGTACCTGATGGTAAGTACAATGTAGTCCAAAAACGAAAGCGACTATCAAAGGATGAAACTCCATTGATAATCTACATCGTCATGCCGGCCCACATATACCACGACTGAAGGTCTCTAGGTATATGAGCTACTGGATATACACAAATTGGCCCCGAAACGCGACAAGCCGAAACTGGTCACTATGACGGGCTTTACACCCATGTACTGTGGTCGCGATTCAGACGGGCACCGACGCTCTACCACCTCGCTGCTGCTCGTTTAGCACCACCCAGGAGTCACGTGTAGGGAAACTAGGGTAAAGCCTACGGACGCGAGCAGCTTCGACTCCCAAAACACATCTCACATCTCGACATCTCGGTTTTTCCAGATTAAGTATGGTCTTAGAGGCACCGGAGTACTTTTTTTTAGTATTTATTTGCTAGCATTTAAGCTGTAATATTGGACAACCGTGGTGGCTTAAAAGTCCAATCGTTTCCAATGATTCTAAAAATGTACCGGGAAAAGAAAAAGAAGGCCCAAAGACCTGCCCTGGAGTGGGACGAAATTGGCTAATAATAATGATATATTTAAATTAATTAATATTTTGTTTTTCCCAAATTGCGTGGTTACCTAGATTTATTTTTTGACGGATCGAGATCTGAGGCATTGCGTAAATGCTCTAAATCTTCAATTGGAATCAGGATTTTAACAAATCCGAGTAGCTACTATAGTATTATTTTATAAGCACTCGAGGACTGCATCTGAACTTTGTAGATCTTGTCGTATTAACGTTGCGTTTTGTGGTGGTCCTAAAGGACTTCTAAATTCGTAATTTCAGGGATACAAATCAGTGGCAGTGCTCAATTCAACATTTGGACTCGGTCCGAGTTTTCTAAATTCGTCTTTTTACCGAATTTGGGTTGATATCATTCGCCACTGCTTTTTTTGGGCACTGGTCGAATCCGAAGCTTTAGCGCGTCACTAGTTTACCTGCGTACAATACTTAAGTATTTATTTTATAACTTTTTTCATTATTTATTTTCCTTGAACTTTGTATACTTCTTAACAAATAGTGTTAATATTGAATAATACTTATAACGAATGCTATTCAATAGCCATAACGAGCCACTAGACTTTCAAAGTACAAGGTAAACTTTAATTATACTCATAACTTATTTGTTATTTGTGAAGTCATTAAATGAAGTTATAATGGATATCCATTTATGGGTGAGCAGATATATGTATATACTTGTTTTACAGCGTCTCGACAAAATGGCCTTACTGCATCTATAGAAAGTCCAGTGTAGTCAACGGTAGCGACCGCCAACGAACGAGAATTCATTGACAGTCGCTGTTGATTTCCAAGCCCATATACAACGACAGAAACTAGTCGTCAAAAGCTGATCATGAAACCGAAAGGAATCACTATGACGGTATTTTACTGGTTTTGACGGATCTTCCGATACAAAGAATACAAATCCATACATTTGCAATGAACAAGATAGTAAAAGATCTTTTTAGGCTAAACCTTAGCCTAAAAAGATCTTTTAAGTAAACAAACTTTTGTTTACTTATAAAAATATGTTCTAAAAAGAAACTTTAAATCGAAGTTTTTTGCTTTATTAGTTTTCTATAGGATACGTGTACAAGATTTGTTTAATTACCCAATTTTTAGGGTATCGGCCCTTAAAAGGAAAAAGCGTGGCCTTATAAGACTTGTATGTCACTTTGAATAGAGTCATATTTTTTTTACTTTTTTTAAATACTACATAGGACAGTCCTGGTCGAATATGGGGTGGCAGCAGCAGTGCGCCGAACTTGAACCAGCTCAACCCCAAGCTAATTACTTCTGCGAATGAACGGGTACTGCGGATCCTGTAATAAATTTACCGCCACCCCGCCCCGCCCCGCCTGACAGGTACAATCCCGGGGGGCGACGCCTCTTTCCCCGTAATATACTCGGACATTGAGTTTCGATAGAGCGCAGTCACGACGCTCCGCCATTTTCTCAGGGGTCGCTAACCGGTCGCCCAGGGCTCCCACCCGGAGTGGATACAGCCACTAATCTAACTCTTCTTACCCCGAAAGGAATATAGCATGATGATATCTATACTAATATTATAAAGCTGAAGAGTTTGTTTGTTTGAACGCGCTAATCTCAGGAACTACTGGTTCGAATTGAAAAATTATTTTTGTGTTGAATAGACCATTTATCGAGGAAGGGTTTAGGCTATATAACATCACGATGCAACTATTCGGAGCGAAGAAATAATGGAAAATGTGAAAAAAAAACGGGGAAAATTATTCATCCTTGAGGGCTTCCATTGCGTGCGCTGCAAAAATGGTTCAAGATACTAAAAATATATGTATGAAAGAATTATTCCTCTTGAAATAATCTAAAAAAATGTCCCCGACAGTATATGTCTATCTATTAAGAATAACTCACTAGAACCGTTTTTATGGTAATCAAATTTGGTCGAAATTAATGCATTATTTGTTAAGAGTTGTATCAACGTAATAATATTAATCTTTATCCAAATAAATGCGTTGTTGATTAACAGTATTTAATTGTGAACAAAATTGTCTTTGACATCACTTAACTTCAATGAACATCTTAGAAGATATTACAATTTTAAAATAAATAACTAACTAAAATGCCCAAAATAACTATTCCACGCGGACGAAGTCGCGGACACAGCTAGTATTATAATAATTATGCAGTATTTATAATATAAAAATATTTATTTTTTGCGATTACTAATGTATTTGCATTTGCTAAGCAGACCATACCTACATACATGAAAAAAAAAATCTTCGAGGCTCAAATTCTTGTGATAAATGGACTATTTACACGTACAAGTTACAAGTTTGTACGGAACTCTTGACTAGTGAGTCGGACTCATACTTGGCCGGTTATTCTTATTAATAGTTATGATAAAAATTAAGCTGTGGTGTGTGTATGGCTGTGTGTGTGTGCGACAAGTGTTACTATGGTGGCTTAGTGGATAAGGGACCGATTTCCATGCGCGGCAATGCGAGAGTTCTTACGTTCGTATTCCAGGACGTAACTCTGGGCTTTTATAGATTAATAACAGATTTAGACATCGTATGCTCATCGGTGAAGCATAACATTGTATGGAAACTCGCATGGGATCTAATATGACATGTTCTAAACAGAAATGTTTTTTGTAAGAAGCCTGAGTAAGGCGATCTGCTGTGCTTGATCACGTTGAGCAAGACATATGAGTGCAAAGTGGACACAGCCACTAATTACCTCTGCTCACCCTGTAAGGGGCTTAGCATGACGATATATAATTATTGTCATAAAAGTGAAGAGTAGTTATATAAAAAAAAATGATACTAAAAAGTTAGAGCAACGTTTTAAAAACAGATCTGAAAGAGATAAATTACGCGTAAGTCAAATTGCATTATAGAAAAAAGTATTTTTCCGCTAAATAGTCTTTATAATATGTATACGAGAAAGAGTTGATATATGGTGAGAGTTATGCCGAAAAATTCATTGGACTAACTTCTTAATTTATATTGTTACAAACCATATTTCAATAATTACATGGGAACCGTGCAGCGCTACACCAGTAGATGGCGTGAACTGTCAAGTAAATGTCGCAATCGTTAGTTTTACTTAGTATATAGACCTATCATGGTTTATATGGAATATGAGGTATATGATCGGTGGTCGTGGGTGTGGGTTGTAGAAAGACACGGATTTTGGCGATTTACTGTTTATTTGCACTTTAAGGCACACCGAACTGCGACGTACACGCACGTACTCTCGCCTTGCGTCTCGGTAGTCGACTGCCTCGCAAGCATCCTGTGCGCGCGCGCATCCTCTTACCCCGCACGTCTCATAACACCCTAACGACCCTTAGGGCGACAACTACGTATCGGGCGGCGTCTACATGTATCATTTTTGAGACTAATCATATGGATTTAACGCACACGGATAGTCGCATTTAAGCTGTTGTGCTTCTTTTTGCTGCTGTTTGTGAAAATATACGCGTTACGACCGATTTGGGATTTCTATCGAAATGCCTTCCGTATTAACCTTGCCTAGATTCGCTTGAGTAACCGTTTTATAATCAGAGTCTCGTTAATCATAAAATAATATTGTTTCTTTTATTGTGCTTGTTATTCGCATCCTGCTGGAATTACTTTCAATCAATTTTGTTGACTTCAAGTGTTATTATCTGTTGCTTAATAACTACCAATAATTCGTAATTTGTTTGTTTAAAGCCGTCTTTTAAATTTAAAGAGCGTTCCTATAACTCTGTCGAGGTTGCCTTAAACTGAAAAACACGATGATAAGATTAATTTTCTTACTTTTATTAATTTTTGGAACAAATAATTTTGTCCACATGAAAGATAGATAATAGACCTAATCCAGATCAAGGGATGACGCTGGCTGCGAGCACATGTTCAGAAGTAGACGTCCTGCGGATTATATGGTGATGATGATGATAGATGATGTAAATTTTAACGTCAGCGATATTGAAATTAGATTGAAACATTATTCCAAATTTCTTTAATAAAATTTTATTTGAATTAATTTTATTCACATCTTAATGTAATGTTGATGTGGTGATTAATATATTTGAAGTATTAATTATTATTTTGAGAAATTAATTACCAAGGAATATTGTTATTTAAGTGAGTGGTAGAAGTTTTGTTACAATAAAAATGTCAAACGTTTAAATATCACGCAACGTTTCATTCTAATCGTTATATCTGATAATATCTTTGCTATAATTATTAAAAAAAAATATTACGTGACTAGATGAGAAATAAGATTGTTTTATTATTTTTCACACTTACTTTTTATGAAAAAAAAAATCTAGAAAAACATTCGAATAATAAAAGGCTCACTAGAAACGTTTATACGACCGGGTATATTTTTTAAATATTTTAAATTCATAGATAAGATTTTCAATTGTAGTACACTTTCATTCAATTTTTCTAAAAATTAAATTAAAAAAAATTAAATTTTTCTATTAAATTCATTTATATTTGATTCTAAAATATTGACTAACTCTTTAAAGGTTTTGATTTGTTTACCTCCTTTTTAAAATTGTTACATAATAAGAATGTTCAGGGAAATACATACCATAAGCTAAAAATAAAATCATTATGACAAACAAAACTCACCGAAATTACGAACGTTTCACCTCCTTTTACTTTTTAAAATTGCAATACACTCACACAATCGATAAACAATATTATCTGTGTCAATAATGAGCACTTCACACAGACAAAATAAAAAAAAAGGTTTAAGGAAAATAGCGCGTTCAAAATTGAAGCCGAAAAAGGCGCCCGGTTTGACAGCGATTTGTAAATAGAACGTAATATATTTAAAAAAGGCGTCGCGATTGGCAAAGGCGTTAGTTTATACTGCTCGACGTCGCGTTGCTGAATCGCTCTCTCTCAACACGAGATGCAGAGCTATAAACATCGAGAGGAGACATTTATAAAAAAATATAACAATACTAGCCCTTATGAGCTATATTTTCTGTGACTATTATTTTCATAAATATTTTTTGTGAAAATACTTGAAGCACTTATGAAACAAATGTTTTAATATTGAAACATTTTAATAATAATTTATTATTGTACATATTACTTTGTTTTTATTATTTTCTATAACATTAATTTCATTCGAACCAAGTTCCAAGGATTATATAATATTTCAATAGTTTGTTGTTTCAATTTCATAAACTTGGATCTTACCTTTAACGTATATACGTACGTACTTGGTCTATATAACTCCCTTTTCAATTCAAGACTTCAATTATGTACATATTGAAAATTAAATACCAAATCTAGTACCACATTAGGAACTATATAAATTGCAGCGTTTTTTAAGTTCAGGGACACATTAAGTACCACTGATTTTTTTTACCAATTCAAGAGATGTTTTGAGTCTAGTTGAGATTTTCGGCACTTTGTTTGTCTGACTATGTCTGAGGCTTGTAATTTTTAAACCCAATAATCGATCGTGTATATATTGTACACAATAAATGTGAAGTCCATTACCATTCATATGACATGATATAGTATAGTATGATGTGATAAGATATAATATAATGTAATATGATATAGTGTGATATAATATAATATAGTATAGTATGATTTAATATAATGTAATATGATACAGGCCATTAAACAGGCCACTCTGACGTTTATTGTGGATGCCTTAATAGGAACTGTACATTTTTTATTGTAACTTTATGTATGTATTGTGTGAATTAGTTATTGTACCGGGCCATTGGCAACCCTGTAAAAGTAAATAAATAAATAAATAAGTCTGTGGTGTAATTTTGAATTCTTTATCTGTGTTTAGTTAATACATATATGTACATTAACTGTGCAATATGTCGATCTATATAGTATGCTGTGATTGTTTGTACAATAATAATGAAATGGCGTTAAGTTTACATAAGCAGTGCCAACATGAAAACAATACCTTGTGATTATTTATGTACTTGATAATTGTTTGAACAAGTTACATTGTTTTACATGTTGAGTAGCTTTATACCTTCGATAATACATTTAAATCACGTAAGCTAGTGTGTAAATAAAGATGTACATATAAGCTCTAATCTATAGTGTACATGCAAATGGGAAACAAATTAATTTTTTCGCAATAGTGAAATAAAGTGTAAGTTGCGAAATTTTTGTATTTCAATACTTCAATCCCTTATAGCACTGTTTATACGGAACAAATTTATATAAACCCTCTGTTAGCGAATCGGGCTAATATGACAGGCTTTTTTTTTTTTTTTTTATAACATTTTGTTTATGTTTAAAGGTTTTACTTTAAAAATACAAAGTACGAAATATTAAGGACAAGAGACCGAAAAATCCTTTCAATGTATCGTTACAATCTAATAATACCGCATGGACTCCGTTTGTCACAAACGACTAGGTTGATTGATTAACTCAATATATAACTTTATACTTGCTATAATATACAATACACATCGTAGCGATGAAGAAATCAGCTATTATGTAAAAAAAGAGCGACGCAATAATTATAAATCATGCAATCGAAATTTCAAACTTGTGTGCCAAATTTTTAAAAGATTTAGGAGTTATACAGTTTTAATTATTTCGGTATATTAAACCACAACAATACAAAATAAAGTATATCTAAATCAAAATAGTGACGGTTTATATTATATGGTATAATGTGCTACAACGGTAGCAGCAAACTTCTCTGTGATGAGTAGATAGATTAATTTATCACGAGCCCTGGTTGTTTAGACGTTTTTAAGTATGTATATTTATGTCTAGTATCCATTGTACGAGCGCAAGTTAAGTTCGTTGGTCAATATGTGTAATTGCCCATAAATATTAATAAATAATATAAGATTCCACAAGTAAGAAATATTTGCATAAGTAAATATAATTGTACGAGCATCGCCAATTAAAAATCTTCAGAGCATGAAGAAACAAAATGCTATAGCTTGAATTGTTGCTATACTGTGATAGAAGTTTGACTTTTAAGTCTTATAAATAAGTTTTGTTTTGTGTGTATAAGTAAATTTCAATGTTTATTCTGAATCATTCCACTTGCAATAAAGTTTTTAAGAGTTGTTTTGTTGTTATTAGCAAATTCCATAAATTTCTTGAATTAAAACAGCATTTTACATGGGTGTCACGTTTATTTATACACATTAATTGCAATGCATGCCAATTATCAGGTATTAACTTAATTACTTTACTTAACAAAAGTCAACTAATAAAAATATAGCCTATGTCAATGATAAACACTTTTCGTGGAGTTGTTAAAAAGCATACATAATTATTAATTTGATTTATTTAAGTATGATGGTTTAATTTCATCTGTTTTTGAACGACCTATTAAAAATTAAGCAGAATTTGAAAATGTTATATTAGACAATAAATGAAACACAAGATAATTGATTTATTTTACTAGCGAAACACAAAACATACGGCTACATAAGCACAAAATAATAAATAAATAATATCAACAAGACAGTAAAGTTTCCACAAAAAATATTAGATGAAATAAAAATTAAGTTAGGAGATAGGGTTACAAACAAATAGACGACTAAAAATAATAAATTAATGCAAAAATAAATACAACCATAAAAAGATTAAACTAACACTTTTTATTTCACCAATTTCTTACAAGAGAACAAGATTTGAACAAGACATACTGTTTACATCACAAGCACATATACCACAAATACGAGATATAAAATTATTTTTAATGTAATTCTATTTTACAATTAGCCCTTGAAGCAGCGAAAAGTCTTATGCCATTTCTATCGATTTGTAGGAAGCATTTACACGATAATGACGTCACAAAGATTCCTTTCTCTGTCGTGATATCGGAACGCGATCGTCGCAATTCACAAAACGCAATGAACTAGAGATTCATGTAACATGACCCTAATTTGGGCAACTTGTCCTAATCTTTGCAGGCAATATTGACCCACTGCACATTCGGTTTTTCCATCGTTCGTGTCGGGATAGGATAGGGTTTTAGATTCCCCGGCTTAGTGGGGCTGCGGCGAATTGATTACAGGACCCGCAGTCCCCACTAATTCGCAGAAGTAGTCACCTTGGGGTTTTTAGCTGGTAAAAGTCCGGCACACTCCGGCTGCTACCTCCTTCGTGGCCGGGACGGTCCTATGAGGATTTACCCCAAGTAAAAAAAAAGGATGTAGATTCAATCTTCGTATGACAAATAAATTAGATGTCAATCTATATACGACAGAAACATGACAAGTACTTGTTTTAAGTCTAGACCGAAACATTATCTATATTTTTATATGTCGAACAATGAATAGTACACAGAAAGATTCCCGAAATTCGGGGATTTTGTAAATGTAAAAAAAGTGGCAAAACTTACTTCACATAGAAAATGTAAAATTTTAATAGTTTCTTTAAATTAAAGCATGCCGTTTTCACTATATTTTTTACATGTGATCTTTTACATAACTCTAGATCTTATCTCTCTTTTTTATACAATCTGATAGCATGCCATGCCATAATAAAATTTATTTTATGAGCATTATATGACGACCCTCTTCCAAGTGACAATTATCGTTTAACAAAAGCGTTTGCCTTGATATATCAGTACTATTCATTGAACATCTCTTGCATTGGCTAGGTTCATTCTGGACATGTTTATAATCTAAGAGTTAAGATTAGAATCACAAAATATAAAGTTACTAATTCCCAGTTGTTCGATTAGTAATTAAAGTTTCTATTGTCGTTGCTATTTTTAGTCTGACGGAATATTTATACGCCGTGCGGGTTTGTATGTGGTTGGCATTCCAGCTGCTCGCACGAAGCGATTCCCCTCCTCCTTTTTGCTACGAACCGCCAAGGAGTGGAATTCACTTCCTGCGACTGTGTTTCCGCCATCTTTTGACGCGGGGATCTTCAAACGTCGAGTGACACGGTATTTACTGGGTGAGCGCGCTGCATTGTCGGTCTCATCATTACTTTCAAGCAGGTGAGATTCGGGTCGAGCGCAAGCCTGAAAGTAATAATAAAAAAAAAATGATTTTTTTAAAGGATAAAGTCCAAAATGAGAATATCAGACAGAGAACTAAAATTGTCAACATAGCTCTCCGAATTAGCAAGCCGACGTGGCAGTGGGCAGGCCAAATATGCCGAAGAACCAAGTAGTAGGAGCAGGCGGGTTCTTGAGTGGAGACTGCGAAGCGGCAGACGTCAGTAATAAAAAACCCAATCTACTAATTTTGATACTAATAATACATCCATTTGTTTAAATATATTCTTTATGAAAAACTGTGATTTAAACTAGTAATAAACATTAAAAGCGGCTTGCACTAACAAATTAAATCTAGTTTAGAGTTATATAAAATGCTATTTAGCGCTGTTCTGTATTTATTGTCTTCCACTAAATCAAAATCTAGTTGTAACAACTCTTAAACTGAAATCATCATTAAGATGGAATCAAACCAATTCAATTAATAAGCGTTTTATACAAGCTTAAACTAGATTAATTCGTTAGTGCAAGCCACCCTTAGCATAACATAGCTATGCATTTAACTATTCATGAAACATAGATCCGTCAGCTGTTGTTTAAACAACGCAGATACACCCCGACGCAGCCTTGAGTTTCTTTCGGCGTTTCTTCTCAAGGTAATCGCTTCCGAAACGCTGGTAGATCACCGTTAGGTTTCATATTTTTGGCTGGCGGTCCAAGTCGAGGTTTGTACTCACAGGGGTGCCCTTGCATTGCCACCCAACTCATAAATTGCCGGCTGAGCACCCTAAGTGTTCGGCCACCCGCCCGGTTTAGTTGTGAACAGAGATGGGCAAAATGTAATCTGATTAATGATCAACGATTACAAAATGTAGTCGTAATTTTAATTTTCTTGCTTTGTAATCATGATTAAGCCCATTTAAAACATTAAGAAATAATAAATGTGTATACATTCTAGGATTCTGTACTGTTTAAAACATAAGTGAGCAAAATGCAGTCATATTCATGGCAAAAAACCTAAAATGTAATCGTTAATCATTTTCATTAATCTCATTACATTTTGCCCATCTATGGTTGTGAAGACCATTCCGGGTCGTTAACACGTGTCGAATTAAAAAAAAAACTATTCATCATACAACTAGGACACTGTAAAGTTATCAACCTTTAATTAAATTATTTATTTTCTATTTACCTAGATGATTACATGTTGCAGTAAGAAATAATTGTATAGCGGAAGTTTGTAAATAGGAAAAGTTTTCTAAACTAACTGAAGCGAAACACTATGAGAGTCTTTAAAGCCATATAAGTGCAAAATGACCACAGCTAGAATGCTCATCGATTTATGTCGTAAAAGCAGAGTCCTACAGAATGAAATGAGTTTACACCAGAGATGGGCAAAATTTAATCTATTAATGATGAACGATTACAAAATGTTGTCGTAATTTTATTTACTTGCTTTGTAATCATGATTAAATCCATTTAAAACATTAAGAAATGATAAATGTGTATACAATCTGGGATTTTGTAGTGTTTAAAACATTAATGAGCAAAATACAGCCATATTAATGGTAAAAAACGTAAAATGTAATCGTTAATCATTCTTATTAATCTGATTACATTTTGCCCATCTATGGTTTACACACAGTTTCAGAAAGATTTGGTGAATTTAAAAACGCTTTTACGCACTAATGAAACATCAATTTTATATTTTATGACTAATTAGTGCGTAAAAGAGTTATAAAATTTAAAAATACTTTCTGAATGTCACGCTATATCCCTTAAATAAAAACCCCGGGGTGTCCTTCCAATCTCTCTGCCCAGGCTTGGGAAACCAAATTCGTCCAGTTGCTCCGGAAGCGAATAGCTTTTTCAGGCTTCCTCTATAGAGGAGGTGGGTGTAAAAAAAACTACCACTTCAAATCTTTCTCATGGGCAGCATACCGAACACTGTACACCGCTCCTGATCGTCCTGGCAGCAGACTACCTCAGGTCTACTGCCCGGGCATGGAAAAAACCTAAGGTGATCTAATAGTCTTTCGGAAGCGACTACCTTAAGAAGAAACGCCGAAAGAAACTTAAGGTTACGCTGGAGTAAATAAACTTTGATTTTTTATTTAAATCAGAATAGATAAATAAAGATAATTTTTGTATTTGGCCCCTAAAATTTATAATTTCGGAATGTTGTAAAATATGCTACGGTCTCAATCTAGTCTTAAATAAGTTGAAATGCAAATTTTGTTAAACCTGTTCCTTTTTATCTTATAGGTTATTAGAATGTCAATATATCTAACATCGTTTCAAGTCTTTTTATAATGTACAAGAAATCTATAAGGACACCGTTCACAACGTTCCATATATTATAGAAGATTGTATAATATCAATAATTTGCATATAAATGGTATTTTTAAGAAAAATGTATTTGTAGATAAATTATGATATTTGTAAAGTTTATTTTTAGGATAAATATGATATCTTTAGGTCAAACGTGATATTTTTGGGATAAATGTGATATTCTGGGATAAACGTGATATTTTTGGAATAAATGTTATATTCGGGGTAAATGTGATATTTTTGGGATAAACGTGATATTTTTGGACTAAATGTTACATTCAGGGTAATTGTGATATTTTTAGGTCAAATGTGATATTTGTGGAAAACTATGAGATTAGTGGAACAGTAGGAGGATGTTTTTTTTTTACACTGGCTCGACATAGTGACTACAGAGTACCTGATGGTAACTACAGTGTAGTCCAAAAACGAAATCGACTATCAAAGGATGAAAATCCATTGATAGTCTACATCGTAATTTCGGCCCACATATACCGCGAATGAAGGTCTCTAGGTATATGAGCTACTGGATATACAAAAGCTGATCCCGAAACGCGACAAGCCGAAACTGGTCACTATGACGGGCTTTACGCCCATGTACTGTGGTCGCGATCCAGACGGGCACCGACGCCCTACCACCTCGCTGCTGCTCGTTTAGAACCACCCTGGAGTCACGTGTAGGGAAACTAGGGTAAAGCCTACGGACGCAAGCAGCTTCGACTCCCAAAAAATAAAAAAAAATGTTAGAAATAATGCAATAGTAATAGCCACATTGTTATAATATATATGACTTGCTTAGTTTTTCTACTTTTTTTACTCGGCTTAGATGCTAAGTGGAGTAAGTATTTCATTCTACGTAATGAAAAGTGCAGTGTAATTGAAAAACCGAGTATGATTATCGATAGACAACCATCTGACGATAGTCGCCGCGATCATGCCGGCCTAAACTGATATCTCTTCACTCTTCGCTTAAACAACCCAATATCATAGCATGACGGGAACACGCTCGCCGGAAGACCATTCCATAATCCAAAGATCCGACAAAGGTAAAAGTTGCAAAAGTTTTTAGTTCTAGCTGAAATAGAAGTCACCGTATAACAGTGGCAACTTAATCCAGTTTGCGCGGTTCTACAATGAAAAGGGAGTGGAATAATGTTATATAACTCTTCAGAGCACTCGGCATGATATGAATGGAAAAAAGAAAAAAAAAACGCTTAGTGAGGCAAAGTAGTTATTGTCTTCACATTTAAAAGGGTCTTTGATATGTCTATTATCTTCATAATAGAGTTAGCTAAATGGATATAATTTGAGGAAAACAATAACAATTCCTCATTTAAGGGGTTATATCCACTTGTCATGAAAATAAGAGCATTTTCAATAATTATTTTCTCCAACTCATAAAGGTTTAGTTCAATCGAACAAAACCACATTTATTAGAAGATATATTGAGGTTGTTGTACATTTTTTTTTCAGTCGTTTTTAATAAAAACTGGCAGAACTACGGCCGTCGTACAAAAACACCTATTTTTAACATTACCTTGCTGTGAGCATGATAAGTTGGGAACGGTTCATCTGAAATGGGAAATTCAAACAGATTTCGATAAATAAACTCAAAACGAACATCTTGAACGAAGGAAACATCAATGCTTCAATTTCCATAAAATTTGTGCATGTTTACTCAATTTTTAAGCAATCAAAATTCAGATTTTCATCTCCAAAAATACTTAATCAAGTCTGAATTGATCTTTGATGAGAATATTCACATCTCTGCTTACCCGAAGGGGTTATAGTGTGACCATATATTATTATGCCTTTATTTAATTTATATACATACAAAACAGATATTAATTTTAAAGTTTAAAGACATGTGAACCGGCTGCAGTTAAGAGCTCAGAGTGAGAAACTTCCTAACAATGCAAGCTGTGTTAAGTAATATTATCTTCTATCTTTGCCTGGCAGTATACTCGCCGGGCATTTTTTTTTACACTGGCTCGACATAGTGACTACAGAGTACCTGATGGTAAGTACAGTGTAGTCCAAATACGAAAGCGACTATCAAAGGATGAAAATCCATTGATAGTCTACATCGTCATGTCGGCCCACATATACCACGACTGAATGTCTCTATGTATATGAGCTACTGAATATACACAAGCTGATCCCGAAACACGACAAGCTAAAACTGGTCACTATGACGGGCTTTACACCCATGTACTTTGGTCGCGATCCAGACGGGCACTGACGCCCTACCATCTCGCTGCTGCTCGTTTAGCACCACCCAGGAGTCACGTGTAGGGAAACTAGGGTAAAGCCTACGGACGCGAGCAGCTTCGACTCCCAAAATAATAGCAATGGACTTGAGGGAGTCTGCTGGCCGGATGAGAGGGAAGCGGTGCACGGTGTCCAGCGCATCGCCTGGGAGAGAGGTTTTTGGAGGGGTGGGCTTAACTCCTTCCCCTCCCAGAGAGGTAGCCTCAACAAGGCTTCTTATTTTCTGGGCGTATGGATGAATTTGGCTTCCCAGGCCCAGGTGGAGCAATCAGAGGGACACCCTGGGGGTTTTTAGTCAGTAGGAGTCTGACACACCGGGGTCACTGTTCTCACAGCGTCCCTGATGGTCCTATGCAGGATTTTCCCCGGGATAAAAAAACCTTCTATCTTGGCCTGAAAGAGCCTCTTATGTTGGTAACTGAGGCTTTTGCGATCTTTACATTGGTCAATTGTCGTTGAATCCACATTTCACATGCTGATAATCTCGCGTGCCAAGTCTTAATAATTCCATCCGAGAGAGAAAAGGATTACCTGCGGGTTCAATAATTAAAGATTCAATAAAAGATCTGACGCCTTATGTCTCACATGACCCGGAATTGGGTCACAGCGTAAACCCACGCGCTTGGATAAAAATCCAAATTTTGCTGTCTGCGGAAGCAGATGCATTGCGAAAACAAAATTATATAATTACAAGAGGCAGAACACTGCGTTCATTTATCTGTGTGTGTAAACGAGTTTTTTATTAACATGTGTCAACATATATTTGCTTACTTTCCGCTTGTTTATTACTCTAGTGTTCATTTATGTCTTTGAGGTTATTGTACCATTATGGGTAAAACCATACTGTGGACCAAAGGATTTATGTCACACAGCACTACGCGTTATGTCCCAATCTACCAGTGATGTGCATTGTGTATTTAGACAGGGTAGTCAGATTCACATAGTTGATGTGAATATTATATAATGATAATAATTATTATATACACTCATAGAGATGATAGATGACATGATAATAGAATAGATATGAATATAAAGGGGTCCTTTGTTTTGTTTAAATTAAAGCAATTTATTCCAGGCTTATTTATCGTAAGACATGCAATGCTTTTATGCACCTATGGAATGAACGTTATTGCAATCTACATACTGTGTATTAAAAGACTCATTTTAGCTGACATCATCGTACAGCCTTAACTGGTGTTAATACTTTTTGTTACTAACCCGGGGGAAAATCACGCATAGGATTATCGGTGATGCGGGTGAGTGCATATGAATAAATACGCCACCAACATATATATATATATATATTTACACTGACTCGTCATAGTGACTACAGAGTACCTGATTGTAAGTACAGTGTAGTCCAGAAACGAAAGCGACTATCAAAGGATGAAAATCCATTGATAGTCTACATCGTCATGTCGGCCCACATATACCACGACTGAAGCTCTCTAGGTATATGAGCTACTGGATATACGCAAGCTGATCCCGAAACGCAACAAGCCGAAACTGGTCGCTATGACGGGCCTTACACCCATGCACTGTAGTCGCGATCCAGACGGGCACCGACGCCCTACCACCTCGCTGCTGCTCGTTTAGCACCACCCAGGAGTCACGTGTAGGGAAACTAGGGTAAAGCCTACGGACGCGAGCAGCTTCGACTCCCAAAACATTGTCACCTTTTAAAATTATTGTTAACTTATTTACACGATAATTGTTAATTAAGTTTATTAAGTTGCATGCTATTATAAAAGAAACATTCATGAAGTCGACTAATATTAATCTGCCAGTATGTACGTTATCTGCTGTGGTTATCTGCGTACGTTTTAAAAGATGATCGAAGCTCCCTGCGTAAGTCGATTATAAAAAAGAAAATCGGGCCAAGATGAGAGTCCTGTGGAAGTTTTAACATAAGTTCAAGTTTATTGGCCAGAGCTGTGGAAATTTTATTGCTAAATACAGGACTTGTAGTGTCATCTGTTGAATTGTGAAAATAATGTTATAACTGTATTGTACATATAGTGCTGCCATCTATCAAATACATCAAATAATATTCACATATATCTTTGTATAAAGAACTCATTAAGCGAGAAATTAGTGCTACATTGTGTCAATAGGTGGCGGTTTATAGTACTTTTACAATTTGTATACGTTGATTACTTTTTAATTGAAAATTGTATATAATATTATTTATAATATAATTAACCTTTGGGCACACTGTTTTCATAGTCGCGTATCGCTTACATTAAGATGATATTTGTCACAATTCGGCAGGAGGCAGACAGCAACAAGAGAGTGTGACGAAATGAAATGTGACTCCTTCTTTTGCCGTGTCGTTGGGGTGTGGAATGGTCTTCCAGCGAGCGTGTTCCCGCCATCCTATGATATGGGATCCTTTAAGCGTAACGTGAAGAGATATTTGTGCAGGCCGGCATGATCGCTGCGACTACCGTTGGGTTTTTCTTGCCTATCGATAGTCGTTGGCGTTTTTTTGGCTGCACCATGCTTACCATCAGGTATGGTGCAGTCACCGTATCGAGTCAGAATAAAAAAAAAAATATGTATTTATTTCGGCACAAACAACAATTAAAAAATTCAGAAACGTAAACAAAAAAGAGAAAAAAAGAAAATACAAAAGATAAACCATAAACATGGCGAAATGAGCCCTCCGTCAGCTTAATGCAACAGCGAAAGTTTGTGACGTTGGTTTTCGTGAAGGGCCCCGGTCGTGTTACATCTAATCAAGATAATTCATAAAAATTAAATGCAATAATAGGATAAACATAGAACTTAAAACAACATACCTACTCAAATTAAATAATACTAAATAAGTTATTACATATAATAAACAAATAGACTACAAATGTAATAGTGATACTGTAATAAGAATATATACTTGAAACAAGACAAACGTAAAAGAGAAAATAAATGAAATAAATTGCTTGTTACTGATAGATTATAAAATAGATATTTTTATTCTTTTCTTGAACGTAAATTTACACGTGGATAGTCTGAGCGGTGGCGGCAAATTATTCCAATATTTTGTAGCCTGGTAAGGTACAACGAAATATCTATTAATGTAACTGTATCCTGTTATGGCTCCGGTGACCCTGGATCCCATCAACCCATCTTAGTCCACTGCTGTACATACAATCCTTTCCGGTCAACTTCTGTAGTTGCCACGTAGCATCTGCCGATCCGCCGTCTCCACTCATAACTGGTAGGACAAATTGATTGAAACTTTACCCTACGTATTTGTAATTTACTGAGCACTTTTAGGTTTGCTTGAGGTAAATTCTCCTTAGCTTGTCTACATACTAGGGATGTGGAAATTGAAAACAAAAATCGTTATATCGATGTATCGTTATTTTAAAAAATATCAATATCGGCGTCGATATATCGAAGGAATAATATCGATATATCGATTAAATCTCAATAAACACGAAGGTATTTTACCAGTATTCCTTTATATTAGACAAAATTACAAAAATATCAAGAACTAAAAGGCTATCTTCTAACTTTAAGACCTATTTAAGATATCAAACAAAAATAAATAATACATAAATAAATGGCGGCAAATAATATACATGCAATAAATTCAGATGTCAATGCATGCAACGTAACAAAACAAAATACTCAACAGTCATAGACAATATAGTTCTTTTTTTTTCGTTCGGTCCTATCTTCTACAGTTTCAGATTTCAGCGACTACACTGCCCTAAGAATTAAAAAAAAATATCGTTTTTGATACAATTTTCGATACTGGATATTTTCTATCGATATATCGTTACAAAATATATCGCCCTAAATATCGATATATTGAACTGAAAATATCGATATATCGATGTAGCGATATTTATTTGACAAGCCTACTACATACTAATAAGTTATGCAGTTTAAATCCTTCAGACGTCATATAAAGTAATAATTAATTTTCTTTTCTTCACTTTTGTAAATTATACGTTAGTAATAGTAGTTTCAGAAAAAACTACAGTCTAATGTGGGGACTATTAGCATATCAAAAGGTTACCTCGTATTTTAGTAAAATGATAAAAAAATAAAAGGTAAACGGTTAATGCCTGAAATAAAGGAAACTGTACATTATCTTGGTAGCATGTTCGTCATTATATATGGCAATCAGCATACGAAATTGTCGGACCGCCAGCAGTATGAAATGAGGGAAAATTACAGTCGTTTTAGAAAAAGAACGATTCGTCAGTCGTTTTAGATTTAGAAGCCTTTTCCCTTTTTGTAAGTAGATCGTACAATTTGGAATGTAACAATAACCTTCAATGGTTTTTAACTGAGACGGGCAAAATGTAATCTGATTAATGATGAACGATTACAAAATGTAGTCTTAATTTTAATTTTCTTGCTCTGTAATCATGATTCAATCCATTTAAAACATTAAAGGCGGCTTGCACTAGCGAATTAAATCTAGTTTAGATTTACATAAAATGCTATCTAGCGCTGAAATGTACTTATTTTCTTGCATAGGATCGAAATCCAGTTGTAACAACTCTTAAAATCAAACCATAATTAAGATTGAATTAAACCGCTTCAATTAATAGCGTTTTATACAAGCTTAAACTAGAATTAATTTGTTAGTGCAAGCCGCCCTAAGAAATCATAAATGTGAATACAATCTGGGATTTTGTAGTGTTTAAAACATAAATGAGCAAAATGCAGTCATATTAATGGTAAAAAACGGAAAATGTAATCGTTAATCATTTTCATTAATCTGATTACAATTTGCCCATCTATGGTTTTTAAGAGCTCCGAAGAAATAAAGTTGTGTTATTAGTTTCGCGCGTGTATTTGTGGCTCTATTTATTTGTGTGTCAGTTTGTGGCATCATAGCTTCTAAAAGAATGAGCTGATTTTGATCTAGTTTTTTTTATTTGAAAGCTGACTTGATCGAGCGAGATCTCGGTTATGACTGGAGAACATCTCATCAGCTGCTTGAGGATAATCAGCTCTCTTCTAGTTGTTAAAAAAATATAAATAATTTCTATTAGTTTCATTGATTCAAAATTTGATATTTTGTGCCTTGAATGATAGTACAATAACGTAGTGACCTGGATCTGATGCTGTAGGATCATCTGGAAGCACAAGGGTACTCAACTCTTCATTGACTTACAGCAGAAATATTGTGTTTGACCTTACTGAAAATGTCTGAATGAATAGGTTACAAAATCGTCATATATAAGTCGCGGGTATATTAAATAAAATAACTCACCTTTTTCTCTTTAGGATAAGTTCACAAGACCCCCTCTGGGATTGTACCCTTATGTGGTTGACAATGTTGACATTCCAACCGATCTTACGAGGCGACTTGCTTCCTTTTTTATGTTGCAAATAGCAAAGGAATGAAATTTTCTTCTTGCATCTCATTATCCAGCATATTAGTAGCTAGAGGCTGTGATGACATTGTACAGGGGTCGGCAACCTTTATGAGTCGAAAGAGTTAAAAATTACAATTTACAAAATTTCAAAGTTTCTAAACGGCCATAAATTTGTTTTTTGTCAGCAATGAGTAGTACGTGTATAAATAAAGTTTTTTGATAAAAAAACTATTTATTCAACGACTGACAACGATTTTTTTAATAAAATAAATAATATTTGCGTATGGAATAAAAAGAGCCGCAGCTTCACATCCCAAGAGCCGCATGTGGCTTGCGGGCCGCAAGTTGCCGACCCCTGACCTAGTGGATTAGCGACCGGTATCTACGCAAGACAATGCAAATAGTCGTCGATTCGAATCTCGGCACCTACCTCTGGGTTTTTCCAGATTGAGTAAGGATTTAAGTCCCCATGTTCACTGGAGAAAGAAAACATCGTGAAGAAGCCCGCATGGCGTCTAATAGAAATGTCATGTTTACTAGTGTTGTGAGAACGGCGATTAGTTGCGCTACTGGTCACGTTGGGCACGCAATACAAGTGCCAAGTGGGTAGCGCCATTAATTCCGCTCCGATGCAGCCTTGAGTTTCTTTCACCGATTCTTCTCAAGGTAGTCGCTTTCGAAACGCTAGTAGATCACCCGTTGGGATCGTATTTCTTTTGGCTGGCGGTCCAAGTCGAGGTTCGTAGCCACAGGAGTGCCCTTGCTTTGCCACCCAACCCATAAACTCGCTGACTGAGCACCTTCTGTGCTCGCCCCCTAAGCCCGGTTGAACTGTATATGCCTGTCTCGGCAATCAGTAGTAATCTGTACAAAAAAAAGCGCCACTAATGTAACTCTGCTCACCGCGATAACGATATAGCGTGACAATATGTTATTATTATTAGAAGCTAGAAAAATACTTGGACATTGGATTGATTGTATGTTAGCTTCATAAATTCCAAGCTCAGTAGTATCGACATTCGTTTAAATATCCTTGAGAAAAAGACAATTGTCGACACAAGATGATTGCTTTTGATTAAAAATTTATTTAAATTATTTTAGTCAGTATTTTATAATGAACTTAGCTGACTCGACGAACTTTGTACCGCCTTAAAAGTAACTAAGAAAAGACGCAATGTACGTAAGTATTTTTCAACAAGTTACAATAGGAATAGTAAGCAATTCTTAGGAAGATAGACTGAGATTTATAGAGGCAACTTTAAGTTTGCTTAGACTGTACCAAAACATTACAATTTATATTACTCAATAAATGTCAAAGGATTTGCTAAGTCACCGATTTTGTTAACATGGTTTTGGCTCTGCGAATACTATGATTTTATGAGAACTTTGCCAAAGTCGAAAAGGCGTCTATAAATTTCATCTATAGATACCATCGCAGATTTTTTTATAAACCTCATCATCAACCCATCTTAGTCCATAGCTGGGCATAGGTTCTTCTAGCAAGTGCTATTGAGACCGGTCTTAGCCTCTTCTCATCCAATAATTTCATGCCACCTTCCGCAGGTGGTCACTCCACCTTGCTTCACCTTCGTTGTCTTTGAGCAGTGCGCGGGAACACATCACGCAGCGTTCTCGCCTTGAAAGTTAAAGTCCCTCCTTATAAAAATTAGCATATTTTTTACATAAAAATCTTAGTACGACATCAAATGCTAATATATATTTAATATTAATTATAGAATTATATTTTGTAATAAATGTGTTTTGTTATTGTTTGAACCATTGTTTTGCATAATTTAAAACCCGTCTAAGAATAAGGGGGTTATGTTTTGGCTGGACACAGTCTCGATATATCTAAACATCTTGGTTTCAATGAAATATACTCAACATTTTATGTACCTTGTTTCTATAATAATCGTCTCATATACACTAACCCCAGTGATCTACTGTGTTCTATATTTAATGAAAATTGAAGGTAATTTTCCGGTCGGTAATATTTCTATCCCTTACTAAAAGTATTGCATCCGATGATTGAGGAAAAGTCGTCCAAGAGATAAAAGCAGAACGAAATCAATCGTAAAATTCGGCATCGGCCATCAGCACACGTAGGTCCTGGCAAAACGAAAGGGAAGAATAATTTATAACCCTTTCAAGTGTAACTACAGCGCAGATTATAACGAAGCTTGTTCACTCTGCGTAAACAGATTTTTATTTATTAACAGGAAGATAAATAATATGATAACACATATAAAACAATACACTAGAGTCATACATAAATTAAAAAAAAATCACAGAATTTAAAATGCCACCTGACTCAATTATGTATCTATTTGTAAATAGAAACAACGTACGGAATTCATTATTATATTGAACACGCAGGGTACTTTACGCTCTTTGAGGACACGTTACCAATAATCGTATATTAAATTTTATGCCAAAAATTAAATTATTTTCTAAGTAAATGGGAAACAAAGTCAGAGTAACGATTGATAAATCACAGCTTTAACTCCCCATAAAGTGATAAATCGGTTCTCCCATTACTATTTGCTTCGAGTGGAGTATCTGTTGTAGCAAATGTCGCTGTAACATATAGATATTATGCAACAGCGTCGGGGACGGCAAGGGATTAGTCCAGAGCGTAGAACCCTTTTTTAATTCAGTAACAGTCACGTCCCAGTCAAATAAAAGTTGATTGAAAGTGACGATAACACACAAGTGAAATCACAGAATAGAAATAGGTAACAAAATAGTGAGGTAAGGTTTGTATTTTGTAGCACTGATGGTTAATTGAAGGAACACCTGCGCAGAGTAGCCGGCCTTTCGGTTTTCTATAGACTATGACCACGTTGGACGCCAGATATGACCGGTGGTCGTGGGTGTGGTTTTAGGAAAACACGAATTTGGCGTTTTACAGTTTATTTGCACTTAAGGCACACCGAACTGCGACGTACACGCACGTACTCCCGCCTTGGGTCTCGGTAGTCGACTAACTTCCAAGCGTCCCGTGCGCGCGCGCATCCTCTTACCCCGCACGTCTCGTAACACCCTAACGACCCTTAGGGCGACAACTGCGTATCGGGTTACGTCTACATGCTATAAGACTATACTCGGAAGCATAGATGGACAAAATGTAATCAGATTAATGAAAAACGATTACGATTACATTTTGCGTTTTTCATCATTAATATGACTGCATTTTGCTCATCCATGTTTTAAACACTACGGAATCCTCAATTGCTTACACATTTATGACTCCTTAATGTTTTGGAGGGATTTAATATTGACTAGCTGTCCCGGCAGACCTTGTTCTGCCCTATTTTTCTAAAACAAAGGCATATTGTTTTTTTTTTAATGTTAATAGCTTCCCCGACAGATTTTTTTGAAAATTGTTTGAAAGAACCTGGCCTTAATGCTATATGTATAAAAATTGACAAATATTGACATTAATATTTATACGTCACTCAATTGTTTTGCCTTCCCGGAACCCGTCCACTGACATTTAAACTTTATGGTATGGTGTTAAAGTTCAAATTGACTTTAAAATATTATTACGAATTTTTTGTATGAGAATATAGAAAAGTGTTGTTTTTAGACTTTTTCGGACAATTTTTTTAATTTTTCTCTCCGTAATAACCTTCCCCATACTTCAACAAACACAACAAAAAAGAATCGGTTTAGTCGTTCTCGAGTTTCGCGCTTATCAAGACATAGCTGATCCGGCAAACGTAGTTTTGCTATATAAGTTCTTGTAATATCTTCTATGATGTTCATTGAAATTAAGTGATGTCAAAGACAATTTTGTTCATAATTAAATACTCTTAATCAACAAAACATTTATTTGGATAAAGATTAATATTATTACGTTGATACAACTCTTAATGCATTAATTTCGACCAAATTAGATTACCATAAAAACGGTTCTACCGGTTCGGTTCAACCGAACACAACCGAACACAACCGAACACATCCGAACACAACCGAACACAGCCGAACACAACCGAATAGAACCAAACACAACCGAACACAACCGAACACAACCGAACACAACCGAACACAACCGAACAGAACCGAACACAACCGAACAGAACCGAACACAACCGAACACAACCGAACACAACCGAACACAACCGAACACAACCGAACACAACCGAACACAACCGAACACAACCGAACACAACCGAACACAACCGAACACAACACAACACAACCGAACACAACCGAACACAACCGAACACAACCGAACACAACAGAACACAACCGAACACAACCGAACACAACCGAACACAACCGAACACAACCGAACACAACCGAACACAACCGAACACAACCGAACACAACCGAACACAACACAACACAACCGAACACAACCGAACACAACCGAACACAACACAACACAACCGAACCTAACCGAACACAACCGAACAGAACCGAACACAACCGAACACAACACAACACAACCGAACACAACCGAACACAACCGAACACAACCGAACACAACCGAACACAACCGAACACAACCGAACACAACCGAACACAACCGAACACAACCGAACACAACCGAACCGAACCGAACACAACCGAACAGAACCGAACACAACCGAACACAACACAACACAACCGAACCTAACCGAACACAACCGAACACAACCGAACACAACCGAACACAACCGAACACAACCGAACACAACACAACACAACACAACCGAACATAACCGAACACAACCGAACACAACCGAACACAACCGAACACAACCGAACACAACCGAACACAACCGAACACAACCGAACACAACCGAACACAACCGAACACAACCGAACCTAACCGAACACAACCGAACACAACCGAACAAAACCGAACACAACCGAACACAACCGAACACAACCGAACACAACCGAACACAACCGAACACAACCGAACACAACCGAACACAACCGAACACAAC
The DNA here is from genome assembly GCA_036320925.1 of Automeris io. NCBI lineage: Eukaryota > Metazoa > Arthropoda > Insecta > Lepidoptera > Saturniidae > Automeris > Automeris io. The sequence continues at coordinate 13,687,798 of JAUDJH010000005.1, forward strand.
CGAACACAACCGAACACAACCGAACACAACCGAACACAACACAACACAACCGAACACAACACAACACAACCGAACACAACACAACACAACCGAACCTAACCGAACACAACCGAACACAACCTAACCTAACCTAACACAACCGAACAGAACCGAACACAACCGAACACAACACAACACAACCGAACACAACCGAACAGAACCGAACACAACCGAACACAACACAACACAACCGAACCTAACCGAACACAACCGAACAGAACCGAACCTAACCGAACACAACCGAACAGAACCGAACACAACCGAACACAACACAACACAACCGAACCTAACCGAACACAACCGAACACAACCGAACACAACCGAACACAACATAACACAACCGAACCTAACCGAACACAACCGAACACAACCGAACACATCCGAAAACAACCGAACACAGCCGAACACAACCGAACACAACCAAACACAACCGAACACAACACAACCGAACCTAACCGAACACAACCGAACAGAACCGAACACAACCGAACACAACACAACACAACCGAACCTAACCGAACACAACCGAACACAACCGAACAGAACCGAACAGAACCGAACACAACCGAACACAACATAACACAACCGAACCTAACCGAACACAACCGAACACAACCGAACACATCTGAAAACAACCGAACACAGCCGAACACAACCGAACACAACCGAACACAACCGAACACAACACAACCGAACACAACACAAAAAAGTGTTAAAGTTCAAATTGACTTTAAAATATTATTACGAATTTTTTGTATGAGAATATAGAAAAGTGTTGTTTTTAGAATTTTTCAGACAATTTTTTTAATTTTTCTCTCCGTAATAACCTTCCCCATACTTCAACAAACACAACAAAAAAGAAATCAGGCAAATCGGTTTAGTCGTTCTCGAGTTTCGCGCTTATCAAGACATAGCTGATCCGGCAAACGTAGTTTTGCTATATAAGTTATTGTAATATCTTCTATGATGTTCATTGAAATTAAGTGATGTCAAAGACAATTTTGTTCATAATTAAATACTCTTAATCAACAAAACATTTATTTGGATAAAGATTAATATTATTACGTTGATACAACTCTTAACAAATAATGCATTAATTTCGACCAAATATGTTTACCATAAAAACGGTTCTAGTGACTTAATCTTAAAAGATAGATATATACTGTCGCGGACATTTTTTTAGACCATTTCAAGAGCAATAATTCTTTCATACATATATTTTTGGTATCTTGTACCGTTTTCGCAGCGCACGCAATGGAAGCCTTCAAGGATGAATAATTTTCCCCGTTTTTTTCACATTTTCCATTATTTCTTCGCTCCTAATAGTTGCATCGTGATGTTTTATAGCCTAAAGCGTTCCTCGATAAATAGTCTATTTAACACAAAAAGAATTTTTCAATTCGAACCAGTAGTTCCTGAGATTAGCGCGTTCAAACAAACAAACAAACAAACAAACAAACAAACAAACAAACAAACAAACTCTTCAGCTTTATAATATTAGTATAGATTACAGAATAACAAAATTAATATTACGACTACACTTTGTAATTGTTAATCATTAATCAGATTACATTTTGCTCTGGAGTGTGTGGCTGAATTTTATGATTTAGTTCCCCCTTCTACCATAGCTTGACAAGACGTTGTGCGAGCTTGCACCTTTATGTGGTTGATATTCCAGCTGCTCGCACGGAGCGATACATCTCCTCCTTTTTGTTGCGAACCGCCAAGGAGTGGAATTCGCTTCCTGCGTCTGTGTTTCCAGCATCTTATGACATGGGAATCTTCAAGCGTCGAGTGAATCGGTATTTGCTGGGTGAGCGCGCTCCATCGTCGGCCTCATCATCACTTTCCAGCAGGTGAGATTGAGGTTAAGCACAAGCTTGTCAGTAATACAAAATCCTAATAACTTATATATATATGTATATGTAGAGCTGTGCCGGTGAAGTGGCTGTGTCGTCCGCAAGGTCCTGTCACAATACCAGCGCTGCAGAGTCTAGTGCTCTGTGGCACAAGCTGAGACAGGGCCCTTATTGGCAGCGGCCTAGATTTTCTTGTGTATTGTTTGTGATTTTTTTGTGTATGTTTTTTTTTCTGGTTTTTCATGTAATTTATTGTAGCATGTCACTTCTGTCTGGTTGCTGCTAATAAAACGTTTTCTTTCTTTCTTAATAATAAAAAAATGATTTTTTAAAGGATAAAGTCCAAAATGAGACCGACAGAGAACTAAAGTTGTCAACATAGCTCTCCAAATTAGCAAGTTGAAGTGGCAGTGGGCAGGCCAAATATGCCGAAGAACCAAGTAGTAGGAGCAGGCGGGTTCTTGAGTGGAGACTGCGAATTGTGCGGAGTGACGACCTGTGGAAAGTGACTGGAAGAGATTAAATGAGAAGAGCCGAAGACCAGGTTAAATGGCAGTTGTTGGGAGAGGCCTGCAATGGACTGGAGTGGGCTGATGATGATGGCTAAGTGGATAAAGAACTATCGTAGGTCAGAACCCCATTGCATACCTCTGAATATTTCAAAATTAGGTACAGATTTAGACGTTATATGCTCACCGGTGAAGGAAAAATCACTAGAGAATCGACATGGAATCTAATAGAAATATCATGTGCAAGCGCTCTGGGAACAGCGATCAGCAGCGCAAAGCGCGAAGTAGATAATACCATTGATGATATATCTCACCCTGGAAAGGATATAGTATGACGGTATAGCCAATGAATCAAGGAACAAAATTATGTAATTTGTACAAAACATTCCATACATATTTTCTTGGAAATTCTTCGTTTATTTACCTAAAACAATTTTGTTTTGCAAAATGATACTTGGTTTTTTAGCTTTTACTTAAGTAATGACGATTCCTTCTTACAAATTTTAATTTAAAATGAGATTATTATTATTTAGATATACGAATACAGCATAAACAATAACATTATTTTGTATTCGTCACTACAAGGGAACATTTTAACATAAAAACTGGAGTTTTTAATAAAAATACTTAAATCTTGAATATCTCAGAAATTAACAAGTTTCGGACATGGTGTCATATGACTTAAATGACTCCAAATAAGCTGTACTACAACGTCTATCAAGAAATGTATCGCATTACCGTTCACCCTGTATAATATAATACCATTCTAAAGATGAATTTCGTTTTGTAATAAAACTTATCATGTTTGAAGGTAATCGGTCAGACGTGCAGTTAATAATACCAAATGGATGGCTCAGAACAATACTGCGGGAAACTGGTAATGTTTATTTCTTTTCCGGTCACGCACAAATAAAATTTGCTTTCAAGCCTCTTATTTTAAACTAAAAGAGTAGAAACAAAGCTGACAGTCCACCTTGATGACAGTGGCTGTTATAATCTTTTACAGAGTAGAACAACAGGAATATTGCTATGGTACTACCGAGTACCACCTTTGAAAGCAAAAATAACTGAAGACCTATCACGAATGTATTCCGAGATATTAAAAAAAAAATATTCTGAATTGACTTCAGCGTGCCTGATGGATATTATAGTGCTATCTAAAAACCGAGTACAACTATATATGTAGAGCCAACCCACTGTAATCACCGCGATCATGCCGACCTATACAAATATCTCTTCATACTTCTCTTAAAGAACCCAATATCTTAATAAGAAAATACTCTCGCCGGAGTACCATTTCACAGTTGAATGAACCGACAAGCGTAAGAGTAAGAGAACTTCTTAGTTGTAGATGAAGTAAAAGTTACCGTAAAACTATGACGCCGAAATCCAGGCATTTTTTTATTGTATCTTCTTTTGATTCTCAATTCTATGTGGTGTTGCAGTTAAAGAATTGCTTGATAAAGAATTTGTGTACGTTGGGCACGACAAATAAGTGACGCAAACATAAAGTGGTCCTTATTAGTAGCGTTCTTTCCATAGATGCATGCAAGCATTGCATGCCCTTATAATAAATAAGTTTTGAATGAATTGTTAAAGGTTAAAGAAAAAAATTAATCATTTATAGTCATATCTATTCTATATTCACTCGGTTTATGTTTGACTATAAACCTATGAAAGCAATATAACATATATTATCATAATATAATATTCAAATTAATTATACGCATTCTGCCTACTTTGTCCAAATATCATATGCACGTCACTGGTCCTTATAGGGACAGATAGTAAAAGAATACCTCGTAAGATGAGATATGTTTGCCCTATACTGATTCACTAGTCTAATTATGCAGAGAAACAATCTTGGATTCTTATTTCAAGGATTTACAACAAGGTTAACCATGAATTGAATATCTTGAATTTATCTAATTACGAATGTAAGATGAAGCTGAGGGACTAGTTGTCGAATCTGGAGTATAATGATACTGAGGAACTGTTGCGGGAATAAATGTACTTGGTGTTTAACATTATTGTGAAATTATTATTTACTTTGATAGTATAGTGTATATAATATTATTGTCTTGTTTGGAGTTAAAATTGGAGCTACGCAGTGGATATAAACTGCACGTAACATATTGTGTGAAATGCGTTTAAATCCAAGATTCAGGTAGTACTAGTTTGGGTGTGAGCTGACTTTAATGTGCTGCTTTGTAATTGTTTTTCTAATAAATAATTAATTATTAATTATTTAAGGACAAACTGATATAGATACAATATATGAAATACATACAACCACTAATTTATCTTTGTTTACCCCGAAAGGGATATAGTAAGACGAAATATTATTATTATTTATAAAAAATATTAATGCACGGGTTGGTTAAAAATTTAAATATGAAAGGTTAAAAGGTTTCAACACTGGGATTCACGAAAGTCCTGAGCAAAGTTCAGTTAGGATCACACTTTTCAGACCAACACCTATTTTGCGGTTTTTTATTACCCGCATTTGCCCGCATTACTAATGAGTTCAACGAAAATTAAGAAGGTCCTCTGAATGTATTATGCAAACTGTTATGGAATCTTTTGTGACTCAGGTTAAGTTGCCCTTGTAAAACCCTTCACTGTATATTTTTAGATTATTTATACATTATGTTCATCAAGCGACTTTTTTCAAGCATTTCGCGGTTATATTTATATCGATTTTGACAAATATAATAATAATCTGTTGAATCAAATTCTTTAAATTTTACATAATTTAAGTTACTTTGACGCAAGCCCTAGTCGTGAGACTGTACCGCAGGCGTCAGCGCCCACCATTACAAAACATACATATATTTACTAAACATACAGATGTGTTGTGTATAGGTGTGTTTATGTGTAGAAAAGCGTGAGTAAAGAGTAAGTGTTGTGTGTGAGTGTAGATTATATATAAGTATACAAAACATCTTCGCCTTGTGAATAATCAAGCTGCATCAAGTGATCTCTAACTTTGATTTTAAGTTCATAAAGGAAAGGGAATAGATATTAAGAGTTCTATTTAATTTATTGTAGAATCAAGCGCTTAAAATTTTGAAGAGCCTAGAGGCGAGCGCGGTTCGGTTAGGTTCGGTTTGCAGACAGTAAGACCTGGATGTTTATTTAGAAGACTCAAAGTGAAATTGTTGCGTTATATTTGTTTTCGGGCAGTAGACTTGAGGGAGTCTCCTGCCTGGATGTGAGGGAGGCGGTGCACGGTGTCCGGCGCGGCGCCTGAGAGAGAGGTTTTGGAGGGGTGAACGCTTTACTTTCAGACCTCCCAGGCTACCTCAGCCTCAACAAGGCTTTTTGACCGCGGGCGTCTGGATGAATTTGGTTTTCCAGGTCCAGGTGGAGCAATTAGAGGGACATCCAGGGGGTTTTTAGTCAGTAGAAGACTGACACATCGGGGTCGCTGCCTTCACAGTCGTCCTGATGGTCCTATGCAGGATTTTCACCCGGGTAACAAAAATAAAGATATCTGTTAATAACTTTAAAGCATTTAACTGTTTTTTATGATTATACAAAATAAGTATATAATATATGAATGAACACTAAGCGTTTAGGAATATTTTTATTCCATAATTTAAACTTCTAAATAAATGATCATATTTTCGAAGAAAAATAATTTTAAAATATGGACTCTCTAGTTAACTACGCTATACTAAAGATATCTAAACAAAATGTTATTATATTTATCTAGGTATATACATATATATGAACTCTTGTGTTAATTAACATAACATCGTAGAGCCTAAATAGGAAACCAGCGCTGAGTGGCTCAGCTCGTTACTTGGCATTTGCTGAGTTGATTTCCCTTTGCCGCATCATCACTACACAGGATGTTTATTTTTGTTGTTTTCTATCTTGAATTAACCTATACTTCTGTGTTATACTATATACTATGATGTTAAATTAATGCTTTTTTTTATGTAAGGTATGAATACGGAGTTGTACAAAGCGACTTGCCGGTGCAGGTATCTCTGCCAAGACATGACTAGCAGAATTCGATGCGTGTTTAGCTCTCGATACTGAGTGTTAAGCAAAGCACCCCCAGTGAGGTGTTGAAGACAGTCTACAGATGCAGGCAATCGACTAAGAATTTCGAGGGTATGTGGAAAAACAGTAAAATCTCATTGAAGTTTAAGCTGTGGAATCGGTTTTAGCCATCTTTTGCCAAGTTGCAAGGTAAATAAAGCAATAATAATAAATGTATCGTTACGCTGTATCCCTTTTAGGGTGAGCTGATATACATTAGTGCTTGTATTCACTTTGCGCTTATATATCATGCTCAACGTGACCAGAAGTGCAGCTAATCGCCGTTCTCAGGGCACTTATACATGATATTTTATTAGACGCCATGCGGGTAAGTTGCAAGGTAATTTTAATAATTCCTCAAAATTATTTATCTATAATATAAAAATAAATCGCAAAATGTCTTGATAAGCGCGAAACTCGAGAACGGCTGAACCGATTTGCCTGATTTCTTTTTTATTGTGTTTGTTGAAGTCTGGGGAAGGTTATTACGGAGAGAAAAATTAAAAAAAATTGTTTGAAAACGTCTAAAAACAACACTTTTCTATATTCTCATACAAAAATTTCGTAATAATATTTAAAAGTCAATTTGAACTTTAACACCATACCATAAAGTTTAAATGTTAGTGGACGGGTTCCGAGAAGGCAAAACAATTATTGAGTGACGTATAAATATTAATGTCAATATTTGTCAATTTTTATACATATAGCATTAAGGCCAGGTTCCTTCAAACAATTTTTAAAAAACAGCCGACAGACCAATAGGGTTTGGCAGAATAAAAACTGACGGGGAAGCTATTAACATTAAAAAAAAACAATGTGACTTTGTTTTAGAGAAATAGGGCAGAACAAGGCCTGCCGGGACAGCTAGTAGTCAATATAAACCTTAAATTAAACAGTTTTTAAAACCATGATATGATTTATTTTTAGCCAGTCAAAAGCCGGGTTTCTGAAGACACAGGTGCTAGCGGCACGCGATGTACTCACGAGTGCTGCTCTAAAACGCAGAAGCAAAAGGGAGGAGTGGATTTTTACAGCACCTTCCTCACAGGGAGCGCAGACCAGAGTAAGGCGACACGCCTAGCCGCGTACTGAGAACGAGGGCCCAGTAGTGCCCTCGGTCCCGGTAGGTGGCAGGAGGAACACCCGGGTGTGTCAGTCGGGGCAAGTCCAACACTGCTCCCTGACGGTCTATAATGGATTTTTTTACACTGGCTCGACATAGTGACTACAGAGTACCTGATGGTAAGTACAGTGTAGTCCAAAAACGAAAGCGACTATCAAAGGATGAAAATCCATTGATAGTCTACATCGTCATGTCGGCCCACATATACCACGACTGAAGGTCTCTAGGTATATGAGCTACTGGATATGCACAAGCTGATCACGAAACGCGACAAGCCGAAACTGGTCACTATGACGGGCTTTACACCCATGCACTGTGGTCGCGATCCAGACGGGTATCGGCGCCCTACCACCTCGCTGCTGCTCGTTTAGTACCACCTAGGAGTCACGTGTAGGGAAATAAGGGTAAAGCCTACGGACGCGAGTAGCTTTGACTCCCAAAAACAAAGACAAGAAGAACAACAAGATTTCTCGCAGGTTACAAAAAAAAAAAGATTTCTTAAGACGTATAAACAATTGGTTTTGGCTGAAGGTTGTGGCAACAATCCATTATTAAATTTCTTCTTTGGATAAATATCGACCTACAATGAGCTAATTTAGGCTTTGCCTAAAACTTTGGCTCATTTCAAAGTTTAACTGTAGGTGTTTGCTTTTGGCCGAATAAGGCCAAAGCCTTTGCTCGGACACTAAATAACCGCGAATTATTAATGAAGCAACTGATTAGTGATTATCGTGATTGTGTAACGCTTAGTTCTTTGTCCAAATTGTGTCTTATTACCTTGGAGATAAAGTTGAGATACGCTGGAAAGTACAAATGGAAGGTAAACGGGGTTGCTCACGCGCATTCAAGTTCAGTGTTACTCAAACCGCGCTAGTTGACGCGCGGGCTATCCGATTGCAGTAATTAAAAATCGCGCCATCGGAATATTTCGAAATTCGATTGTGTTTTATTGTGGCCAGTGTTTGTGTGTTTTTGGATTATTTACCTTATAGTTTTTTTTAATAATCGTAAGTTTTTTTTTACTTTTATTAGAGGTATTAATTTACTGACCTTATTGTTTTATTTAATTATTCATTATTGTTGTTTTTGTTTTTGATTAGTTCTAGTTTAGATTAGTTTGATTAGTTTTGATTAGTTAAATAGGAAATAAAAAATCTTTTAGTACAAGTTTATCTTTAAACGGGTTTCAATGGGTTTCAACAAATTTTTATTTGTTACAAAAAGTACCATAACTTTTGTAATAAGAACTGTATTATTAAAAAAAAGGATTATTCTTGAAAAAAACTTAGCACAGCTTACAATTAATTATAGTTTTGTAATAAAACCGTAAAAAATTATTATTTTTATATTTATTGTTACTATTTAAACACATGTATGGGTTTCGAAATTAATGGCTGCTTCTTGTAAAACTTTTTGCTTATATTTAGCAATAGTTATGTTTATTACCATTTTTGCTAGATGCATAATATTAAGAAAGGAATTATAATTATATTGGTCTATTTATTAGTAATTTTAGTGGTCCAATAATACATTTTCCATCGGTAAAGAGAACAATTTACTGAGAAAAACCGACAAGGAAGGCTAATTATTTGTTATAAAAAATATATAAGTTAAAAATATTGTGGCAGAAATAAATACATTTTTATAACAATGCTTTTGAGCTGTATTAAATTCCTTATTACAGAACACAGCTTATAACTTTTATAACAATCCTGTTATTTTTATTATCATATAAAAGTAGTTTTTTTATACAAACCACTAATTATATTGTATATTGTAAACCACTTTAGTGTAAACATTATTTATGATACATTAAAAACAGACATATACAGAAACTAGAAATATAACACAAGGTATTGTTCTTATATATTAGTCTATAATAAGAATGCAGTAGTGATTTTGTGTAAGGAGGTGGTAAAATTACGGTACATATTATGTGTGGCGTAAATATGTGTTGGCTGTAAAAGAAAAAAGAAGGTTTTGTGAGAAAGAATTGTAAAAAAGGAAGATCGATTGAATTTGAAAATTAGAACGAATTTTTCTTTGTTTTGTGTTTTCGTGAAAAAATTTTGTTTTAAATATATATACATATGTATATAGATATATAGGGAGAAATTTATGTAACTGTTCAAAAAGTATTACAAAATATATAATACAAAAGTGATAATAAGTGCTTCATTGAATTACGGGAGAGCTCCTCAATATGACAGCCTTATAAGTTCACAATACGAAATTACAGTACATATTTTACACCATAAAATAAAAAAAAAATTAAGAAATAAAAGTATTGTTTTTAAACTAAAGTTTTTTTTTTTTAATAAGGATTATATCAATTAAATAATAGCCACACCGTCGTCGGAGGGACGAGTTCGCCCAGAGCGAGCGCGACATCCCCCGGTGACAATAGCCGGGCAGTAGACTTGAGGAAGTCTGCTGCCCGGATGAGAGGCAGGCGGTGTGTAGTGTCCGGCGCGCCGCCTCAGAGAGAGGTTTTGTAGGGGGGGATTTTTACTCCCACCCCTCCCCCAGAGAAGAAGCCTCAACAAGGTCTTTTGTTCCCTGGGCGTCTGGACGAATTTGGCTTCCCAGGCCCGGGTGGAGCAATCAGAAGGTCACTGCGGGAGCTTTTAGTCAGTAAAAGTCTGACCAACCGGGGTCGCTGCCCTCACAGCGTCCCTGATGGTCCTATGTAGGATTTTCCCCCGGGATACAAAAAAAAAGCTAACGATTAAATGTGAAACAACGTAATTATTAACGACGTAAAAACCAAGTCGTATTAACCACACAGATAAAGTAACGAAGTTGCGTTTCCACAAAGGCCTTCATTGAATGACCATCAGTTTTTATTGATATATGCTAATAGTATGTTGTTTTTGTTGGTACAAAATTACTGAGATCCAGTTTCCAGTATTACCACGCTGGACAAAATCCCCTTAATATTAAAAAACCCCTAAAATATTTTACAGGCACCTGCGTTGAAAGATTTATTGCCCAAATCGTTAATTATAAATTTAAATGCGTTTTGAATTAGTACTATGTCAAAACACATAGATTATAAAATATTTATTGCATTACTTTTAACAAAATATTGTCAAATGGAACGTAAGACATGGTCTCTTTAAAATTTAATTTTATTAATTAGCCCAATAAATTGATAGAATGCGTAAGAAAACAACCATTGTTGTTTGAATAAACAGATAGATGATTCATTAAAAAAATTAGATCACAAAATTCCAATTTTCGCAATAAAACCCTCTAGAAGTGGTAAAACTCCTAACTTGCCACATCACTTGCAACATCACTGCCAATTTTAACAGACATGTAGACGGCCTCGTCTTGGTCTTCAATTTATGTTCGACACTAGCGGAGCCGGTCGGATCGCATGAACATTTTTTTCCACTTCTGTAATTTAAGGCTGTGGTTTTTTTTTATATTCAGAAGACTCTGATTAATGACAAAACCTATAACCCAAGCGACGTGCACGCCAACAGAAAAATCAACAAACGAGGAGTCTAGTTTCATAACCCACTATAACATATTTTTTTCAAATCCCATAAATTTATAAAAACTTTGTATACTCCTATAAAAAAACTCTCATAATTTTATAAAAAAATAATCTTAGACTTAACAATCACATAAGGCTTAAGGTTAGAAGGAGTGAAAAAGCAAAAAAGAAAAAAGGATTATATAATATTTGCTTTGAAATACATTTCAAATTACTATTAGGACCATTAAGTAATTTTGTACGAAAAATCGTTTTAGCGGGTTATGAAATTAGACGCATCAATTTCCGCAATACTTTGTTAGGTCGGGCGATTACCCGAACTGGGTCCTGAGCCATAGTACACGAGAATAAAATTCTTCATAGTGACTCGCTTTGGCCTGTCGCGTTCGGGCTGAGCTTATGTATATCCAGTAACTCTTATACCTAGAGAACATCACTCGTGCTACACTGTACTTACCATCTGGTGCACTGTAGTCATTTTTTCTAGCCAGTGCAAAAAACACTTTGTCATCCGGGTATCTTGTTGCTATCCGGAAACAACACCAACCCAAAAAGCAAGAACAAGACGTCTAGAAGACCATAACAACGGTACTTGCATCGGCAGTACATATACTAAAATTGGAACTATACAGAGAAGACTAGCATGGCCCCTGCGCAAGGACAAGAGGCAAAATCGTGAAGCGTTCCACATTTTTCTCGGAAGTATCCGGATTCCCAGGCTCGGCGAAGGCGAGGAGAGGCAGTGCTGGCACCCCGGTGATTTTAGTCGGGGCAGGTCCGACACACCGGGGGGAGTGGCCCTCACCGCTCCCCTGACGGTCCGTAGGGATTTCCACAGGGTTAACAAGAAAGAAAAAAAAAAGACCATAACAACAACAAATCAACAATTCTCCAATGAACGAACACAATCGCTCATATTCAAAGCTCGAACGTCAAAGATTTATAAGATGCTGTGGTGCTCTATAATTGTGGAGGCATTTATATTTTCTATTTTGGTACCACAGTCCTTTTGTTTTCTTACTCAATGTCACCCATGTTGGCACTGGCACCCAGGTATGTGAAATAAAATAAAACAAGATTGGTGACAGCATACAAGATATATGATGTGATATTACATATTATTCTTTCATTGTTTTATAAATTTGTATGTTGTGTTGTCCCTATTTTCTTAATAAACCTTTCTTTCTTTCAATCGTTGTGTATCAATTTTGAAATATATTGCCAGCTATTAAAGTTTGATACCCCTGGTTCCCGAGTAATTTCCTCGAGACCGGAACGGGCTTGGCTAACTAGTCGACCTCTTTCAACCGACTAATCGACTAACCGGCTAGTCGGCTAAGTCATTGTCGACACATTTCTAATTATTTTTTAATTAGTTATGACTAATATTCCAACTGAGACTGGTTTGTGGAATTTGTAGCAGAGTTTAATTAATTTCGTTATTAGCACGTTGCTGACGTACCGTGGCATATGCGTAGGTAGAATGTACTAAGGAAATAAACAATACTTATAAATATAACTTTGTTTTAATAATTTTTCTATTCGTAATACTTGATATTCTTTGTGTTAAAACATTTTTACATGTATATTCTTATTAATTCCTTTTTTGGTATCACGGGGGCTACGGAAGTATCTGGATTCGCAGGCTCGGCGAAGGCGAAGAGAGGGTAGTGATGGCACCCCGGTGGTTTTTAGTCGGGGCAGGTCTGACACACAGGGGGGGGTGGTCCTCACCACTTCCCCTTACGGTCCGCAGGGATTTCCACCGGATTATCAAAAAAAAAAGGTATCCCGGGGGAAATCCCTAATAGACCTCAGGGGCGGTGAAGGCCCCTGTGTCGGACTTGTACCGACTAAAACCCCCGGGGTGTTCCTCTTACTCGTCTGCCGGAGCCAGCCATTGGCCATTCCTTGGCCACTTCCTTGGTACCCGGCGACGTTTGGTCTTAAGGTAGGCCTCTCCCTATTGCAAAAAGCAAGGGAAGGGTGGTGTTAAAGGCCATCCACTCCTCGCTTGCCTACTTATCTTGGAGCAGTGTGTGGGAACACATCGCACATTGCTCCAACCGCTCAAGGCGTTATATCCGGTTTTAGGGAGGAAAGCCACCAATGTAGGCCCTCCCCAGGCGTCCTGTTCTGCGTTGGCGGCGGATTGGGTTCTCGGAGGTGGCTACTGCCTCCCGGTCCCGCTTGTTGTTGGCGTTGTTGAAGTTGGCGGCTTTTGACTTGATTGACCGTAGAACTCGTAGACTTCTTAGCGATGACTCTATAACGGAGACTAAAATGCAGAACATCGGGCATGGACGTAAAATCGAGGTAAATTTTTGGGAGTCGAAGCTGCTCGCGTCCGTAGGCTTTAGCCTAGTTTCCTTGCACGTGGCTCCTGGGTGGTGCTAAACGAGCAGCAGCGAGGTGGTAGGGCGTCGGTGCCCGTCTGGATCGCGACCATAGACATGGGTGTAAAGCCCGTCGTAGTGACCAGTTTCGGCTTGTCGCGTTTCGGGATCAGCTTGTGTATATCCAGTAGCTCATATACCTAGAGACCTTCAGTCGTGGTATACGAGGGCTGACATGACGATGTAGACTATCAATGGATTTTCTTCCTTTGATAGTTGCTTTCGTTTTTGGACTACACTGTACTTACCATCAGATACTCTGTAGTCTCTATGTCGAGCCAGTGTAAAAAAATATATAATAAAAACAAAAAATCGCCTGCCGCGAAGTCATTTACCAGTTACACAGTGGAGAGTGTTCTCCGTAGCTACATTCTCTGATTCCGCCAGCCCCATTTTGACATAAAACTACCAGACACTGTGTCTGATACCATTCATATCCAGTGGATATTCTTTATAAGTATGTTGTTAAGTTGCATTCAGCAAACAAACAGGAAAGGAGTGGAAAATGCTTCCAGCGGGCATATTTCCATGATCATATAACTGGAGAGCCTTTAAGAGAAGAGTGAATAGGCATTTGTTGGGCGGACGCCCTCCATCGTCGGACTTATTTTCACTTTCCACCAGGTGTAATTGAAGTCAGCCTGTAAATCATAAAAAACCTGTGTTTTCATACAACCGTAGTTTACAAAACTTAAAAACAGCTCCTATCGGGTGTTATGTGGTCATTTATCACAGAGTAAAAAAAATACAGTTGCGTCTTGCAATAGGGTTACATCAGCAGACTTTGCCCGCAGCGTCGTAATGAGATTTGTAATTTAAAATGTCTTAATGTTTATTACAACACTATTCTGCATATTGGTGAGGAAAACCGCAGTGTGTTACGAGATGATTCAACGGTGGTCACCGTCGAGAAGACCTTTCTGTTGACGAAAGAATAATGTGTATTAATAATGTATTGAGGTGTTGGTTCTCCTACAAATTCGTTATCGCAAATATTGCTACTGAGATCTCTAAAGTAATTTTTATTTTTATGCAGTATGTTTTCAATAACCTGTCCGAGCTAAAAATACCTCATATTGATGACACGATAATATTGCCAAAAATATTAGAAAATTATACCATTCGAGAACATTAAATTATTATATCATATAAAAATGAAGAAATTTAATTATTTTAGATTCGATCTATGCTCGGATTAGGTAATTTACAAAATCAGTTTAAACACTAATGAATTGTCTTAATTGATATGCATTGATTGGAATCAATGGGATTCATGATCCTTTTGACGTCATACGGTACGACTCATACCTTACTTGTGTAGATGGGCAAAGTGTAATCAGATTAATAAAAATGATTACGATTACATTTAGCGTTTTTTACCATTAATATGATTGCATTTTTCTCATCTATGTTTTAAACAATAAAGAATCCCAGATTGCATACACATTTATGATTTCTTAATGTTTTAAATGAATTTAATCATGATTAGAGAGCAAGAAAATTAAAATTACGACTATTTTGTAATCGTTAATCATTAATCAGATTATGTATTTATGTATTCG
The DNA here is from genome assembly GCA_036320925.1 of Automeris io. Taxonomy (NCBI): domain Eukaryota; kingdom Metazoa; phylum Arthropoda; class Insecta; order Lepidoptera; family Saturniidae; genus Automeris; species Automeris io. The sequence continues at coordinate 13,702,844 of JAUDJH010000005.1, forward strand.
ACGTTTTTCTTCTGTCAGGTTTATGTGCTATGTTAATAGATAATTGTGAATGCAGGATATTGTGACGTGTTGATTAAGCAATTACGAAATTATGTTCAAGGCAGCTCTAGCGCTTTCAGAAACATAATATGGGTACTCGAATCTATCTACACACAAATATTAATATATATATAGCAAATATGTCATCTAATTATAGAAATTTTAAATATATTTTAAGGTGATATGAACTAATAAATAAAGTTTATGTACTGTAACAATCTATTTATACAGGTAATTTTACAGATGAGGGTTATATAGCTCTAGCGCTTTAAGAAGCAATCTATGTATATAGAAATATTAAACTATTCACTATACGTCAACTTATTATAGAAATTTTAAATATATTTTACGGTTATTTTAACTAACAAATAAAGTTTATGTACTGCAACAATGTATCTATTTATACAGGTAAATTTATAGACGAGGGTTATGTTTTACGATATACTAATTGTTACCTTCTTGTAACTAATAAAAATGTAAATAAATATAATATATATATTTTTTTTGATACCCCGAGGGAAATCCCTAACGGACCTCAGGGAGCGGTGAGGGCTGCCCCCTGGTGTGTCGGACTTGTACCGGCTAAAACCCCCGGGGTGTTCCTTCTTCCCGTCTGACCGGGGCCAGAGGTACAGTGTCATCCTCTTCTCCGACCCTCGGCAACGTTTGGCCTTTTGTAAAACCACATCTCTGCACTGCGAGGAGTGTTGAAGGGAGCCACCCCTCGCACACCTCAATATCTTGGAGCGGTGAGCGGAAACACGTCACACACCGCTCTCGCCTGGATAAACTGGGCAGCACTCTCCCTCATGTGCACCGCCCAGGCGTCTTATCCGGTTTTAAGGAGGAAAGCCTCTGGCGAAGGCCCTCCTCCTTTGTCCTGTCCTGCGTGGGCGGCGGATCGGATTGTCAGGGGCGGCTATTGCCTTCCTGTTCCTCTCCGCTGCCTCCTTCCTTATCACGACTTCCTCACAGTATGTGAGGACCACTTGCCATGCCCTGTCGCTGCCGGCCATCGCGCGAACGAGCGATAAGATTAAATAACTTTTCAGAACACTCACCCTTATACAGACGTTAGAAAACGCTCCATGAAGTAATATCTCTCTGGGACTGTATCATTGACAATACGGACTGCCCTTCGTTGCAACCTATCCAGGGCGTCGAGTAAGTACTAGGCAGAACTGTCCCAGAGATACGAACAGTGTTCCATACCTGGGGCCTAATTCTCTAGGACAATTTAGCGATTCCTTGCTTTGATATCACGTCAATTTCGTAAAAAGTTACGATATTTGCAAAAATCTTATTCTCTATGAAACTTTGTTGAAATGAATCAGATTCGTTACCGTGACATGATATAGACAAGCCACGATGTTAACGTGGTTTTTAAATGGTAAGATTTGAGTGTGAAATCTAAATTGTCATACAGAATTAGGCCCAAGGTCTTACCTGGGGTTTATACTATAGATTCAGTTGAAATTCTCTATGTTTTTGTTTTATAGTTTGTGGTATTAAAGTTATATGCAAGATGGTAAAGAAAGCACTAAACTATACAATTTAAATGAATAATAATAAATTCAAGGACTATTGTCACAATAGTCGCATCGACTAATGGGGTGATACCAAAGAGCCTCGATTACCAACTCATGAGGCTTTAGTTCGATCGAGAGTCGAATACAGAAGGCGGTATTACTTGATACGGTACGCATTGTTGGGTTTCCCAATTTTAATCCGGGAAAATCCAAATGTATATGCAGGGATTCGATTCTAGAACCATTCGTTGCGCATTTAAATGAATGCTAAAGTTAATTAAAAAAACAATTACAAAAACAGCTCGCAACCAAATTAATAACAACGTGATCGTTAAATATAATTATGAATATGGGATTTTTTACACATTGTCTTTACAAAGATATGAAATATTTAATGGAAAACATAGTGTATAAAAATGCATGTGAATTTAGATACAATAGATCTTTGTAATTATTATGAACATTGGATAACCTTATATTTTAAACTAGTTTCCTAAAGATGGAGGTCCTGGTTTTATATTCGACTGTATGTATTTTTGACATATATATTTTACACTGGCTCGACATAGTGACTTCAGAGTACCTGATGGTAAGTACAGTGTAGTCCAAAAACGAAAGCGACTATCAAAGGATGAAAATCCATTAATAGTTTACATCGTCATGTCGGCCCACATATACCACGACAGAAGGTCTCTAGATATATGAGCTACTGGATATGCACAAGCTGATCCCGAAACGCGACAAGCCGAAACTAGTCACTATGACGGGCTTTACACCCATGTACTGTGGTCGCGATCCAGACGGGCACCGACGCCCTACCACCTCACTGCTGCTCGTTTACTACCACCCAGGAGTCACGTGTAGGGAAACTAGGGTAAAGCCTACGGACGCGAGCAGCTTCGACTCCCAAAATATTTGTCATTTATTAACCAATTTGAATAAATATTTTTCAGTCAATGAAATGAATGATGAAGTAGGTCTCGTTTTAATATGGAACAGGTTTTTTGGTCATGGTTTTTTGGTGGAATGTGATTGCTCGTGTTGGGTCACGACCTTCAATTTGATGCCACGGCAACACAAAAATTAAAAAAGAATAAAAAAATAATAAAATACGCAGAAGAAGAGAAAAGTGAATAGGTATTTGTTTCGCAAGCGTAGCTAATCATTGTCCTTATTTATCTACATATTCTAGCAGGCGTGATTGAAGATGTGAGAAGATAGTTGCGCCTTGCAGCTTACTCCCTTAACGTAGTGGCGTAGTGTTTCTGTCACTTGTTCAATATCGTAAACAGGATACTTAGTCTGCACTAGATGAGGCGCGAACACCGGGACGGATCACTCCGAGATGGCTATTACAACTTCTCGGGGCGAGAGGGGCGGAACATTTATGGTGCTCAACCTGCGAGTTATGGGTTGGGTGGCAAAGAATCTGAGATGATCGACTAGAGTTTAGGAAGCGATTACATTTCGATCAGTGGGTCTTAACCGGTGGTTCTGAAAATGGTCCCCAGAAGCATCCTAAGGCCGTCTGCACTTTATAAGAATTTTTGTATAGAGTATGCAATCACAAAACTCTCATTAAAATCTGGAAGTTACTGTAATGTGAATTTATCGGAATAAAATTAAAATACTGTGAGCTTTGAATAATTTTACGCATATTTATTTATGGATAAATAGAAAAATGCTTTGTTTATTTACGTTTCGGTACTGTATACCAACCTTTTTTTTACACTGGCTCGACATAGTGACTACAGAGTACCTGATGGTAAGTACAGTGTAGTCTAAAAACGAAAGCGACTATCAAAGGATGAAAATCTATTGATAGTCTACATCGTCATGTCGGCCCACATATACCACGACTGAAGGTCTCTAGGTATAGTATACTAGTCAACGTAACGTAACGTACCGCGCAACGTTGGCTCTGAATATTATCTCGGTTAAAAAATATTAATCTTGCTTATATTTATGTTTTATGCGTGTGTAGTCATTTAATTGGTTATATGTGATACAGTATTGGTATTTATGAGTGTAATTTAACTTTATTATTTCAAGAAGGAAGTGTTTATACAGTCTTGAGAACTTTTATTTGTTGTGACGGGTACCTGATGCGCGAGTTTTAGTGAACTTGGTGACTTTGGATTTCTTGTGTGTACCGAGCATTGCTACGTTCAAGGGTCATTTACTAGTTTTTAAATAAATATAAATCCACATTTTACATTAATTATTCGAGTGGTGAACTTTGGAAACGATAGTTTATAGAATTGCATTTCTACCCTACATTATTTGTTTAGTGTTTGATTCCATTTATTATTTCAATACACTACGTTGTAGCAGATTTGGCGCAGTGGCTCCAACGGCGAGAATCGTTGCATTAACGGCATCATTGAATGCGAGTTCAAACCTACCATAAATTATCACCAGAAAAATAAAGATCTTTTTCTTGTTTGTTTTCTCATCTGCGTTCATAATTTCTGCATTCTAAAAGTAATTTTCGATAAATTGTTTCATTAATAAGTTTTCGGGTGACGTACTTTGAGCTGGGCTGCTGGCAGAATTAAGTATGACTAAATACGCGTGTTGTAAGTCAGCGAAGGGCGGCTCCGGAGATTTGGTTACATGTATAAAATGTAAAAACAATTATCATATACAATGTCTGCCCACTATTGTAAAGAAAAAAGACATCAATAGGAATGCCTGGGTATGTTCGAAGTGTACCGTTCTATTGGCTCAACCAACCGGCGAAGGTGAAAGCTCTAGTTATGCTGGCTGTCCTCTTGTTGATCAGAGTATTAATGAAGATTATGTATTAACGCGGAGGAAGGATGGCTGTACAGATGAGATGTTGTCGCTCGCTGACAGCCATGACTCATCTTTGGCCACACCAATTACCCTGGACCAACTCAGGGGCATTTTTTCCAGTGAGATTCAAAAGCTTAGGATGGATTTTGTGTCTATGATGTCGGAATTGACAACTGAATTTAAGTCGCTTCGCAGCGAACTGGCAACAGTCAAGGAATCAATTAATTTTATTGATGCTAAGAACGAGGAATTTAGCTCTAGAATTTCTTGTGTAGAAGATGAAATACGTGTACTATCAGCTAAAACCGTGCAAATGATTGAGCTAAAGTCTAGTGTATCACTTTTAGAAAATGACATCAATAATCGAGAGCAATGGGCTCGGAGATATAATGTTGAAATATATGGCATTCCTGAAAGAAAAAATGAAAATCTTCTTGATACCATCAAGACCATAGCCGATCGGACTGATTTTAAGCTGAATCCTCTCACGGACATTGATTTTATTACCAGAGTTGCGCCTAAGAGTGCAGACAATGCGAAGAAGATTAAACCTATCATTATACGCTTCCTAGCACGTTGGAGGAAGGACGACTTTTTGGCACATGTCAGAAAGCTCAAACTGAAGTGCACTGACATCGGCATTACTTCCTCTACTAATTCTATCTATTTCAATGACCACCTTACTAGCACAAATAAGGCATTATTGCAATCTGTTAAAAAGCTTGCCAAGGATAAAAATTATGCGTTCGTTTGGGTTAAACATTGCACGATAAAGGTCCGTCATTCAAATACTAGTCCTGTTTTGAGTATATTCAAGCAAAGTGATTTAAAAAAGATTGTATAGGAGTTCTCTTTCGTTTATGTCTGTGTTTTCTTATATTGTATTTTTTTGTTTTAACTTTAATATTTTTCATATTCTCACCACAAGTTTTATTACATATTAAAGATACGGTCTTGGTCTCTTGCATTGGAATCGTTAACATTTTATTTCGACAGATAAACTGCATAATCTGTCTACTATCTGTGCTTTTATTCAATTTATTTTTTAATGGTGTTGATGGACCATGCTTAAATTTTTTAATGTTGATCATATTTCCTTTGAGTTTTATTTCATGTAAGATTGATTGTTTATCGTTTAATAATGTATAATAATTTATTAATATATTATCAAAATGTACGAGGATTGCGAACAAAGAGCAATTCTTTTTTCCGTAACTTAATACAGTCTAACTTTGATGTAATGTGTTTGAGTGAGACATGGTTGGTTGATGGAATATTTAGCACAGAATTTTTTGACTCTCGCTATAATGTTTACAGGTGTGACCGTGACTATGCTAATCGAGGGGACAAATTAGGTGGAGGTGTGTTGGTAGCTGTAAATCGAAAATTTTCAGTCATTTCAGCCATGTCCTTGCCAATATTTGATTCAGCTGCCGAAGTGATAAAAGTATCAATTAGAGTTTTAGTAAATTTAACGATTCATAAGTTGTTACATGTTTATTGCTGTTATTTCCCACATTGTCGATCACAACAACAAGTTCTTAGTGATTTCTTTGAAGAAGTTTCTGTAGACATGATACGTCACCCTGATGATACGTTTTTGATCACAGGCGATTTCAACATACCTGGTGCTGTCTGGAGCTCTGTGGGTTCCCATAGTAATTTGGACAATTTCTCTAGTAATGATTCACTAATAGTGACATTGAATAATTTTTTAAATTTCTGTGATTTGAAACAATATAACTCGATATGTAATCTAAGTGGCAGGTATCTTGATTTAGTGTTTGTGAATCATTTGACAATTGTTGATAAATGTAAGTTTCCGTTAGTTATGGAGGATTCCCATCACCCATCACTTGAAATTATCTTAAAAATATCTTATATTCGTAATGTTAAACCTATCTCTCGTGACGTTAGATTATTCAGTGTTGCTAATTACGACATGATTAATAATGAGCTCTCGGCTGTCGACTGGGATAGCCTTTTTTCAAATCTCGATGTATCAGAGGCCGTGCGAGTTTTCTATAACACGCTTAACAATATTATTAATATTCATGTTCCAGTTAAATCTTTTAAGGAACAATCTCGTCACCCCATTTGGTTTTCCAAGCCCTTAATAAAAATGATTTCCGAAAAACTAAAATATCATAGAAAATGGAAAAAATATGGACGTGTTAGTGATTATGATACTTTCTGTATACTTAGAGAACGTCAGAAATGCCTTCAACTTCAGTGTTATGAAAGATTTATCATTCAGTGTGAATCTAAAATTAAGTCCAATAGTAAAAACTTTTGGTCTTTCGTAAAATCAAAAAAATCCTCTAACGATTTACCAGATTATCTATTTTTTGGTGATCAATCTTCTTCTGACGGTAAGGTTATTTGTGACTTATTTAACTCGTGCTTCCAGTCCGCCTTTGTTAATGATAACATCCATCGCCAATCTATGGATAATTATGTCATGAGACCTTATCTCCTTAATAATCAGATATCCTTACATTCAGTTAATTTTACGCCGGATGTTGTACTGAAATATCTTAAAAGATTAGATCCTAATAAAGGGTGTGGACCCGATGGCCTTCCCCCCTTATTTCTTAAATCTTGTCATATGCAGTTAGCTTACCCTGTCTCTATTCTCTTTAATATGTCTTTTAGTTCCGGTGTTATTCCCGTTAATTGGAAGAGATCCCTCGTTGTACCTGTGTATAAGTCTGGTGATAGACATAATATTATTAACTATAGACCAATATCTAAATTATGTACTATTGCTAAATTGTTCGAAAAAATTATATATGATAATATCTTTCCAGTGATTAAGCCTGTAATCATCGATGAACAGCATGGTTTTATTAAAGGAAAGTCTACTGAATCTAATTTATGTGAATTTGTCCATCGACTAGCTATTGCAATGAACTCTGGCTTTCAGGTTGATGTAGTTTATACGGACTACTCTAAGGCTTTTGACAAAATATCCCACTCGCTACTTATCAGGAAGCTAGAAGGATTTGGCATACACGGCGACTTGCTTCGCTGGTTGACCTCATACCTTCGGGATCGAAGTCAGGCAGTAACATACAAGGGCTTTTGCTCTTCATTTGTTCCTGTCACGTCAGGTGTCCCCCAGGGCTCGCATCTTGGTCCTCTCTTGTTTAATTTATTTATTAATGATATTGTTCCTTCATTTGTTAATTCTAATATTCTTTTATATGCTGATGATATGAAGATTTTCAGAATTGTTAAATCGGGCTACGATTGTTTGGCACTTCAGAAAGATCTTGATAGCCTCTGCTCTTATTGCGATAATAACTTAATATTTATTAATGCTATGAAATGTAATGTTATTTCTTTCACGAGAAAGAATAACCCTATAATATATAATTATCACCTTAATAACAATTTACTCAACCGTGTGACGGAGGTGCGGGACCTGGGTGTGTATCTTGATAGTAAATTATCCTTTAATTGCCATATTAACACTGTCACTGCAAAAGCGTTTAGAATGCTTGGCTTCATTCTAAGGATGACTAAAGATTTTAAGAACCCTAACACTTATATCCTTCTATATAACGCTTTGGTTCGCTCGTTACTCGAATACGCCTCTACTATTTGGAACCCTCAATATAAAAAATACATCAATCTTCTCGAGAGCATACAAAACAAGTTTCTAAAACATTTAAAGTATAAATCTGATTTACACAACCTTCCTTGTAGCTCAATTCCTGCGTTGTGTCATCGTAGGATTGAGAGGGATCAACTTTTTTTATTTAAAATTGTTAACGGTCTCGTGGACTCGTCCTATTTGCTTAGTCAAATAGGTTTCAGGTGTCCGCATTCCAATGCAAGAGACTTTTCGCTGTTTAAGGTGCCATTCTTAAGGTCAAACTATGTTAATAATACTTTTGTTTTTCGTGCCTGTGATCTATATAATAAACGTTTTTGCGATATAGATATACTGTCCTGTGCCTTTGGGCCCTTTAAACGAATGGTGAGAAAGAAAATATTAGCCTAAGTTCAATTTTGTTCTATAATGTATTTTTTTTTTATATATGTACTATTTATATGTAACATATATATGTATGTATATTTGATTGATTTTTTATTATTATTTATTAGCTTGATTTTTATTTTTGTACTAATTTTTGTGGAAACTTTGCTGGCTTATGTAACATTTTTTGTGTATATTATTATCATTTTTATATTGCTGTATGTTTCCCTTTAAAATAAATAAATAAATAAATAAATAAATATGAGCTACTGGACATACACAAGCTGATCCCAAAACGCGACAAGCCGAAACTGGTTACAATGACGGGCTTTACACCCATGTACTGTGGTCGCGATTCAGACGGGCACCAATGCCCTACCACCTCGCTGCTGCTCGTTTAGCACCACCCAGGAGTCACGTGTAGGGAAACTAGCCTACGGACGCGAGCAGCTTCGACTCCCAGAATAAACTAACTGGATGGTCATTGGCAACACAGAAATTTTGTCAAATGGTCCTTTATGACCAAAAGGTTCAGAACCACTGCTTTAGAAGAAACGCCAAAAGAAATTCAAGGCTACGTCGGAGAGGGCAAAGTTCTTCGGGCCAACAAGTAAATGAATAAAACAAGCAAATCACATTATCAACGTAAAACTCCCTAGCGTTGCTGTTTTATTGGTTTCCACTCCATGTAAATCTATACAATTCGTGTAGATTGCATAATAAAAATTAGTTGTTTTCGAACTGCCGACCATTGATGCTGCAGATTGTTGAAATAAAATGAAATGAAATATAACTCTATTCAAATAGGCCTACTTCCAAGCACTTTTGAATCGTCAAAAAAAACAAAGTGAATCTACCACCCGTTCGGAAAGCAGAATCTACCGAGAAGAGCCGGCAAGAAACTCTGGTAGTTGCTCCTTTTAACATAATGAGGTACAATAACAGGTATAATATATAAAGGATTGAATGCCCCGCGAGAAAGATTGCATATATTAAGACCACGCACTTTTATCATTCAAACAGTCATTAATGGAATAATATCCCTTTTTTAGCAATTTAGTTTTAATAGTTTTTTTAAATTTCAATAGTCGGAACTCCAAGATCTCTTTAGGTATTGTATTATATAAGCGAATACCGAGCTCCATGTTGTTGCCGAATCCACACACATCACGTTTAAGAAGAAGAATAATATACTATCACGCTATATCTCTTTCACGGTGATTAGAGATACATTAGAGCCTGTATCCATTTTGCGTTTGTGTGTCATGCTGAACGTAGCCAGTATCGCAGCAAAACGCCTAACAGCGTTTTGGAATTCCCGCATACGAAATTTAATAAAAGATCGTTGATAAAGTTTATTATTCTCTCTATGATTTTTTGGTTTGATAAGGTTGCTTGGTTAATTAACTCGTGTCTTGTATTGCTCACAGGCTATTGAATTCAATTTGTATTTAAGAAACCAACTTATTATAACGGCGACTGCCAGAGTTTCTTTTTTTTAATTTTTATTTAGGGGCTTTTATTCAGGCGAATATATCAGCCCCATTGTACCCTAACCTATTTCCTTACATCCTAGGGGAGTCGCGGATGAGCAAGCGTCATCATCTGGCACAGCATTCTGACTTCACTGGACAAAGGGTTGGCCAAAATGCCGCGCCATGCTCCAATAAAAATGTTGTCTGTTATTTCTCAACTTGGTCATCAGCGACTCCCTTTGTGTCTCGTTCCGGGCACACTCCATCAGCAAGTGATACACATCTTCAATCTTTCCACATGTGTCACAATTAGGTGACTCGGCTTTCCTCATGAGATATGCAAAACTTGCTGGTGGATAATGCCCGGAACGGAGCCTTAAGCACAGTTTTACATCTTTTCTGCTTGTTTTAGCTTCACTGAACCAGGGAACATGAAAAGACTGACTAACGATTGTTTTGTACCATATACTTTTTTCTTTACATCTTTTATCAAAAAATTGAACAAACTTAAAATTTCCCATTAATTGATTTTTACTTCTTTTGAAACACCCTGTATTGCTCCTAATTTTGCATATTTGTCAGCCTCTTCATTTCCCCTGACACCGCCAGAGTTTCTTGCCAGCTGTTTTCGTTAGAACCATGCGCGTGGATTGCGTTTTCACAGTTCTACGGAGTCTTCTTTTTCAGTCAAAACTGGGTCATTGGATTGTGGAAATGTCTTCTGGTTTGGTGTCTTTAAGCCAAGCGTTTAGAAATATTTGTATAGGCTGCCATGATTGTAGTGACTGTCTGTAAGTGGTATTGTCTCGATAGTCGTACTGGGTTTTTAGATTACACTGTACTTAGTTGCCGTTAGATACGGTGCATTCACTAAACGGAGAAAGAATAAAAAAATTAGATTCTGCTTTCCAAACCGGTGGTAGGTCCATGTTATTGATGATTTAAAAGTGTTCGTAATTGGCCTATTTAAGCAAAGTTATTTTGAGTTTTAGCTTTTTTCGCTCCGTGGCGCAGTTTCACTCCGACGCAGCCTTGAGTTTCTTTCGGCGTTTCTTCTCACAAGGTAGTCATTTCCGAAAGACTAGTAGATCACCCGTAGGGTTAGTATTTTATTTGGCTGGCGGTCCAAGTCGAGGTTCGTAGCCACAGGGGTGCCCTTGCTTTGCCACCTTATCCATAAACTCGCTGGCTGAGCACCTTCTATGCTCGCCCCCTAAGCCCGGGTGAACTGTAAATGCCTTTCCCGGCAAACAGTACTTTAGTCCGCTTAAAAAAAAAAGTGTATCAGCAGATTGTCGTTCCTAGGGCGTTTACACATGATATTTCTATTACGTGCCATGCAGGCTTACTTGTCATGGTTTCTTGGTTCTATAATAATATTGGCATACTTAAAATCCATTTTTAACACGTCCGTCGCCGCATCACCTAATATGGGTGACGCTTTACTTGTTGAGGCTAGTAGGATTTTTAGTTAGATTTTTACAAGGAATTTAATGGAATAAGCACTAATATGGGATATCCAATGGTAAAATACAAAAAAAATATTATATAATGTTCACAGGCAGTAAAACACCATAAATCCATCACTAAGTCCATTTATTGCACTTTAACGTAGAATAAATAAACAAAACTACAAAAAAAATAATCAACAATCAGAGAACTATATATCACAACGAGCGGTCGATCACGTATCTCACACACAACGTCACTAGATCTCCCTCCTACCGTCCACCGCGCCCGATGCGCAAGCGATCCGTCTAGCCATTACGGTGTCCGCGGGAGTAGGCCGGCAGAGTGCACGCTACATACTCCCCCTTTTGGTCAGGAGGAATCTTTCGACTGAGCAAACCTAAGTAGAGGACTCCAAAAACCGAACTTTACGCGGACGACCCCTACGACGTTTTGGAGCGACCGGCTCTGGACATTCAGTATCTCTAGCATGATACTTACGTAAATCTGATACGTGGTATTTGCCAATTATCTGCTCAGTTTTCGCGGAGGCTAAGAGATAGGTAGTAGGACTTATCTTTTTAAGAACCACATAAGGTCCATCCCACTTTGGTATAAACTTTGACGTAACGCGCTTTGCTCTATTACTTAATACATGCGTTTTCATATAAACAAGATCTCCCTCTTTGAAAAAATCCGGCTTGCGACGACACGTGTCTGCCTGTATCTTCCGAATATCTTGGTTGTGCTCGATGCTATCTTTTGCGGTGGATAGGGTCTCGGCAAGCTTAAGAAGATATGGAGTTATCTGGGGTACATAATTTTCAGATTGCACTATCAACCTTAAGTCAGATTGAACTGACAGAGGGGATCGGAGTTCACGCCCAAACGTTAAAAAGGCAGGAGTGTGATTCGTCGTACTAGTAAGGGAGCTATTAAAGGCAAACCGCACAAAGGAGAGTACTTCCGGCCATTTTTGGTGATGTCCTTCTACCAAAATAGCGAGTTGGGTTTTCAAGTCCCGATTTTTCCTTTCCACGGGATTAGCTTCCGGATGATAAAGAGGAACAAGATTCTGCTTTATTCCTAGAACATGCATCGCTTTCTGCATAACTTCCGCAACAAACTGCACTCCGTTATCAGATATCATGCGTCGGGGAAGCCCAAATCTCATAAACACTTCACTTACTAAAGTCTTTGCACAATTCTCGGCGGTAGCCTCGGTGAGAGGGAAAAGTTCGACCCACTTACTACAAGTATCTTCGACTATTAGAATCCCCCTCTCACCTCGAGGTACTTGAGGTACTTGAGGTAGAGGTCCAAAAAGATCGACGGCAATGACCTCAAACCGCTGTGCTGGGACTGGAGTTTGAAGTAGCCCCGCTGGTTTTAAATTAGACGCTTTGTACCGTTGACATTCAGTACAAGATTTAAGATAATTTGTAACGAAACGCCTCATACCTGGAAAATAAAACCGTTGAGCAATACGATGCAACGTTCTCTGTATACCACCGTGAGCAGCGGTGGATGAATCATGGCATTCAAACATGACTTTGCCCCGCAAGCTCTCTGAAACAACAAGCTGCGGCTCTTCTGACTCAATATCCTCCGTGTATCTATACAAAACCCCTTTACTTAAGAGGAGTCCTCTGTCCAACCACCTATGAACCGATAGTTCATCCTGACTTTCTAAGTCCTGAATAATCTTAGCCACTTCCGGATCGGCCAACTGTGATTCGCGAGTCGAGGTTGCATCCCAGTGTGGAAGATCAATAACCACAGGACATATATCGCATTCAACTGGTGAAACATTGTCGACGATAGGACGACTAAGAGTGTCAGCTATGACATTAGCTTTACCCGGAGTGTATTCAATTTGAAGGTCAAAGGATTGCAATTTTAAAGCCCAACGAACGAGCCTACCACTAGGAGACTTTAGAGAAAACAACCACTTTAAAGGCTGGTGGTCACTTCGAACACACACCTGGTGACCATCAATATAGCCCCGGAACCTTTCAACAGCCCAGACTACTGCCAAGGCCTCACGCTCCGTTGTGGAATAGTTGCGTTCGGCCGGGGTAAGAAGGCGGCTGGCGTATTCAATCGGATGTTCATCTTTAGGGGTCTCCCCCTGGAGTAAAGCTGCACCTAAAGCATAATTGCTTGCATCGGTTCGAAGGATAAAAGGCTTCGTATAGTCAGCCTGTACGAGAATTGGGGCCGAAATCAAGAGAGCTTTAAGGGTAGCAAAAGCGTTGACCTGCTCTGACTCCCACATCCAAGACTGACTTTTTTTTGTTAATCGAGTCAGTGGTTCTGCCACCATAGAAAAATTTGGAATGAATTTCCGGAACCAAGAACATGTCTGAAGGAAAGTACGAAGGTGCTGCAAGCAACCGGGCGGGCCCATATCTAATACCGCACGTACCTTCTCCTCGTCCGGGGATATTCCTTCCTGGGAGATCACGTGACCCAAATATTTCAGTCGTTCTCGTACAAAAACACACTTTTCTCTGTTTGCCCGGAGTTTAAAAACACGAAGACGATCAAATACTGCCTGAAGGTCTGTAAGATGGCTCTCAAAATCGTCGGATATGACAAGCAAATCATCAAGGTAACCCAAAATAGTTTTACCGGCCAGCGACGATCCCGAACGAAATTGGTCTATAAGTCGCTGAAACGTTGCCGGCGCGTTTTTAAGACCGAAGGGCATCCGTTTGAAACGGTACGTACCAAAAGGTGTAACAAACGCAGTTTTATCCCGATCCGCAGTCTGAACCTGCCAGTATCCACTCCTAAGGTCTAAAGAACTCATAACACAACCTCTCTTAGTGGATTGGAGAAGTTCATCAATGAGAGGCATGGGATAAGTATCCGTCTTTGTAACCGCGTTTAATTTCCTATAGTCTACACAAAATCGATATTTACCATTTGACTTGGGTATTAAAATGCAAGGTGCTGACCAAGCAGACTCACATTCCTCAATCACGTCCTCTGCCAACATCTGATCTATCTCGGCACGAATAATTTCTTTTCTCGCCGGCGTGACTCGATATGGTGGAACAGCAATAGGTGGGTGATCGCCTGTGTCAATGTGATGTTCCGCAAAAGGTGTTGGTTCCCCTACCAGATTGAAAACATCAGAATACTCTATCAAGACATTTTCCAGGCGTGAACGTTGCGCCCTCGACAAGAAGGTGTCCTCATCACCTCGGAGTGCGTCCATAGTAGCACACCCTACCGGCTTACGAGTAGCTTCAAATAGTAAAGGATATGATTCCCTGGGCCGGTCGGCAATACACCAGGATCTATTATAGAAATTAATAACTAACTTCGCTTTAATAATAAAATCTATACCCAACAACGTCTCATTATTATTAGAATTAGGGAAAATAATAAACTCTATCGGTACGGTGAAAGAACACAGTTGAACATCGATCATTGTTAATAATAAATTTGTTCTAGTGACCGTACCATCAGCTAATTTGACTGACATCGTTTCGGAACGAAAGTTAAAACCTAAACGTTGCAATAAGGCGTACAGCGTATATCCCGCTATGCTACGTCGCGCGGCGGTGTCTATTAACGCTATGCCCGAATGTCCCTTTACACTAATACGTAATATCGGTCGACCCTGGGTGATCGTTCTAGTCGAACTCGTGATCGTACGCTCCTCATTTACATTGCAAGAAGAAAACAGAATATTATCAGTTGCAACAAAAGATTTGTTAGATTTATTAATACTATCTTTACATTTAGGGCAATTGCTTCTTATAAATCCCTTCCCTCCGCAACCATAACAATAAACACATGCTGTTGAATTTGGAGAAGGAATCCTTAGGAGTTTAATACAATCATCGCGGACATGACCTCTCTTTTTACAATAATTACAGAATAACCTTTTACAACTGCTATTACTATTTAAATTGTTATAACTATTGTTGACGCTACGGAAAGGTGGGAGTGGAGACTTCAATTTTGAAACACGCGTGGCGCTTATATTAGTCCGGATCGAACTTGAGGAATTGCGAGCGTGCGCGCGTTCGTTAACCACTGCACTCCTTCGTGACACATCGCGTGCGCTCGGAGTCGGCGGCGGCGCAGTGTGAGAGCGGGGCGCGACGTAGGGACGCAACGCGGAGCAATCACCGCCCGAGGACTGAACACCATCTCTTGCCGCAGAGTTTTCGATAAGGGAATCTTCTATATCTCGACATCGTTCAATAAGAGTTTCTATGGTACTTACAAGCTCTCTTGGCAAACGCTTCCTGATTCTCCTATCGAGTAAACCATAGATCATATCCAGTTTTGCTTCCTCTGGTAATTGATATGGTAGTTTCGAAAAAATTGCTCGTAATCTAATAATAAAACTGTCAGCACGTTCCATTCCCTGTACGCTGGCAAAAATATCGCGGAAAAGTTTTTACGCCGGGCGCGGTACCCCGTACATAGCGCGTAGACGTGTACACACTTCAGTCCACGACGATACCTCCGCCTTAATCCCTCGTCACCATACGGCAGCTTCACCATGCAGCAGCATGGGCAGGCTTCGCACAGTAAGATCATCGCTAGCCGAGACGCACTGTTTGTATATCTCGACCGCGTCTATGAAGGTTTCTACAACTTCAGGGTCTCGCGACGTTCCGTCGAAACGAGCAGTACAGTTTACAAAATTGCTCAACGTGCATGATGGATGCGGTTGTACTGCCGACGTGCTGGTATTTTGGTTCAAAGAACCCGTACCCTGGTGCGATGCCAAAAGGGAATCAATCAGCTGGCGATTTGCTTCCGCCTGTGTTTTTATAAAGGCGTTCAACAGCGACGATAATTGATCCCCGGACATAAGCACTGGTGATGAATCTTCATAATCATCACCTGAACCCGAATCACTGTCCTTTTCGCGAACTTTTCTCGGTGGCATTTTATGCGGTCGGTGCATAAAAACTATCACAGTTTTATCACGTTATAAAGTTCACGGCCTAAACATTGGGCGCCAATATAATGTTCACAGGCAGTAAAACACCATAAATCCATCACTAAGTCCATTTATTGTACTTTAACGTAGAATAAATAAACAAAACTACAAAAAAAATAATCAACAATCAGAGAACTATATATCACAACGAGCGGTCGATCACGTATCTCACACACAACGTCACTAGATCTCCCTCCTACCGTCCACCGCGCCCGATGCGCAAGCGATCCGTCTAGCCATTACGGTGTCCGCGGGAGTAGGCCGGCAGAGTGCACGCTACAATTATATATTTATTAATTTATATAGGATAACTTATTACATTATACTAAAACGCATGTTTTTCATTAAAACCCTCTAAACAATTTTGATGTGAAGAAAAAATTTCTTTGCGATAAAAAGAAGATAATATCATCATGTAATCATAATACTTGAGTTACATTGTTTATATATCGATTGTTTACGTTACGGCGTACCAAGAGGCGGATTTGGGCCCCGTGAGAAACACAAACGAACCGCGCAAGGCGACTAACGTGTTAAAAATATTATTACAACAATGAAAATGTATTTCCGTAGATTCCCAACACTACCTAACTTTGGGTTGATTGTTAGGAGATATATTACTAGACAAAAACAGCAATAATTTTGGATAATTATTTTGTTTTTTGTATGAATTATAATTAACCCTCATAACGAGCGATAATGCTCAATTCAAAATCGTAATTGCGCCGGTAATTACATTTTTTACAATACATACATTACTAGTGATGTGCTAAAAAGTTCTGTTGGGACTGAAAAGAGAAGACCGAAAGGCACAGAGAGGTCGCATCCAATCTGGCCATTCGGCAACATAGTCCATAGAGGCAGAGAGGTAGGTTTTCACACGCTCACCTGCGTTAACACCCGCCCTAATGCTAAGATGGACACTGCTCAAGCATGAAGATGGCAGGTGTGAGTGACTACATACATTGCCTATTACGTCGGTTTGCTTTAGTTGACCAAGTCTTTTTTTTTGTAACCCGGGGTAATCTATAACGGACCTCGGGGGGCGGTACGGGCCGCCTCGCGGTCTGTTGGATTTGCACCGATTAAAGCCCCCGGAGTATTCCACCTACTGGCATCGAGGGCACGACTGGGAACTCATCCTCGATGACCGGCAAGGCGTGTGGCCTTAAGTAGGCCTCTACTCGTTTGGGGAGGAGTGATGCAAATAGTCACCCCTCTCATCTGTGTTGTAGAGCGGCACGCGGGAATACATCGCGCGCCGCTCTCACCCTTGTTGGACGACACACTCCCTCAAGTGTGCCGCCAGGTAACCAAGTCCACTCAACCTTCATAATTCGCGCAACTAAGACCGTGTAAAGACCATAGCGTCTCGCTTTGGCCTGACGTGTTTCGGGATCAGCTTGTGTATATCCAGTAACCCATATACGTAGAGATCTTCAGTCGTGGTATATGTGGACCGTGGTGTCCGCCGTGGTGGCTGCCGGCAGAATAGAATAGCACCCCCCTCTTCTTGCTGAGGTGTCGTAAAAGGCGACTGAGGTATCTCTTTAACACCGGAATTCAACCAGGTGTTCAGAGAAGGACAACTCGACCAAACCTGCATCGCGCTCCCTCCCGATCGTACTGGTTCTCCATTCCATCGGGCCTGAGGGAGCTCGGACGAGAGAGTGCTTTTCTGGCAGCGCGTCCAGTTATGCACTTGAATATCTCCTGCGCAATTGACTGTTTCCGAAAACTGGACCTCGATTTTCTTAATCGGCGTTGAAACAGTCGCCGTGGCCGAATCCGGCTAGGACATCATCATCATATGTGGACCGACATGACGGAGATATTATAGATTTTAGTCTTTTGATAGTTGCTTTCGTTTATAGACTAAACTGCGCTTATTATTAGGTGCACTGTATATATTGTCTAGCCAGTACAAAAAATAATTGAGAAGACCGTCCGCGTGCCGCTGCCTGGCAGATTCCATAGTTCGCTCCCACGGCGGGTTTTCCGCGGCGCGATTGGAGTACCCAGAAGTTTTTAGTCAGTTGAAATCTGACACAACCCTGACAGTTACCCTCATGGCAACCGGGACATCGTATGATTTTCCCGTGGTAAAAATAAAAGAAACAACACCGTAGCATGAAAAAGTATCTCAGGAGTTTTTCTTCTCTGATGTCTTTCGAACTTTATTTATAGTGTTGTTTTTAAGGACTTAAAGTTTAATCAAAGAAACATTCGATTAGCAATAACGCTAGTAGAAGAAAAAATGTTTGGAATTGACACAAAGTGTCGCGTGATATTACAAAATGTATGTTAGTTACAATCATTATGCATTTTTCTATTTACGTAATTTTTGAACGAATGTTACTTTGTTCTAAAGATCCAAAGACGATTACAATCTTGTATTGTCTGTCGGTATTTTACAAATTCATAGATTATTATCAATTCTAGAGTTTTAATAAGTGAAAATTCTATTTCATCATTGGTATATTAATATATACATATTATAAATACTTGTACTGAATGAAATAACATCGTAGATCCTAAACTACTGACGCCAAAGACATGTAATATGTACTTAGATTTATTTTTATGGCGCAAACACTCATTATGATTGGACTTTTCGATATTGCAACCCCAAAGCCGATGAAAGTTTGTTTTAAAATCCGCCAGTTTCGACCGCATCAGGGTGGAGTTGGGAGTTCGGTAGTTGCAAATAAAACTACATTCTCGGCAAGTTTACTTGTGCAATTTATTTATAACAAGACTAAGACCCAATTCTATGTTTTGGTCTCGCTTCAGACAACACTAACCAATAACAATGAGACGTTTATTTTAATACTTTTTAAATTGGTTTTAAGATGTCTCTATACAAGATTCAAATTGGCCAATTATGTCATATTGAGAAACCAATTATATTAGGATGTCGAAAACAAGGCTTTGGTGATTATAATGTAATTCTGAAAGACAAAGATTAGCGGTGTTTTGAATAAACACTGCTTGCGAACCCAGGTTCCTTACTCGAGCTCTACAATAATAACCTGTCTAATGGACTTGACCCCACTATATTGTATCATGATCTTGCTATATAAATATCAGTACAAGAGTAGCTAGTTCCTCCACTCCGACGCAGCCTTGAGTTTCTTTCGGCGTTTCTTCTCAAGGTAGTCACTTCCGAAACGCTAGTCGATCACCTGTAGGCTTCGTATTTTTGGCTGGCGGTCCAAGTCGAGGTTAAAAGAAATCTAGTTCCGTGCTTGTCGGTCAGAATAGAAGGTGAGTTTAGTAGAAAGCTATCAAACTTACAAGGGTTGTCACCAATGGATAATTCTGATAATTAATTAAGTGTGTCGAATATTATTATTTGTAAATAACTTACTTTAAATACTGTATTATAATAATATTTGTTTTTCAATAATTTGTTATTTTAATGTAGCAGGGTAAATTTTAAATCTGGCTATTTAAAAAAATAATCTAGATGGAAACATTCCTATGATAAATTAGACTGAAATTATTGCCACAGAGTGAAAATAATCAAATAGACAACATTGAAAAAAGTCACAGAGTTTATCAAAAGTATAAGTTTTTACAATATTATATTATAAACTAAAACTTAAGACTAGAAACAAAATCTCTCTTTGAAGTCGGAACAGTAAAAAATTACAAATTACAAAATTTCAAAGTTTTTAAAGAGCCCCAAAATTTTTTTTGACAACAATACAATTTGTTTTTTATCAAAAAACTAATCTATTTATTCATCGATTAAGAACGATTTTTAATTTTTTTTTTAGAAGATGTAATTTTTGCATATTGAACTAAAGAGCCAGATGTGGCTCGCGAGCTGCAGGTTGTTGACCCCCGCTATAAACCAATAAAAATTGATCCTATAATTAGAAATCTTAATTCAAAATGGCGCCTTAATACCGCCGATATCTTTGCTGTCATTTTTAATTTGTTTTTTGTCAATATTACCGTTATTTTTTGCTACAGAATATACAAAAGAGCTGTAAAGATAAAAATTGTACGTCGAGCCTTTAATTAAAAGTAAGTTAATTCGCACATAAAACCCGTTGAAGTATTTATAATGGGTAGAAAACGCGTAAGTTTAAATGTCGTATTATATACCTCAAGAATAATATAAAATATTAAAATTAATTTAATTATTGGAAGCGTAAATAATTATGTTATTCCGTTGATTTGATTCAAAGTTACATTCTGTAGTCTCTATACCTTGTTTATTTTACGAAGTCTCCCCCATGACAGAAAAAAAGGCTGATTTTGTTTATGAAACAATTTTTTTAATTTTGTTTCTAGTTTGTTTCAATAGGTTTTTAGTACCTTAATTGATAAACACATGTTTTCATTATTTATATGAAATATGAATATTTACATTGTATGAATTTTTATAAGGTACTTTGTAAACAAGGTATAGTATTTGTTAAAAAAGCATTCTTAAATTTTAATTGATATAAATCGTTTATAGACTATACCGTTATCGTTTATTATAAACTTTATTATAAATATGTTAATAAGGAAATAAAATATTTTATAATCAAAAATTAGAAGGTAGTAAGTAAGGTGCTTAAATAAAAAACAAATAGAATAAATTATAGCAAATCAGGTCGTAAGTCAATTAAATGAGCAATTTTCTTTCACTATAGTAACTCCAAGATCGTTAGTTAATTACGTAGCTCTTATGCCTTCTAAGCAGAGGTGTTGTACAAACACGTAGCGCCGTGATTTTTGTATAAACATTTGGTTTCGTTGTGCCGCAATGTCGTGATATTATCGAAGGCCATTGGGTGCGTCTATACGCGGGGTTTTTGCTATTTCAACAATTCCTAATGACTTGCGAATTCGTATAATTTGCTTGCTTTAGCTAGGAGCAATGTTTTTTGAACTTACGTCATTGTTTTTTCTTCAAACACTAATGAGAGTTAATAATTAAGAACATTAATGTTAATTCTAAATATATTATTTATTGTCGTTAAGTAAATACGAAACTCATCTCATCTCACTCTATCTCCTTTTTAGAGTGAGCGAAGATACATCAATATCTGTCCATTTAGTGCTTATGCGTTATGCCCAATGTAACCAGTAACGCAGTTAACCCCCGTTCTCAAGGCAGTACAAATATATAGAATCAAAAACTACGTGTAAAGATAGTTCGGTATAAAATGCGCGAATTAAATTAATTGCTTTGCATTAATTGCTCATCTTGTTGTGTCGTGTATTTACTTGATACAAATACGCCACAAAAGTGGCGGACTTAAATTAAATTATAATATATTTTTTTTTTTTACACTGGCTCGACATAGTGACTACAGAGTACCTGATGGTAAGTACAGTGTCGTCCAAAAACGAAAGCGACTATCAAAGGATGCAAAAACCCATTGATAGTCTACATCGTCATGTCGGCCCACATATACCACGACTGAAGGTCTCTAGGTATATGAGCTACTGGATATACACAAGCTGATCCCGAAACGCGACAAGCCGAAACTGGTCACTATGACGGGCTTTACACCCATGTACTGTGGTCGCGATCCAGACGGGCACCGACGCCCTACCACCTCGCTGCTGCTCGTTTAGCACCACCCAGGAGTCACGTGTAGGGAAACTAGGGTAAAGCCTACGGACGCGAGCAGCTTCGACTCCCAAAATAAAAAAATAGAGTAAGTCCGGAACAGATGGTTGAAACTTCATGTTGTAATCATATTCATATGTTCTATTTATTCATATATCTTCATCCTACATCTTTTTCGGTGTGAGCAGAGATAAATTAGTGACTTTTTTAACACTGGCTCGGCAAAGTGACTACAGTGGGCCTGGTGGTAAGTACAGTACAGTTTAAAAACAAAGGCGACCATCAAAGGATGAAACTCTGTTGATAGTCTCCGTCGTCATGTCAGCCCACATATACCACGACTGAAGGTCTCTAGGTATATGAGCTACTGGATATACACAAGCTGATCCCGAAACACGACAGGTCAAAGCGAGTCACTATGACGGTCTTTACACTTGTGTACTGTGGTCACGAGTTCACGACCCAGTTAGGGCAATCGCCCTACCACCATAAACCACTGTATCCACTTTGCGCTTATATATCGTGATCAACATATTCAGTAGTGCAGCTGATAGTCGTTCTCAGGGCACTGACGCATGTCATTTCTATTAGACGCCATGCGAGTTTCCTTACAATGTTTTGCTTCACCGGAGAGCATGTGGTGACTAAATTCATACTGAATCTGGAAAAACCTAGTGGTACCTGCCGAAGTTCGAATCTACGTACACTCGCGTCGCCTCGCATGGATATCGGTCCCTTATCCACTAGGCCACAGTCACTTGTTCTATTTAAGAACATATTTTCTCCGCTTTAGGAACGCGTGTGTGATTCTTTAAATTTCCTAAGTGTTAGCACACGTATTATATTAATTGAATTCATTGTTCAATTACCGTAATGCTTTATGCTGAGAGGTGGTTGAACTCAGAGTTAATTAATCCAAAAGGTCACTAAGGTTGACAAAAAATTGTGGCAAGAAATGTAACCTTTGAAAGAACCGGTAAATTTCACTAAAAGTTAATTTCCCTTCCTTTGTAATAAGGAAGGCTTCCTAGTAACAATTGTATTAATCAAAATGCTTTCTTTTATTTTTATTGTTGATTTCTGTTATTTTTGCCTCTAATTATACAGGCTAATATTTTCTAAGGCCCATTACGCCATGAGTTAAGTAAATTCTTAATTAATTAATAAACTATGGATTTTGCTTGTAAATACCGGATAAGGACTAATAACTAGTAACGTGGAGACCATAAAATGCACAAAAAGCATTACCTTGTTATAATTGGACATTTAATATATATTTTGACTTAAAATCTGGTGTTTACCAGAATACAACTAAACCATAAAACTCGGAACCAAAACTAACCATTTGATCATACTACACAATTCTTAATAATATAAAGTATGGATTAATGCCATCTGTTGTTCTAAATTGGTACTACAATTATACAATATTTCATATTTAATTTTTGCTAATTATTTATGTTTTAATTTAATAAAAATTGCATTCCGTTTCCCATTAATAGCCTACCCCTTTTTCTTTCACTATATATTTCAGTTTAATAATACGAACAGTGACATCTATTTTTAAATAATTGATCTTAAGTTTTAAATAATGCAAATCCACTTTGGCTTTTATATATTATATAGTATATTTATAACTACAGTTTTGACTAATATTTTAGTAACAATTATCTTGATATTATGATCTTTCCTGTGTGATTTTGTTTTTACAATTGTTTTTAATTGCTACTGCAAAACAACGGACGATCTATAGGTATATATAAACTACAATCTACATATATATAACTGCATATACATTATACACATACTGATTCAGAAATGCAACACGCGAAGGGATTCATGTCACTGTGGTCACGACCCAGTTCGGGAAATCACCCTAACCTTAAAGAACTTAGAAACGATTTGTTATTAGTTCACAATCCATAATGTTTAAAAAAGAACAAGAATATATAATATTTATTATTTACGGAGCGGAATTCTTGAACAAGTTTTTCTGCGTTCCATTATCAATAAATTAAAGAAAGGCGGAAATAGGTAGTCGAACAAACACTCCATCGTCCTCACTTCACATAGCCATTTAAAGTCAGGAGTGTACTAATAAATAAAAAACTAATTTTGCGTTTGTACTCGTCTTGGCTAAGAGGTCAATTGAAAGGTCAACGAAACATTTTAAAGATTGATTGATGGAGCATTCAACTTAATAGAGTTCATTGATTTAAAAATATAAAGGTACTTTTATAATCGATAATAATTATAACCATGAATCCTTACTAATACTAGTCGCGTTTACATCATGTAGACTTGGTATCCTGAATAGAATACGACGGTTTTTCAAGATTTTTTTTTCTTGGGGGATAATCCTCATAGGACCGCCTCGGTTGCACTGGGGGGTTGCGCGAAACCGAGGTGTGTCGGACTTGTGCCGACTAAAAACCCCAAGGTGACTATTTCTGCACATTGGCGGGGACTGCGGGCCCTGTCAATTCTCCACAGCCCCGTCGCGCCGCGCCCGCTGGGCACAAACTCGGAGGAAGATATCTTCCCCGACACTGCTGTTTGTATTTAGGCAGAGCACGTCACAATGCTTGGCCTACATCTCAAGGGTCGCTAACCAGTCGCTCAGGGCCCCCACCCTGAGCGGCCGCGACCCCAAACACATCAGCCAACCGGTCGTGGATCGACCGATCGGCTGGGATTGCTATGCCGGGGCGGTTGCCGACAAGACGGTTTTTTTTTTAAATTAATTTATAGGCGAACGCTTGACCTCAATCACACCTGGTGGAAGGTAAAGATGAGTCCGATGATGAACCGCGTCCGTCTAACAAATGCCTATTCACCCTTCTCTTGAAGACTCCCAGGTCATAAGATCGCGGAAAAATGGCCGCCGGAAGCATATTCCACTCGTTAGCCGTTCGCATAATGAATGTAGAAGCGAATCTTTTCGTGCGGATATAAGGAACATCCACCACATACGGATGGTATCCGACACGATGACTAGTGGTTTTCAAGCTGGATCAACTGTTCCTTTTGTACAGGGCCCAGGTCAGGCCCAGAATGGAATATTGTACGCATCTTTGGGATGATTCTGCTCAGTACTTACTTGACGCCCTGGATATGTTGTAGCGGAAGGCTGTCCGGATGGTGAATGATACTGTCTAGACTAAGCATCTTGTACCATTCAGTTGTGCAGAGATATTGCCTCACTAATCGTTTTCTACCGTCTGTATCATGGCGAGTGTTCTGAAGAGTTATTTAGCCTTGTTTCACCCTCTCCTTTCCTTAACAGGACCACGTGCGCAGGTTTTCTGAGTCACAGTTTCACGGTAACTCACATCCCGGCTAGGACTCTACTCTTACTCTTACTTTTGCAGTGTTGTAGGGCCGTGGAATGGTCTACCGGTGAGTGTACTCCCACCGGCCTACGATATGGGTGCCTTTTATTCAATGACTACCTTATCCGGCAAACGTTTTGCTATATAAGTTATTGTAATATCTTCTAAGATATTCATTGAAATTAAGTGATGTCAAAGACAATTTAGTTCACAATTAAATACTCTTAATCAACAACACATTTATTTGGATAAAGATTAATATTATTATGTTGATACAACTCTTAACAAATAATGAATTAATTTCGAACAATTTGATTACCATAAAAATGGTTCTAGTGAGTTAAGCTTAAAAGATAGACATATATTGTCCTGAACATTTTTTTAGATCATTTCAAGAGGAATAATTCTTTCATACATATATTTTTGGTATCTTGAACCGATTTCGCAGCGCACGCAATGGAAGCACTCAAGGATGAATAATTTTCCCCGTTTTTTTCATATTTTCCATTATTTCTTCGCTCCTAATAGTTGCATCGTGATGTTATATAGCCTAAAGCCTTCCTCGATAAATGGTCTATTCAACACAATAAGAATTTTTTTAATTCGAACCAGTAGTTCCTGAGATTAGCGCGTTCAAACAAACAAACAAACTCTTCAGCTTTATAATATTAGTATAGATAATGCTAGTAAAATGTGTAACTAGTATGGATTTGACAAAAGCTAGCAACATAAGAACGCGCGTGCGATTCGCGTTAGGAACGAAGAGATACGTAGGATGGTTTGTTTGAAAGATAATGCCATCGACAGCGTGCACGAAAGCGTGCTTCGATAGTTCGGGCACGGGGAGAGGTTGAATGATGGAAGGATGAAAGATAGATATTCAATACGAATATGAGTGCAAGTAAAAGCCGAGACCGATAGAGACATACAATTTCTTCTTAAGGTGCCTCTCCAATACTGGAAGTTGGCCGTCAGCTCAGCGAACTCCTCTCTGTCTTGAGCCAAGCGAAACAGTTGTTCGACGCTGGCAATACTTGTCCACTCCCTGATGTTGTGCAGCCACGGTTTCTTTCTCCTTCCAGCGCGTCGCTTTCCTTCTATTTTGCCCATCATTATTAACTGGAGGAGTTGATATTTTTTTGAGGCATACTTACACAGATCAAATAAACAGAGTTCTGATGGAGGATAATGTTAAAAGTACGTGGATTCAGCGAGAGTGAAGTAAGTGAAGGGATTGAGGGGTTATGGAAGCGAAAGATGTTAACAAGAATAGATAGATGTGTCGTTCAATTTTCTCTGCTTACCCCAATAGGGATTCGGTATGATGATAGATAACAAAAGAACAACTCAACTAGGTTATATTAATCCCATATAATGTGTATTTTGTTTTATATAAGCGTTCACTTATCGCGGTAGAATTTTGCTTTGCCTTGTGCTTTCTATACATATTATCGATATCTTTTTTTTGGTATCCCGGGGGAAATTCCTGCATAGGACCATCAGGGACGCTGTAAGGGCAGCGACCCCGGTGTATCAGACTCTTACTGACTAAAAACTCCCGGGGTGTCCCTCTGATTGCTCCACCTGGGCCTGGGAAACCAAATTCGTCCAGACACCCATAGAACAAAAGGCCTTGTTGAGGCTACCTCTCTGGAAGGGGTAGGAGTAAAAGCCCACCTCTTCAAAACCACTCTATTATCGATATCTTTGGTTAAGAACACTTAGTTGTATTCCAGCAAGTCGAGGCGAGATTTAATTCTCGCCTCAATGCTAACTTTATTTGCGTGTAAGTGAAAATTAAATGACAATGAATTGCGTAAGATTTTACTCAGGAAATACTTACAGCCTTGAAGTGTTACGTTTCTTTATGACGTAGGTAAATGGAGATGGGTAAAATAATAATTTATAGTTACGCTATATCCCTTTCGGGGTGAGCAGAGATTTATTAGTGGCTGTATCCATTTTATGTTATGGCTAACGGAAACAGTAGCGCAAGTGATCGCCGTTCTTATAGTATAAAAATACATGACATTTCTATCACATGCCATGAGGATTTCCTTAAGATCTTTTCTTTCCTTTGTCCGTACTAAATTTGGAGAAACCCAGATGTACGTACCGAGATTAAAGACATTTTAAACATTTAAATGTATTTTTATCAGTAGTTTTGTTTGAGTATGTCGATGGGATTATTTTCAGCATGACCGTTAAAATTCAGAGTAAATATGTGCGCAGTTGTTCGTAATATTATTTAAATTGTATTTAATGGTTTTAAAGATCATATTACTTGTTGTTTCTTGTACAAATAAGCGGACGAATGAATTTATGTAAATTATTTGTATAAAGTGTGAAAATTACAAAATCCGTTTCATATGTTATTTGTAGAGTTATTTTCAAAGAATGTGTGTAACATACATACATTGATTTATTACTGGAATGCTATTGCTCTCTATTCTTGCAAACCTCTTTCGCTTCCTTAACATTTATTAGTCTCATTATGTACCGATTTCGCGAGCTTTTTAACATTACCCTGCATCTCTGCATGAACTCTTTTTATTTGATCTGCTTAGGTGAGTCTCAGGTCGGTCTTGGCTCGTACTCACTTTCATATTGCAAGTCTTTTTTGTCATTATTGATGAAATAATCACAAAAAAGGATGAATGATGAATTCATCCTCTCCACGTGCTCGAAATACCGAAGCACGCTTTTGAGAATGATGTCGATGACAATATCTTTCAAACCAACTTTTCTACGTATCTCTTCGTTACTAACGCGATCCACAAGCATTACTCTGCATAGAACGAAAAGATTTTTTACACTGGCTCGACAAAGTGACTATAGTTTACCTGATGGTAAGTACAGTGTATTTCAGAAATGAAAGCGACTATCAAAGGATTAAAATCCGTTGATAGTCTCCGTCGTCATGTCAGCCCACATTTACTATGACAGAAGATTTCTAGGTATATGAGTTACTGGATATACACAAGCTGATTCCAAAACGCGACAGGCCAAAGTCACTATTACGGTCTTTACACTTGTGTACTGTGGTCACGACTCAATCCGGGCAATCGCCCTACCACCAAGAGATGCAGATTAATGCAGTAAAGATTGCATCTCTACTGCATTAATTCCACTTTCAACAAAAATATCAACAATTTAAAGTAGCTTAAAAACAATATCAACACCAAAATTTTCTTCCGGACGTATTGCAGTGTTATTTCCTTCTAATTACATCTTTGTTTCACCTAACCAATGTTATTATAAGGTTGCTTGAAGACAGCCTTTGTGTTGTAGCTCTTTGTTTCACGCAATTCCTTCCAGGTATCTTCGTTAACAATACAATACTGAAAATTAATATTGTCCGGATTATAATCCTTAAAATAAGGGTATTTAAGCTCTGAGTCTAATCCGTTAATCCGTCAAAATACAGTTCTAGAAAACCACACAATTCGGAAAGAACGAATTTTTAAATAAATAAACAAATAAATCAATGTACTAAATATACAGGTGATTTTATAGACGAGGGAGATATTTCAGGATACAATAATTTGTATCTTCTTTTAATTAATAAAAATGTTAATAACAATATTCCCTAACAAATCATAAAGAAGCATTTATCAACAAATGAGAATTAATCCGTAAAAAGTTTGGACACAGCAGTGCGTGTGATGTATGATTGAGTGGTAAGTAGATAAAATTCCTTTTACATGATTTTAGATAAACAGGTAATTGACTCGCTTCTCTTTAGTACTTTATCCTGGCTTAGGAGAGACAAAATACCTACTTAATAATGAATTGTTATTTATTCTATCATGTGTGTAAATGTCCCTCAATATGTTGACTATAAATTACTTTGTTTTAATGAAAATATTAAAATATCACTGTTTCTATATATTTGGAATTAGAATCGAATGTTGAATATCCTCCTTGAATATATCCCTCGTCTATAAAATCAGCCTGTATAATAATTCGGCACGGATACGGATTTAGGCACTGCAAGTTTTTTTAGGCACTAGAAGGTAAATATCCTAAGGAAACCTATATGGCATCTAATAGAAATGCCATGTGCATTAGTGCTGTGAGAATTGCGATCAGTTATGTAGTGGTAGTGTCAGTGGTTGTAACCACTAATGTATCTCTATTCACCAGTAACGTTCATTCCATAGATGCATGAAATCATTGCATGCCATTACGATAAATAAGTCTGGAATGAATTACTTAACACGTTGAGCGCCACGCCGATTTTGAAGGCAATCCCGGTCAGGCCACGCGTGCCACCTAGAAGCCCTGTATTGTAGGGCCAGGGCCAATGTCTCTAATCGCAGCAGAAGAGTGTTTACATTTAGAACGAGACGTTACGTGACTGACAGCACTGAACGGCAAGTTAAAGTAAGTCACCAGGGACTGACAGCCCCATTGGATTATTCCAGTGTTAGTCACCCATGACTGACAAGGCGGTCAATGTGTTAAAGTTAAACGAAAAAGGAACCATTTATATTCATATGCATTCTATATTTATGCCGTCTACTTTCCATTGAAAGCAATATAATATTTACTATCATAATATAATATTCAAATTAATTACGCGAGTTCTGCATACTTTGTCCAAATATTCTATGCACGTCACTGCTACTCACCTTGTAAGCGACATAGCGTGACGATATGTTATTAGTGTAAAAACAACGTATAAAGTTTATTGAAATTACGTTACAGCGTGTCAAAACATGGCTAAGGCCAAAGCTGGGGCTGAAGGTTCGGTCTGGCGCTACTGTATACCTATCTAAAATTAACAAAATTCAATTTATTACATTACTATCATGAACGTTCAGAAGGTTACATAGCTACCAAACAACCACAACTTATTATTTCAGAACCATAGAATTAAGAAATTTAAAGAAATCTCACAGACGCGTCAAAGTGTTAAATAGATCAACATGAAATTGACTGATTGTAATCTCTAGATTTTAATTACATTGTACCATTGCTACATAGCTCAGAAGATAATAAAGAAAGAAAAAGCTTAGGCTGGTTTTCCTCTCACGCTGACGGTCGGCGCTGACGGCCGTTAGCGCTGAGCGGTCAGCGCGACTCAAAAACGCTATATACAACTACATACAAATTGACCCATCAGCGCCGACCGTCAGCGAGACTCGAAAACCAGCCTTATTGAGGCAAAGGAAACAACAAAAACAAACATATCTATATAAAAACAACAATGAAAGAATAACACATAGCATTACATCATGTATCCTGTGTGCTGTTACCCATCTCAAAGAGCACTCGATTCAGCGTATGCTGGGCGACGCTGTACGCGCGATCCAGCGCTGATTTTCAGCCGACGCTCGAGAGAACCGAGGGGAAAGCTAGCTGAATTGGCAGTGGGCTGGTCTTATTTACCAAAGAAGTGATAACCGCTGGGGTAGACGTGTTTTTGAGTAAAAACCACGCCTCGGTAAGCTTGTAGGACGCCCTCTGGCTAGGCAGAGCGACGATTTGCCCAAAGTGGCAGGCAACTGTTGGATAAGAGCCGAAGATCGGGCGCAATGGCGAACTGGATCATGATTACAGCACACGGGTTTAAAAAACGTCATAGTGAATCGCTTAGACCTGTCGCGTTTCGGGATCTTGTGTATATCTAGTACGTCGAGCCAGTTTAAAAAAAGAAATGCTACAATGTTAAAGAAAAAAACAATAGAACGTAATCGTCATGTATGAGCTTAGGAAAACAGAAAATATGTTGTTTCACTTTAAAGGTAGCCGTTGATTTTTGCAGCTGTTGCTGAGTTATCGCTGTCAAGTCAAGACTACTAGAATCCAACGCGTGCTTTTAGCCGCGCGTTTTATATTACACAATCTTTCATGTATTTCCTATTTCTATGATTATAACTAATATAGACTGAACTAATGACTAAAATATATCTACATACCTAATAAATACTAGGTTACCAATTAAGTTGTATTATACTCGCATTAATTGTAGCTAAAAGAACTCTAATGCATTTAAAATTATTATAATCACATCTAGCCATTAGTTTTTATATGATGTTTATTTTAGATCAACATTTTGGCGCGACTTTGTCTACAGTAATGAAGAATTAATTACCGTTTAAATATAACTAATTAATTAAAGTTAAAACAATTATTATTGTTTAACAGGAAAGTAATATAAAAGCGGGTAGAGGAATTTATTATCCGCCCACGACGAAAACTCCCCAGCCCTTGAGTCTACTTGTGTCTATAGTCCGTATTATTAGATTACAATCAATGGCGTGCATTAAGTAGCGTTCATTCCATAGATGCATGCAGGCAATGCATGCCCTTATGATAAATAAGTGTGGAATAAATTGCTTAAAATTAAACAAAAAAAGGAACCATTTATATTCATATCTATTCTATATTCACACTGTCTATCTTTCCTATGAAAGTAATGTAATATTTACTATCATAATATTATATTCAAATTAATTAAGCGAATTCTGCCTATCCTGCCCAAATATCCTATGCACGTCACTGCGTGCATTCCATAAAATCATAAAAGTATTACCTTGTTTTTCATACCAATGTAATTCAAATTCAGCGACCTAGCCGTGGGGTTTACCAGCAGAATAGAACAATGCCTCACTCTTCAACATATTGAGGTGTCGTTTGAGCCAACTAAGGTATACAGCATGACGAATTACACGCAGATTGCTGGCATCTACGCAGCTGAATGCACCTTCTCTGCACATTGTGCATACCCGCCAACTTGCATTGGACAAGCGCGCTGGTTAAATGTCTAAATACCTTCTTATGAATTCCACAAATATTCTTGAAAAAGGAAGGCCTCCCTTTGCTATTTTTTTTTTTAACCCGGTGGAAATCCCTACGGACCGTCAGGGAAAGTGGTGAGGGCCACTGCCCCCGGTGTGTCGGACCTGCCCCGACTAAAACCAGCGGGGTGCCAGCACTGCCCTCTCTTCGCCTTCGCCGAGCCTGGGAATCCGAATACTTCCGACGGCTCGGCGGGCAGGCCTCCCTTTGCTCTGCAGTTTGTCGAAACGGGCTCATAACAATGATTGAGTTAAATTATGATAATTATTAGAACAAGAGCTACATAATCCTAACTGGTCTAAATTTTAAATCAATATTAGTACTTAATGTCTAAGTAAAACGAAAAAATGCTTTTTTATGCTTCTATCGCATGCACGCCACTGGTAAAAACATCGATCCATAGTTACAAGTAAGTTTCTTTGTGTATACATCCTTTGTGTATTTATAATAAACCATAAAATTGACGTAGAAAGAAGTATATAATATAAAAATAGATTACCAACGTATAAAACTAGGTCTAGGTCCAAAATAACATCATAAAATGTTGAATCACCGGCAATCAGGGCATGTCCATATTTGCGAAATGTATCTGACGTAAGAATTCTGAGAAACAAGGCTTTGCTATAATCCGTTGTCTGCTATAGAAATATCTATGTCTGCAAGTCATGTTGACAAGCTTTTTGGTTGTTACCCTTTTTTTTTATACCGACTCGACACAGTGACTGCACCATACCTGATGATAAGCATGGTACAGTCCAAAAAACGCCAACGACTATCGAAAGGAACAAAAAACCCATCGGTAGTTGCAGCGATCATGCCAGCCTGCACAAATATCTCTTCACGCTACGTTTAAAAGATCCCATATCATAGGATGGTGGGAACACGCTCGCCGGAAGACCATTCCACAGCCCAACGACACGGCAAAAGAAGGAGTTAGAGAACTTCTTTGTCTTGGCCGGGATGTGAGATACCGTATAGCTGTGACAACGCAAACCCGCGCGCGTGGATCTATTCAGGAAGGGAGAGGGTGGAACAAGGTTAAACAACTCCTCAGAACACTCGCCATGATACAGACGGTAGAAAACGCTCAGTGAGGCCACATCTCTGCGCAACTGAAGCGGTTCAAGATGAAAAAAAAATATAATAGGGTAATGGATAGTTATTTTTAGGGTTCCGTACCTTAAAAGAAAAAACTGGCCAGTTGCGAGTCAGACACGCACCGTGAGTTCCGTATAAACTTAAAATGTACAAACAAAGTTGTCATTAAATCTTTAACTTCCAGAGCTCAGATTTTTTAAGCACCAAAAATATTCCAGTAGGCTCTAGCTATATGAATTACTCGACGTACATGTAGATCTCGAAACGCGACAGGCTAAAGCAAGTCACTTTAACGATCTTTGCACTTGTGTACTGTGATCATAGCCTAGTTGATGCAATCGTCCTACCATCTCAAAAGGTACTTAAAAGTATGTCTATTAATTACTCTATTGTGAATAACACGCGTTTTTCCATCGGAAGACTTAATGCCTTAAACAATATTTATTGTATACCAACTAACCCGGCGCACTTCGTACTGCAATTAATGCCGTTACTAACAATGAATAGATATTTCTAATTAGATGTAACACGACCCTTCATGAAAAATCAGCGCTGCAGGCTTCCTCTGTGGCTTTAGGCTGAAGAAGGTCCCATTTTCGAAATGTTATATGCTTTGTATTTTCTTTTGTTTCTATGTGTTGTTTGTGTTGCTGTATTTTAATTTCTGGTTTTTTGTTGGTTTGTGGCGAAATAAATAGATTTTCATTTCATTTCATTTCAATGAATAATAACTACCAACACAAATCAATGCTTATAAAAATTATTTTAGAGCTAGTCTATATGCCGCTAAACAGAAAAATATGTGCAAATACATTAAATATAACACTAATTCACAAAAACATATTATAAATACAAACTATGTACTTCAGGAAGATTTAATGACAATGATAATAACAACTGGTACATGAGTTGCATTCCATTTTACTCAATACATTTTTGCCGATAAATAATCGACGTGTTTTTTTTAAACTAACAAATCTTATTTTGTTTATGAACCGATTAAAATAAAATTAACTCCATATGTTAGAGGCAGCTAGCTACATTACATTATTGATAACAGCATTTAAAGTGGGTATGCCGATTCAAAGATTAAAGGGTACAAGCGCGTACGATTAACGATTCTCATACATTTTTACTAACCTACATCGCACAAGTAAAGTTTTTCTGGGCACTCGCATATATACACGGAGTTGCAAATCATAACATCTTCACTTCACGACACCGGCGTCGCCGAAGAAGGATAGATCAGTCAACTGCTGCTAACCGGTGCGTTTTCGCACCGAGGCGCAGTTCTACTCTGACGCAGCCTTGAGTTTCTTTCGGCGTTTCTTCTCAAGGTAGTTACTTCCGAAACGCTGGTAAGATCACCCGTAGTGTTAGTACTTTATTTGGCTGGCGGTCCAAGTCGAGGTTCGTACCCACAGGGGTGCCCCTTCCCTTGCATTGCCACCCAACCCATAAACTCGCTGGCTGAGCACCTTCTGTGCTCGCCCCCTAAGCCCGGTTGAACTGTAAATGCCTTTCCCGGCAATCAGTAGTTAGTCCGCTTCAAAAGAAAAAAAAATCATAACATTTACGGAATGTCGGAGAGGGAGCTGCGGAACAAATTTTATCTTTATTGATATTGATAATTTTATCTCGTAATTATGTAGGTACTTGCTTTTTTATATTCTTGACTTCCAACTCAAGGTTCAAGTGAGAATCATAATTTAAATAATTAATTCTTATATATTTAAAAAATGAGGTTATTTCCGACAAAATTTACATACGAGAGGTCGGCTGGTATTTGAAGATGTATGTTCGCCTTATATGACTAATAAATTTTGCATTTAAAAACCTGCCAAGTGCGAGATAGACTCGCGCATCAAGGGTATCGTACAAACTATAAATGAATGAAAATAATTTTCATTGCATTTGATTTGATTTTGCAACTTCCGATGTTAAAATTTAATTCCTGATCTACAAAATAAAATGGTACTTACTCCGTATGAAATTGAATTGATTTCTAAATACACAGAGCCATAGAAACACGCATTATAACTCCTCGCATTTTCTATGTTATTTCTTTTTACGTAAATATTTATAGATTTTTTTTAATTTCAATGTAACGGAATTTATTTCGAGTTTGTTATAGTTTTCATTACATACTTGAAATACTTCGATTAGATTTTGAATAAAAACGTTTGAGAATTTACCATAAAAGATTAATGAGTCGCTTAGCTTTCGTAAGACTTATTTCACACATATCTCGTCACGAAGTCATCGATTTGCGAAGCTTAAAGCCGGATTGGTCGCTACTCTTTTGCACTCTTGTTGAATAGTTGTTGTATTCTTCATTTGACGATCCGTTGAGTGTTTTATTGTTGTTTGAACTTGTGTTTTGCACTTCGGCAGCAATGGAATGCTCGTCTGGATGTGTTCGACAAGGATTAAATTATTTTTTGGCGGAACGCTAGCGGAGTGTTGCGTCCCTTAAGTCATTAAGTTTTCCCTCAATCTCCATGCCAGTCTTTCCAGCCCTTTATTTTGTGTAACATGTACGATGTGTGCATCAAATAAGAAATGATGAAATATAAGCAGATACAAGCTATAATTTACATACAACTACAAATAAACATGACTTCTGGTTTTTAAATAAACATTGTGGGAAGACATACAAAATCTATCTATTATATAACATTATGATGAAAGAAATTCAGACTGAAGAAAAAAGACATGGCATTGGCTTAAACAACAAAAAAATACAAAAATTAAACAAGGCTGTATGGCTACGTTCCTTTGCCTGTTTTATAGTGAATTTAACGAACAATAATAACGAAGTCATCGTTATAAAAGTAATAATTTTAAAGCGCAGCAGTAGTTAATTGTACAAACTACAGAACTCGTAGTAGGGGAAAATAAACGAGATTAATTATCTACCCAATAAGTTCCTTCCGGTCCTGTTTCAGCAAGGACGGCTAGTGTCCAGTCATTTGCCATAAACGCATGTGTACACGCGTTTCCATTACTCAACGTCAAGTTGAAAAGAGAATACCTAAAGATTCGTCGATTATGACCTGAGAAAAACATTTTTCCTCTCAGCATTTTAGTATCCTGAGACTCTTAAAAGAAAGGAGTGAAAAACGATCTTTTAAGCCGGCAACGCAACGATGACACTTTTTGCGTTGCAATTGATTTTAAGCGACAGTGACCGCTTATCACTGCGTGGGCTTTTCACTTGTTTGCCTGCCTTTACATAATTAGTTACTAAGAAGTTTTTTTTTGTTTGGATCCAGAAGTAAGTATTTGTTTAAAGTTGAGCTTGCATTAGGATAAACTTGATAGTTTAGTCAACTAACAGGTGCGGTTATGCTCCGAGGCGCAATTCCACTCCAATGTAGCCTTGAGTTTCTCCTCAAGATAGTCGATTCCGAAACGCTAGTATATCACCGTTAGGTTTGTTTCCTGGCTGCCTCTTGGGTCTCTTGCGTTGCCACCCAACTGTTGATAGTGGTAGACATTTCTAGGCCTGCAACATGCTTACTGTCGTAACTTTTTATTTAATCCCGGGGGAAAATCCTACATAGGACTATCAGGGACGCTGTGAGGAGAGCGACCCCAGTGTGTCAGACTCCTAATGACTAAAAACCCCCGGGTGTCCCTCTGATTGCTCCACCCGGGTCTGGGAAGCCAAATTCATCGAGACAACCGTCAGGAGTAATGCGGTAATGCAGAATTAGGATAAAAATAAATTTAAAGTGCCGGAACATGTTGCAGTAAAAAAATCAAACAAATGAATAAATTCATTTTTCTTACTACAAAATCATTGAAACAAGTTTTGTCTATTGTGTGCAAATAACAAATATTTATATTTCATCTCGATGGTCAAGGAATACTGAAGGTTATTTAAATCTTGACTTTTCTAACTTGCATGATCATTTTCGTAGAGGTTACGTTTGAGCATGAGATCACATCGTTTGCTATGACTAAATTGTTAACACAATATTAATCATTACAATATCTATTGCTTTTTCTGGCAGGACGATTGCTCGGATTGATTTATGACCACAGTACATAAGTATAAATACCGTCATAGTGACTCGCTTTGGCCAGTTGAAATTAAATGAAATGTATATATTTCGCCATAACTTACAAAAAACTCACAATTTAAACACAGTAACACAAACAGTATACAGAAACAAAATACAAAAATATACAAACATGGCGAAAATGGGCCCTTCATCAGCTTAAAGCCACAGAGGAAGTTTGCAGCGCTGGTTTTCGTGAAGGGCCCCGGTCGTGTTACATCTTATAAAAATGCACGTGCATTTGACACGGCGCGGTAGGTAACAAAACTGAAATTCCGTGGGAACAAAGTCGCAGGCATACGTTAGTTTTAAATACACAAAAAGCCACTAGTCTATTGACCATCTTAATAATTAATGTTCATAAAAAAAATGAATTGGATTTTGCTGTCCAAAACAAAAATAATCGGCCCAACAAACTTTACGTCAATCAATATTAACAATTGATGTGATTCGTTTTTATATTAACACAAAAATTCCATAATCCGATCAGAACCGGTTTCGAAGGAGCATTTTGTTTATTCTTGAACAACGAGAAGTAATTGACGTCATTGGTAGATAATGAATACAAGTAATTTCCGAAACCCCTTATATGAGAAAAGTAATGTTTAATATTTATAACGTTTCATAATGACGTCATCAGACCAGTTGATGGGAATCCCAGTTCATCGCCAGTATTAACTAAAGTAAAACCGATAAAAACTGAATAGAAATTATAAAAAAAGCTTCCACTCACCACCCTAGTTATTAATTGGACCGTAATTCACAAATTTCAGTGCCCGACCGATGCTCCGGCCGCGGTTTTGACTTTAGCTACCATTTGAAAAGTTGTGAGGTAATTTTAACACTAATCATACCAACACTTTTTAGATACCTATTTCCTGCATGAATATATCATATGGATGTTAGGAAGGAAATAAACATAATAATAAAATTTATTATATTAAAAAACAAAACTGTATATTGACAATTTCTATTACAAAAGTAAAAATAATAATTTTTGATTATTGCTCATCGCATTTTTTACATATAAGTGTGTCCATTGTAAATTTTCCGCGAACATATTTTTTACATTTAGAACAAATTTTGTTGGTTTTATTTTCTTTACAGTATCCTATTTGACACTTCTTACGTTGATAAGCATCTGTAGGAGACTATGGCAACGATTCTTTTGTATTTGTTTTCTTTTGGTTATTCACGGGCTTGTCGAAAATCGGCGCCAAGTTCAAGTATTACTCAAAATAAATAAAACAAAAAAAAAATGACTAAATTAACTATAGGTTAATTAGTTAGAAAAGTCATGAAGTCAAATGTGCAAAAACAATGAGATGATACTTGTATTTTCAATGCAAAAGTTCAAAATGGGTCATTTGACCCGTTATGGTATGTTTAGTGTTAATAGTTTTCTATATGTTTCAAGCTCAAACCAGGGGGATAGGAAGTAAGACGAACTAAGCGGGGCTCGTACCCCGGGCGTCAATTCTAGGACTCGCAGACGTGCATATCACTCAGTGCACCTATTGAATACTATGTCTAAAAAATAGGCCAACCTCTTCATTAAAATTGGCTGAAAAGTACACCCCTTTGGTTTTGGTGTTTTAAAAGTTAACTCAAAAGTCTCATAACACATCGTTACTACGTCTCAAGTTATGCAAGGTAAAAGATCGTTTTTCAACAATAAAGGCACCCTGATAACAGTTCTCTTAACATTAAAAAAAGAGAATCCCTTAGTTCAGTGAACTCAGTAATTACCAATGTTTTTCAATGAAACTAAAGTATTATGTATAAAAGAAGACAATAAGAGAAATAATATTATTTATTTTTGTCTTTTTTTTGTAAACCGGCTGAAATCTTCGTGGACAGTCAGGGTGCCGTAAGGGCGGAGCTCAAGTAAGCCGGAATCTTATCGGCTAAAATTCACGGGATGTTCTTTCTCCTTTCTGCCGAGGCCAAGGGTACGGCTGAGCCAACTACTAAGCACCCAGCGAAGTCTGGCCTTCTACAGGCCCTGCCTATTGTGTGGGAATTTATTTCTATGGCTGCCTCTATGTAGTTTGACTAATTGTACGTGTAAATAGGTAATTTTATGGTTGGTATCAAAATAATCAATTATTTTTCTAGGGTGAAGTATCGATTCAATACTACATATCAATTGAATGTATCGTTTTTACGTGGCCCAGAAAATTGATTCTTCGGAATTCTTGGAATATTTCCTTTATGTAATAAGCATAACATACTCAACGATCTTGAATTACAGAGGAAGTGTTGCTCGATTATTTTATGACTTTTTATGAAGGCTACATTGTCAGTGTTGCAAGGTTCAAGAGTTGTAAAACTTTGACGATGCAGGCTGTAATGTCACGGCGCAACAAAATGTTTCTCAAAGTAGACATAAATTATATTGCTTTATTACAGAGTCTGAAGACATTTATGTCTTATTTGCCTTGTCTAGAACTAAAATCCGACCAAGTGTGAGTTGGCTTGTTTACAGGGTGTTCCGTACAAGTTTGTAGGTATACATAATATAACGCTATAACTTTTTCGGGGTGAGCAGAGATGTATTAGTAGCTGTATTCACTTCGAGTTTATATGTTGAGCCCAACGTGACTAATAGCGCAGCTGATTTCCGTTCTTATATAATATACATTATTTTCAATTGAGCTAATTATTTAAGAATAATGCTAATGTCCTAACCTATATTTGGTGGCAGGGCGATTGCCCGAACTGGGTCATAACCACAGTACACAAGTGTAAAGACCATCATAGTGACTTGCTTTGGCCTGTCGCGTTTCGGGATCAGCTTGTGCATATCCAGTAGCTCATATACCTAGAGACCTTCAGTCGTGGTATATGTGAGCCGACATGACGATGTAGGCTATCAATAGATTTCCATCCTTTGATGGTCGCTTTCGTTTTTGGACTACACTGTACTTACCATCAGGTGCACTATAGTCACTGTGTCGAGCCTGTTTAAAAATATATATAATGTTGGTTTCGAATATAAAAAAATGTATAGAATTAAAAATTGCAGATTTTTTTAAATATAAGAAATACAAACATAGTGAGGCTAATGGTTAGCGGAAGTACGGGGTCAATGCACGGGCGGGATAGACTAGCCGGGCAGTAGACTTGAGGGAGTCTGCTGCCCGGATGAGAGGGAGGCGGTGCGCAGTGCCCGATGTGCCGTTTGAGAGGTAGGTGTTGGAAGGGTGGGCTCTTTACTCCTACCTCTTTCAGAGAGGCAGTCTCAACAAGGCGTTGCGCTCCCCGGGCGTCTGGATGAATTTGGTTTCCCAGGATCGGGTGGAGCGATTAGAGGGACACCCCGGGGATTTTTAGTCAGTAGGTGTGTCAGAACACACCGGGGTCGCTGCCCTCACATCGGCTCTGATGGACCTATGTAGGATTATCCTACGGGACACAAAAAAAAAACGGCTGAGCTAACATAGACAGCTGTGAATTGCAGAGAAACTCATTGACCTCATCAGCGTTTTTTATCAGGTATGATTGAAGTCATGCGTGAACCTATTTGAAATCCGTTCCTCGGCAACCTACATAGTATTTATTATCAATATAAAAAAATATTGGTGAGCTGATATATATACCGCCTTACACAAAAATTTCGCTTCCAAGATGTACGTTAGTAATATTGTATCGGAATCATTAATCAATATACTCATACCTGTACGTGTTTGTATCCGCTAATCTCAGAAATGACTTAACAGATTTAGATGCGATTTTCACTATAATATTTTGATTTTTATTATAACCGGAACACAATAAAAAGGCTGTGCCAATTAAGAAAAATGGCATATTATAATCGTTCAGGTGATTTAGCTGAAGTATGTACATATAATATTCAATTTTTAATAAAATTTTAACTGCTCGCTGTCGCTTGTGACGGTGGAATATATATGAGAAAAAGTTTCATCATAATAAAGGTTATCTCGAATGAAGTCGCGAGCACAGCTGAGCATCTTCAGTGTTCGCCCACTCAAGCCCGTTGTAGTTGTAAAGGCCTTTCCCGGTCACCAAAGAACGACACTTAGAAAAAAAATCCAACAAGCTATATTCTTAGTTCACTCTTAGTTTCATATATACTCATGATTTGTCAAGATAGTGTTAATTAGGGATGTAACGGAGGCAGTTTTATCGGAACCGAAGTCGGAGTCGGAGCTTTGAAATTTGATTTATCGGAGTCGGAACCGAAGTCGGAGTCGGAGGCAATGTCAGTCACAAGTGACGGCAGAAGAAAGTAGTTTTATTATGGGCCATATAAAATATTATTCCGTGAACCTTTTTAATCAATTTATACGTCCACAGACAATGAAAATAAAAATTGCTGTGTTTCTTATTAACATTTTCCCATTAACGGTGAACAAATTAAATAAAATTTGCTCCAGGGTTGTTTTTGGGTTAATTTTTATTTAATTTAATGTAATAGTAAAATAAAAAAAAAACCTTTTAGTAATAAATTTAAATGTACATTTAGTTTTAAATTTAATAACTTTAATATTATTTAATCTAAATTTTTAAAAATTTCTTCTTTAAATTAAGTAGCATTGATTGTTTGATTAACTGATATTATGTTTCAACAACATATAAAATGAAATCAAATGAATTGACATCAACAGTGGTGGTGACCTCCGATGAATACCTCCGATTAAAAAGTCTCGGAACCGAAGGTGTAATAACAATCGGAAGTTCCGACTTATCGGAGTCGAAGTCGAAACTCCGTAACATCCCTGGTGTTAATTATAATTAACACGTATCGTGGAAAATTTTATACAAAAATAGCAATCGTGGAAGGTATAAAGAATAAATTGCATGGATTCAATATTACGTGCATATCGTAGACCGGAATAATTACATACGCGACGTATTTCGAAATTTTCCATTGATCCTACTCACCGTGTAGCAGTTATAAATACTTGTTTTTATAACCAACTTTTTTTCGACTTTGACGGGTTGAGTCGTAGCGTGCGATCCCCTTGGCAAGCGAGGACATAATTATACCAAAATATGACAAACGGGCTAACGTATGTCGTGATTGAAAGTAGCTAATGTTGTCTACAACCGTAGGCATTACTGTAAGAGTAGCTATCGTGCTACCGTCGCTATCGTCCCTGAAGAAGAAGAGAGAAAGTAGAAATCAAAAGATACTAAACGAATCGATGAAAACCAGTAGAAGAAGTTTGTATTCTTTCGAAAACTAGAAACGAGCTGATTACCTTTAAACCGCTGATCAAATTTTCTTCAATCATAGAAAGCAAAGTCCAAATCGGGTTTTCCGTTTAAAAAAAAAAAAAGAAAGAAAAAGTTTATTGAGCCAAAAAGATAACAACACACAACAAACATATTTATATAAAAAAAAAAAACAACAATGAAAGAATACATAACATCACATCATGTATCCTGTGTGCTGCTACCCATCTCAAAGAGCACTCAGCTCAGCGTATGCTGGGCGACGCTGCACGCGCCATCCAGCGCTGATTTTCAGCCGACGCTCAGGGGAATCGATTGCGCGGACGTCACGGTGCTATTTAAATATTAGGACCAAATATACAAAAACATACCTTATAAGTTATAACGTACAACAAATAAGTATGACAATAAATACATAGAATACTTTTAAGTAGCATAGAAAAATGTAGAATACTAAATAAAATATAATAGAGATAGGGTAGATTGATAATAAAATACATTTACATACATACAGGCTGTTCCATAAAATATCAAGTCAAATTACAGAAATATCTAAAGTTACTTTTTCGTATTTAATTTGAGATTCAAGCAAATATTTTTTCAATTTATTTTTAAAAGCATAAATACTCAACGAAGATCTTATAGGTGGAGGTATATTGTTCCAGCATTTACTTGCATTGTATTTGAAACTACCTCTAAAAGCAGCAGTGCAATGACGAGGTATAGCGATTTGTAGTGCACCGGTTCTTGGAGCACTCCCTCTTTTACTTCCCACCCAACTGAGCTTATCATAAAGATATGATGGAGTTTGATACTTGATAATTCCAAATAAAAGACATGCCAGATGCAGTTTCCTTCTAGCTTTCGTTTAGGAGCTAATATGCCACAGACAGACATATATATCCACAGATATGAAGATGTGCGGATACTCATATAAGCTGATATACGAACACATGGATACATAGTCACTCATATATATTTTTTTTACACTGGCTCGACATTGTGACTACAGAGTATCTGATGGTAAGTACAGTGTAGTCCAAAAACGAAAGCGATTATCAAAGGATGAAAATCCATTAATAGTCTACATCGTCATGTCGGCCCACATATACCACGACTGAAGGTCTCTAGGTGTATGAGCTACTGGATATACACAAGCTGATCCCGAAACGCGACAAGCCGAAACTGGTCACTACGACGGGCTTTACACCCATGTACTGTGGTCGCGATCCAGACGAGCACCGGCGCCCTACCACCTTGCTGCTGCTCGTTTAGCACCACCCAGGAGTCACGTGTAGGTAAAGTAGGGTTAAGCCTACGGACGCGAGCAGCTTCGACTCCCAAAGTATATATGCTGATACATGGACACATGGATATATGTATAGACATTCAGATAGACAGATCCACAGTGAAGTGACAATGGGTTGGTCATATTTGCATTAGACATGTTCTTTAGTAAAAATACTTAATGTATAGATAACTTCCTTTTAGACGTTCCCTGCAATTCACCGCCTCTAAGGAATTCTCAATGAAGTTTTGCTAAGAAATTTAACTGTAATGCAGACAAAAAATTATCTACACTCAAATTTAGTATTTATTTTCGCAGCCACTATTTTTTTGACTTATGTTCAGGTCAATGACCGAGACGAGTGACCACAAACTGGACTCGATAATGATTCTTAAATTTGTGGCGGGACTTTGTAACTCATAAATATGGTTATTATTTTTATTGAAGTTTTTTAGAGTTCTATATCTCAAAAGGAAAAACCTCGAGAGAAAAATGTTTTATATGTTTTGATGTTATTGCGAAAAGGCTATAAGAAAACGTATCATTTACTGCATTGAGTAATATTGCTGACGAATTCACTGTAAATCATAATGTATGCAGAAGATGCACATACATTCATCACACAATAAAACCATAAACAACCTAAAATTATATCACATGAGCACGCTTGTCTACACCACCTACATAAATGTTTCTGTAATTGTGACCCCATAG
This sequence comes from Automeris io, assembly GCA_036320925.1. NCBI lineage: Eukaryota > Metazoa > Arthropoda > Insecta > Lepidoptera > Saturniidae > Automeris > Automeris io. The sequence continues at coordinate 13,747,181 of JAUDJH010000005.1, forward strand.
GATTTGTAAAAGAGCACAAATACCTATGTAGGTCTTATTATTGATAGTAAGTTGAACTGGGGTCCACATTTTTTTTTTACACCGGCTCGTTATAGTGACTACAGAGTACCTGATGGTAAGTACAGTGTAGTCCAAACACGACAGCGACTATCAAAGGATGAAAATCCATTGATAGTCTACATCGTCATGTCGGCCCACATATACCGCGACTGAAAGTCTCTAGGTATACGAGGGCGGTTCGATAAGTCTTTAGCCTACAAAAGAAAAACGAAAATTTTGGAAAAGTGGCGATTTATTTCTCTACATAGTTTCCTTTTAGCTCGATACACTTGATCCAGCGATGCTCCTACTTTTTTAACCTGTCTGAAAAAAAAGTTTTTGGAAGCTCTGCAAAATAAGCTTCCGTGACGGCGATGGCCTCCTAATTCGACCAAAATATCTACTCTGCGAATGATTTTTTCAAATTTGTAAACAAAAAAAAAGTCACACGGGGCCAAATCCGGGGAATATGGTGGATGGGGCAGCAGTTCGTAGCCTAATACGACCAATTTGGCAGTGGCGACGGCGGAGGTGTGAGCCGGTGCGTTATCATTGTGGAAGAACCTTTTTTCTTCGACAAATGGCGCCGTTTTTTCTTCAGATCGACATTGAATCGACCCAATAATTCAGTATAGTAGAGCCCTGTGATCGTTTTGCCCTTCTCCAGGTAGTCGGTGTAGATCACACCTTGTGAATCCCAAAAACGGTGGCCATTACCTTTCCGGCCGATTGGACAGTCTTTGCCTTCTTCGGAGCACATTTTGACTGTTCCTTGGTCTCTGACGTGTAGTAGTGGATCCATATTTTGTCTAGGGTTATGAAATGACGCAAAAACTCCTTCGGATTGCGCTTAAACAGCGCCAAACATTGCTTTGAAGTGATTTCACGATTTCGCTTGTTGTTCGGAGTGAGCGAACGCGGCACCCATCGCACCGACAGCTTTCTCATGCCCAAAATTTCATGCAGGACATGACCCACTCGGTCTTTTGAGATACCTACAGTCTCAGCTATTTCGCGTACTTAAGCTACTGGATATGCACAAGCTGATCCCGAAACGCGACAAGCCGAAACTGGTCACTATGACGGGCTTTACACCCATGTACTGTGGTCGAGATCCAGACGGGCACCGACGCCCTACCACCTCGCTGCTGCTCGTTTATCACCACCCAGGAGTCACGTGTAGTGAAATTAGGGTAAAGCCTACGGACGCGAGCAGCTTCGACGCCCAAATATGTGTCACATATATGTAATAAACTGAGGTCTATTCTTAATAGATTGGTTGTCCTAAAATTTAAATTACCTTACAAAACTTTAAGACTGTTATACCTTTTTTTTATTGGGGAAAATCTTCATAGGACCGTCTCAGCCGCACAGGGGGGTTGCGCGATCGAGGTGTGTCGGACTTATACCGACTAAAAACTCCAAGGTGACTACTTCTGCACATTGGCGGCGACTGCGGGTCCTGTAATCAATTCGCTACAGCCCCGTCGCGCCACGCCCGCTGGGCACAAACTCGGGTGAAGATAAGACTGTTATACCTAGCTTTAGCTGACTCTATTATTAGATATGGTCTCAGCAGCTACGGTAGAACATATAAAACCTATTTGCGCAATATATACTAACTTCAAATTAGATTATTAAAAAGAATAGTTCCCAAAAAAAGTTCGCAGTCTTTACATTGTGAACTATTATTCTTGTAATTTAAAACTAATAAATTAATAAAAAAATAAATAAGAAAATTCTTAATTTAATTAAAGTAATACGTTTTTAAAATTGATAAAGAATTTTTTTAATATCGGCCGTTAGCGCCATGAATCGCTGTCGTAAAGTGTAATAAAAAAAATTAACACGACTTTTGTTTTAAATAAATATGTAATATTAAAAATAGGTAATATTTTGTTAAAGCAATTTATGTTGTTGTGTGTGTCTATATGAAGGCTTTCGCTGTGTATGTTATAAAATATATCAGCTTCAAGTAAAAACAAGGTGTAGATTACTTACTCCCCGATGGAAATTATAATTAAACTGCGAAACGCGAGTAGCATCTAAACTCTGAAAGCTGTACTCTGGTTTATTGTTTCAATAATAATAACATAATTTAAGATTTTCCTGGCAATTTTGATGAAAGTCATCGTATAAAATACGTGTGTCTATTGACCGTCGAAGATTCGGCTTTCTTATGGCACTCGCCTTACAGCTTAAGCATAATTTCGCCTCATCTGTAATAACCAATATAAAACACTTGTATTAAAGTGTATTTACTATTATCAACAAGTCATTACTATATAAAAGGCCACATTTTTCCTGGTTATAACACACTGGCCATTGTTTTCCCAACTTTTATGTACAGACCCTTTGTGTCAGCATTCATAACTGGTTCTTTGCGGTTAATTGCGCATTTAATATGTTGTATTCGTCGTTATTTTCATTAAATACTAGCTGTCCCGGCAGACCTTGTTCTGCCCTATTTCTCTAAAACTAAAGCTTCCCCGTCAGATTTTATTCTGCCAAAACCTATTGGCCTGTCGGCTGTTTTTTGAAAATTGTTTGAAGGAACCTGGCCTTAATGCTATATGTATAAAAATTGACAAATATTGACATTAATATTCATACATCACTCAATAATTGTTTTGCCTCCCCGGAACCCGTCCACTGACATTTAAACTTTATGGTATGGTGTTAAAGTTCAAATTGACTTTTAAATATTATTACGAATTTTTTGTATGAGAATACAGAAAAGTGTTATTTTTAGACAGATGCAGGGAATTTTTAAAATTTTTC